>JAMJFZ010000116.1:14587500-15187500 GCA_026225945.1 Cricetomys ansorgei | reverse complement strand
GGACTTAGGATTCACTGTATAGTGACAGGCTATCTATTGTGCTAATTTGGCCCATTCACTGATACTAGCACTGACCTGACTGGATGACTTGATAAAATCAAAACAAACCTTTTGTCATACAGGAAAAGCATTCAAGTCACATTCAAATCAAGTCTATATATGAGTTATGATCTCACTGTATAGTTTTATATAAGAAATTCTGTTTCATCTTCTAATGTCTCCCCTCAAGGGCCTCCTATATATCTTTATCAGGAGAAAGGTTTATAGTCTCTTCAAAATGTATGCAAAATAAAACTTAACTCCCTTGAAGCCCTGCTTTGGGCTCTGAATTACTGTTGCAAGGCATCTAAGGGAAGAACCTTAAAGTCGCCATTGATCTTTTACTTCCTCACCATTTAATTCTTCCTTTTGTATGGGAATAGCTAAGGCATTCTGAGAGTGTTAGCAAGGGAGTGGAGGGGGGGCAAGATGCGGTAGGGGACGGAATAAGAAATACATCCAACACACTGATAATAACCCAAGTAATAGAGGAGGGAAGACATACCAGGAAGGGGAAGGAAAAACCAGTGAGATACGGTTACCAAAGATACAGGGGGAAGGATGAAAGTAGTAAATAAAAAGTTGGTAGACGCAATACAAACTACCTTAACAGATGACTGAGGTCCTTTCTCAATTAATGAGAAGCCCCTGTTAATCTTTTTGTTCGAGACACAGACTCACACTGTAGTTCAAGGTCGCCTGGAACTATACATAGTCCAGGCTAGTCTCAAACTTGTGGCAATCCTCCTGCTTCAGTCTCCCAAATGCTGGTATTGCAGGTAAGAGTTATCACACCTAGTTACCCTGCTAATATTAAAAAAGCCCCTCTGGTTTTGAGGAAGTGTCGTTTGGCTCTGTGGAAGCAGAATGGGTAGAGCATCCTTTCTCTAAGGAGCACAGGTGTACTGCAGGCAGAGGGGTGAAGGTATGGTTACCTTTCTGCAGTCTTTGAAAACACACTGGATAGCCACTGGCTCCAGTAGATTTCCCAACTGGTTTCCCTAACTCAGTCTTCCCCAGCTTCACATTACAATGTTGACAAGAGCCATTTTAATGTGCTCCCACAGAGTTTTGGCTGATTTACATGTCAATTCAAATACTTGTAAGACAAAGCCTAAATGACTACTGATCTTTTTACAACAGGCTCTTAACATTTGTTTCAAACTCATTTTCCCAAGAATCCTAAAAATAAATTCTACAGGTATGTCAATTTATTTGTTTCTTCTTACTCAACTTATTTAACACCACCTCTGCTCATGACATTAACTTCCTAGTTTCAGCCAAGCTAAACTTTTTCTATAATGCATAGTGCAACATCATTTTTTCCAGAAAAATCCCTGGTCTCTCCATAGGTCACCCCCCTCTCTCAGTAGCATTCAACACCTCATTTTCCCAGATGGATTTTGAGTTTCTGTGCTTCAGAATTTTTAATCTTTCACTCATTTTTGGCTCATCAAGTGTTTTATACAATGTCAACCTAAGAATTGAATGAAACAAATGAAAAAGAAGCCTCAAACCTTTCTCAATGAACAACTGATTTTGTATATGTGGGTTGCAAACTACTGCTCTTTTTTTTTTTGGTTTTTCAAGACAGGGTTTCTCTGTTGTAACTCTGGCTGTCCTGGAACTCACTCTTTAGACCAAGCTGGCCTCAAACTCACAGAGATCTGCCTGCCTCTGTCTCCTGAGTGCTGGGACTAAAGGCATGTATCACCCCTGCCCAGCTACTAATGAATTTTTTATGAAAGTAAGGTACTGAGCCTCATTTAGAGAAAACCAAGGTGGACTGTGGAAAACAGTTTATGAAGTCAGAATGTTAAAGACAGGAGTGAATCTATTTAACAGCCAACTTCGAAAAGTTTTTTTCTTTTTTTGAGTGGGAAAATGACCTGAAAGGAAAACCTACTACCATCATTTTCCTAAACCAATATAATTTTTAACTATATACTAAATACTTCATATCTACAAATAAATATAGCTTTCACCTCTTTGCAACAGATGGAGACTATTACAAAGATCCACAACTGTGCAGAAAGTAAGTGAATGACAACCCCAGTTACTACATCTGCAACACAACTACTATACCTAAAGCTCAGGAAAAATCACAGAGGAGATGGCAGAAAGCTAAGAGCCAGAGGATCAGGCCTGATGCTAGATAGTGCCTCTAGACATGAGGAAAGTGGTACCCATGAAAGCTCAACAATATGCTTGCTTGAACAAGACCAGTTAGCGATACCACCAGTTGATATGCCAACAGAGATGGGGAATTTCATGTGGCCCAACCCCTAGACAAAGAGCTACAAGTAGTCAATGGCTGCAGAACAAGGGAGAATTTGTTCCTCAATTGAGAATGTTTTGAAATATACAATAATGCTAACACGCTCATTTCATTTCTACTTCTAAGAACATTTAAAATAGTTTAACAAATAACCTCAAGTCTATAACACAAAGAAAACACACACACACACACACACACACACACTACAGTATTTGCCAAGACAGCAGAAGCAAAAATGTTGGGTTTTAACAGGGATGTTGGGATTTTACAATATCAGCATTGATTTCCAAGATCACAAAATGCAGAAAAAAAGTCAATGCCTTCAAATATACACAAAGCACTTTAACATTTCAGTGAGCAAGCAATCAACTTGGTTCAAAAATGGGAAAAGGGATTTTTTAATTGGACAGTATTAGCATTTAGGGAAAAGTTTTCTCCTGAACTTACCAGGTGTACTTGTTGAAGAGGCCTTAGAAGTTATAGGCTCTGAGTCTTCCTAAATATACAGAAATATTCACATTAACATCACAGTTCACCAGAAACTACTGTTTTCTGCAGCTAGGTTTACAAGCTCCCTTCTCCCTTCTCTCTTCCGCCACTCTCCTTTTCCTCCATCTATCTCATCTTCCCTACAGTCTGGCTTACACTGTTTCCTTCTCTTATTTTTCTCTCAGTCTTCTAGGGAGAAGGAATCTGATATGAGATGGATTTAAGGAATGTTATAAAAGGAGGCCAGATGGCACAGGAAAAAAAATTAAGACCTATGTTGAATGCCAACAGATAAAAGAAGTTTACCTAGCTGATATGTAGAGCAGGACATGAAGGGTATACTCCTATGGAGCATAGGATTCATGGGGTGACATATAATTCTTTGTATGTCAATAGAATTCTTTAATCTTACATTAGCACAAAGAGATTGAGAAGTCTAACAAATTAGAAAACTTGTAAGAATTCATTCACTCATTTAAAGGTGGGAATAAAAATAGAATTAACTTTATAGGTCTGAACTTTAGTACTTCCCCACAACTCCCCACAGTCAACTCAATTCACTAAGAATAAGATTATAATTTTATATGAAACACTCAAGCCATTTTAATACTTGAATAGTTAAAAATAAAATAATCAAACATAGGATCAAACTAATTAAGTTCAGATTAAGTAATCTTTGCATGGGTTTCTGAATGAGCTGGGCTTGAGCTCCACATCTTAAAGCACAGAGATTATATCCACTTACACTTTTGTCTTCTTTTTGTTCTGTTTCTATTGTTGACACTTTTTCAGCAATTCTTCTCCTGGAAAGGCAAATTGATTAAAAAAATTTTTGTATCACTTACCTATCTTTGTATGCCTGACCGCCAGCCCATCCATCCACCCACCCCATCCATCCACTCTTGTTCTAAGAGGGAAGAGGACAAAATATCAAGATCTTCCTGATTCCGGACATGCCCACTAATGCCCACTATAATAAAACCTCTCACCTCCTGGCCAGCAGGGCACTCATTTTCTTCCATTAAGCCACTGCCCCCTAAAGGAAGGGGTCCATTTCCACGACCAGCATCTGTTTTGGATGAGGTCATGTTCACACCCACAGTACTCCCTCCACTTGGGAAAGAGCCATCCTCCACCTTAATGAGAACACACACACACACACATAATAAAATCCTATGTAGATAGTAATGTTTACTAACATATTCAAAACAAGAACACATCGTTATTAATGTCAAAAAGTACTATTTTTTATTTGAATAACCAATAGAGTAAATAAAACTGACTTTATATATCAACAAGACTATCAAAGCTATCAAAGTTATAAGCTCTCAGTTAAGATCATCAATAATGGGATGAAACAGTATTATGTCTCGATGATACACAGAGAAAGACATAATCCTTGTGGCATAAAATGTGATCACAAAAAATGAGATCAATCAAACTGAAAGATCATTTTAAAAAATAACTGTCAGTGTTTTAAAAGGTAATAAAGGTTGAAGAACTGTCACAGATTAAATAAAAGACATTGTAACTAAATTTAACAAATGATCCTGAACTAGGAAAAAAAATGCCATAAAAGTCATTAGCTATTCCCTCAAAATTTAAACTGAGGTAGAAAAGTAAGAGCATAATGTTTTTGACTTACTCTCAAATCATTTAGATTAAAAACTGTGTGTCGTAAAGAAGACAGACACAAATAAAACAAGAGGCAAATACTATTCAAATGTTAACTCATGAATCTAGAAATGATAGGGTCACAGAAACTCTACACTACCTTTACACCTTTCCTATAATTTTAAATTATGTTTATTTTTAATCAATAAAGTTAATAACAGGGTTCATACCAGTATAGTACAATAATTTCATTATTTTAGACATTTAGAAACAATAGGACACACATTTAAAAGTTCAGTAATCTGGTAATTTACCCGAGACACTTTCCTAAGTTTTGCTCCCGCAATGGCAGCTGCAAGTCCAGTTAAAGGGCGATTGTCTTCTGACATGGATCCAGAGAAAAATCCAGATGCAGGGAGGGGAGGAGCAGGAGGTGGGGGAGGAGGGGGAGGAACTTGATTAGGAAGAGGGGGTGGGGGAGGTGGAGGAGGAGGCCCAGTGCATGGCAGTGGAGGTGGTGGAGGGGGTCCAGGTGGAGGCGGAAGTGCTGAGGCATGGGCAGGGCCTGATGGGAGGGGTGGTGGGGGTGGGGGTGCAGGTGGTCCCAAGACAATGCCTGAGAGGAAGAAAATTCAACACATTTATCAACAGAGCTAAATCATTGTATTTTACATGGACAGAGACATAGAAAAACGCACACACTGCACATAAGAGACTAATTTATCATAATACTTCAACTCTAGACTAGTTTTTAACAAAAGATACTATAACTGAAAGTCAAAGTGTATCTACAACCATTTAACATTAAAACTTTATAATAGAACTAATGAGACTCACTCCCCTCCCAGGGATTTGAAAACAAATACGTATATTGTTTTAGAAAAGTATGCAATGTTTTTTACACACATACCATAGCAGTTAGTACTGCCTGAGATAACAGACCCAAGACAATCCACATAAAACCTTGGGTGCTGAGATATTATACTTGACTAGGATGATGAAAGATATCTATTTACAGACATGCAAAATTAGAACTATAGAAGTGGGTCCCAAGTTTTAGTATCTTGAAACGATTCTATATGTAAATTTAACACATAGCCTGAGTTGAGAATCACAGAAGAAACTAGTATCAGGTAAAACCTCAAAATAACTCAGAAATAATTAAGATTTAAATATAGAGCTGCTTAGTCCTCAAGGTAGGATATATAGGAAGTATTCAAATCTTATAAAAAGAAAATCAAAGAGAGTAAAAAATTTATTTAATATCAAAACACCAATTTAATGAGTATTTACTTAAGGCTTAAAAGAGCTGATTTTTTGTGTGTGTACAGATAGAGTTGAGTTTTCATAACAGGTGGTTGCTGTCACTTGAGGGTTGAATGGGCATACAGAGAAATGAAGGACTGAAGGTGAGCTCTCCCATCCTGCAGATTAAGAGCTCTGAGCCACAGCGGGAAGACATTTAGCCTTGTTGGGCTGGCTGTGCTTCCTGTACAGACATCAATTAGAGATATTAAATTATACATACTAGAATTTGATTCGCCTTTTAGAAAAATCTGGTAAGACATCATCAAAAAATTTGCTTTAAAAAAAAGATATTTTGTTTAAATACTTGCACCAATACTTGCAATTTGGGCCCTGCAATCCTTTGGGGACACACACCAAGCCTGCCAACCTTCTGCAAAGAGCCTGAGAGGCTATCCACCCTAAAAGTCTAATACGGAAAGCTCAATACAGGAGAGGCCAAAGTGAGAAAAGGGTCTTAGAGCAGAAGTGCTTCAGGGCAAACTCTAGGATGATTTATCTATTAAATAGATCTCCAAGTCTCCAGGAAAGTATTTATAGCTACTATTTACCACATGGAAGATGAAATGGTCAAGTTTTCCAAGTGAAGTTTTAAAATAAATGTATTAATATAGAGGTCTCTAAATATTAGAAAGCATCTTCTACAATACTTACAGCAAAAGATCCAAGAGCCTAAGTTTAATATGGATATCTCCCATACTAAATCGCAATATACAATTAAGGCCACAGGATAAAAAAATCCTTCACTTTAATTTTTAATTAAAAAACCCACAAAGTACTCTGGCATAGAGATGCTCACTTATTAAAACCACCTGATCCTTTCTTCTAGGCAGTCAAAGTAGTTGCTATGCACTACTCTGAAGTGACTAGTAGTCAGCAGCAGTAGTGAAGCCTTACCCTGTGGGGCGGGCGTCTCGGCCGGCTGAGAGGCTGCCTGCAAGCCTGGCTCGGAAGCAGAGGAGTCTCCCAGCTCAGGATTTAGAGGGGTCTCCACAGAGGCAGGGGCAGCTGCAGAGGGAGAAGGGAGAACACTGGGCTTGGATGAGGGAGTTGAGGCAAGAGGGGTGCCTGGAGGAGGAGAAGCCTGTGATCCACAGTGTGAGAGTGAGGCGAGGGGAGGCAGCGGCGGCGGTGGCGGTGGTGGTGGTGGCGGCGGCGGCGGTGGTGGCGGAGGCGCTGCTGGCCCTGAGGTAGGCGGTGGAGACACTGGATATGTTACAGAGTCCAGCAGCCCATTGGGTGCTGTCGGTGACGGAGGCATTTGGGGCACAGGAGAGGAGACACAAACGGGGAGGACAGGCCTTGGGCCAGTAGCTTTGCCAGGGGGACTGCTAATCATTATCGGAGGAGATGGAGGGAGGGGCGAGAAATTGGAAGTAGACCAGGCACAGGACTTCGCAGCTGGAGGCTGAGAAGAGGGTGTGTTCACAGGAGAAGAAGGTCGAGAGTTTTTGTTCAGAGGACGAGGAACTGTAGCATAATGGGGAAGAACAGGGTGGAAGGCTGAACCTAGAGATGTTGCAAAACGTGTCGCTGAGTGTCGCAGTGGTGGTGTAGGGGGTGTGGAAGTAGGTGGCAAAGCAGTCACTACAGCGTAATCAGGAGTGGCATCTGACACTGGAGCTGAGATGACTTTAGCATATGATGGAGGAGGTGCTGAAGGAGGCTGGCAACTGGAATACTCAGGAAGTGGAGCATTATACAGGGAGCTGTCTGAAGATGGAGCTGGACATAAGGTGGAAAGCAGCGGCAAAAGACAGGATAAAAAAGGAGAGAGAAAAAGGGAGCTAGTGAAGCCACAAAACCAGCAATCAGACAAAATGTATAAACGCAGACTACAGTTAGTACCAGAGAATTAGGCAAATAATTGTCTCCACTTGAGAAAATTTAACTTGTAAACACATTTTGAAGTCCGAAAGAGGATGAAGTTAATTTAAATAAGTAGATTAATAATCTATCCTTCATAAGAAAAAGTAGTAACAGTCTTAGTTTTTATTTAGTCCACTAAAATGGCATCAAAATTATTACAAATAGCAGAATAAACTGATTTGTTTCAAACCTGGCAAAATGTTTACTACAAAGGGAAAGAACAGCCAACTAATTCAGTGCTTATTTGTGGACATTTCTTCTTAGCCATAACTCCAGACAGTTAGGTAGCTAAAAATAATGAATTAACTAAACCAACTAACCAACACTGAACCCACACTGGCTCATAGAGTATAAGATTCTTTGAGAACTATTAAATACTTTAAACTTTTACCATATCCTAACTTTTGATACATTCCATCAGATTGTTATTTTTCATAGCACTAGGAAATATGTTTAAAAATAACCAGTTATTCTTAAAAGAGAATATTTTCTTCTATTTTAATTTTTCCTTTCAGAAACCTAACTATAACCAATCTAACTTCTTGCTGTGTGTAGCACAAAA
This sequence comes from Cricetomys ansorgei, assembly GCA_026225945.1. NCBI lineage: Eukaryota > Metazoa > Chordata > Mammalia > Rodentia > Nesomyidae > Cricetomys > Cricetomys ansorgei. Next base: position 15,179,344 of record JAMJFZ010000116.1, on the reverse strand, counting down.
CATACAGTATGTGATAATTTTAAACAACTACACAGGGAAATATTTTCCAAGATCAAGATAAAAAACCTTTGCATAAAAACACATTCACACTTTATAGCCAAATTTTAGGGTAGCAAGAAGAATTAAAATGACAGAATAAAAATTCCCAAGAGCTTCCTTTTAGTTTGTAAGCAATAAAAGACTGAAGCAATAATTGCTGAGTATTTATCCTAACTGCAAACTCTACTGCTTATTCTGAAGCACTGCACATATGAAATGTCACAATTCACTACTGCACAGAGCCCTGCCAGCTCGGATGCAGGAGGCATGCCTGCAGACTCCTTACCAGCATTGGACACTCTGCGCTCTCTCTCCCACTCCACTTGCTCTCGCTCCAGCTGCTCCAGGCGCTCTCGGTCTTGCCTCTCTCTCTCCAGGCGCTCCAGCCTCTCCCTTTCCAGGCGCTCCATGTGTTCCCTTTCCTGCCGCTGGCGCTCCAGCTGTTCTTGTTCCAGGCGTTCCCTCTCCAGCCTCTCTCTTTCTAGGCGGTCTCTCTCCAATCTTTCCCTCTCCATCCTTTCTCTCTCCAGCCGTTCCCGCTCCAGCTCTTTCTGTCGCTGTTCTTGTAGTTGCCTGAAATTAAACATTGAATAAATAAAAGCATGCATCTATGACTACCCATTATTTAAAAAGAATAGATGTTTGCTTCACTTCTGATTTAAATAAATGTAGAACCCATGGTCACTAATTCCAAACATAGGAAGCTTCCTTACAGATACCTCCTATTCTATATCAATGGAACCAATCTATCAACAGCTACATGGACTCAACACATTTCTTTGAGAATAGAGAGTTGCAAATAAACCTACCACTTTAATGACCAAGTCATTATATGATAAAATAATTATAAAACTAAGTAAACTTTTTCTTAAAAATGTAACATTTTAGCTGCACAAGTTCTAACTTCAGAAACCACAATGATCATAGCTACAGCTAAATAAACATTTGCTAAATTGAAAACAAATCCAGTTAGAAATACACTATAGTTAACATTTTGATATATATGTCTAGACCCTTTGCCTTATACACATAAACTTTAAAATTCAAATGAATCAGTTTCATTTCTATGACACAATACACACTGGAAAGTTACCCCAAACCCTTAGTTTTTAATTTCCATGAGCACGCCAACATCTTGCTTAGTTCTTGGATTTCAGCAGTTTCCAGTGTAGGATATAATTTACCCTAATATTATTATTATCTTCACCCTTGAACCTTCTTCCAACTAGTTCTATAGGATCACATATGCTAGGTGGACAGACAATTCTTAAGATTCTTAACACATTAACTTTAGGAAATTAGATATCTAAAACATAGCTATTCTCATCTTATACATGTTTAATAGCATTTAGGTAATATTAAATAAGATAGCACATTAAAAGCTCTTTAAAATGTATAATACTCCATAAATGTAGTCTGTCATATTTATGATCATTCAGGAAAATTCTAAATTGGAACCTTTTCTGGATTAATTATCTAGTTGGATTCTGATAAGAGGTAACAAGAGTTACATGAAAGAACAAGTATGCTTCTTTTTGTTCCTCCCAAAGTCATCAACAAACCAGTAGAATATTGGGAAAAAAAATTCCCTGTCTCCTAAGTTGGCTATAAAACAAAGGGAAATGTCCTTTCATCAAATAATTATTGTACTTATCTCACTCAAAACACAGCCTTTCTCTACACATGTCCCAATACAGGTCAATAACTTTTTTTTACATTTTTAATGCTCTATCTATTTAATTAATGTATGAGTGCTTTGTCTGAATGTACACCTGAATGCCAGAAGAGGGCACTACATCCCATTATAGATGGTTGTGAGCCACCATATGGTTGCTGGGAATTGAACTCAGGGCTCTGGAAGAGCAGTCAGTGTTCTTAACTTCTAAGCCATCTTTCCAGCCCCAGATCAATAACTATTAAGAACAAATCCATTCTCATTCTCTCTCTCTCATGTTCTCTCTCTGCCCCCCCCCTTTTGGTTTTTTCAAGACAAAGTTTCTCTGTTCTAACTCTGGCTGTCCTGGAACTCACTCTGTAAACCAGGCTGGCCTTGAACTCAGAGATCCACCTGCCTCTGCCACCTGAGTGCTGGGATTAAAGTCGTGTGCCACCATCATCCAGCTGTAGTACTTCTTTTGAGTAGTTAAATAATCAGCTACTAATAAAATCAGACTTTCAGGATATATTTATCATACTATTTTGATAACTTCCAAGCTACCAAAGTTTTGAAGGATAAGAGTATCACTATGAATATGCTGGAAAGAAATAAGATATATTAAGAAATTTTAAATTAAAGATTAGACAGAAAAGATAACTTTTTCAATAATGTACGTATTACTGAAGAAACCCAACTGAGTCTGTTGATTTTAAATTTATATTAAATTTTAAGTCTTAGGAGCTAGGGTATGGCTCAGTGGTTGAGTGTAGGCTGTTCTTCCAGAGGACCTGGGTCTGATTCCCAGCACCTACACGGCAGTTCACAATCATCTGTGGCTCCAATTTCATGATATCCAATACCTCTTCTGGACTTCATGGGCACCAGGCATGCACATGGTACACTGACATACATGTAGGCAAAACACCCACACATTAAAAATATAATTTTAAAAAGAAAAGGGAATATTACTCATTTGAAAAATATTAAGGTTTAGGATGTTTACATTTTGTGTTTCTGTGTCTCTTTTCACTTATCTCAAAATAGTAAATTTCAAGCTTACAACAAAACGAGCACTAACTTACTGTCTTAACACTTCCCACCCAGTTTCTATTTTAGTTGATTCTTGTGCCTTAACTTTAGATACCCATTTTCTAATGGCAAAAGCCTCCCACCACCCTCACTATACACACACAGCCGAGGAAAATAGCTTGGCTAAATCAATATTCAGGGTTATGCTAAGATTATATAAACACTGTCCACAGCTGAGCTACATGGCATTCTGACTGCATTTCATCCCCATTTTAATTGCTGGGGGGAAAAAGCTGTTAATAACCATTTCTCTATGGAACACGATGCTTTTTAACTCATAGAATAAGTAAATTTTAGTAGTCATCATAGGTAAGATAGGTACGGATGTGGTGAATGACATTTATAACTAGAATGTATTGCGTTCAGAAGACTGTTTCACATGTCAAAATAATCTCTAAGGAGATTCTCTCCCAGTCTGGAAAAGATAAGAGTGTGTACTAAAGAAAAAGCACAATGCCAGGGAATATTTCCAAGTTTGCTGATAGGTAAGTCAAGGATGCAGCTGATATTTCTTCAAGAGACTGATGTTTAAGAAAATAATGAATACTCTTAGCCTGCTCATTGAAAAGATGTCTATGTATATGCAATTGAAAAGGGTGTCAAACAGAAATTTTCTTGGTGGTATGACTAATTTGTACCTAAATTAAAAAGCTTATAAATCTGACTATAATGTTTTAACCTATAAACTTATAAAGCGAAACATCCCCAAATCTTCTTCAATAGTCTCCAAAATTATAATCCTTGCTTTCCCCAGGATCATCACTACCATCTTGCATGCTGGAAATGCATGAAACCCTTCTTCCTATAGGTCTACTTGCACCTGACTGCTGTCTTTGCCCATTAGCAGAACCACCTCCAGCTTTTACTAATGCACAAGGGCCTGATTTTTAAGCTGTGGGAAATTCCAAAAGGCTGGTTTTCTTCTAATTAGATATACATTTTCAATAATTTGAGTGTTTCAGAGAAAACAATTATATACCTTTTCCAGAAACAAATATAAATGAATAGTATTGTGGCTATTAAAGTATTTTAAATACATTGAGTAAAAATATAAAGGATCTAGTTCTCTTCTACCAATGAAGTATATTCTCCAAAACAGCAGTCCCAAATGTAAACAGATGCTAGAGGAACTGGCTCACAAGGAAATCAATAATACATACAAAAACACAGTTTATGTTTACTTAAAGACACGGTCTTATAAAGCATGTAAAATATACAAAAATGTTAACATACATTTTATTCATCCTTACCTAGAATGGAGATTAGAAAAATAAAGATTTCAACTTTACAAAATGAAGTGGAAGAGCAAACTAGAAAAAAATGTTCTGGTTGCTAACTCAAAGTAACAGTAACATTCCAGAAAGTAAAAATATATTTTTTTAATATATTTTTGAGACAGGGTCTAGCTGGCTTTGAATTCACTGGAATTCACCAATTCTATCACCCAAGTGTTAGGATTAAAGGTGTGCACTACTACACTTGGTGTAGATATATATTTTTTATTGTACAATGTGGGTGTTTCACCTCTCTATTAATAAAAAAATAGATGAAAAAAATTTAAGAAGCTAGTTGAGTTTTAATATCACAAAACTCTTGAGACAAAAGCCAATACTTACAACAGAATCCGATCAACTCTTGGTCCATTCTGCCTCTGGAGAATAATGGGAGTGCTGTACACTTTCATTACTCCAGTTCCTCAGTTCCATGCTGAGATTACTATTCCCCCTTTATAACTTGCAGGTAGTAGTGGTGATTTGAAAGCTATTTATAGATATTAACTAAATTATCTTCTATGTTGAGACTAGCACAGGACTGACTCATGTTTCTTAGAATATATTTTTCCATCATAGCCAAGGGAGCCAAATATTAATACTATGAGTAGGAACCAGGAACTGATTTAAGGAATGACACTTGAGTAGAAAACTGTATGACAGTATAACAAAGGTTTAATATTTAAAATAAACATTTATCAGCGAACTTCATACTGATTAAAAACTTTTTTTTAAGTAAACTTAAGTAATGCCTAGTTTAAAAGTCAAACAGCACTACAGCGTATAACAGCCATTTTACCAATGCTCACCACTTCTGATTTCTTCTTACAGAAGCAACTAAGTTTCAATACTCCTGCATTTATCTCATGTTTCCAAACCCAGCAATTTCTTTAGAAGTATTTCTTGACTTTTCAAATTTAGATGTTACTTCCTGACTCCAGGAGAGAGACTATTATTCCCAGGCTTTGAATTACCTTCTTTCTTTCAAGTTCAATCCTTCTTTTCTTGGATCCCAACAGTATTATACAACTCTTGATTTCATCCCTTGTTTTAACAGAACACAACATTCAATAGCTTCCTACGATGCTGTATAGAAAAAAAAAACTATTTTTTGAGACAGGGTCTCAAATGTAAGCAGATACTAAAGCCATTGGCCCACAATGAACTGTGTTCATACAAATATGTATTTATGTTTAAACACAAATATATAAACGAGATACCAAAATACATTTCATCTAAGTGTTGAGATTACAATCCCGTGCCACTGCCCCCAGCTGAGAAGACTTTTTAAATTGGACTTCCTCTCAGCACAGACTAGTATGAACAAGGGGCAAGCAGAAAAAGGAGAGGCTCTTGGAGATATAAATTTAAATTCACTAAAATGAAATTCATTAAAACATTTGCTCTAATGCCTTCCACATATGGCTATTAAGCACTAAGAATACAGTTATTTTAAACAGAAATGTGCTTTAAGTACAAAATATACATTGAATTTTGATAAGAAAATTAGGATGTAAATGTCCTATCTATCTATATTTATTTATTTTCAAGACAGGGTTTTCTCTGGCTGTCCTGGAACTCAATCTGTAGACCAGGCTGGCCTTGAACTTAAGAGATTCACCCACCTCTGCTTTTGTCTCCCTTGGGATACCACTTGTGAGGCAGAGGCAGGCCGACTGCTGTGAATTCAAGGCTAGCCTGGTTTACAGAATGAGTTCCAGGACAGTCAGAGTTACAACAGAGAAACACTGTCTCAAAAAACCAAAATGGGGGGTGGGGGTGGGGTGTTATTTATTTTTATTGTATGTATATGGATGGGTGTTTTTTTGTCTGTATATATTTCTGTGTATCATGTGTATGCAGAGCCTGCAAGGGTCACAAGAGGGCATTGACCCGACCCCCACTCCCAACTAAAGTTACAGAAAGCTTTTCCAACCCGATGTAAACTGTTTTAATGATTTTACACTTAATGTTGAAATGGTAAGTGGTGTGTGTGTGTGTGTGCGCGCGCGCGCGCGCGTACTTTGGCTAATTCAGAAAACTCCACCCCTAAATGAGGTTGTATCATACACTTGATTTAGCTAAAAGGCAGAGAAAGGATGAAACTGTGTTATATAGTTTCAAGTCTACCTCAAGATTGAAATAAAATGATGGAATACTGTTTCTGACTTTGTTCAACCTACATTAGTCATAAACAGGATTATCCTGTGTTGTTCTACTAATACCTATAACTCCATATCAGTGCCTTAAAGATTTATTTAGCTAACACTGCTTTGACTTTCTAGTTAAACTGTCATATAAAAGCCATATTGGTCACAGATAGTTATTATAAAAATAAGACCCAATGGAGCGGGAAAGATGGCTCAGTTGGTGGAGTACTTGCTATGCAAGTAGGACTTGAGTTCAACCCTCTGAACACATTAAAAAAAAAAAATCCAGGCATGGTACATACCCATAAACCTAGCAATGGCGAAGAGGATCCCTGGAGTTTGCTAGAGATCCAGTCTAGCTAAATCAGCAAGTTCCAAGTTCAGTGAAAGACCGTTTCAAAAGATAATGTGGAGACCAATTGAAGACACCTGACATTGACCTCTGACTTCTACAAGCATGATTATACAGGTGCATGTGGTACTGAAAAAGGAATAAGGCTTACTGAAGGGAACAGATACTTCTACACTCTAAGTCTATTTAATGCATTTTTAGATGTTTCATAAGTATGCTTTTTACAAAAAAAGCAGACAAAATCAAAATCACAATTTCAAAGAACTGAAGGACATAATGTGTTGTCAGTGTCCTTTGGGTCTGTTGCAAAAGAAGGAAGTGCAAATGTATGGAATTACCTTCTCTGGATTTCCAACTCTTCTTGGGAAGGGCCATTTTGAACTTGAGCAGGTAGTTGTGAATTTTGTCTAGGCAATGTTGGGCCTATAAAGGAGGGAAACATTACAGATGAATGATACAATTCTACCTAGCTGGATGGAGGAAATTAAACCATGAGAACAACATAAAACCATCACATATTTAAAAAAATGCATCTTCTTTTTGTCTAGCAAAATAAAATATAAGCTTTACGTAACACACAGCAAATGAAAGACTGCAACATAATACTGTTAATCATCTCCAGAAGGCTTACTTGAAACAAATGGAAACACCAACAATAAAGGAAAAATAAACATTTATATATGAAGAGCTTGAGAAAAACAAGTGTTCAATGAGCATCTGAATAGGCGCCTGAGCTTTACATATTCTAAGACAATGAGACATTCTGTTTGGGGCAATTATTCATGAGGTGGAGAGGAAGAACTTAAATGAAAAATCAGAATTAAAAAACTCACCTAAATAGAACACTGGAAATGAAAAACAGGAGAGAGAGAGAGCATGAGAACCTCATTACTAGACTGAAATATGCTAATGCATTATCACACTTGCCCAACTTGAGCTGCCGTTTTTAATGACACGGCATTTCCAATACTGGTGAAACAAACATTTGCTAAACTCTCATATACTGTATTAACCTACTTATCTGAATATTTAATCCTATAGGAAATCGGTGGTGGAGGGGAGAGACCCTGTGATCACACCAACAAGGAAATGTCATGAGAAACCACTGACCCACATTCACATATAATGCAGACCCATCTTTAGCATTTTAGACTGTCACTAAATTATGGGAAATCTTATTGTCACTGGATATAAAAATTTAAGTGAGATACATGCTGTACCTAGTATAATATATGATGACTAATCTAAGGTTAAGATTGAACAACCTTGAAATCTACAATAGTAAAAGCAAGAAAGTAAAGACAGTTTTCTTCCAATGTGAAGTGTATTTTTGACTTCCAGTGTTCCACCAAAAACCTCTAGCAGAAATTCTCAGAGATTGTAGAGCACTTCTATAAAAAAAAAGTAAATAAATGCTGTGTGTACTAGAACATGTTATTGAGATCTATGAATCAAGATCATGAAAAGAGCTATTTTATCCTAGTGGAGCAGACCCCACAGCTGGAAACAAAGGTTCATCAGGATATAATACAGCACTGGCATGTCCCAGGTATAGAAAAATGATCTGAACTTACCTACTTTACATGCTTTTAGCTCAATCATCTAATTTGCCCTCTAATGACAAATTAGATAACAGCTGCAGCAATATATTCTATTAGATATAAGTTTCATACTTTGAGAACCAAATAAAAAAAATGAAACCAATCCCATGTAATTAACAAGAAAAACAAGAACATGTTTTAAAATCAAAGTCAAATACACACATAAATGTTTACATAAATGAAAATATAACTGCTGTCTAATAAACAGAATGTTTGGAAAATTAACACAATGACTTTTGGAAAAAGTTTATATTGGGCTATATACTAATGTTTAATATTTTATAGAGAAAAGATCCTTTTAGAAGAAGGTAGAGAGACGTGAGTTGGGAGGAAAAATTTAAGAACCTATAAAATTGTATACTTTACATGTAAATAGCTATATTTATTCTAAAACTATGAAGGCATTTGGAAAAAAGCCAACTAAAAAGGCCATTATGGCTTATTATAAAAATAGTATTTGAATGTTTAAGTGAAAACTTTGGTCAGTATACATAGTGGAATAGCTGGAAGTTAAGTAATCTAATTGTCATGCTCACATCTATGGAAGCCATTGTATCTCAATGATCCTATTAATTAAATCTATGTTTTAGCTGAAATCTATAAATTCAAGTAAAAAATGTCAAACTTTCAATCTAATCTTATTGATCTTATTAAACAATTTTTGTTTTTAAAACTAACTCTGAGCCCAACACAATGGTGCATGACTGTAATCTCAGCATTTGGGAAGCAACCACAAGAGAATTTTGAGTTAGGGTTAGGGTTAGGGTTAGGGTTACATACTCTCAACAAAACAAAACTGTCAAAAAGAAAAAGACCCTAACAATCCTGATATAACTAAAAACAAATTCAATGAGGAAATTCACTGTAGTTTATTCCTAGCACATAAGATTAAAAAACAAACAAAAAACAAACAAAAAAACAAAAACAAACCCACCTTCAAGGAATCCTTTTAAAATGGAAATTTTTTTCTAAGAATAATAACTTACAATTCTTTGTTACATAGCTTTATGATAATGAGTCATTTGTTTATTTAGGCATTCTTAAAATCCCACCTTTGGCATTTTGTGACATCTATATTTAATCTGCTAGTTTGGTTTTTCTTCTTCATCAATATTGCCAAGTTGTAAAAACTAGCATATTGAAATATATGTGCAATTAAATATAATTCTAAACATATTACAATTATTAGCCAAAAATTCTAGGTAAATTATGAACTAGAGGTACACAACTACATTTTCCTTGTTCTCAAACATTTTAATGGGTTATAAAATCAGCAAGTAGTATCAAAGGTATTACACAAATAACAGAAAGCAGAAACGAAGGTTAGACAAGGCTATCAGTGCCTGTATTTTCTGGAATGTGTACTATTTTTTCAAATGGGCCATATTCCTAAATGAGTATCTGTATTCTCATAAAATACAAAACAGGTACTTTCATAACTATCTCAATGGGCAAATGATAATATTCTAACATGCATGGTATGGAGGTTATCAGTTATCTTTGTGGAGAAAATAATAAACAACCAAGGTGCAGAAATGAGAAACACTGCTCTAGTCCTCCTATGTCACAATGAATGACACCTGTCTGAGGGTTTGCTTGATAATTGGACAATGCTTGATCTTAATTTGCCCAGACTAGACAATGCAAAGCAAAGTTTGAGAAATACTGTTCCTAATAAAGAGAACATGGCAATGTTGTTGATAAGCATCCTATAAATGATGGAAATCTGATATGACCGTCTCTCTCCAACAGGAATGGCATTTCAGTCTTGCCTTCGATACTGAGCTTTGGTTAAAGCACATTTCACTTACTCTCCCCATTTTAATTCTCACAAATCTAGTTTCACATTTAGCCACAGACTATTTAAAAACACAGGACTAAAAGACAAGTAGGTGCTATTATATACAATACAATCTAACTTAAAACTTAGCAATCAAGATTGTAGATTGTACACAAATTAAAGGACATCTGTTATAAAGGAAATCTGTGTTTTAACCTTCTATTTTATAAATTAAAAAAATTCACTTTTATTAATAAGGTCAAATCACTTTCCCCCCTTAAAATTGGGTACACTATCATTCTACATTTGAACCTCAAACTTAAGAACAAAGATACAGTATCAAGTTTGTTTTCAAAATGAGCTGAAGAGAGGCCTACTCACATAGGTATAAATAATTGCTCATAAAAGCCCAGAAGAATCCCAGGAAAAGACAAGATCAGAAATAAAGTTACTGATTATAAGCAATCTGCAGTGTACTTAGGTGGAGTCTGGGAGAGGGGAGGAGAGCTTTTAAAGTCATAAAACAGGTGCTCACTGTTGTACCCATCAGCTGGAGCAAATCAAAATATAACTTAGGTGACCATGAGATACATTAAGAATCTTTTTTTTTTCATCATTTGTAACATGCTTGTCTAAAACAGTAAACACATCAAGTTAAAAAGGATTTCTATAAAGAAACTGTATCAAGAATACTAAGAAACCACAATAAAAATTCTGAGTCACATGGATGAAGTACACATGCTAACTGAACTATTGAATCAAATTGTTTACAGTATACCTTTTTCTCACAAAATAATCCAGCTAGTCAAGGTACAGGAGTAAAAAAGGCATATGTGAATAAAAAATTTAAATAATTAAGGCATCTTTTGAAACTTGGATTTCAAATTAGGAAGTTTCAGAATCAAATAGAAACACGAAGAATTCAAACAATTATATGTATCTACACACTTAATTTATATAAGCAATTTCCTTTTGCAATACTTACACAATACATATGTAATATATATATACACACACATATATTATATATGTAAATAATTATCAACTCTAACCTGGGGTGGCTGAGTTACATACCTAATTTATCCATGCAAATAATACATGTATGTAATACACATGTATGTCTATGAGAGTGAGCATGACAAAAATAATCTATAAGCCTAAATTCACTTCTAAGCCACAGAATCCTAACCTACCAAATAAAGGAGATTGTTATCTGAAGCCAATCTACTAAAAACATCAGCTTCCATCTGCCTTTACAACATGCACATTTAGAGTTAATTCAAGGTAAACAAAGCTCCTTTCAAATAAGGCACATTTACATTACTCAAATCACACGAAAACTACATGTAACTTTTTCTTTTAAATTAGATTGAATGTTTGCTCCCAAAGAAAATTATACTTAAAAAAACTTCTCTCACTTATGTTGGAAGAAGTGAACAAAAATGATTAAGATTCTATTAAATCATCACTAATAAGCCAACTCAAAAGCTAACCCAAAACTACCTACATGGACCACAACAAATATCACAACATAAAACAGAAGCTTGCTTTATATCCCAAATACCACAAACCAGACTATGGCCTAAGGAAACAAAAGTTATGGAAATGTGCAAGTAGTATGTACCACAGCTTGAAAAAGTAATGTAAACATAATGTTGCTTACCACAGAAAATACATCGCAAATTAGTGCTGTCCTGGGTAGCAGTAACCTTGCTCTGGGCTGCAACAGACACCTTGGTGTTAGAAGCTTCGAAGGACATTGGAGCCATCTGAAGAACTTCACATTAACTAAAAGGTGCTTTGAAATGTTCAAAATGTATTCATACACACGTCCTATCTAGATTCTCATACTGGAAACCTCATTATTTTATAGCTTAAATATTCCTTGAGTTATACAATCAAAGAATGCAATCTGCATTTTAAGACTGTATTCTTTAAAATGTTAGTGAAAATGAAGTTTAGAAAGTTAAGATATATGGCCAATAGAATTAATTTCATGAGGTCTACCCTTTCATTTAGGAGAACTGCAGTTGTAAAAAAAACGGGAAATACTTAAGATTAATTTAATTATGAGAGCTCACTTACTTATACAAGCTGGGAAAAAACAAAGGCTACCATTAAAAAGCCATAATATATATTAACTGATATAAGATTACTTTGTACTTAATAATAACCAACAAGGTTTACAGAAATACTTTGCTACTATTTTTTCCCTAGATATGAAAACATACTTGACAAAATGAATTACTAAAAATTCTGTGTGGCCACACCAACTAGTCATTTAACCTAAATAATTTACATTAAAAGGTATTTATCAATGAAATAAATTTATAAATTATTTTTAGGAAAAAAAAAAACCTCAAAAGTGGTAATTTCTGAAAAGAGAAACACTTTATCCAAAATTAAGGTAATACCCAAAACTGAGATGAGAAAAACTTCTTACTATAACATGCAAAAGGTACATCAATAATTTCTCAGAAAATCCTTTTCAGCAAGGAAAAGATTTTCTTTTCTTATGGGTATTAATTAAGAAAACAGTTAATTAACATATGTTGGTTTAAGAAAGATCACATTAAATCAAACAGGACAGTATTTTAGATTTACCTAAAAATAATATTCTTTAAATAAGATAACTTTTGCTAAGTAAAAAATTTCAGTAAAATCAGAACTAAATTTATATTCAAAGGCTTATCTTAATATGGTAATAAATCATAAATTTTTTTATCATTTTCAGTAATAGACAACATTCCAATTTAATCTTAAAGTATTGAGATACAGTATGTACTTCAAACACCAGTAAAATAAAATTGTTAATGCCAACTTTGCTAAGTACTTTCACCCACCCATCTACCATCAAAGCTGCATGCACAATACTTAGAGTATTAATATAATTACAGGCACACAGAGACAAGCTCTACCAAGCCAATGAGATCATGCTTATGGAGATAAACGTTTTAGAAAAAATTACAACACTTACATTTTAAATTTAAACTCCTTCATAAAAATCTGTCTCACCAGTGTTTATAAATTTCACTCCCAGAAAACCTTTATTAATAAACATGCCTAGTTATCAGGCTTTATCCTTAATTCCTTTAATCCATATAAAACGGGAAAACTTACAATTAAAAGAAAAAACTTACATGAAAAACCTGAGAAAGTATCTTGTTTTTGACAGCAAAGAAGCTGCCACATCCCATTAGCAATCATTTTAGCAGCAAGTCACCTGACAATTGTCAGAATGCAGGCACACCATCATCACTGCAGAAGACTAAACCTTTCCAAGCAAGAACTCCTAGTCTTTCTTACAATTTAACCACCAGGCAATGTTCCTGCACTTGTCATCTTTAAGTATCTTCTTTCCGGTGACTTTTATTTCTGTTATCAAGTAAAACACTGATTTACTTTCTGATAGGGTTGCTTGAAATCTATTGCAGTTTGCATTTCCCGAAGATACTAAATTATTCATTCCATCATATGCATAAGGCTAACAGCTTCCTTCTTACTGTGGACGCTATTAACTCTTTCTTTACTCAGTGAGAAGGCTGGTAAATTCAGTATTGCCAGTTTTAATACTAACATTTATCTATGAAAAGACACTTCTTTTTAAGTAAGCCATACTATGAAGGTTTAGTCAGGGCTAAGGGAATCAGGAGGAGGTACAAAGAAAAACAAACCTAAAGCAATGAAAATGTATCAAGGATATAAAAAAATAACATCTTTATCTATTTCTAGAAGTAATATAACCCTCTTCATCAACTACTTTGGTCTTCATCTGTCTCTTAGGGTGAAACAGTCACCCTTCAGGATTTGTCCCTGCCTCTATCTTTACTATTCTTTACCATTCAACTTAAAAAACAAACAAACAAACAAGGAAACAAAAAACATTTTTCAAGTGAGGTTATCAGTAGTGGAAAATGACAGGCTTTTTAGCTTTGATCTATTTCCCTGCTTCTTCTTCTTCTTCTTCTTCTTCTTCTTCTTCTTCTTCTTCTTCTTCTTATTATTATTATTATTATTATTATTACTATTACTATTAATGAGACCCTTTAGAGAATTTGTGCTTTAAAAAAATTAGTGGCTTCTATTAATTATTAGTCATCTCACAGTAATTTGTAAAGGGAATGTTGTCCAACTCAGCATTTTGCATTTCTAAGGATTAAATGAGATAATGTTTGCTTAAAGACTGGTTTGGACTTGATTTGCCTTCCTGGAAAGCTGGTCATTAAGTGACAAAGTGGGTTCAATGTCAACATTTAAAGGAATGATACACTTCTGACCATTTCAATAAGCCCTTCGTGACCCATAGAGAGTGAAAGCAAAGGCAGTTGTGTTTGTTCTAAGGTATCTGAAAAAGAGAGGACTCAGAAGAGTAGAGAAAGGGACTGCAATGCAGTTACACCTGCATCAAAAAAATAAGTCCCTAAAATAGACTCAACAGACTGTATTTATACATTTATGTGGTGGTGCACACCTTTAATCCTAGCACTCGGATCTCTGTGAGTTGGAGGCCAGCCTGGTTTACCAGAGTGAGTACCAGGACAGCCAGGGCTATCTATATAAAGAGACCATATCTCAAAAGAGTTCATGAATTTGAGAGGGAGTTTAGGGGTATGGGAGTACTGGAAAGAGGATCATGGGATGCTTTGGAGGGAGGGATGGGGTAAATGAGGTAATTTACATTTTAATTAAAAAAATTAAAACCCTAAAAGCGGTATCGATCAAGTTCCAGATTGCAAGGCACTGTTCAGAAACATGAGAATTACAAACAATAAATTTATTCAAAGCAATGGCCACTTTAAGATTGCATTTTAAAAACATTTTCACAGTATTATTTCAAATTTTGTTTTGGAACATATATGTTTCATGACAGAAAAACTTGATCTATCTCGAGATGGAGCACTGTGTAGCTATAACCACATACGAAGAAACCCAACATCATCTAGATCTTTCATTTCTTTATTTACTCTAGGGTAGTGGTTCCCAACCTTCTTAATGTTGCAATACAGGTCTTCTTGTTGTGCTGACCCCCAACCATAAAATTATTTTCATTGCTATCTCATAACTTTAATTTTGCTAATTATGAATTGTAATGCAAATATCTGATATGCAGATGGTCTTAGATGACCCCTGAAAAAGGGTCATTTCATTCCCAAAGGGGTTGAGAACAACTGATCGAGGGCAATCTGTATATGTAACTGGCTTCCCCCTCCTTTGCTACTAGAAGGTAATCCAACTTATGGCTTCAAATGTACATTATCATTTACTTAAAAAAAAAAAAAGGAGGAAGAGAAGAAGGAAGACTGCTAATAGTAGATAAATTGCAGATCACTTACTACACTATAGTACAAGCAATGATCTTTATGCCCCTCAGTCTACCATGTTTTGTTAGTCCTTTATTTTAGCCAAGGAACTACAGGCTGTTTCTAGCTAAAGAAATTTCAGGAGTCAACTCAATTAGAAGTTAGGAGGCCTATAATATACCAATTCTGTTATATCTCACTATCCTAGAGGTAACATTGACCTGCGTCTCCACATTCATTTCTCCGCTTAGG
The DNA here is from genome assembly GCA_026225945.1 of Cricetomys ansorgei. Lineage (NCBI taxonomy): Eukaryota > Metazoa > Chordata > Mammalia > Rodentia > Nesomyidae > Cricetomys > Cricetomys ansorgei. The sequence goes on along the minus strand of JAMJFZ010000116.1, from coordinate 15,163,853 downwards.
TCTTCCTAAGCACAGATCAAGACCTGTCCATCAAATCACCTTTTGTGCCTTCCTGCCCTTTGTTACTTAAAGGTGTCATGTATATACTCAGAGAAAACAGAGCACACTGCGGGTACTATGATTATTAGTTTATCACTACTAGCCTATCTGTTAACTTTCAACCAGCGTTATCTATTCAGTTGACAAACTACAGATACAGAACTTCGATAATCCTTCCTTTTTACTCTTAATACTTCACCAATCTCAAAGCCTGTTCATAAAGCCACCTAATTTCCCTGTCCTATCCTCACTGACATTGTTCTAGCTAGATGGCCTACTGCTTAGGAGTGTTCAGGGTTGAGAAGTTTAGCACATACTCAGGGAGGGAAGAAACAGTTAACACTTCTGTTACTTTCCCTATCCTTTTTATTTTCTCTTCTTGTTTATTATGCACATACAATGCCAACTCTAAAGTATGTATATACAAGCAATATGTGAGAAAGGCACAGAGAAGTTTGCAATTTGTCTAGAACTGAAACAAAAAAAAATTATTTGGGGGGCAGGAACAAAGTCTTACTGTATAGCACATTTCCAAAGATATTACTTAAGTCAAAACTCTGAATATATACATCCATTCAGGATAGCTCATGAAAAACCAGGACTGTCCTAGTTATACAGGTTAGCTGGCTCCTTTTCCATAGGAACCCTATATTGCTTGTACCCTTCTTTCCCATTATATTTCAAATAAGTTACTTACTAAGAAGCCTCAATCTAAAATAATACAGGGTAGCAAATATCTAAATAACAGAGTTTGAAATTGGTTTTTGAAATTCAAAACAAAATTTTACTATAATAATTTTACTATATTTAAAATAAACTGTACTTTCCATAGTAAGACTTATTATATAGAATTAAATACAAAGCTTTAGCATGCATTATTTGAAATGACATTTAAAAATCGACACAGGGCTAGCAAGATGGCTCAGAGATAAAGGTGCCTGGCACCCAACCTTTCAAGCCTGCCTGACAACCTGAGTTCAATCCTGGAGGGAAAGAACCAATCCCACAAAGGTGTCCTCCGATCTTCACAAGTTACAGACTGGCATCCTTGAGAGCACACCCTCACACAAACACAAATGTTGACCAACTGAATATCACTATCTCTGAAACGTAATTATAACAATGTACCTCCATTTTATTATGCTTTAAAAAGTATGGTGTATTAGGGCTGAAGAGATGGCTCAGTGGGTAAAGAAAGTATTTGCCTCCTAAGTGTGAGGACTTTAGTTTAGATCCGCAGAAGCAATGTTAAGTATAAAGTGGGATTGGTGGCCCACCTGTAATTACAACTCAGAAGTCAGAGAAACAGCATACTTGAGCACTCTGGAGTCTGAGGCAGTAAGACTGAGTTGGCGACATAGTCAGCAAAAAGATGTCCTGTTTTAAGTTCAAGCTGATTTTAATGCTATATCGTTTCAAACAAAGATAGTTTGTTCTTTAGATGAAACATCAGTATATTAAAAAACAAAACAAAACAGACAAAATCACACCATCATTTGTTGTCAAACATTAAAAGAGAGAAATTTAAATCAGGAGCAATTTAAATCAGGGGCTGGAGAGATAGCTTAGCGGTTAAGCGAATTGGTTGATCTTCTAAAGGACCTAAGTCCAATTCCCAGCACCCACATGGCAGCTCACAATTGTCTATAACTCCAGTTCCAGGGGAACACCCTCACACAGGAATACATGCAGGCAAAGCACCAATGCGCATAAAATAAATTTTTACAAAATCTGTAAATGTTAATTTCAGTTTAAGAAAGGTATATAGTAAGGTAAAGCATTTAAAATTTCTGATGTCAAACCTTCTAACACTTCACTTTCTTCAGGGACAATTTCCACGTTAAAATTTGCCTTTCATTGTCCATCCTCAAAAAAAAGACAAAGCAGCAGAAATATACTCTTGATTTATTAACAATCCAGTATAAAAGCCCAATATCCACAGGCAGAGCCTAAGGTTTCTCTAATTTTTAATGTAACTGCTGAATTATTACTTTATACTGTCTGCTTAGAATAAGCTGACTATCTTACTAGACTTAAAGGTAACATATATACCATATTTATATTCTGTAGACATAGATGTATGTATTGATTTATTTATTATTATTCTGGGTTCATGGTAGAGGACAGTTTATTCATTGCTCATTCTGTTCTTGGTCCTAGAGGATTCCATTCTCCTCTACAATCTAATCTTAAAGATACAAGCTCGGACCTTGAAGGCTTCAGTCTCTATACATTCTAATCTGCTAACCTAGACCTAGAATGTTTCAGTCTCCTAGACTTACTGTTGTCTGGCTCACTCTGATTAGCTCCTTCTCAACGCAGAGCTGTACTGAACTCAATTGACTCTTCTGTTTGGCTGATTCAACTCAGTCACTGTTCTGGCTCAAACTCTTCTCCAAGCTGACTGGCTCAAACTGACCTAGCTGGCTGATTGTTTCTGACTGAACTTTTCTGTCTCTGGCTGACTCCTGCAACTTCTCTGACTTAAGTGCTTTGCTCAGCTTCAAACTAACTCTTGCTGTTAGCTGACTCTTTCTCTTAAGCTTACTCTTCCTTTCTGATACTGACTCCTGCTAAACTGCCTGTCTTTTCTGACTGATTCTCTTGACTGTCTGACTCTCTGAGCTGAGAGCTCGCTTATGTATCATGAGAGCTGGATGTGTTCTCACTCTAACTCACTCTGCTAACTCTTCCTCTGATTCATCATTTTGCCTATTCTTCACTCTGATTCATCTCAGGTCATTCTGCCAAGTCTTCACTCTGATTCACTCTCAGATTTGGGATTAAAAGCACCACAACCTTTTGAATTGAGTTTAAAGGTGCTTGCTACACTGGGATTAAAGCTGTGTACTAAGATTCTGTCTCCCCTAGAACAACCATGCTGTTGGATAAGAGAGCACATGTCTACCATACAAGGCTTTTCAAGTTAATCCTTTGTTAGAATAGCCATGCAGCTAGATTAAATGATTAAATATTTCAGCTGGGTGGTGGTGCTGCACACCTTTGATCCCAGCTCTTGGGAGGCAGAAGCAGGCGGATCTCTGTGAGTTCAAGGCTAGCCTTGTCTATAGAGTGAGTTCAAGGACAGCTAGAGTTACAACAGAAACCCTGTCTCAAAACACCAAAAAAAAAAAAAAAAAAATTAAATATTTCTCCAGTCTTCCTATTGCTAGCAACTATCATATATTTCAGTATGAAGAGAATTGATACAATTTAAAAAATTGTAATATATTTTCAACTTTTAAACAAGAAAGTATACTACATATTAGCTGGACTATATCTACACCTAAATAATTCAAATAGAAGAAAAAGAGAACATGAGAATTAATGAAATCTGTTTATAATTTTACAATAAAGGAGTAAGAGAAATATGCAAGATCAGAAATAATTAACAAAAATCTAGAAAAGTTTTTCTTATGTGCAAGAAAAGCACAGACTCACTAGCTGTGGTGGTACATGCTTTTAATCCTAGCACTCAGAAGGCAGGGGCAGGGGCATGTGGATCCCTATGAGTTAGAGGTCTGCCTGGTCTACTTAGTGAGTCCCAGGCCAAGTAAGGTTATATAGTTAAGAACTTGTCTCAAAAAGAAACGAAAAGGAAGAAAACTATAGATTCCTATATAACCTAATTTAGTAATTATATAAACAATATATAAAATCTAAATTTGAAGCTTTTACTGGACTATAAGGTTGTCATAAACAGCCAGAAAAAAAATTATAACTAAAAGCAAGAAGGCCCTGTTCATAGTTGTTTCCCTGAGTAAAGAAAGCCAGGTTGAAGCAAGTTAACCCTTCTTTTTCAAGGGATGTGAAACACAAAAATAAAACTACATTCTTCAAACCAAGGACAAAATATCTATCAAGATATAAGAGATGTAATTCAAGTAGATTTTCCAAAGTTTCTGTTTAGAGAAGTGAAACAATTCTGGCTTCCTAAGAATGAAACTATAGAGACTCATCTATTTATGCAAATACTATATTACTGCACTAAATATACTTGAAAGCTACATTTAGTCCAGCTTAATGGATCTATAAGCTCCATTTGAAAAGAAAAATCTGTGTTTTATGGCCTAATATAAAAGAGACACTTTGGTGACTTAATTTTTACATGCAAGTAAGTGCTACTACATTAGTACTATGGCTAACTCTGGCTTTGCTAAATTTATTTATATAGCACAGGAATTAACCATTTAAAATGCTTTGAAAAAAGTATGTAAGAAAAAGATGCAAACCACAATCATGATACTGACGATAAGAACTGCTGTGTAGGCGAGAGAGTGGTTTGTGAGTCTGGGTCATGAAGGAACCAAGAGAAGTACATACAAGTCTAACAGAAAGGTGCTGCAGGGTTATCTGGTACACTTGGCAAGTGTGGAAAAGCCCATCCTGCCTTCTTCCGTACAATCTGCAGAAGACTAGGGGACCCACTGGTAGGCATCATCACTTATTTAGTCAATCCTTTGAAACTAGGAGTGTATGAATCCAAGGCTTGAGAAAAAGGTTAGGACAACATTTCTAAAACAAACCCCTCAGTAAAAATTTATTTCTTCTTATATGAATGCCAACAGCATAACAAAACACTCCAGCCAGGTGTGGTGGTGCATGCCTTTAATTCCAGCATCCAGAAGGCAAAGGCAGACATAGCTCTTTGAGCTCAAGGTTAGCCTGATCTACATACTGAGTTCTTCCAGGACAGCCAGAATGTTGTAGAGGCCCTGGGCTGGCTAGGTTTATGTTACCTTGACACAAGCTAGACTAATCTGAAAGGAAAGGACCTTAACTGAGAAAATGCCTCCATAGTATCTAGTTGTGACTGATGGGGGTGAGGGGCAGCCCACTGTAGATGATGCCATCCCTGGGTTCGTAGTCCTGGGTTCTATAAGAAAGAACACTGAGCATGCCAGGAGGAGCAAGCCAGTAAGCAGCATCCCTCTACGACCTCTACATCAGCTTCTGCCTCCAGGTTCCTGCCCTCAAACAGGAGGTAGGAGATAGGAGACTTCCTTGAATGATGAACCTCCCCAGGCTGCTTTGATAATTATTTTATCACAGCAATAGTAACCCTAATTATGAAAGACTCTGCTTCAAAAAAAGCAAAAACAGGGGCAGGAGAGATAGCTCAGCTGTTAAGACCACTGGCTGCTCTTCCAGAGGATCTGGGTTCAATTTCAGCACCCATATGTCAGCTCATACCTGTCTATAATTCCAGTTCAAGGGCTTCTGACACTCTCACATAGACATGTAAGCAAAACACCAATGAACATAAAATTAAAATTATTTTTTTAAAAAAGCAAAAACCAAACCAAAACAAAAAAAGACCTTAAAAATTTCAAAAACATTAATCATCTGTTTTGTGATTCATCTTAGAAATTTCACTCACAGAAATAGCAAGTCTACCACAGAAGATCCATTTTTAGTAACTTTACACAAGTAGCATGCTGTTTTTCCTAAATCTATTTCCCAATCACCACTTTTACAATATTTACGCTGCCTTGCAGATATTTCTGAACATGTATTATCTTCTCTATACAAGTAAAAAAAGTTGTGGTATTGAATGGCATGTACTTGCGCTATGTAAAGCAGGTGCTAAATAAATGGGCACTGTATTACCAGATGGTCCTTTTGATTGGAAAGGGTTAAAACCAGCTATACTAGGGGCAGGTCCTCAACTTGTATGGCTAACATGGTGGAGAGAAGCAGCAGCAAATATGGAACAACATAATAATAGGGCTAGAGGAATAAGTATAACCCCAAATCAGCTCCTTCATGAGAATCAATATGCTGAATTACAAGAACAGTTTAGTTTGATCATATGACCATAGAACAATGTTATTTAGCAGCTTTACAAGCTTGGGAAAAAGTAGAATCAGGAAAAAGGTCCATCCACCTCATTCACAAAAATCATACAAGGCTCAAATGAGGCCTTCACTGACTTTTTGCAAAGATTAATTGCAGCAGTAAGTAGACCCATCTCAGACCCTGAAGCAAGATAGGTGCTAATTGAGACCATGGCATTTGAAAATGCAAACACAGAGTATAAGAAAGTTTTAATGTTGAGTGGTGGTGTGCCTTCAATCCTAGCACTCGAGAGGCAGAGGCAAGTGGATCTCTGAGAGTTTGAAGCCAGCCTGGCCTACAGATTGAGTTCTAGGACAATCAGAATTACAACAGAGAATCCCTGTCTTGAAAGACCAAAAAGAAAAAAGGAAAACAAGAAAAAAAGAAAGTTTTAAGGCCATTAAAAGCAAATTCTGCACCATTGGATCAATGGATCCAAGCTACTGTAGACACTAGTTCAAATACTTACACACCTGCTGTAATAAGACAAGCTATAGTTAGAGAGCTGAAATACCAAAATGTCAGATGCTTTAACTGGGGAAGACACAGGTACTTGAAAAGAGACTGAGACCAAGCTGCTTCTAAAGGCAATGGTTTCCTTAAAAATTGGTCTGAAAAAAGGAATAGATTTCCTGGAGTGTGCAGATGGTGTGGAAAGAATCAACACTAGGCAAATGAGTGTAGATCCAAGAGAGATATATAGAGGAATTCCTTGAATTCAGGAAACACCACAGGGGACCAAACTCCAGCCAGGGAAAAAATATGAGCTGCCTGTGTCCTGTCAACACTGGGGTAGCATGTAAACTGAAAAACCCAAACTAAGTGTTGGAGATCTGATGCATGCTACTGAAGGCAGTGCTGCACTAGACCTGGTTATAGACAGATTTCGTTTATCCCCAAATGTTCAATGCTATAAAACTGCTACTGAAGGTTATGGTCTTCTTCTCCCATAGACAGTAGGAATGGTTCTAGGTAGGAGCAGCTTGACATTAAAGGGATTTATTGTGCATCCTAGAATAATAGATGAAGATCTAACAAGGCCTATGTAACAAGAGACCTGCAATTTACGCAGGAGATAGAATTGTGCAGCTGTTACTGTTTCCCTATTATCAAAAGAAAGGCTGCTCCTGTAGAGAGAGCAGGTGGGTTTGGAAGCACTGGGAAATGTGTGTTCTGGCAGGCTGTCATTAAGAGAAAAGGCCAAAATCTAAAATGCAAATAGATGGCATTGAAATAGAAGGGTTGGTGGACCCAGGTGTGAACCTGTAACAACAACCTCCAAGAATCCCAAGACTTCCCATGACCTGTACAGTGGCTGGCAATGCATTAGTCCTGAGGAGATTGTGACATCCTTTTTACATCAAACAGAAACCAGAGAAAAACACCTTGAAGCCAAAGTTCCAGGCACTCAAGGGAATAGGTTATCTCTATGCAAAACAAGTCAGTGGACAAAACATTGAAACAGACTGTTGCCTTTAATATCAGTGAACACCAGAGTTCCTTGAAACATGAAGATCTCTGTTTTTATAGAAAATGGTTTAGTGCAAAGAGTCACAAGACAGAATCTGATAGGGACATTTGCCATTCACCTGAAAGTAAAAGCTTCAGAGAAAGAGGGGACTAATTCAAACACCCTCACATCCCCTGAATTTTCACTATTAGTAATGCATCATGTATGAATGCAAAGGATAAACTCCTAAAGACCAGAAAGGAGAAGAGACGGCCTAGCAGAAGGCCTCAAAGAAAAAGTAATCAATATCGGACAATTAATACCTTAGTAATAAGGGGGAAATGTATGGGACTTTGCCAAGAGGTCTGTCCTGTGCAGCCTTCCTTATGATTGGATGCCATATGGACGTCTAGGAACAGCTTAGGATATAAAACAAGCAGTGGCAGTAGGAATAATGACAGTTAGTGGGATAGAAAATGATACGTTAGTTCAGTGCTCTCAGATAGAAGCTAGTCCAGTTCTCTAGGCTTCAAACAGATAAGGACAGTCAAAAACGGCTGTGAAGATTTCTTCCTATTTCTCTTTCCTAACTTTTTAAAGTTAGAGGGTAAAAGGCACAGTGAGAATCTTTTACAAGTTAGGATTTACTTACAAGCTAGGAATGTGTTACAGTAACATTCAGTTAAAAGCAGCACTTCAGTGTAGGGCAAGTTAACAGTTTTCAGGGCAGGAGAACAGATTTCAGTTACAAAATAAGGTGGAAGAGTCCAGTTACACAAGGATGTGAGGCTGACTGCATGATACAAACCAGATTGAACCAACTTTTTAAAGATTTTGAACTCCAGATTTAGCACAAAAATAATTTTTATAACTCCACTTCAGAGCAGGACAAGTTCTTCAGCCAAAGACTAATGTGGTGCTCCCTAAAAATCAGACATGAATTCAGGAGACTTAAGGAAGAAGGGGACGGAAAGAATGTAAGAGCTGGAGAATGGGGAGGAGTGTTACGATATGGTGTTGTCTACACCTGACATGGCCACCACACTCACGAGCTCACTGAAATTATAGTTATCCACACAAGGTCAAGGAAACAAGATCAGACAACATTCCAGCAGGAAGCACTAATAGAAATCAACAATTGAAAAAAAAAAAGAATGAAGGTTGAAGAGGGACTGCCAACTAGACCATCTAGGGAAGGAGTTTGAGGAGGGAGTTGGGAATGAGTATGCTCAAGATACACTGTATACATTTATGACACTGTTAAAGAAATATAAGAAATTCTAAAAAAGAAAAAAATCAGGTAAGTTATGATCAAACTAAAGTAGCTTTCCCAAATACTAATGACCAGAGACATAAAATTCATTGAAGTAACTATTTTTAAATTTATTATTATGGTATTGTTTATTATAATTTACATACAAATAGAATTCATGTTAGTAATATAACTGTGAAAAAAAATAACAAAAAATAACATCATAAATGTACTAAGTCCACAGAAAGCAGAGAGCTTAAATTTTTAACAGGCACAGCTACAGACATGGCAATAGTTACCACCCCTGAAGAGAGAGTAATTTCACACCTAAAAGATAACTTTTCTTTATTGAGTATAAAAAAGGCTACCACACCTACATTGTCCTTTGATGCTAGGAGAAGAAAGAAGAAAGGAGAAAGAGGAAGAAACAGAAGAAAGGAATGAGAAATAATCTCTATTGTCTCTGTCCTCTTCCAATCTGCACAGTCCCACTTTTAAATGCCAGCCTCCTGTGATATCTTTTTTAGTGGGGAAGAGAGAAGGTGAAAATACATAAAATGAAAAGAACCAAGGGGTTGCGGGGAAGAAACAAAGGTTTCTGTGTTTCAGGCAAAGCTAGGCATGCCTACCAACATCAAAAAGATAAAAATTAGGAATAATCAATCCTCATCCAAACAGACAACTTTAGATTTTTCCACGCTAGATTGTCTAGAACAGATACAGAGAATACTGAAATTCTGCTAATAGCAGTTTTCAAAGTTTGTCTCAGGACTGTATACACTTAAAAATTACTGAAGATCCTAGAAATCCTTTGTTTACTGGGTTCTATAAACTATGATTTTTAATATTAAATTATTTGACTTTAATGTGTAAGAATTCATTTAGAATATAAAAGCTATTACATCTAGAATAGTAACATAAAAAAATAAATAAATGTGTATGATTTGAATGACATTGTTTTTATAAGCCCTGCTGTTGTTCATCTCCCAGGATGGATGTGTTACAGGTTTCATATCAGTGAGGTATACCTTGAGGTGCTGCCCTAGAAGGGAGCAGGGTCATCTACAGGAGGGGTTTTCTAAAAGAACCGATCCATCCTTGCTGCTGTCTAATCTGGCAAAATGATCTCACAATAACATGTGTATAACCACTACCATGATGTCATCTGCCATGAGGCCCTCACCAGAGTTCAGCAGAAGCCTGTGCTATATAACCCCAAATATGCTCAACTGTCAGCTAATAAACTTTTCTTTATAATGCAGTTGCTCTTTCTCATTAAGAAAACGGGCTAAATAAATGCCCTTTGATGTTTGGCTTCACAGAAGACAACTGGATTACTTCTTCTCTTTGTATCCAATAGGCTGTGGTTGATGTATAATAAATATTTTCTTTTAAATAGAGCACTTTGTAGAATTCTAGATAAGAACTCTCTTCACATGTCCTTAAGCCACATGCACTGAATCTGTAAGTGAGGGTTTTAAATTCAAGATTCCTGATTCTACCTCTGGTTTAGCAAAGACGAAAACCATAGTAAGACGCAAATGCAGAGTGATCTACATACTAATCTTGGTGTTGATGAAGAGTCTGCACACTGTAAAATAGGCTATTATTACTTATCCTCTCAAATTTCTCTTTTAATTACTAAGAAGAACTAGATAAGAAATGATTTCAAATATAAGTCAATACAAATGCTAAACAATAAAGATGAACTGAACAAATGAGAACACTGGCATTTAAGTAGTTCCTGAAAACTAGTCACCTTCTTATCCCAATTCTAAACCACAACTTCAATTAGTCCTTGTGGGTAAATGGGAGGACCAAGAAAATAGAGGCCAAACAGAAGGTTAAGGAGAATTAATAGAAAAGCAACTTTAAGGTAATTTAGGCTTAATGTATCCAGTGCAGGTAAAGACACCTAATTATTCTCTTTGGGAAAAAAACTGAGAAATTAGTCACCCAAATCATTTTCTGATTGAAAAAGGCTAATCACACTGAAAATTTGGGCTTTGAGGTATAAGAGGTGCACACAGAAAGTGAAGATTGATTCAGTAGCTCCTATTCTTTTTCAACATTCTTCTTTAAAAGATTCATTTATTTTTATTTTATGTGTATGGGTAATTTGCCTGCATGTTTTGTCTGTGCACCATGCTATGTAGTCCCTCTGGAGACCAGAAGAGGGCATTAGGTCATCTAAAACTGGAATTACAGAAGGTTGTAAGCTGCCATGTGGGTGCTAGGAACTGGAACCTGGTCCTCTGCAAGACCAATAATCGCTCTTAACTGCTGAGCTGTCTATTATTATTTCAAGAAACCTCTTGAACTTTGTATTTAGTGTGACTGTCCAAAGTAGTTGTATGTATAATTAATCTTTGTTCTTTCACAAGTCATTGAAAATCATTATGCATGTTCAGTTCAGGCACTGTGGCTATATTGTCATTAATAAGTATCTGGCGCAACTATACCACCCCCCACAACATTTTTAAAACACTCTCAATCATTAATTAGAACTTCTGGTTAGTTTCAGGTAAGATTATCCCTATAAAGAGCTGGTAATTTTTAACCTCAAATCAGCTTACAGTTTTGGCATTAGTGATATCACTAAAATGCATTATGTATTTCCAGAACTGAAAACTATTTTAGACTCATTTCAGTAGTTTTCAAATTGACCACTGCTCTGAGAACATGATTATGCATCTCCAATAAAAATGAACATTCACATTTATTATGTAAATTGTTAATAAATAACCAAACTGTAGTTCTAACATTGGTTCTCTAATTTTATTTCCTTTTACTTTTCATGTGTACACATGTGTGGAATGTATGTATGTATGTATGTATGTATGTGCAGGTCCAAGGTTAATGTCAGAATTCTGTCCTTAGATATGAATTTCTCTCTTGTATTACAGTTATGACTTATTTTAAGAGCAGAACACTGAGCTAAGTGGTGGTGCACACCTTTAATTCCAGCACTTGGGAAGCGGAGGCAGGCGGATCTCTGTGAGTCAAGGCTAGCCTGATCTACAGAGTGAGTTCCTGAACAGCCAGAATTGCAAAGAACATGCCATATCCTTCTCATCAATATTCTCACACCAGATGCTCACCTATGTTCACCATGCCACCCCTTTTGTACTACAAATCTGACTACCCAGCTTAGAATAAATGATAAAATGAACCTCAAGATACCACCTGCCCCCTTCCAACCACCACCACCAACAACAAACAACAATAACTAAAAAAATTTTTAAAAAAATATCAGCAACCTAGAGGACTACAAAATAAAACTATCACTAGAAACAAAAGTATTCTAGGGCCTGGCATGACTTTAATCCCAGCAACTAGAAGAAAGAGGCAAAAGGATTTCTGAGTTCAGGGCCAGCATGGTTTGCATAGGGGTTTCCAAGACAGCCAGGGTTACATAGAGACCCTGCTTCAAAAACAAAAAAAACCAAATTTCTGGAAATATTCTGAGATTTTAAAAATCCAATCAATTGCAAGTATATCACATTTATGTATGCTTGCATGCATGAGGGCTCTATCTGCATGTACATCTATATGCCAGAAGAGGGCACCAGACCCCATTTAGATGATTTTTAGCTACCATGTGGTTGCTGGGAATTGAACTCAGGACTCTTAACCACTGAGCCATCTCTCCACTCCCAACATTTTCTTTCTTAAAAAATGAATTTAAAACACATTTCCTTTAATCCCAGCACTCAGGAGGCAAATGCAAGTGGATCTCTATGAGTTCAAGGCCAGCCTGGTCTACAGAATGTGTTCCAAGACAGCCAGAATTACAACAGAGAAACCCTGTCTTGAAAAAAAACAAACAAACAAAACAAAACAAGACATATTTCCTACTTTCAAATGATTTAAACCATTTACAAAATGCAATAAGGTTGTGCAAATTTACCTCAATCAACCATCAACAGGATAGACTTATATAATCCATTGCTATTATCTACAAAAGCCTATAAATATACTTGATAAGTAAATACAGAAATAAAGATTGTTGGTCTGTATATTTATTGAGAGTAAGAATTTCCAGTGGCTAAAAGAAAAGTTATACTATAGCATTTGGCATAAAAGCATGAGCAATAATTCAGCTCCTTTAAAAAAATGTTAGAACATGTGATTCCTGTTTTTTTTTAATATTCCAAATATAACTCACTGCATTTAGCACCTCCTGTACTTTCCAGTATATTAGATAATTGCACACCATGTTAAAAACAAAATAAAGGAAAACATTCCTGCCACCCACCTTTTCATAAAAAACTGAAAATATTAAACATACACATATACACAAGAGCAGCTTGTGAAAGTTAGAAAGACTAGTCCAAAGAACACTTCATTTTTTTCTTAATTAAAAATAAAGAAGATGATGACTTAGGGGGCTTTGAAGGATGGCATCAAAAGAAAAGAGAAATGCAAAATCATTAACCTGGACAAGAAGGGACAATATTGCTAAGTCATGCTCTAGAGAGCCATGTAGCTAATACTTTTGAGCCCTTTCCACACATCACTCAGAGAAGCTTTCTTCCTCCCCTGACTTTTGGTTCATTTGTACTGAGCTTCAGAAAAAGATTATAATTGAACAAAGATGTCCATAACCTTAAAGTCCAAGAATCACTGAAAGGATTTATTGATAACGAGAATGGTTAATTCTCATGTTAACAGCTAATATACGAACATAAGCAGTAACAGTAAATATGAAAAATGACTTTATAAGTGCTTGCCTAGAATGTACATGGCCCTGGGTTCAGTCCAATCCCCAGCACCATGGAAGGAAGGGAAAAAGGAAAGGAGGAGGGAGGGAGAGAGTTAATGAGGGAAGGAAGGAACAAAAGGGTAATGAAGATTATTCTGATCAAAGTTCATTATGTGTGTATGAAAGTATCAATATCATGCAACCTGTTATTTTGCACAATAATATATACTAATAAAAAATAAGAAACAAACAGACTGATGTGTACAATTGCTCTGCCTTCATGAATAAGTTTGTTCTTTTGCTTCTGGTCAGTCGTGTTGGGCTACTGTTTACAGGTCTTCTAATAGCTTGAAGTAGCAGAAAGATAGCAGATGATTTCAGATTATTTATTTATTTATTTACTTACTTACTTATTGCTGTGAACCTAAAGCAAAGAGCTTTGGTACGGGAAGATAAGATCATGCTGCTATACAATATTATTGGGTATGTTTGTTTAGGTGAACGGGAGGAGCCAGCACAGCAATACCAGGTAGAGGATATACCTATCCTGCTATGAGAATCTGTACAAGAAGGGCATTCCAGGATTCCAGAGCCTGTTTTTTTTTTAAATACAGGGGCACTCTATAGCTCTGGTTGGCCTAGGACTCACTCCTTAGATCAGGGTGGCATTGAACTTAGGAGATCCATCTGCCCCTATGTCCCAAGTGCTGGGATTAAGAGTATGCGCCACCTGGTGACACTCTTCTTAACATTTATTTCGTCCCAGGCTTCTTCGAGGACAATTAATGTAATCAAATATCAGAAACTGGTATTTTAAACAGTGATCCCCTAAATAAATAAACCATACAATCTATAAATTTACCATTTTAATGTTTTGCTTTCTCTAAGAATGAACAAGATAGAACCAAAAGCTTGACTACTATTAACTTGGTCCATGACAGATAATAAACTTCAACCAGTTTATACTACCACAAACTGAAATTGTAAAAGAGACAATGTATTATCAAACTTGCCCATAACTAATCCTATATACCGTACACACCAAAAATGTTTCTACAACAAATGAAACTAATGATTTCCAATTTCTAAAACTTTACATGATTCAAAACAGTATTTCTTAATGTTTATTATTATTTTATAAGAGAATGTGATTTGAGTCTCTCCATATTAAGGCTCAATTTCAAATAAGGATCAAAACAAAACCAGTAACAGCCATCTGCATTTTGAAAACACACTGTAGTATTAGTCACTAATAAAAACACTATTTTCCATTTGGTAAAAACAACAAAAACCACCATCAATGATAATTTGAACTATGTTAAGTGACATTTAGTTCTTAACTGGATCCCCCTATGAAAACTTAGAAATGAAAATGATAGTTGGCTCCAAACACGGGAAGACAGAAGTTGCCATGCACACTCTTCAAATTATGTATCTGACCTATTTAAGATATACGAATCGTGATTCTAGTTTCCTCCCCAATCACTACAGTGAATAAATTTATTCCTATAATAAATGCTAATAAAGTACTGAGGCAGACAAAAACAGTACCCTGACTACAAGAAGTATCTACAGACCAGACTTCCTACCTTGGTTTGTGGACTTAGAGACAAATCAGAGTAAGTTCCAGTGGTTTATTTCTGCAAAACAGATCTAATATGGGAACAAATATGTTCCTTATAGATACTAATTTCCACAAAAGAAAACTTTATGTAAAACAGGGACAGGTACAATGACATTAAAGCTTCTATAAGATCTCAAAATGCCTATTCCTCTGAAATTCATTTTAAAATAGGTAAAGGAGTTAGCTGCTTTAATTCTTTTCATTATTCAATTTTTTTTCAGGGTAAGATATAAATATAACATTTATAATGGAATTATAATTTTGGAATTCTCTATCAACAAAATATCAGTATTTCATCTGGCTATAATACTCCTCATTAAACTATATGAATTTTACTCATAACATTTCCATCATTAAAATCACTACCAAAATACAACACAGAAAGGAGTAATTATAGTACTTTTTCATATGTAAATTAACTGATTATAAAATTTATTGCTTTAAAGAAACATGTTTCTTTTTCTGTTTCTTAAACTAAAACAAAATTGAGTTTATCTCTGACATAAGTCTTCAAATACTTGAGCTTTTAAAAGTGAATTGTTTCTATTCTTCCTTCTAAGCAACATGTAGTATTAAGAATCCAATTCATAACCTAGCTGAGGGCATGCCTCAAATCTTCAAGGAACCTTTAGAGCCAAACTTTTATTCATTAGGAGATCTTATTGTAACTTTAAGTCCTTAGGATTAGCAATGGCTTAAAAAGTCTATTTTAGAAGCATATGTATTTCTTCATAGAAAGCAAATAACATCAGGCATAGTGGCATGACTGACGTCCCAGTTACTTGGGAAGCAGAAGGCAGGAGGATTGCTTGAAGCGAAGATTTTGAGGCCAGCTTGAGCAACATATCTCTGGTGGCTCTCACATCCTAGTATCAAAGGCTGTGTTTTTAGAGCAGGATGAGCCAATCTAAATAATTTCAAATGAGGTTTAACAAATAACTAGACTAATTAAACTCATAGGATTATGCTTCAAGATTACACTTTTATCATAAACAAATAAAAGTTCACATTTTTGTAGAAAATAACTTAGGAATAATCTTAAATATACGTATGACTTAAAAGTTGACAAGAAAGGTTTGCTTTAACATATACATAGCACTTTGGTTGAAGACTACAGGGAAAGCACAGACACTTTACCTGCTTCCTGTGAATTTAACACTTCTAAGGCATGCATCATGGCACTTGCGAAGACATTGGCATCCTCTTTGCTGCCAAAGTTGAGACCATACACCTGTCTAGCATCCCGCCATTGGTGGAAAGTCTGTGTAGCTTGATTGTACTTCAGCCCTTTAGGAATGGCACAATTTATCACAACCTAGAAGTAAATTCAATATAAAGTTAGACTAATAACAGGAAAAATAACAAAAGCCAACACAAATACTGACTTAGGTGTTTATTCAAACTTGTTCCTAGCAGACTTTGTCAAAACTAGTTGGAGCAGATACTTAGGGTAAAAGCAGTCTACAGAAATGAGTTTGATGGAACTTAAGTTTTTTTATAGTTACAAAAGCCTGCTTTAAAATGGTAAATCAACAAAAGAAAAGCAATGCACCTCATTAAATCTACTTTAACTTGTTTGTTGGAAAATTACAAATACAAAAATAGAACATTAACTGTAAAGGGTCCTCCTGACTCCTCCCATCCTGAGAGTATCTCTAATAACTACAAACTAGTTTTATAGGATTTTGGATTTGACAAAAATAGTCGGAATCTATGCTGAGAAATGTACCTGCCCTCTTTTCCTCAAATTCACATTTGTGTGTGTGTGCAACCATGGTTTGTTAATTTACATTGCTTTATGTGCTTTTTTATTAAAAAATAAACTATCAATTTATCCATTTTTGCATTTAACAGTTTTATTGCCCAAAATTTGTGGATACTACAAATAATGATATGAACATTCTATTAAACATCTGGTATACACAGTGCAAATTTATACTGAACAGGCATCCACGAGTGGAATTAGTATAGGTCATGCATAATTTTAGTAGAAACTCCATGTAGCTTTCTAAATTTTTCCTTTGTTCTTCTACAGCAGTATTTGAAAGTTTGTATGACTCCATATACTGTGCAGCAACATTACCGCAGCTGATGCTGGTCTTTACTTTATTGCAATTCTGTTGGATCTGAATATGCCTTTGTGTTTTAGCATGCATTACATTACTCTGATCAATAATGAGGTACTTTGTCAAGTTCTGGGAAACATTTTTTAATTTATTATATTGTGTGTACATGATGAGGAAAAAGGCATGCATGACATGGCACGTGCAGAGGTCAAATGACAACTTTTGTGGCACTGGTTCTCTTTGTATCTTTATGTAGGTTCTGGGGATAAAATTCAAGTTGCCAGGCTGCACGGCAGGTGCCTTTACCCACTAAGTTATATCACAGATCCCCTTTATATGTTATATTGGCTTCAAAATACTTCTTTTGTGAATTCCTGTTTACATTCATTAATAAACATCTGGTCCATTTCTCTCCGAAGTGATCCATCTTTTTCTCCACATATCATGTGAAAAAGAAAGATATTTGTGTAACAGATATCTCGTCCTGTTCAATAACTTGCCTATTCACCTTTAATGATATTGTGAATAAGAGTTCTTCACCTTCTTTTATTTCAAATTAGCAATTCTTTTCTCTTTTATGCTTAATGTTTTTGTATTCTGTTTAAGAAATATTTCTCAATCTAAGTTATGAAAACATTACCTCATTTTGTCTTATAAAAGCTTTCTACTGTTACTTTTTAGCATTTGCATCTCCAGTCCAACTGGAATTGATTTAAGTGTATGGTGTGAGATAGGTTCTAGCTTTCTGATTGTTTCCTTTGGTGTCCAAATGAGTCACTTCTATTAACTAAGTTGCAAGTTTACCTTTTGTCACAAATTGAGTTTTTTGTCTCACTGCTCAATATATCTAATATTTGCTCAAATCTAGTGTGTTAACTATTGAAGCTGTATACTTGATCTCAGCCACTGGACTTTTTTCCTTCTACTCTGCTCCTCATTATTGCTTTAGCTACTGCAGTCCTTCACATAAAGGTATGGTTCTAAATCTATAGTGTACTGAAGCTCACAGAACAATATTATCACTTATGTCATAGAGCTTTCTGGTACTCCATGAGTATCATATACTCCTTATTTAGGCTGTCATTAAGACCCAATGGTTCTCTGTAAAGGAATCTTGAGCACCTATCATTACATTTTTTAGGTATTTGATAACATATTGTTATTTGTTGTGGTTTAAAGATGTCCTCCACAGACTCATGTTTGAACACCTGGACCCCAGCTGGTGGCACTGTTTGGCAAAGTTGTAGAACTTTATAAGGCTGTGTATTTCTAGAGAAAAGAGGTCACTGGAGCGAAGCCTTGAAGATTCACAGCCTGGCTTCACTTCCTGTTCACTCTCTGCTTCTTAGTTGGAGATGCAATGTGACCATCAGATTGTTGTGCCTTCTCCCTTAAATTGCTTCAGTCAGCATTCCTATCACAGCACCAAAAAAGTAACTAAGACACTACTGCAAACAGTATCAATTAAATTCATTTTCTAACTCAGATGAAAACTATTTTTAGATAATGACAACATACCCTACAGCACTTATTAAACTTACTTCTTGATTCCAACTTATTGCTAATTTAAAATTTATTAATTCTAACATCTTGCTAATCCTAATGATTTATATTCAGGCTTTCTCCATCCAGATACATAATCATGTCACTTATAACTGACTTCATTTCTTCCTTTTCAATTCTTGTAAATTTTCTTTTCTTGCCTTTACCTACTGGCTAAGCATACACAATATTAAAAAGATGTGGTCTTTTGTCTTTTGCCTGATGTTATCTTCTGTGAAATACTTAAGTTGTAATAAATTATATCAGACACATAAAAGAAACAAGTTTTTTGAGAAGATAGGGAAAGGAACCATAGCTGACTTCTCAGACCAGGTTAATACTGTGGCAGGTCACAAGAGACTGTATTCATGTACTCATGTACTGTTCACTTGTGGTCAGGCTAAAAAGGTTAGATGGAATATACCACCTATGCAGACTCAGTATGCTATCATTGTCAGTCATTCACTAAGTAATACCACTAAGTTAAAAACATACACACACACGTGCACTCATACACCTACCTTTGTTTGTTTTCAGTTTTTTGGGATAGAGTCTTTCTATTATGAAGCCCTGGCTGTCCCAGAATTTCCTATGTAGATCAGGCTGGTCTTAAACTCACATAGATTCACCTGCCTGTGTCTCCAGAGTACTGGGATTAAAGACATAGGCCACCATGTCAGGCTTTATTTCTTTTTAAAGATCAGTTACAATGTTGCCCTTTCTCAAATCACCATACCCAAGAGATTTTTTAAATTTTTATATTTTAAAAGTGAATTAATCACTTTCCTACTATAATTTTGATTCTATTAATATCTTCCCCAGCCTTTTTCTTACTGCTTAGTTTGAAATGTGTTAAAAATATTCAACTTGAGGGGGTGGGGACTGGAGAGATGGCTCAGTGGTTGAGAGTACTGGTTGCTCTTCTAGATTCCTGGGATTCAGTTCCCAGCATCCATAGTGGCTCAGAGCCATCCAGTCCTAGGGAATCCAATGCCATTTTCTGACCTCCACAAGTGATTCAGACACACATGAAGGTAGAACATTCACACACACACATAGAATGTTTAACAATTTTTACAAAGTTTTCATTTCATTTCATCATCTAGTTTTCATTTTGTTCTCCACAGCAGCCTTGTGGGCAGTATTTGACATGTCTCTAACCTAAAGGACCACTCTGCTGGGTGACATGAAAAGAGACAGCATATGGCATAGGTGAATACTAACAGCAGCAATGAGTGGAGTTTTTGGTGGAGAAACTGAGGACACTAGATGTTGGGGTCCAGGGTACCCAGACTATGGAAGCTTCAGCTTGACAAGGTTCCTGGGCATCCACTGTCGGGAACTGGAACTCCTTAACTGCCTTGCCCCTTTCTTGTCTTTACTGTACGGTGACATATGTTCTCTCATCAATAAAAAGATCTGCATAAGCCTAAGAGTAATAGCAAAATTAATCCCTGAGCTGGCTACTGTGGGCTGAAATGAAACATAGCCATGCTATTCAGAAGTAAATTGCAATAGAGCAACCCAGGTTTATTGCAAAGATTTAAGAAATATAAAACCTAGGAATGCACCTGAGTGCTAGCAGTCATGTATTGGAAGATGCCTCATCACCTGGGTGCTAGCGGTCACGTAGGGGAAAGGGGATGCCTTCCAGAAACAGCCCCCTCTCAACCACCTATCAGCAGGAGTTCTTTCTTCCCCGACAAACCAGGCGCCATCCTGTCTCAAGAGTCCAAAGGTGCCAAGTGGCTACCCCATCTGGTTCCCGCGGGCACCTGACCAAAGAGGTTAAGGGACACAGAATTTGGGAGTTCTAAACCAATCAGAGCTACACAGAGCCCTGTCCCTGGGCCCTGGCCCCTGTACTCCGATGAAAGACCTGGGGACAGAGAGCTCTCTCTCTCTCTCTCTCTCTCTCTTTGCCAAGCTCGCCGCCCGCGCCCCTGGCTCTCTCCGGCCCACAGCTTTCGCCCGCCTGCTCCAAGCTCACCGCGCGCCAAGCTTGACCCGGGCAAGACCCAGACACTCGCCGGTTAATAAAAAAGCCTCGTGCGTTTGCAGCGACCTGAAATGTCTCATGCTTCTTTGGAGGTCCACCCAGCTAAGGAGCATTAAGCTTGCCAGTTAAGGGTCCCATAGAAGAGTGAGATACTGAGCTCACTCATCGCTAGTTTCGATTGTCTTACCCTCCTTCGTGGAAGCTGAGGAACCCATTCGCGGGAACTAGAGCTGGACTCAGATCCCCGCAACTAGAGGCCATGTAGCACAGTAAAAAAGAGAGAGGCTAAGGAGGAGGAAGGGACACAACAAAAACAAGAGGTTCACTAATTTCTGTAGACTAACCCAGAACTATGAAACTAGAAGCACTGCTTTTTAAATCAGGTATCTTTAGAGTTTCACTGCCTTGCAATCAGTGCTTGTCAATAACTTATGTAAGTGAAACTGTAGTTTCTCTTTCTCAGGGATACTCCCAAATCTCCTCAGACAAAAAGATTTTCTTTGTCCTCTTTTTGAGATGCAGCCTCTCTGAGTCCCAAATTGTGCAGAAGTTTCAATGCCCATTTACTACATGCACGCATAGCAAATATAAATCCCTGACTATTACCAGTTGACAAACCAAGTTAAAATTCACGGTTACTGCAGCAACTGTTTACATTACATCTTACTGGAAAATTATGGATCTAATTTTATTTTAGCACAAACTCACAGGACACCAGATAGAATTTAGCTCTATTTTCTCTGAACTTTGTAGCAGGATGGATTTAAACATTAGTTAGATACATCTTTAGGAAACAATTTTCAAAAGGGACTTGGTAAATCTATAATTCATAAAAGTTCCTGCTATTAGTATGCAATGAACACTAGTAAGGCCTATCTACTCTGCCCTCTGCCTACGGCTCCTGATCTGATACTGATAGAAACCAAGACATCAAGAAATCAGATAATCCAGTTACTTGCTTGAAAATGTGAAATAAGGAATTTCCAAAAACTTGATTGTCACTTTAGACATGAATGGGAAAGAAAAACCCAATTATTGCAGCAACACTAATGCTTATCACTTTTTTAAAATCACTTATTAATTTAAGAATCCTTTCTAAAATCATTTATACTTTCAAATCATTTCTCTGGCCCCATAAACTGTTCCTTTGACCAATAAATAATTAAATTAATAGACAGAGAAAGATAGATGAGTTTCATAAACATACAATCTGTTCCTTACGTTGTATTTCATCTTTGTCTATTCTGAATTTAGATTATAAAAACGTCAATCTAATGAAGACAAAAAACTGCTCAGTGAAGTTTGATGGACCTTAATTTACTCTCCAGATCCTATAAAGTGGAAAGAGAAAAGGGACTACCAAGTGCTGCCCTTTGACCTCCACGTGTGCTATCACATGTACAAGACTGTACTCATACACAGGCATGCATGTATAAACACAAATTATAAAGGATTTTAGCAGAGCCTTACCTGATGGTCTTGAATCTTTCTGCCCACCACTCTGAATGTGTTGTTTCCTGTATGATGATATATATGTACTCTGCTGAACCCAGTTGAGCCACCAGCTGGCACCCACTTCTTATTGGCATCATCATAAACCATCACAGCAGCTCTTGCCTGACAGATGCTCTGTTCACTGTAAAAAATAAAATTCAAATGAGATATTTAAAATATGCTAGGTATGCCACACAGTCATGAGCCAAGGTTAGCCAACCTGGCAGTCAGTTAACAATTATTAGTGGCTCTTGCTCCTATGGGTGGTATCTAAATGGGAAAGACAAAAGCAAAGTATAATAAGGGTGGAGTTTGGGATCCATTAACTAATAATCAGTGGCTGACAACATAACTGACGCCTTTCATTCCTTTTGGTTAAGTTAATACCCTACACTTGAACTTTTTTCCTTTTTCCTTTACAAGAACAAGAATAGCAGGCTTGAGAGAGAGCTTAGGGGTTATGAGAGCTTATTGCTCTTGCAGAGAACCCAATTTTGAGTTTCAGCAACAGATTGGACAGCTCACGGCCACCTGTAATTCCAGCTCCAGGAGACCCAATGCCTCTGACTTCCACAGGCACTTGCGCTCACATATACATATCCACACACATACACATACACATTTATACACACATATCACTATAACAGAAAAACCCTGTCTCAAAAAACAGCAACAAAAAAGCTAAGGATAGATGGTTTACCACTTCCCCATACCAACCCCAAAGTGGTGTAAAGAAATGTGATACTACTTTATATACAGTTTTGTAGCTTGGTCAGTTAATTAAGTTCTGAATATAGTCAAATTTCCTGGGCAAGTAAGTAGATATATATAGTGGTAGAGAATATTTGCCAAAATTAGCTACCAGTAAATGAAATGTTCCTTAAAGGAAAAACTTATTCACATATGTACTAGTTAGTGATAGGCAGTAAAGCAGTCTTTAACAAACAGCAATTCCCTTTCAGAGACACCATTTACTAATCATTCACCAAAGGAAATATAAATATACCAGTGCCTTGTACACAGTAGGCGCTCTTTAAATGCTGTTCAATAAATAACTGTATCTAACAAAATCTGACATGTCAAAAACCTGAATCAAATATTTTTCCTTCTGTTAAATCTTCCTAGGGTCCCCAAAGCCATCACTAACTTCTTCTTTTTGAGTTGTCCCAGTGAGATTCTCTGGGGAAGTAGCATTTGAGCCATATGAATGAGGATGGGAAAATACTGGAGGGCTTAAAATAGAATATGAATTACATTTTTAAAAACATGACTAAAGAGACATGTGAAGGTGACATGGAAATTAAGAACAGAAGCAAGAATACTAGACTAGAACTAGGGAGACATGGGAAATTTGAAGTACAACACAAAGAAAAAAAATTATAGACATCATTAGCATGTTACTGATGTTCCTGTTTTTAAAAAAATTAACATAGAGGACATTGTTTTGATCTGAACTCCTTCACTAGGTCCCAAAAGACTAGCTCATATCAAAATGGAGTCATTAATCCTAAATGCCACACAATCAAATTGAAGCTTTAAGTAGATAGATCCTCAAACAGAGCACTTACGTTTCTTTGCTCCCTGTCAAAAGAAGGTCCTCGAGTCAAGAGCAATCGTTAAGTCCCCTTTTGAGGGACTATCCTACAGCTAAAAGTGAGTCGAAGCTGGCTTGGAACCCCGTGTCACCCCAGAAGATGAGAACGGAAGGCATTCAGCTGCTCCTCACCTTAGCCCTGACCAGAACCCAGCTAGATTATTAAATTATTATTAAATATTAAATATTGTCTGTTTCATAGAAGGCCATTAGCAAAGGAATGTGGCTTGGTAGGTGCTTGTCTGCACTGTAGCTGAACTGAGTCCATTTACTGATAAGGTGTCTTCCTCTTTTCTGTGTGAGACCACACCACAGGTGCCCTTGCAAGACCCTGACACTTAGACTTGAGCTCCACACGCAAATGAGGCTACGCCAGTATCCTTGTCTTAACCAATGGATCCCAACCCTGGGTACCAAAGACCCTTCCCTGTCTGTACCTTATAAATGTAACCACCTTCACTTTAATAAATGAGAGATATGCTCCTCTGACAACCTCTCCCAAGAGCCTGATTTGCTCTCGTCAACTCTTAGTCCTCCAATCTGGGGCCTGCCAGGATGTGTTGACCCATGCCCTGTGCTTTCCTCCCGGGGGCTGAGCTGGCTGCTTATAGCTCAGCCATGCTCCGGGGAGGAAAGCGAGAGAAAAAGAAAACAACACCCTTTAACCTTACAAAAACTTTAACTGATGGTAATGAGTCCATCATTATCTGTTAATATTTGTTTCCGTCTTATGAAAAACATTTTCTACTGCTCAGGAGCTCACCCATGAATTGTTTACACAAATCAATTTAGATAGATATATGAGATGAAATTTTTAGTTTTTAACAGCCCCTAAGATACTGACCATTCACCAGACTCCTGAAAAACATGCAGAATAAGTGCTAACAGTTCCCTCTGTGGTCTCTTGCCTTCCTTATGGATCACCAAGAACTAGACAAGGTTCTTCTCATTTAACTTTTGCTCCTGTTTCCTCGAGTCACTTTTCCCTTCAAGTTCACAGGTTTCCAGACCCATAGTTAGTTTGTACTGTGGGAATGTAACTTTGGGGCTTTGCAGTGACTGAAAAGTCTTGACTGTCAGCAGATGCAGTAAGTGGTATGACAGCTGAGAGCTTAAACTCTGGCTTTTTAAATAACAAAGAATTTGGATTTTGAACTCTTTTTTTCCTCCCAACAGCTCTCTGAAATAGAAATCACTGGCTAGCTGATCAAGGAAATTTCAGGGCCAAAGCCACAGGTGGACAGCAATCAGACACACACACACTGTCAGGATCCCAGTCCTGTAGCCGACTGCCTCTTTTAATAGAGCAAGATAAACATAAAACATAAAAATATAACATATCAACATAAAAATGGAATTCTTTTAAAAAAAATTTGTATGTGTGTATGTATGTTTTCAAGACAGGGTCTCTGGTTGTCTGGAACTCACTATATAGACCATGCTGGCCATGAACTCAGAAAGATTTGCCTGTTCCTGCCTCCCGAGTGCTGGGACTAAGGTGTGCCTGGCTCTTCTGAAGAACTGAGTATGACAGCTTCTGCCTACCAATATGCTTTTACACACTAAAGGAGACTAAAATGCTCAGAGGATGAGAAGCACCACACAAAGGGCATATTAAGAGGTGGTGAGAGGAAGGCCAGTGTAAGTGCATGAGGGGTGCCTCAGAGGACACCAATCCCATTATCACCTTGATCATGGACTTCCTGTCTCTGTAACTCTGAGCAAGTAAATTTTTGTTCAAGTCATTAATGATAATAATAATAAACTTGAAGGTATATAACATTTTAAAGATATCAAGATTTATTTTCATTAAACAAATACTAGTATTAACAGATTACATAAGGCTTCTCTTATGACAAAAATATGAAATTAAGTAATAATTCTCCTTTGCTATTCTACTAAAAAATACTTGCTAAAGATGAGGGAAATTCTGCTTACTTAATAACAGGTTCTTCTATCATGGTTCACTGATTGAAGAAAAGAGCAAAAACATTGTGAATGCCACTGACAAATAGCAGATACAAATAATGGTGGCAAACAAACATTTTTTTTTTTTTTTTTTTTTTTTTTTGCAAAGCAAGAAAACCATCTGGGACACAGACACTTCAAATATGTAGAAAGGTAAGATGTATAATTCATCACTTTCACAAAAGCAGTATGATTAATTTTTAAGAGGTAAAATACCAATGTCACTATTAAGCTCTTTATCCCTCAATATCCAAGTTCATACACAAAATGCAAATGTAACTGGGTCAAGAAAAAGTGTTAGTTCATCTAAAGTAAAATAGCTGTTTTTGAAAATATTTTGGTAAATTGGTTGGGCTACCTTTCAGGATGAAAAATTCCTTAACCATAATTCTTTCCTCATAGTTAATATGAAGAATGGAGGTACTTACTACACTATACTGGAAGTTAGGTTTGAAAATAATCATTTTGGATGGAGGATACAGCTCAGTTGGTAAAGTGCTGCCTTAGCATGAATCTACTTTGACCCCAAGCACGGCATAAAGCCAGACATGGTAGTACACAACTGTGATCCCAGCACTTGGAAGGTGGGGGCAGGAGGATCAAGAGATCAGGTCACACAAACAGTGCCTGAGGCCAGCCTGGGCTACACGAAACTATTTACAATAATAGTTCCTCAGATACTGAAGATTAACAAAAACAAAGCAAATGTTTCTTGAAAACTTCTAAAGTTTTCAAAAATGCACTTACTTTTTTATTGGTATGGTGAAATACATGACAGAAACTGAAAAGACTTCTTTTACTCATGATTTGCCATGTCCATTACAGCTGGGCAAGCATAAAAAGTAGGACAACTATGGTCTGAGGGAGTGGAAGCCGATGACGTGCCTGCTTCACATCTTTGTGGATCATGAAGCAAAGAAATATGAATGAAAATACTCATTTGGTTTTCTTGTTTTTTTCCATTTATTCAGTCTGAGCCTTAGGAAAGGGATTGGACCATGAGAACTCTTTTACAATGGTTTAATCCACTGGTAGATTCATAATTTGATGGCATCAGTGAAAAGTGGTGGAAGCTACAAGACAGAGCCTAGTTGGAGGAAGTACTCCCTGGAGTTTGCCTCTAAAGAAGGTATATTTTGTGCTCTGGCCTGTCTCAGCCTCCTGTTGGTCACAAAGTAAGTTATTTTTCTCCATAACATGCCTCTACCAGGATGCCCTGTCCCACTATGCTCTGGCCCAGAATCAATGGAGCAGGTGATCTGGGAATCGACCCTCTAAAATATAAACCACTCCTCCTTTTAAGTTGTTTGTGTCAGTTATCTTGCCACAGCGATGAAAAGTCTGACGAATACATACATGATGACCTTTAAAACCTATTAGGCAATTAGGAGGATATGACTATCCTCAAAGATAATTTTCACCAACTCATCATAGAAAGGTAATGACTAGAATATTATGATAAAATTCCAACTTAAAACTACTATAAATGAAAGTAAAAAACCTGAGTATAAACACAAAATAAACTAAAGGGTATGACTCTAATTGCTTCTTCTATTCCCTAACTAAAGATCTACATATTATTGAACATTTTTATTAACTGGGAGTTTATTCTACCACTGCTGAATAAAATGCTTGGTATGAAGATTTAAATGCAAAAAGTACAGTTTAAAAAAAAAAAAAACAACCTTTTTGTGACTGAATTTTAGATAGCTAGAGCTGGCAGAAACCCTACCCTTAGATATTTTCCTGTCTATGGCTTTCTTCCAATTGTACATATTATATTACAACCTGAGTTCAAAATTACTATAGGAAATGTGAAAGGTCAACACACAGTGAACTCCAAGGTAGCAATTTATCTAGTTTTATAAATACCATAAATGAGCCAGACTTGATGCCACACATATTTAATCCCAGCACTTAGGAGGCAGAGGCAGATGGCTCTCTGTAAGTGTTCAGGCCAGCCTGGTTTACAGACTGAATTGTAGCACAGCCACAGTTACATAGTGAGACCCTGTCTCGGTGGGGGGTGGGGTGGTGGAAATGAATGATACCACCAAATTCTACACTTAAATCAGTTGTTGGGATGATTCTTTATAAACTCATTCTCTCACAGAGAAGTTAAATTAGAACATATTAGCTTTTATCAAATGAATAAAAATAAATCAATCCAAACTGCATTTGTTTAAAAATCTGTATTTCATTGTTTTTTGGTTAATTTTCCTTTTTAAATTTTTATATTACATTCTCTCTTCTCTCTGTCTCTGTGTAAACATGAATATGGAGGTCAGGGGTCAATTTATTGGAATCACTTCTCTCTTTCCACTATATGGATCCTGGGGGTCAAACGCAAATAATTAGGCTTGGTGGAAAGTACCCACTAATCCATCTCCCTCTGGCTAGTGTTGGTTCTCTCCCCACCCCCTTCACTCCACTCCCATCTTCTCCTCTTCTCTTTTATTTTTTTAAGACAAGGACTGGTGCCTGGAGAAATGGACCCACCAGTTAGAAGCATTTGATCCTCTGGCAGAGAGAAGATCCAGGTTTAGTTCCTAGCACCCATACTGGGTAGCTCCTAACTTTACTTACAAGGGATCCCATATTTCTCTTCTAGCCTCAGAGGCAACTAAGTGTCCACTTACATACACATTAAAAAAAAAAAATCAATCTTTAAAAAGTTGAAGATCAGGTGGGTGGTGCACATACCTGGCAATGGCGGCAGGTGGCGCACGCCTTTAACCCCAGCACTTGGGAGGCAGAGCCAGGAGGATCTCTGTGAGTTCGAGGTCAGCCTGGTCTACAGAGTGAGTTCCAGGACAGCAGAGTTACCTGTCTCAAAACAAACAAAAAAAAGTTGGAGATCACTAAAATGGCAAACATTTTTGGTCCATCACCAAAAGCAACTTGAGGAGGAAAGGGCTCATTTCACATTACACTTTCAGGTCAAACCCATGATTGAAGAAATCAGAGTAGGAACCATAGGGTGTTGTTCTCTGGCTTATACCTAGTTTTCTTATTTTTAAAATTGATTTTACTTCAGGTGTTTTGCCTGCAAGTGTGTATGTGTACTGTGTGTGTGCCTGGTGCCTAAAGGCCAGGGGAGGAGGATGTCAAATCCCCTGTAACTGGAACTGTGAGCTACCCAACATGGATGCTGGCAATCAAACCCAGATCTTCTGCAAGAACAGCAAGTGCTCTTAACTAATGAGCCATCTCACTAGACCCATAGCTAGCTTTTTTATGCAACCAGCCCAGATCTACCTGCCTAGGAATGATGCCACCCACAGTGGGCTGGACCCTCCCACATCAGTCAGCAATCAAGACAACCTCTCACAGACATGACCACAGGCCATTCTGAACAGGGCAATTCTTCAGTTGAGGTTCCCACACAACTCTAGGCTGTACTGAGACAGACAATAAAAAGTAACTAGCACATGGAGTAATATAAATAATACTGACAGTTTAGAGCAAAAATTGTAACATTTTATAGGGGTTCAAAATATTCAGAGTATACATAAGACATCTGCACAAAAAACAACAGAAATGAACCTGAAGACTTGCAAGGGTAACATTTTATGTGAAGTGCTAGAGCATTAACTCCAAGTAAATGGTAAAAAGATGACAATGCATATCGTAACTACTGTAACAATTGCTAGGGGAGGGTGCAAGTATAGCTTTAAAAATCCAATACACTAAATAAAATCCTAAAACTTCTAAAATGTATGCCCCCAACTAAAGAGAGGAAAGTAGTAACAAAAGAGTAAAATGTTACAGAACTAAGCACACACCTACTCTCTGAGTCAATTCCAATGTTAATTATTTCCAACACTTGGGAACAGCCCAGTTACCTAACAGAAAAATGGATAAACTGTGGAACATTTACATGTACAACTTTCAATGCTCATTCGATAGTCTGCTCATATGTGTTTGCCACGAAAAGTTATGCAGGCATATTGAGACAGAAAATGACATATTGACATGTACAGAAAACCATATTATAATTTTTTGAAATGCACATAGGAAAAGGAAAAGGAAGAGACAGATATGTAATAAAGTATCTCATTCTTAAGAATGGCTATTCTAACTGTACGAAAGTTCACTGAGATGTACAGACTTTAGGTCTGATAAATTTTACTGTGTGATGTTTGCAAGATTTTTTAAGAAATTAAAATTTATTAAAACTAAAACATCTCCCTAAAACAATATTTATTGTATACTCTATCTAGAATGTGGGTGTATTATGTCACTGAACAGTTCTTCCAACTGTGCTACATACTGAAACTTTTCATGATAAAATGTCGGAAAGAAATTAACCAGGTGTAACTACTTTGCAGCTTTCTCTATAAAACACCCAAGGCTTCATAGTTACAGTGATAGTTAGTTTTGAATGTCAACTTGACACAACCCACAATTCATGTGGGAAGAGTCTCAATTTTTGGGAAATGCCTAGATCAGGTTGCATGTGTGTGTGGGGGAAGGTTGAATGGTAACTGAAGTAGAAAGCCCCACCCTCAGTGTGGACAGCACCATCTCATAGGCTGGGCTCTGAACCGTGAGACAGTAGAAATAACTAGATGGGTAGAGGGCAGGCAGCCTGGGTACATTTGTTTGTATTGACTTTGGATATGGTGTGCTGAACTGCTGCATTCCTGCCTTGGCTTCCCCTAAATGATGGACTAAAACTTGGAATTGTAAGCCAAATAAAACCTTTCCTTCTCTATGTTGCTTTTGGTCAGGATATTTGTCAAAACAGAAACTAAAACAGTTACAATAAAAAAATGACACACAAAGTTAAATGGATATCTTCCTATTCATAAAATGAAAGGCCAAGGACTGACATTTTTTATTCCTTATATTCACTCAAATAAGAATTTTAAATTGAGGGACAGTAAGATGATTCAGTGCATAAAGGTACTTGTCATTTGAACCTAGAGAAGAGAGCCTGAACCTCTGAACATATACTAAAGGAAAGGAAAAGACCCAACTCCAGAAAGTTGGCCTTTAACCATCACACGCACATTGTAGAATATGGGCCCACATGTTCATACATGAGCCCACATAAGCACAATAGTAATAATTTTAAAAATTTAATTGATAAGCCGGGAGGTGGAGGCACACGCCTTTAATTACAGCACTCAGGAGGCAGAGATCAGAGTTTGAGGCCAGTCTGGTCTACAGAGTGAGCTCCAGGACAGTCAGAGTTACAACAGAGAAACCCTGTCTTGAAAAAACAAAACAAAACTAACAAAAAAAAGTTTTAATTGATGAGCTTGTACAGCTAGTATGGAAATCAGTATGGTGAGTGATTCCTCAGGAAATTGGGAATCAACGTACCTCAAGACCCAGCTGTACTACTCCTGGGCATATACCCAAAGGATCTTCCATCCTATCACAAGGACACTTAACTCAACTATGTTCATAATGGCTTCATTCATAACATTCAGAAATTGGAACCACCTGATATGTCCTTCAACTGAAGAATGGATAAAGAAAATGTGGTACATTTACACAATTGAGTATTACTCAGCTATTTAAAAAAAAAAAATGACATCATGAATTTTCTAGGCAAATGGATAGAATGAGAAAAAATCATCCTGAACAAGGTAACCCATACCCAGAAACACATAGTATGTACTCACTTATAAGTGGATATTAGTTAAGTAAAGGACAATTATACTACAATCCACATAATCAGAAAGACTATGTAACAAGGAGGGCCCCAATGGGGACACATAGATCCCCAGAAAGGAGAAATAGAACAGACATTGCAGGTGGGCTGAAGGAAGATGGAAATGGGGAAAGGAGGAATCAGGTAGGAGGAGAGGGATAGAGGGAGAGAATATAGACAACCAGAGAAAGACAACCAGAACATATAGGGGGACATATAGGGGATGATCTGGAAACCAGTGAAGTAGAAACTCCCTGGAATCTGTAAGAGTGACCCTAGCAAGACCCCTAGTAATGGGGTACAGGGAGTCTAAACCAGCCATCTCCTGTAACCAGGCAAGGCTTCCAGTGGTGGAACTGGGACACCAACCCAGCTACAAAACCTTCGACCTATAACCTATCCCACCTGCAGGACCTGCTGAGGCAATGGGGATGTGCGACACTGCTGGCCAAGACCTGGAGACTGGATAGACTGGAGATGATTCCTAATGATATTCTGCTATGTTCATAGATCAGTGCCTTGCCCAATCATCATCAGATAGGCTTCCTCCAGCAGCTGTTGGGAGCAGAGGCAGAGGTCTAAGGTCAAACACTGAGTGGAGCTCAGGAAACTCCACAAAAGAGGGGAAGGAGGGATTTCAGGGACAAGAGGAGTCAGGACACCAGAAGAAACCACCCCCCAAGTCAACTAATCAGGACTCAGAGAAACTAAAGTGGAAAAAAACAGAGCCTGCATGGGTCTTTAACATGCCCCCTACATTATCTTATGCTTGTCTGGTTTGGTGCTCTTGTAGAACTCCTAAAAGTTGGAGTGTGTGGGGTCTCTGATCCTTTTATCTACCCATGGGACCCTTTTTCTTCTGCTGGGCTGCCTCATTCAGCCTTGACGTAGGGGCTTGTGCCCAGCCTTGTTCCATCTTGTTATATGTCCTATTCAACTTGGGAGACCTGCTCTTTACTGAGAAGTCGGAGTGAGGAGTAGGTGTAGATCAGGAGAAGAGCAGAGACTGGGGGCTGGGGGCTTGGGGGCTGGGCTGGGAGGAAGGGAAGCTGAGATCCCGATGTAAAGTATGAAAGAAGAAAAAATTAAAATTAAAAAATAAAAAATGTAATGGATAGAGAAACAGTAAAAATGAAAGTGATCAAGATTTGGTAAGTAGTGTGCTAATGAATGCTTCCCATTAAAGCCCAAAGACATACATCATTAAGGCTTAACAACAGTCCACAGTCAAGGTTTCAAGTAACACCTTTCCAGTGTACATTTTCATCTGTGTTCAAAAAGCCACACAGCCACACTTGCTGTGAATTTATACACAACTAATTTTAAGGTGTGAGGTATTTTCCTTCCTTACCCTAATTGCTCCTCTCTCCCTATTTCTTTCCAAACATAGCCATACTTCTTCCCCAGCTAGAAATCTAAGCTCCCTACACTGCCTCTGTGCAGTTATCTTCCCTCAGTCACCAGCACCACAGATCTCTTCTATACTGCCTCTACATGATCCCACTGCCACCATATTAATGTGCTACTTCTTCCCTGGATTATTATAAACATTCATAAAATGTTTCTAACCTCCAGTATCTTTCTGTAGAAGGACCATAGTCAGCACACCCTAAATAAGGATAAGTATCTTTTATTTTTGTGAAGATTTTTTAGTTGTTGTTTCTGCATATCTGCCATGTTTGTGTGCATGCAGGCATCTACAAAAGCTAAAAGGGCAGATGCCCTAGAAGTAGAGCTACAGATGGTTTTGAGCTGTCCAACATGGGTTCTGGGAAAACCTAGGTCCTATGAAAGAGCAAGAAGTGCTCTTAACCCTGAGTCATCTCTCCAGCCCCAGATTAAGTAACTTAATATTACCTAGAATATATAATATTTTACTATTTCTATACAAGAGTCTAGTAATTAATATTTTTATTAGGGCATTTTTAAAAAAAACATGGTCTCATTATATAGTTCTGGCTAAGCTGGAACTATGTCACCCTAGCAAGCCTCATAAAGAAATCTGCCTGCCTCTGCCTCCTGAGTGCTGGGATTAAAGGAATGCTTCCGCCGTGCCCAACTTTATTTAGGACATTTTACAAAATAGATTTATATTCCTGATGATTTGAATTTTAATTTAATTTAAATTTTGATTTTTAAAAGTGAGTTGCTGTTTGTTTGCTTCTTTTAAATATTTTGCTTGGTACTGGCTCACAATCCGACTATTTCACTGTTTCAGATTCCTAAGTAATGAGGATACAGATGTGGGCCACTACACTAGGTTTTTAAATCTAAATGTTTAATTTTCAGATTTTTATATAGACTGTTCACAGTAAAAATTTCAGCATAGGGTTGATCATAATATCCACTTCAATTGCTCATCTCAATCTAAAGCATTGAAGAAAATATTAAATGCACTTTGGTGGCAGGCAAAGAATATGAACTTGAGTTAGGCCCAAGTGAATTTCAATGCCAACTGTTATTTTTCTGGCTGTATTAAATGATTTATAAAGCCTCTATGAGCTTCAAATTCCTGGTTTCTAAAGTAGAGTTAACAGTAACAATTCATGCAACTACTGTGAAAATGAACCTATGTACATAGAGCCCTTCAAGTACTTGTCATGAGCTGGATACTTTTATTAGCAGAAACAGAATTTTAGCAAATGAGACAGTAACTAATAATAATAGTTTTAGAAGCATAGTAAACACACTACCAACTGCAGTATACTCTTTAAGATTGCTCAGCTGCCAAATAATCCTCAAGGTCCATGGCATGCTTTGAACTAACAGCAATCCTTTGGTCAGGTCAAGATCCTGGACTTGCCACTCTTCAATTCTAAGGTGTGGGAAATAAGCCTACATAACTCCGATAAGAGTCTGCAACTCAACTCCCTATCATCTGTAGACCAGCAGGCTTTATTTGTACCTACCCTCCAGAACCCATCTTATGTGAAGGCTACTGTAAACTACAGTGGCTATTTCTAAATCTGGGAATTCACAATGGCCTTGGAATTTCTCAACAAACTATGAATGGCTGTTGCTTAGTGTATCTCCCTAACAATGGAATATAATTCTAACTCCTGGTTTCAATGGTTATAACTTAATACAGATTATGGAGCCAGGTGTAGTGGGAAATGAATATAATCCTGGCAGGAAGGAGGCTGAGAAAAAGAGAATCATGAGTTTGAGGCCAGTCTGGACTACATATATAGCAAAATACTGTTTTGTTGTTTCCTGTTTTTTGAAAAAAGATTGACCATGAAATCTTCAAACACAAGGAAATTGCTTTCTGTTAGTCATTAAAGTGAATAAGGTACAAATATACATAATGTTTAGTAGCATAAAATACTTAGCCCAACTAAATCAAAACTAAAACTTCACATTTTAAAATATAACCACTGGAAGAAAGCCTAGTTTTCCTATGATTCCAAGGAAACTCTTAATTTTCCAAGAGTATTTCTTGGACACTGATGATTCCAGACCAGATATTTATAGTCTGGCAAGTACCTTTACATTTACCAGCTGCCAGCTTCTGCTTAGAGCTAATTTATAAATTGGGCAATTCTGTCCTGAAAAGCAATCTACTACAGCTGGGAAAACATGCTTCTCACCTTTTTCCACATACAGTTTCACCATTAAGATGAGGAACTTGGTCCTTCAAATGAGGTTCAACATATTTTAGTTCTAGGAACTTGACTAGCTATGATGGTTACCATACAACACAAATTCCAGAAAAGATTATTTGAAGATTAGAAAAATGAGACAGCACATAGTAGAACTTCTACCCACATA
Source organism: Cricetomys ansorgei (assembly GCA_026225945.1). Lineage (NCBI taxonomy): Eukaryota > Metazoa > Chordata > Mammalia > Rodentia > Nesomyidae > Cricetomys > Cricetomys ansorgei. The sequence goes on along the minus strand of JAMJFZ010000116.1, from coordinate 15,128,846 downwards.
CATCAAATAAGTCTAGGAGCCCTGAAGAGCTGATAGCAAATAAACTTGGAAGTTACTCTTTTCACATTAAAATCTCATTATTATTTTGCAATTTACACCATTATACAACTTGTTTTAATATGAAGGTCTCCACACATGCTTGCAATAAAACTGACATTCTATGTGGATAAACCACATAGACGTGGGGGACAAGTACCCCAGGATGCAAACACAAAAGTATCACAAAGAGCTTACAAGAATGACTAGAGAAAGATTAAATCTTAAGGGTAATGCTGGGTAGCAGAATAGTACAATGCTAATATACTACTCGTGGGTCTGTTGCTGACAAAAGAACAAACACAATGAAGCATGACTTAGGAATCACCGGCCTATGTATGATGTACTACACAACTGGGAGTAATATTAGCACAGGATAATTGAAGACAATCATTAGCTATAGTCTAAAAGTTTTCAGACAAACATGTGTAATACATATATCTGTATAGATATCTGTACATGTATTTTGTATGACATTCCAGAGGTTTTAGTTTGTCATGTGCTCCTATAAATCATTCAAACAAGGTATAATGATCATTAGTATTTTTTTTTCAAGTTAACTTTTAAAAGACTTTAATACTGGGCTTTCCTGGTAATATTAACAGAAGAGTTTATTAAGAGGAGTTTGCTTTTAGAAAACATTACCTTCTGAAATCTGCTGAAACTGACCAAATTGATGTGCTTAAAAAACGTATTACCTTGTATTCTTTTGTTATAAAATACAAAAGATTTCTTTTCAGTCAATCTTAGGAAAAGCTAAAGTCAGGGAATACGGAGTATAGTTGTATTAAAGTTAGAAACTCAGATCATTAGACAGACAGACAGACAGACACACACACACACACACACACACACACACACACACACACACACAGCCTCACACTGAAGCTCAAGCCAGCCAGAAAGTCACTATGCACCCTAGGCTGATCTCAAACTCATACCACCAATCCTCCTGCTTCAGCATCCTGAATGCTGAAATTGTAAAAACAGTCGTTTTGTCCTAAGACCCAGTTACACTGCTTCTCTGGCATATTGCTAGATTCAAAGTTTAAGGGCATACTGTTCTTAAATTTTAGTTGTAAACTGACAAACATAAGTATTTTTTATTTGTAATGTGAGAGTATCTTTAAGCAGGGCACAAAATCTGTTTCCAGGATTTCAATGAAATTATATTAAATCAGGGGCAGGAGACATGGCTCAATAGTTGTGAGCACTCACTGCTCTTGAAGGACTTGGTTTCTAGCATCCATATGGTGGTTCACAATCTTCTGTAACTTTAGTTCCAATGAATTCAAAACCCTCTTCTGGCCTCCAAAGGTAACAAGCACACACAAAATACACATACAAACATGCAGGCAAAACACCTATACACAAAATATAAAACTAAATCTGTTGGAGAAGTTTATTTATAGTTATGTTTATAATAATTGTTTTGTGCATTTTGTTGGGGGGAAGGGCTGCCTAAGCCTTACAGTTTGTCTGCAGGTGTTGGCTTTAAGTAAAAGATGTTTGCTTCCTCATGATCTGCACCTGCTCACTGTTCTCTGGCAAAGCCATTGTGGAAGAGCAAAGTCACTGTGGAGGAATTCTTGTAGTCCCTCTCCCAGAGTCTCTGGCAACAAGAAGGGAACACTTCCCTTAGGTCTTGAGTTCTTCCCGCCTCCCATAAAGGTGATATTGCCCAGCCATTAAAGGGTTGTGGGAACCTCTTTGGCCTTGAGCTTCCCACTGTAAAGGTGACATAGCTCAGCAGCTAAAGGATTATGGGATGAGACTAAACTACAGGTTTCCTTCATTATGTAAATAGGCCTTTGGATGAGAGGGCAGAATTTGGAAACATCTGAGGAGCTTCTGTATCAATAAAAACACCGGAGATCACACAATTGGAGTTCTGCTGTCTGGGATGGTACCTGCTATGAGAGTAGTTCCCTCTACTGAGTCTGGAAGGTTTGCATTTATGAAAGTGTCTCCTTGTCTTTCTTGCTGAGCTACACAGTAGCTAATGGCTACATAAATCTTTAAAAAGCATAAATCCTATCTTTTGCACTGGATAACAAGCTTCTCCTCTCTATTCCTTCCAGCTTGCTATTTCTAAATTAGCATTTCCTTTTCCAAATAAAGCCTCATTTTGCTCAATTTTCTTAACCATTACTGCTCCATTGTATCTTCTAGTTCATATCCAAGTCGTCTTCTTAGACTGTCCTTTCCCAGTGTACATTTCAAGTAGGACCTCCAAGTACCACAAACACCAGGAATACACCTACCATAGCATCAGTCTCACTATAACAATATAGTAGACACAGAATTCCTAGTGCAGAAGTTTATCACCTCTATCTAGACAATTAATATCTAAAGCATATTCAGATACTTGCTAAATGTCAAGCAAGCAAATGGATCATAAGGCCCAACATGAACAGATAACCACCATTTTAGTCTTTTAAACTTTTTAAAATTAGAAATATTTTCCAAAGAAAGTGCAGTTTTAATATGCTCCCCAAAGTTCACTTAATCTCAAAAGGAACTGTTAGAGGTAGGGCCTTTAAGAGTCATAAGGGCACTGTCCTAATGAATTGATTTATGCCATTATTTTGGAATAGATTAAGCTGTTACTGTAGTAGGTTCATTATAAAATAAACCCACCTCCCCAACACCCCTGCTCTTCTGCTAGAGGATGACACAACAAGAAGGCCTTTACTGGATAGATGTGGGCCACTTGATCCTTGTCTTCCTTCACAGCCTTCAGAACTTTAAGAAACAAATCTGTTCTTTGTAAATTACCTAGCATCAAGTATTCTATTATAGCAGCACAAAATAACTGGAGCAAAACAAATAAGCAATTTTATAATTAAATGTCAGCAGTAAAAATTTTTTATGTAGACCCTTTGTCATAGGCAGAATATACCATACTTTTCTAAAAGCATAATCAATGGTACTTTAAAATTATGTATGTTGGGGCTGGGGAAATGGCTCAGCAGTTAAGAGCACTTACTTCTCTTCCAGAAGACCTAGGTTCAGTTCCCAGCACCCACGTGGTGGCTCACAATTGCCTGTAACTTCAGTTCAAGGGGATTCAGTGCCTTTTTCTGCCCTCCGCAGGCACCAAGCATGCACGTGGTAAACAGAGATATGTGCAGGAAAAGCATATAAAACAAAATTATTAAATATAAACCCACATATCTAATAAGCATATAGAATTGACACAAATGAGGAAAATACAGGAGTACAGAAAATTCACCATGTAACAATGTCAGAGATTTACTTTCAACTCGGGAGCAACTCAATCTACGCACAATTAGGCATGCCACAAAGAATCAAACTAAATATTTCAACTGAGTGATAAAGTTTTATCAAATGAAGTGTGGAAATTGAGTTGATTTAATGAAACGCATCTTGACATGAGTAGCTGGTCACACTAACTCTGACTCCCAACAAAAGGAGGGAACATACTCCCAACTGTCCAACAAACAACCTAAAGCCATTCTCCATTACAGTTTAATGCCTAAAACAAGGCAGGCACTACCCAGAAATGCTAGAGTATGACGTTCATGCCCTTTAAGAATTTTATTTTCATGTTGGCTTCTTCTCCTTTGTAGCAGCTATCAGCTGGCACAGTATCCAAATCATAATCCAAATGCTCAAAGCAATTCACATGTATCTCTAAGCAACAGCTGTGTAATCTTTATAGTATGTCTAAAAATACAGTTTAAAACATTAAATGAGTTTCATTTAACATTTAGAAATATGACTGAACAAAATACAGTCAACTCAATTCATGTTAACAGAGTCATTTAGCAGAAGGCAACATTCAAAATGATGAGTAATCCAATTCATAAAAAGTAAAAATGTTTATAGGCTGTAGTTTTATTTCCGAAGTGTCCTCTTTTTCTGAGGATATGCAATACCTGTAACTGTAAGGGTTTGTTTTTATCTCTGTTGTTGCATGCATGCTAAGCTCCCATTTTACTACTGAGCTACATCCTGGCTTTAAACACTCTTATTTTCTCCTTACTAGTGGAGGTTATCTTTTTGTGTAAAAAATTTAGAAAGTATAGTTCCTGCCTATTTTGACTTAATTTCATATCCTCCCACTTCTGTAGTTGGAAAAGACTCCTCTGAAGGTCATTTGTCTTTCCTTGGCTGACATCATTAATCATTAAAGCTGAAAAGGCTCATATCCTTCAATACCCTGTTCTGGAGGTCTCACTGGTACTGAGATAGACAGCTGTGCCAAATACAATGTATACCTCATTTAAAACCCAATTTTCAGATCACATCCACTCCCCAGAGATGGGTTAATAGCCTGCTTGAGCAAACTTACATGACTGATTCTTCTATCAGCTGGACTTAGCACTCATTCAACAATGAGGCTCATGGTGAGTTTGGCCCTCTCTGGTCTCTAAGTTCCTGATCTCTAAAGCAAAATGGTTTCTGAAATGCACGAGGATTCATATAGGACCAGGAAGGCCACATACAGCTGTATGGCAACAATGAAACTTAAAAGGTATGTGTATAAATGTATGACTGGCTCCAAACATATCTTCCTAGTTTAACCATATTCAAACACTGAAATTATACAATGAAAACAAAAAAATTATAAATATTTATAAAATTTCCAGAGTAAGGTATGTAGGGGAGGGTTCATGTTGTTTACACTTAGGGATAGGAAATGGGCCTAATTTTCAGTGTTGGTAATGCACAGTAGACACAGAAAAACAGTTTGTATACTTTTTAAAGCAGCTAGACATATAGTAGACATATAATAGTTCAGTTGGTAGTGTTTGCCTAGCATTCACAAGCATAGGGTTCAATCACCTGAGCATGGTGGCACACACCTATAATCTCAATGCATAGGAGATGAAGGCAGAAAGACCATAAATTTAAGGTCATCCTCAGCTACAAAGAGTCTGAGAACAGCCTGGGCTACAAGAAAGCTTGTAGCTGCCCCCCACTACCACTGCCACAAGACATAGTGATTGATGAAGTATGATTCTATGTGAAATACACATTAATTTCTCTGTAATAATCTTTCACCATCCCTAAAGATGTAAAATGTTTCAAAAACAATAAGATTGTAAAAGAAAAAAAAAACACTACACACTGATAAAAATGAGAATACAATCTACTGAAATGTAGTCACTCTAAAAAAAAAAAAAGCCACAAAATATATAGACTAACACAACTATCAAAGAAAATACAATAAATACAATTACCTTTAATGCAATACAATCTGTTCAGAATCATGGATAGATCAAATATAAATTAAAAGCAAAAGTATCGAGTTCTGAACAATAATATTAAAGATTCAAACATAAAGAGATCTAGCCAGGCATGATGACTCACGCTTGAAATTCCTGCACTTGGGAGGCTGAGGCAGGAGTTCAAAGATAGCCTAGGTTACATGGTAAATTCAAAGCCAGCCAGGGATACAGAATGAAAACTTAAAAGGAGTGGGGGGGAGGGGGAAACACGACATGAATAACACTTTTAATCTCAGAACTCAGGAGGCAGAGGCATGAGGATCTCTGTGAGTTCCAAGGTATAATGAGGCTCTGTCTCAAAGAAGAAAAAATAAGGAAAAGGAGACAGACAGACAGACAGACAGACAGACACACACACACACACACACACACAGATATGAGTTAGGAAATGCATTTCTAGCATACCCAAAAGATCTGTATTACCAAACCATGTGTTAGGTATAAAGGAAGCCTCATACATTCCTAAGGGTCTCTTACAGATTATATTTTGGTATAGGAAATAAGATAATAAGGCAAATTTTAATTCCCAAATTTGTAAACAACAGAATATAATTACATAACCCTTAGGTTTGTAATTCTATTACTCTTAGGTTAAAAGGAAAACCAATAAAAATTAAGAAACATTTAGTAGATCTACGTTGAAAGCCATCATAAATCACAAAATAAGCTAGGTGTGGTAGCACAGGTCTTTAAACTCAACAGCTAGGGAGGCAGAAGCAGCCTCTGTGAGTTCAAGGATAGACTACATAAGGAATTCTACGACTTCCAGAGCTACATAGAGAAACCCTGTCTCCATTAAAAAAGAAAAAATAATAATCACAAAATACGAAAGGCTAAAAGCGAAAGATAAAAAAACAAACAAACAAACAAAGGAAAGTCAAAGAAACAAAAAGAAAATAACAAAGAACAGAACTCTAGACTGACAGAACAAGTGAGAAGGTTAAAAAAGCAAAAGCTGCCCCTTGGAGAGCAGTAATAACCTAGATAAAACTTCAGAAAATGTATGATAGAGACCGAAAAAGGGGTGTGTGACTTAGTGTTTTAAAAAAACACTAGTGATTTTATTTTTCAAACAAAATTTACTTTAACCATAAGTGATCTGCCTGCGTGTATGTATGCATACAGTGTCTGAAGTCAGGTCAACATTAATCAGATACTAAATAAGGGTTGTTAAGGGCTAAACATTTTACACACAATAGGGATTATGTCAGAGTATAGAGCTGATTTCCCACAGGGCTTGAGAGAAATCACTACAAGAACACAAGAGGAACCAAGTTACTTATTAAATCTCTGAAATGCATATCTCAAGGAGGTGTGGTAGGGATCTTAAATACCATATCCTAGTATTTGAAACATATCCCAAAGTAAAGTTTTAAAAAGATGTAAAAGTGTGCCTGTTTATTCACACACTTAGTTGTACTGTATCATAAGGCCACCAAACTTTGCCAATGAAGCAGAAAAGATATTATAATCTAATTTTAAATCAGACTGAACTCAAACTATCTCACTTTTAAATTCTATTGCAAAATAGGTAATTCTTTTAGTTCTCAGCTTAGAAATACTTAACAGTTAAAACTAGTTTTTGCAATTACATTCATGATCTCTCAAAGCTGAGGTACCAATACAAAACCAGCACAATATAAACTAGCCAATATTCCACCAAGGTTGGGGAGGAAGGAAGGGGTTCACAAGGCCCCACTCCTAGTTGAGAAGCTGCAGGAAGTCATAATTGCTGAAGATACAGTTTTCTACAGGTGTGGGCCCCTGGTTGATTGACTCATGCTACAAGTGACAGCCAAAATAAAGATAAACAGTGAGGCAGAAGGAAGAGAGACTAACACAACCAAGTACAAAGCAAATGCAGGTGCTATCACTAATCTCTGCTGAAAACCAGGAGAGGCCCCTCTTAAATATGGTGTACTATTTTTAAACCTGTACTATTTTTAAACACAATTAGAAAATCAAAAGCAAGTAAACATGTGTATTCAAGATATCATTTTAAGACCTATCACAATTAGCTAGGAATAAATATCTTGACTTGAAATAATTATTATTTAAAATAAACTATTACATGATGATGAAGTTTCCAATGAAAAGGTCATAAATGCCAAGAAACAAAGGGTACAAAGAGCCAAGGGTTCTATTTCCACCATTAATTACTTATCATAGTCAGCTAACAATCAAAGATTACTTAGCACTGTGCTGTAACTATAACCACTGTTCCATTTAATTCTAGCAGCAATCAAACGAATGAAGCACTGCTATTCTTATTTTACAGGTAAAGAAACTGAAACTTAGAGGTTAAAGTACTTGTCGGGTTTTAAAAGTACTAAGCCACAGAAGGATTCAAATTTCAGCATCTTGAGTATTACCAAGAATCTTTGTGCGAATGCATTTGGTCCATGAAAAACCTCATTCCTGTTAGTTTAACAAGGAGAAAGATAGCAACTGAATTTTCAATTTCCAAACACAGCACTCTAAAAAACAATCAATTTTTTGGTTTCAGTGCCAGCTCTGCAAACAAAACAAAACTGGACAATTCACAAAAGACTTAGGGAGGGGTAGTAAAATTATGAAAATACTAAAGCTCACTGGTAAGCAAAGAATGCAAGTTAAAACAAGATATCCTTTTCTACTGTGGGAGGAAAACATCGATATGACAGTGGGACAAGGCAACCTCATCTCTTGCTGATACAAGTAAAACAAGCTTTCTGCAGAGCTGTTGTTCAAGAGCCTTTGAACTGTAGACACTTCCTGACTTAGTAGATCACAATTCTGTAGGTTTCACTTAAGATGCTAAACAGAATGTCTTATGATGGTAGAAAATTCCACCACGGGGCTGGGTAAGCACATTTTCTGGTTAAATTTTATGCAACTGCCAGACAGTCAATCACTGTTGGAGAAAAAGAACAACGTAATTTAAAATGAGATATATCTACATTTGAAATAGACAGTGGTATTAGTTTGGAATAAAAGGATACATAACACACTTTAGGGAAAAAGGGAGGTGGGCACTAAGAAGGGAATATTTGATTCAATTAACTGACTTTTTACAAAGTATGATGTAGCAGAACTCCAGTTTATACATTTGGAAGCCAAAAATCTGAAAAGTAAAATTAGGGAAATGTTAGAACTACATGTCTGAGTACGTCTATGCTGCTTCCACCAAGTCACACTTACCTACTGAAGTGCATTAAAAATAATACCCTTTTGTCACATACACATTTATAACCTAGCACTAGGAGCTAAGGAGGAAAACTGTCATGGATTGGAGGCCACTCTGAGCTACTTATCTGGAGCCAGACCAGGCAGGGCAGCAAAACAATATAAAACAAAGAAATAATACTGTTGGGCTGGAGAGATGCTCTGCAGTTGAGTGTTTGCTGCTCTTACAGAGGACTCGAGTTTGGTTCCCAGCACACACATCAAATGGCTTCACAGCTTATTTTCAATTTCAAGACTGTATTTGCTCTGCAGCATATAAATGTTCAAGAAAAAAGAAACATTAGAATATCCATAGCATTTATAATATATAAAACTACAACCAATTCAAATGTTCAACCTAAGAATGGCTAATTCACACAATGGAATGATATAAATTATAGATGAATGAACAAAAATATGGAAGACCAGCGCACACTTAATATTAATACTATGCCAAACAAGCCAGGTAGATAATATATACAGTTTGACTCTTTTCGTATAACTACAAACCCAAACAAAACTAATCTACACTGCTCCAAGTCAGAAGGGTTACTCTTTATTGACACTGACTAGAAGAGAGTGTGAAGAAAACTTGTTCTGTGTCTTCATGCTAGTTACATGAGTGTAACATGAGATTTTAAACTTAGAAAAGATGATACACTAATGACCAGTAAGCACAGGAAAAGATACTCAACATCCTAAAGTCTCTAGGAAAATCAAAACATAAGGAGGCTAGAGAGATGGCTCAGCAGTGAACAGAATATACTGCTCTTGCAGGGGACCTGGGTTGGGTTCCCAGAACCACAAGGTGGCTCACAACCATGTGTAAATCCAGTCCCAGAGGATTTGCACCCTTTTCTGCAGGTGTGTATGTGGTGTACAAACATGCAGGGAGAACATTCATATACACAAAATTATTATTATTAATAACACTAAAAGGGGGGTTAAAGGTACAGATCAGAGACAGAACACATGCTCAGCATAGGTTAGGTCCTGGGTTCTATCTCCAGAGAAGAAGGAGAAAAAAAAGGGAGAAAGGAGAGAGAAAGGGAGAAAAGAGGAGAAGAAAAGGAAGGGGAAGGAGGGAGGGAGGAAAAGGCAAGAGAGGAAAAGGAAGAAAAGAGGGAATGTTATGTCTCTGTTATGTCTCTTCTTAAACAAAGCAAGCTCACTTGTCTTTGAACTTTGGCAACCTCTACATGGGAATGGCTTTCTCCTGCTTATCATATCCTCACTGGTCAGTTACGTAACCACGCACACCAAGTATGCTCTGCTTCAATGCCCATCCTTTCCCTGTTACACATTTTATCTTTATTGCACTTACTGAGAATAATTGTCTTATTGATACATATTTCTCTAGTAGTAGGTACATCTGTTACACATTTTATCTTTATTGAACTTACTGAGAATAATTGTCTTATTGATACATATTTCTCTAGTAGTAGGTATATCTACTACTACAAAAGCTCTGTGAGTACATGGGTATGTTTACCTCCATATTCCCAGGCCACAGAAGAGTGCTTATCAGCAATAACACTTGTGAAGTTAACCAAGTTTTTAGTTTGTCAATTTTCTATAATAAGTATATTATTTTTTCCATCCTGTACTTACTTATTTATTTGCTTATTTTGGCTTTCTGAGACAGGGTCTCTCTATTGTAACTCTGGTTGTCCTAGAACACACAGAGATCCACCTGTCTCTGCCTCAAAAGTGCTGGGATTAAAGGCATGCGCCACTACTTCTTGGCTTCTATCCTGTTTTTTAACACATAACTAGGAGAATAGACACATATCATTTATCAAGTCAAAGAAAATAGTAACTGCTAGATATTTCCTAAGAGCACACCAAAGGTCACGTTTTCAGTCATAACAGGAGCAAAGTCTAATCATAACTCCTTCCCAATAAAATAAAGTAACATGTACCTTATAGCAGTATCTTAAAGATAGGAAAAAACAGCCTGCCTTACTATTACACAGCATTCAAAACAGCACTTTTGGACAGAAAAGCACTTGCTTAGCATGTGTGAGGCCCTAAATTCAATCCAAGCACCCCGAGAAAGCTCCACTTCTGACATTGCATTCTCCAGCAGACACCAAGTGGATGTCCTATATGCAGCTCAGACAACAATCACAAGCCTCGGGTTGTGATGCCACCTATGCTCTTACAGATTAAACAATTCCCTCCTGGGTTTTGATTTGCTAAGCACAGTTCAAAGAACTCAGAAAAACACTCATGTTTACCCATTTAATACAAAGGTTATTTTAAAGGACATAAGTAAAACAAGAAAATAAAGAGATTTATAGGGTTGGGTCTGGAAGGGTCCTGAGTGGAGAGCTTCCATGTGTTCATGGTGTTGCAGAAGTTTATTTTTAGTTATGTCTAAAATGGTTGCTTTGTGCATTGTTAGGGGAAGGGCTGCCTAGGCCTTAACATTTTAAACTGTCTGCAGGGGTTGGCTTTATGTAAAAGATGTTTGACTCCTTGTAATCCGCACGAGTTCACTGTTCTCTGGCAGAGTCATTATGAGAGAACATGGTTTTTGTATCATGGAAACACCTGAGGAGCTTCTCTGTCAATAAAAACTCTTGAGATCAGACAATCGGGGTTCCACTGTCCAGGATGGAGATTGCCCTGACAGGTGGCTTCCTCTGTTGAGGTCTGGCACAGTTTGCACCTATGAAAATGTCTCCTTGTCTTCCTTGCTGAACTACACAGTAGCTACATCACGAGTTGAGGCATTTCATCCTCTGGCAACTTAAATTGTTTCTTTTCACTTCCACAGAACCTCTTCAAATCTGGGCCTTTGGGGTTTTTAATGGAGGCTTTACTATGTTAAAATGACTGGTCATTGAAGATCAACTCAACCTTCAGTCCCTCCTCTCCAGAAGTGTGAAGTGGGGTTGAAACTTCCAATTTTCAAATTATAAACAGATTCCTCTAGGAAGCAACTCCCACAGCTCAGTGTCTTTTGCAAAAATACATTGAACACTTAAGCAATCCAAGAGTTTAAGAACTGTATGGCAGGTAGTAAGAACAGAAACCAAGCCCAGTGGTGGTGGTACACATCTTTAATTCCAACAATCAGCAGAGGCAGGTGGGTCTCTGTGAGTTAGAGGCCAGTGTGGTCTATAGAGTTCCAGAGCAGTCAGCCATAGTTACAAAAGAGAAACCCTGTCTTGAAAAAACCAAAACTAAACAAACAAAAAACAGAAACCAAATACAGAGCTCTTATATTGCATTACAAAGAACTACTTTCAGAAACTTAAAATGACTTGTCTCAAATTTTTAACTCCATAAAATACCAAGCCCAACAATCCATCTTGATCTCACCATCCTGATGTGCTTCCCAGCCACATAAACAAACCCTAAGCATAAAATTTTTAAATAGTCACATTTATGGAACAAAAAATTATTTCAGAACTTCTAAGAGAATTTTAAAGTTGAGAATCCCTTATGTAAATAATCTGATTTACTTAATATCGATTTACAAATAAATTTCAATTATACTAGAAAAGCAGCCTAACTACACCTACTCTTCTAACTTGTTCACTAGGAAACTAATTTTGTATGCTTGTGTATGTGATTAATGCGTAAAAAAGTTTACAGTTTCAAAGAATTTCAGATATTCAACTGGTAAAAGTCTATGCCAATATTCCAAAATATAAAAGCCTCTAAAGTATGAAACACTCTGATCCCAAGCATTTCAGGTTCTAGAAATACAATCTGTATCTAAACTATAGGTTACATCCGCATATAAAAATGGAAGAAAGGAACTGGGAATGTAGCTCAGTGTTAGAGCATCTGCTTAGTATGCTCAAGTCCGTGAATTCAAACTGTAGCACGGATACAACACGCCAAAACAAAACAAAACAAAAACCCAACAGTTGAAGATAAAAATATTCTGTTTCTGTTTCTGAAGAGACAAGCTAGTTAAGATGTTTGAAAACCAAAACTGATACTATCATCCAGAACTTCAAAGTCAACCTAAAATATCATGGGAGGGGATAGCTCCAGACGTCAACATAAATGATACAAAATTACAGTTAGTAAATTTCTATAGTTACTGGAAAACTGCCCACCTACAAATTAAGGTTTGAAGACTCCCAATTTGGGCCAAACAAACAGCTGAGTTCAGCTTGTCTGGCACCCTACAACTCTAAAGAGTATACCCACTCACTGAGTACTATAGTATCATCTTTAAAAGTGAGTTTAATTTATACTCAAAATGACACTCAAACTAAACAGACATAGGCCCAAAACATGTAAGCCAAAACCTTCTTGTACAGTAATTACTCTTTGGGACTCACAATTTATCATCTAGACACTACAAAAGACCACAAAGCCGAGTCTTAAAATGTTGGGTTTATTTATGAACCTGGTTCAGGATCTGGACACATCTGATACATATGATACATAGAACTCAGCATATACTCACCTACATTAAAAGCATCTATGGCAAGTTCTGATATATAGAGCATCCAAACAGGTATTCACTTAGACAACCAAAAGGCTTTTAGCCACACAGTGCTAAGTTGCAAATAATTTTGTCTTTTCTCTAAACTCAATATAATTAGTATCATTACAACTGGTCCTATGTATGATCCAATGTATGCAACCCCAACTAAGAACACTTAAGAATTATCCTAAGTGAAGTTCCAAAGTTTCTAAAGGTTATTGACATGCCTGGCCAGACATTAAAGGTATTAATCCCAGCACTCAGGAAGCAGAGGCAGGCATATCTCTTGTGAGTTTGAGGCCAGCTTGGTCTACAGAGTTTGTTCCAGGACAGTCATAATTACAACAGAAAAACCCTATCTCAAAAAACAAAAGATAAATAAAGAAAAGAAAAAGAAAAAAAATTGAAAGAATTTACATTCCTATACAATATTGGGTAAGTCTTATTTGATGCTTTTCATCAAAACAGTCAGAAGGTTTACATCTCTACCATTACCAAAAAAAGATAACATATAATTAATTTTAAATTTAAGCATTCTGTTACCATTAACCATTCTGTTCAATTCCAAGAATAACTTATGAAAAAGCACAAGTAACATTTTCAATTTGCTCACAGTAGCTGCCAAGCACTCTTTAAAGAAAACTTCCTTACTGAGAGATTATCATTTAGAAACATTACCAGTCAAAACTAAGTCAATGTAACCAGAGTGAGAGCAAAGCATTTTTCCTTGAGGCAAAAGAACATAATTTCAGCAGCCAGGAGACAGATTTCAACTACAGACCAACTTACACCTAATCCCCAAACAGACTGTTAACAGCTGTTGCCCTTGCCAAAGTAGTCTGTCTCCATTCTCATCCAAACATGCCCCTGGAGGAAAACAGTTCCCTAAAAGCAATCAGCCTTACTAGCAATCAATGTTTCCAATAACTGGGGATTAAAAAAAAAGTGAACCATGTCCCTAAAATTAATCAAATAATATCCTACCAGCAATTCTTTGTATGAATGAATGACTTACTATGTCTCTTTAAAAAAATAAAAAGTGTGTGTGTGTGTGTGTGTGTGTGTGTGTGTGTGTGTGTGTATAAAATGGCCATCCAGATGTAAAACTGTCTATGGGGATTTCTTTTAATCACTCATTTGCCAATTTGGGATTCCTCTCTCTTCATCTCTCCTTTCAAGAGAACACAGCTCAGATATGAAAGAATAATCACCCTTTTTTTTTCTCCATGACTTCTACTTATATTCACTAATAAGTACTTCACTGATCTTTGACAAATATATAGGACTCTCTCCATTCATTTATTAACATAATAAATAACATATTATTATTAACATAATAAATAACATTTATTAAATATTTATTAAGTACTTACTAAATATTAGGCATTATTCTCCCATTTTCCTCTGAGATACTGGGGAACCCTCAGTGGCTTCTCTAGAAACTCAATTTGTTAAGTTTTCATGTTCAACTTAAAACAATGAAATGGAAAGTGTTACTTCTGTGCCCTAAATTTTCTCGTTTCTAAAGAAATGCTTTTAAAAACTAAAATCCCCTCAGAAGTCTGTTAGACAACACTTACTACCAGTCAAGTAAAGGAAAAACATGAGTCACTTTAAAAGAGATTGGTGGAACCATTTTAACAAAAAAGGTCTATCCTTCAGGCCCACAGTGGGAGAATGATATGTCCTCAAATTCAACCTCAGCTCCTGAGATAGCCAATCCACATCATGTCATCTCTGTCAACAGTGTATCTCAAATTGTTAGGGCTAGTAATAAGACACTGTATACTCAACTCGTATGCACACACAGAGAAATTATCTTCATAACATTTGCCACTAACACGTGCAAAGTTATTTTGATATTCCTATTACATTTCTGACAAATGTTAGAAGATAAGCCTGTAAAATGATGCCTTCTCTTTTCCCTTTTCACCACGTATTCTGTAGTCTTTATTTGGTGGTTGAACAAGGAAGGATGACAATTAAGAGGTAAAACCTACCAGAATCTCAAGACTAAGAACCGTTATTCCTAGAGCAGATAAGTAAGTAAACAGGTACATTCTTGTTTGAAATTCTGATAGTCCCAGATAAATGGTTCAGTGAGTAAAGGGACTTTGATGCAAGCCTAATGAAATGAATTCAATCTCTGACTCCCACAAATGGGAGTGGAAGGAGAGAACCTTGTCCCATGGGCTCCACACCTGCACCATACCAGACACACACACAGACACACACTGAATTAACTAAACGTAAAAAAAATAAAAAATTAAAAAATAAAAAAAATTGAGATTTTGCCAGTCAAGTCAGTTTGAACTCCTTGTATTTTTCCAAATTACAACCATCAAAAATGTTCAGAGCAGGGCATGTGCCTTTAATCCCACCACTTGGGAGGTAGAGGCAGGTTGATCTCTATCAGTCTGAGGCTAGACTGGTTTACCAGTGAGTTCCAAGCCACGAGGGTTACACAGTGAGACCATCTCAAAAAGGAGTAAGAGAGGAACTGTTGGAGACAGGGCTCAGTCATTAAGAGCACTAAGTGCTCTTCTAGAGGACCTGGGTTCAATTCCAATACTCACAAGGCAGCTCACAACTGTATGTAAATCCAGTTCCAAGGTAATCAACACCCTCTTCTGGCCTATGTGGACACCAGGCACCCAAGTGGTACACAGGCATAAATGCAGGCAAAACACTCAAACACTTAACAAAGAGAGTAAGGACTGCGTAAGTTTAAAAGAAAAGAAAGAGAGAGCCTAATTAAATGTGCTGGGCTGAGCCGTTTAAAATTTAAAATTGCCAATATCTGAGTTTTTTAACCTCCCTAAAACCAGTATTTTGCACAGCTTAACCTAATAGTGTAACACATGTTTCAAGGGAACAATGATTCAAATAGCCTTGTCAGTACTGGCTTAAGAACTTAACCCTCATTATAACAGTTTCCACATGACGTTGAATGCTAATCTCCTACCAAACAACTGACTGTGAAAGCCAGGCTGCTCAAAAAGCCGCAGTCAGTCAGGCCCAGGCTTCTAATACAAGCCTTTTCCATGCCACTTGGGAGACTAGGTTGATTCCTGGTTTTCTCACAGAGAAACTGCCACTTACTCCAGGCCAGCTTAGACACAACAGCATGATCCTGTCCCCTAAAACCAACAAAAACCCACATATACACACATAGCCAGTCTTTTCTTCTTTCAAAGAAAAGGAATGTAGTAATCAGCATTTCTCAAAAGCACTGTGGACTTGGGCAATCTAACAAATCACTAAAATAGCATCTTAAATTTCTCCATCACAGAATTTCACCTATGTCTTAATTACGGTTTTTACTATTATGATAAAACACCATGACCAAAAGCAACTTGTAGAGAAAAGGGTTTCTTTTAGCTTACAATTACAACTCTTGGGACTATGTCCAATAACAGAGCAGGCACTGTATCATAAAAAAACTTGAACAGTTTAAAGAGCAGAGACCAATAAGCTAAGCCTTCCTTCTCACCAACCTGACCACAACCATAGTTAAAATCTAAATATAATTTAGGACAAAAGCTCAGAAGAACCCCAAGTTAATTATTCTTCAATTTAAAGGTTAACATCAAAACATTCCCTGCTGCTGGTGGCTGTGAAGCCATGGACACTCTGTATTTACCGGCTGGCATAAAAACTGGCACACTTTTAGAAAGCATTTTGGCAATATGATTCAAGAGCTTTTAAAACTGTTTCTATTTCTTCAGGGATCTAATACTATTTGTGGAATTCTATCTTAAGGACATAGTTTGCAATTAGGAAAAAACCCTTTGTGTTTAGGAAAGCATTGTTCATTATACAAAATCACTCTAAACTATGTAAATAGCCACTTAGAAGGAAAAAGGTAAACTGCAGTGAAATATTAAACTAGTAAAAATTCTGATGTTTCCTAAAAACATTAAAAATGGAAAACACACCGAGTGAACAAAGCAAAATGCATGCAGTATAATCACTTGTACATACATACACAACATAAGAGTTGTCTTTAAAACATGGTGCAACTACAAAGACATATGAAGAGCAAATTATGGAGTAAATCTGGTTGAGCAACAGAAGAAGACATATAAATCCAAAGAAGATCAATGTTCTGGGTTTTTAGGTAGAGAATCTACCAGAATACTGAAAGCAGGGTGGGAATCAATGAGGTAAAGGTAAATTCCTTAAGGTATAGAAACAGAAGCAAGGCCTGGTGTCTCACGCCTCTAATCCCAGCAGTCAGGAGGCTGCTGCTTAAGGACTGTAAATTCAAAGGCAGACTGTGCTACACAAAGGGACCTTATTGCAAGGAAAGGAGGAGAGGAATGGAAATAGAAATATAGTGCCCAAATAATACAAAGCAGAAGAAAAGCACTATCTACCAAAGTCCGCTTTCCGTCTTTTAAGCATTAATGCTTTTCTCCTTTTACCCAAGCCTAATGCTGTATTATCTACATTACCAATACTACAGTTAACTACAGATCATCCTTGAACAACAGGAATTTAGAAAATACTAGACTAAGTAGACGACCCAATGACAACTGGCTCTAAGCTTTGAATAGCACTTTTAGAATTCACAACACCTGTAAGATGTAAGACAGGAGGACGGTAAAGTCAAAGACAGCCTAGGCTACAGAGTGTTTTAGATCAGTCTGGGTTATCAGACCCTGGCTTAAAATAAAACATACAAACAAAAAAACAAAAAACAACAAAAAATGTAAATATATCTAGAAAAAAATTAAAATATTTCAGTGATTTACAACCAAACTAAACAGCAAAGTGCAGTAAATATTAACTTTCCTTTGAAAAAGCTACAGAAAGCAATTTTAAAAAAATCAAATTTGCTGGGCAGTGATGGTGCATACCTTTGATCCCAGCACTCAGGAGGCAGAAGCAGGAGGATGTCTTTGAATTCAAGGCCGACCTGGTCTACAAAGTACGTGAGTTCCAGGTCAGCCAGAGTTACAAAAGAGAACCTTGTCTCAAAAAAACAAAAAAACAAAAAAACAAAAAAAAAAAAAAAAACAAATGCATTGCTCTTAACCAACAAACAACAAACAGAACATAAATTCCAAGAGGGCAATGTAGCACAGTTGATAGCACAGCCAGAACCTAGACTGCTAGTGTGAGAAGCCTGGCTCCACTAATTGCTAATTTTATATTACTCTGTGCCTCAGTCTTTTGATCTGGAATAGAAATACTAGTGTGTACCATAGGACACACTTCACATTATATTATACCATATATGCAATATTGTAAAGATTACTGTTGCATGAGTTAGCTTATCTAAAGCCTTTAGAAAACAGCCTGCGTGAAGTGCCAATTCTGGAAACCATGAAGATGATGGATAGGTAGCATCAAGTATGTGCATCTATTTAATGCCAGTGACTTTTACATCTTAAAGGTGGTTTAAATGGTAAATGTTATCTTGTATATATTTTACAACATAAAATGTGCTATTATCCACCACCCATTTGTCACTACATTTTAATTTTTTCTGCTATAAAATAATTATATTCTATGAGATTGTATAAAAGTTCAAGATTCCTGTTACAATTAAAAGTGCTTTAATATACTTTATCAGTTTCTTACTATTCAAGAGTAAACTTCAAAATGTCTACTATGATAAAGTTCTGATGTTCAAAATATTTAACTTGAATTCTCAAGCAAAAATACACTCTGGAAGCTGGTACTATCTTTTCAGCAACAAAACCAAAATATACTGTTCTAACCTGAAACAACTTGGAAATAGATCTATACTCTTCCAGCACAAGCAATTTAGTGTCTTCTACATGCAGAAAAACTCCATGAACCTTAAATACAACCAATTATGAATAGCAACAAAAATCTCTAAATGTCCATTTAAAAAAAATTACAAAATAGCCCAAACTACTTCTCTCAGATTACAAAACGAGCATGTGGTGAATAGGGACAAGAATACCAATTTACTATAACCAATGCTGACTGACAATGTTTGTTGCATAGCAACAAGACTCTGCAGTCTGAAAACAGTACAAGACTCCCTTCCTTGATTTGCCAAGCCACAATTAACTCCATCAAGGTAAGAAAGTATACAAAAAATATATTTACATACTACCAATGTAAGTCTAATGGTATATAATTTATCTTCTAAAACTACAAAATAGTAAATCCAAATTCTAGATTACTTAAAATTTCAAAGCATTGGTATACCTTTATTCTCAATGTTTCTCTCTGTTCTCATTGTTTCTTTTATTTAGCAAAAAATTACAAAAGCTCATTTTGGAGCCATACTTTGAAAGCATCATCTGTAAGGTAGTTCTGACTTTTTATTTTTTTATTTGGGGGTGCATGGGTGTTTTTGCCTGCACATATATCTGTGCACTAAGTATAGTATAGTTGGATCCTCTGGAATCAAAATTACAAATGGCTGTGAACTACCTTGAGGGTGCTGGGTTACCTGGCTCTCCTCTGCAAGAGCCACAGTGCTCTTTACCTGCTAAGTCATCTCTCCAGGCCCATTTAGGTTTTTTATTTTATTTATTTTTTGGTTTTTTGAGACAGAGTTTCTCTATTGTAACGCTGGCTGTCCTGGAACTCACTCTGTGAACCAGGCTGGCTTGAACTCACAGAGATCCACCTGCCTCTGCCTCCACCCAGCCCCATTTAATTTTTTTAAATAATAGGCAACAGTGCTCGTGTGTACACATATACCTTTTATTTCATAACTTAATAGTAAGATATTCTTTTTAGTTGACTTAAAAATTGTAATTTACTGGAAAGAACAATAAATATTTTAAATCTTCTCTTAGAATCTGAACTATTTCTATGGATTGTCCATATAGGTAAACTGATATCACTCCACAAAACTTTTTCAAGTAAAAATCTACTTCACCTAAGAAACAAAAATTTAAAACTGCAGTTATTCCCGCCATACCTTAAAATACCATCACTGTTTTGTGGTTTCTCTATTTTGAGAATGTTAAATGCCCCAATGTGACAGATTTAACACAGAAAAAAGTTTAAAAATATTTTCCAACACCAAGCGGTGGTGGTGCATGCCTTTAATCCCAGCACTTGGGAGACAGAGACAAGAAGATCTCTGAGTTTGAGGACAGTCTGGTCGACAGAATAAGATCCCCCCCCCCCCCCCGAACAGCCAGATTACAACAGAGAAAAGAGAGAAACCCTGTCTCAAAAAAACAATATATGTATATATATTCCACTTTCAAAGATGAGAAAACCCTTTAAATTCAGAGAATAGTTATTCCACTTATAACAATGTGTTCACTGAGATCGTTATTTAGGAGCACTTTGAATGTACTAGCTTTTCAACAAATCTACACATCACATAACATCCACATATACTTGATGTATATTACAAATGAAGGCTGCTATATAGAATACAGACATAAATTAGTACACACTGGTTCAGAGTCTCTAAAATAATTCTGTATGTTGCCACTCCAAGCCCCAAGTATCAAGTTATTAATCTATCAGAAAAGTTCTTTAAATCATTTTAAAGAAGCGACTTCAAGAAAAAATATGCAAGCTTGGAAACAAGACAAAGCTGGGTTACAAACAAGGTTCTACCAGTTACTATGTACTCCAACAAGGGCACCCTATACAGTGGCTTACAAAATTAGAACAATTTATAGCAAGTACATGGCACATTTGTTTTTCTTCATTACCTTAAAGCTTCATACAATCTTGTCCAATCTGTCATGTTTCTGCCACTTCCTATATAAGCTCTATCTTATGTTCAGACAGCACTAGGTATAATCTAAAGATGAAAAATTAAATCTGAGAAGTAAACAGCACTGAAAAGTAAAAACTTTTTTTTTTTATGTATTTTATGTAGGAGTGTTCTGCCTGTATATATACCTGCATGTCAGAAGAGGGCATCATATTTCGTACAGATGGTTGTGAGGCAACATGCAGTTGCTGGGAATTGGACTCAGGACCTCTAGAAGAGCAGCCAGCTCTTAACCACTCTTAAGCAGCTCTTAACCACTGAGCCATCTCTCCAGCACCCTGAAAGGTAAGTATAATAAAAGGCCGTATGTTTCACAGAAAGCCAGGTGGTGGTGGCCCATGCCTGTAATCCCAGCACTTGGGAGGCAGAGGTAGGCCATCTCTGGAGTTTGAGGCCAGCCTACAGAGTGAGTTCTAGGACAGCCAGAGTCACAACAGAGAAACCCTGGGGGGAGGGGGGGAGTAAAAAAATAAAAGCAGCCCAATAATAGATAGATAGATAGATAGATAGATAGATAGATAGATAGATAGATAGATAGATAGATAGATAAAACAATCTGAACAGCTGAAGAAAGGAAAGAAGAATGGTAGAGGGAAAGATTATCTTTTTTGTTTTGTTTTTAAAGCTGTGCTCCATCACCAACCACCTAAACTTAACTCATTTTAAAATGAAACTTGTTTTGAGATGGAATCTGGGTATATATCCCAGGCTGTGTTCTAACATACTGTGTAAACAAGCAAGCCTTGAACTTGCAATTCTTCTGCTTCAGCCTCCCAACTTCTGGGACTAAAGCATGCACTACCACTCTTGGAAAGATGCCTTTTTGTTTGTATGCATGGACATATTATATGCACATATGTGCTAGAGATTAATGTCAGGCATCTTCCTGGATCACTTTTCACCTTCTGTATTGAGACAAGGTATCTCATATGAACTAAGAGCTAACTCATTTGGCTGCCTGGCTATCCAGCTTACTCTACAAATCCCACCTCTTTCTCGAAAACCCTGGGATCACAGGTGGTTGTCATGCCATCCAGCATAGTGTATATGCAATCAGGATCTCAATTTAACTTCCAAAATTTGCTCAACAAGCACCCACTGAACCATCCCAAACAGCCCCGAAAAATTAATTTTTTATTCCAGAAATCTGCTATTAAATTTCCTTACTTATCTATAGACCTGATTGTTGAATATCAAACACATACCTGTAATAGGATGAACTATTGGTCATGGAGTAGAACATTACTGGGTTTCTTTACTTTTGAGTAGTATTTTCTATATTGTTGTAAACCAGGTGGTTTTATATGACAATATTTAATATTCTTATTTTAGTTAAACATTTGATAAGTAATTGCTCCTGGTAAGCATCGAAAGGTAGGCAACTTCACAAACGTTTTACTGTTCTTTTACAGTGGAGAAACTGAGGCTTAGAATGTTTAGGTTATGAAATGTTTAGGTTATGAAAGTCATACCATTAGTAAATGGCAACCAGAATTCAAATCACAGTTCTTTCTGTGAAACATATGGCCTTTTATTATATATTATTATATTTACCTAACTATATATTATTATATTTACATAACTATGATTTGGCAACTGAAAATACCAAGAACATGCTAAACAAGGGGTTCAATTTTCAGAACCAAAACCCAAAAATTTAATGAAAACAAAGTAATCCATTAAATATATCCAAAGGCAATCTACTATAACTAAGAGGTAGAAATACTACTGGAAATTTAAATATATGTGACTGGCACTATTTAGGAGGAAATCAACCACAAATACGTCAAACAGTCCCTACCCTTATGGTATCAAGTTGTTTTTGTTGTTTTGTTTTGTTTTGTTTTGTTTTTTACAGCTCTTGAAAACAGATGGATACCTCATCCTCCACTAAGCTAAGTACAGGGGAATGAGTAATGTCCAAGCACATCTTTATTTAAGTCATCTGGGGGATTTATCTTATTGGAATACTCTACTAACTTTGGAATCACAGTGTGAAAAAATCATGTAGGACTTAGGCCATGATAAAGGAAAATTGGTCTTTAATTCTAAGAGCAACAGAAGACGTGGAAGATTGCAAAGAATGAGGCTGAGTTAATCAAATCTGAACCAGAAAGATCTGACTACTGTACAGGTAACAACTAAATAGGAATAGTAGACAATAAATGAATCCAGAACAATCTATCTGTGAATCTGAGAGGACAAAACAGATGAAAGGGTCTTAACATGGAGGTTCAGTAGACTCCCAGAATTTACCAGGAGGCAAAAGTAATCCTAAAAGAAAAATATTTACTAAAGAACTAATCATTTGTAAAACAAACTCCCATCCTTTAAATACACCTTCCAAGGTAGTATCGCTTCTGAAGAGGCTCCACCCATTTCATCTCTGCCTAGTCATCTCTCCACTCCACCACAGTGTGTGTGTGTGTGTGTGTGTGTGTGTGTGTGTGTATTTTAAACAATTTGTTTTTATTTTATGTGCACTGGGGTTTCGCTGCATTACATCTGCATGAGGGTGTTGGGTCCCCAGGAACTTGAGTTACAGACAGTTGTGAGCTGCTATGTGGGTGCTCGCAATTGAACCTGGACACTCTAGAAGAGCACTCTTAACCACTGAGCAAACTCCCCAGCCTCCGCAGTAGGTACTGCAGAGTTACACAATACAAATCATCAAGAGACTAAAAGGCCAAACTTTTCAAAGATACAATCCTTTATAAGTCACTGAAAATGATGAAAACTATTTCTAATTAATGCAAAGCCACTGACAAAAATGAAACTAAGAAGGATAATGACTGGGAAGAGGCATGAGGGAACTTTCCGGATATACTCCCTAAACTTTATGTTTGCATATCATTTTTAAAGTTAACTTTACTATACCTTACGGGGCTTAAATAGAAACAAGGCAGAAACAGCTCTACTTCATCCAAGACTTACCCAGTCTGAATGTGAGGCATGGAAATCCTACAACCTACATTCTACCAAGGTAAAGACAAGGCGCACACCACAAATGACAAAGAAGCCTGGGTCCTCAGAAGTTAGTGAGCATTCCATTGTGTGCTAAGTAAGGGTACTCAACCTCTGGACTTCCAATTATATGAGATAAATTTTCTTTCTCTTTTTTATTGGCTTGTTTGGGATTTTGTTTTGTTTTGGACAGACAAGGTCTCCTTGGGCTGCTCTGGAACCCACTACAGGGCCCAGGCCTTGAACTTGAGATTCCCTCTCAAGTGTGTCACAAAACATTCTCTTAATGTTTAAGTAGCACTTTGGATTTTACATGATATGCTCAGTTCATAACTGGACACAACTAACAAAAATCTGATTATAAGGAGGTGAAAAGAAAATCTGGGAAAAAAAAAAGTCCTTATGAAAACTAATGAAGTCTTAAGTATTTTAGCAAAAAGGGGTTTATCATATTAGAAAAGTTCACTATAGCATGAAAACTGGTTTGTTGATACTTAGCAATTCTGTCAGAAAAATTAGAACAAAAATATTAAAGCAACCTATTATTTGATTATTCTTACATTCTAACACTATAACACAGTTGAAACCATAATATCAAAGTTTTCACAATTTTGTTTCATTTTTCAAGATTAAATCCAAATAAAGCCATTTCTCCCCATCTCTGCTATCTACTGTTATCTATGAAATGTTCTAGGATACTTTATTCTACATGCCCTTGTTCTCATACCAATTATTTAAAGAAAATAAAGACCCCCCTATATATGAAATAGCAAGACAAAATACTCACCCACGCAAACAAACTATAGATCAGAAAAAGTTAACAATTACAGAAAAAGCCAAGGGCATACTAGTAAAAACAAAAACAAACAAACAAAAAAACAAGGTTCTAGATAGAGGAAAAAAATAACAGTTCCACTGTGTACTAATTAAGTGGCCTTCAGAAAAAGCTGTCTCTGCCTCTAGTTCTTTAACTACAAACGTGGAATAACAGCTTTTAGCTGCTAGGCAGCGTCAAATGAATTCACACAGTAAAGTTTTCAGGTGGTAAGTACTTCATAACATTTTGATACTGTATTTTTTAAAACTCTAAGAAAATGAAAATATAAATGCTAACACTGGAATTAGTTAGCAAAGGAAAATTTTTTCCAAACACAAGATTTATCCTTTAAAACATAAAATACAAATAAAATTATATAAAATTAAACAAGAGACATGCTGATAGTCCCAGCACTCTGGAGGCAACGGGAGAAAGGTCCCAACTTCAAGGCCAACTTGAGCTTAATAGTAAGCCTGAAGCCAGCTTAGGCTATTATGAGATGTCTCCAATAAACAAAAGCATAAAAAGTAACGTAGGCCTGTAAGCACATCCCTGTAATCTCAGCACTGGGGAAGCTGAGGTAGAAGGATCCCAAGTTTGAGGCCAGCTTGGCTACAAGGTAAGTTTCATATCACTCTTGGACTTCACATGTCTCAAAAAAATAAAAAAATAACTTTTTAATAGAAACTTAGAAAGTAAATATGTTGCTATACTTTCTAAGGATGACACAGAAAATCTAAATAAGGGGAGAATGGAACACATGGAATTATAAAGGGTCAACATGCTGCCCTAACCACATTAATCCACCAGTTTCATGTAATTCTAATTAAAATCACAATGGATTTGAGGGTCAAAGGGTTATTGCATTTTTACTAGTTTTAACAAAATTATTCTAAAGCTAATTTGAAAACAGAAACAGAAAAGTAAATCAAAATTTGAAAACTAAAGAACACCTTCCCTTTCTCCCATTAAAAGGTACTGTGAATTTGCAATAGCTCAACACTGAGAGGTATACTATGGCAGAACACTTGACACATGCCTGAGACAGGGCCACTACAGAAGAACAAAAATAAAAAGGCAAGGAATTAGACAGACGGCCAGTGAACCTAGAAACAGAATTAAGTTTTCATGGAAATTCAGTATACAATTAATATGGTATTTTAAGTCTATAGAAAAGATTAAGATTATTAAGATTAGTCAATAAATGCTGTAAGTGATTACACAGCTGTTAGTTAGATGTGAGCCTTTCACTTACTCCAAAATTAATTTTGGATGTTTAAACACCAATGAAACCATAAAAGTAATAGAAGAAAATATAGGCAACTATAAATCTACTTTTGGGTAAAAGAAAGCTTGATGATGAAGAAATTATAAATTTGACGGTAAATTTCAAAACTTCTGAAACCAAGCAAAATTAAAAGATAGACAACACACTCAGGTGACACACGTAACAGATTTTACATGATGGTTCCCCACGAGTAACACCTCATGATATGATCTGGTATAGTCTCCTCTCAAACTGGTATTCTAGGCTTCAATTTATGACTTGCTTTGACCAAGGAAATATAAGCAAACAAGATGCAAGGAGAGGCTAGATATGTATTCACACTGGAATTAAGGATGCTATTACTATCTCAGAGATGGGATGGCAGGTAGGGAGAAGAGAAAAGCAGGCAGACAGACATATCCAATGAAATAAATTATCTTAGTTAGCCTGAACTGTCAACTTGACACAGCTTAAGTGTCACCCAAGAGAAAAGCCTCAACTAAGGTTAGATCAAACTGGCCTGTGGAGGGTTGTTTTGTGACTGTTTATTGATGGAGGACAGGCCAATCCACTGTGAGTGGCACCATTCCCTGGGCAAGTGGTCTTGAGCTGTATAAGAAAGCTAGCTAAGGAACCTGAGCAAGTGAAACATCAAGCAGCAGTTCTTTGTAGTTTTTTCTTCAAGTTCCTAACTGAGTTCCCTCAATGATGGACTGTAACCTATAAACTGAAATAACCCTTTCCTCCCATAAATTGATTTTGGTCAGAGTGTTTAACACAGCAACAGAGTAGTAACTAGAACACCAACTAAGTGAATGAAAAACACAGCAGACTTACTACTCAGCAAACCAACACATTTTATACTAGGTTTTGAAGTGGTTTGTTAAAGAGTATAGTTAATAGTTACAATAGATAAGTACTTCAAAAACACCAGTATACTTAAAATATATGAATCACTTTAGTAAAATCCCACTTGGGAAATAGCACATGAACAAATACTCAAAATCAGATACCTAACCTAAACAAATGAAGGAACAGTCAACCTTACTAGTAACCAAATGTATATATATCGTTATATATGTTTTATATATGTGTGTGTGTATACATATGTGTGTATATGCATGCATATGTACATTACACACACACAAATTAAAACAATGAGGTAACACCATTTTGTATCAGACTGATAAAGTTTAAGAAGATCTATTATGCCGAGCTGACCAGAATATGAGGAAACTGGAACTAAAATACTAATTATATAATGTGTATCAAAACTTAGTAGTTCCTTTTAGTATGGTAATTGTTTCATCTAATATTCTCTCAAATGCTCACTGCATCCTTACAGGGGCCAGTGCAAGCTAAATCAGAAATGACCTTAATAATTTTGATTAATAAATGAGTTTATTCTAAATGCCACTGAAGACTTTAGGAGGAGAATAACAATATCTAGTTTCCACTTTAAGATCATTCTGATTGATGGAGAATGAGAATCAAGAGTGGAAATGAGGAAATAACTATTCAGATGAGCTAACAGTTAAACAGATTTGCATAGTATAAGAATGCCAGAAATAAATGGAAGTGGACCTGAGAAAATATCAACTGGATATAGTAAAAGATAAAAGAAGCTGGGCATGGTGGTACATGTCTGTAATCCCAGCACTTCAGAGACAGAGGCAGAAGGATTTAAAGTTCTAGGCCAGCCTGAGCTATATGAGACACTAACTCAAGAAAAAAAAAAAAAAAGAGCAAGAGAAAGGTAAATACTGTTTCTTAATCTTATTTCTAGAATTTTATCCTAAATTATAATCATATATAAACACAAAGATATACTTACAGGGATGTTCACAGCAGTGTTTTTAAGAGACAGATTCTTGTATAAGTTACTCAGGCTGGTCTCAATCTCCTGTTCCTTCTCCTAAGTGCTGGAATTACAGACATGTGCTACCTCACACAACAGAGTTGGCAACGTAGCTCAGTGGAAGCACAAAATGCAAGAGCAAGATGCTAGGTTTGGTTCCCAGAACCAAAAGGGATGAGGGTGGGGTCAGAAAAAAAAATATTAGGATAAATCTAAAAGTCATGTCTAAGTGATTAAATAGATATGATCCATCTACCCAAGACAATGGAATACTAGGTAGTCACTTAAAAATTAGAAAGATCTGCATTTAATGACAACAATTATGTGCAAAGATCTAATCTAGTATGTGTGTATGTGTGTGTGTGTGTGCACCACATATAGAGGCCAGAGGACAACTTGTGGTGGTTAGCTCTCCCCTACCATATAGGTTCCAGGGACTGAACTGAAGTCATCAGGCTTGGCAATAAGCACCTTTTACTTGTTGAGCCATCTCACACCACCTTCCCATTTCTAAATAGTATAATCTTTAATTATACAACACCAACATTTATGACTACATATGTCTTACAGAAAGCTAAACATCAAAATATTACTACAGTTCAAGCTGGAGGGCTCAGTCATCAAAAGGAATGCTATGCAAGTATAAAGACCTGAATTTGGATCCCTAGCAACTACTTAAAGCCAACTGCATTGCCTCTATACTCTTAGGGCTGGGAAAGCAGAGACAAGTGTATCCCTGAAGCTTATTAGCCAGGCAGTGTAGCCAACCAAACAGATGAATTCCTGGTTCAGTGAGAGGTCCTGTCTCCAAAAACAAAAAAAAAAGATAGGATGAAGGCACCAAAAGTTGACCTCTGACCTCCAGATGTGATAAACACAGGTGGATACACAAAAATGAGTATATCACATATAAACACGTAATTCTGTATGGTGGTTTGGATCTGAGTGTTTACCATCTTTATACCTTCAAAAATGCATGCAAAATGTGTACCATTTTTATAATGGAAGAGAAAAAGAAATTCAGAAAAATCACCATTTATTTGAACATTAGTAATATGTTCACTTCTAAAAATAATACATTAAGTAGATTATAAAGAACTATTTTAAATGACCATTTAAGATGCATAAATCTTAAGTGTTAAAAAGTTGAAACTGGGCATGATGGCGTACACCTCTGATCCCAGTATTCAGGAGGCAGATGCAGGTAGATCTCTAAGTTTGAGGCCAGCCTGCTCTACAAAGCGAGTTCCATGAAAACCAGGGATACACAGAGAAATACACAGACACCTGTCTAAAAAAGAAAAAGGAAAAAAAAGCTAAATAGTTACAATTTTGCTTACAACAACCTAACATAAGGTGAAAATATGGGGACAGGAGATGATGACATTTCAGGATTGCAGAACAAAACAAACATCTAACCAATACAGAGTAATTATGGAACCTTCACAGAAAAAAAGTGTAAAAGGAGCAATTTGGACACCCTTGAGGTTTGACCTAAAGGCTATTCATTTTACTTATGTTGTTGAGTCTCAAGTTTCTTCCCTATCAAACTGACAGTAACATAGATACCAAAAAGAATAGAAAATAGACCTTCTAAAGAACAGTAAAGGGTAGTCATTTTGAATTCATGTTGGATATTACCAAGATCAGGTAATCCAGCAAGCCTTTATCACTGGAAAAGTACTCAGTTCATTTTAAAATGTCATCACGGCTATCTTATTCCCAAAAGACAAAACTCTCATTGGTATCTGAGATTTCTGTAAACAGACTCAAGGAAAACACCACTCAGACTAAACAGTCTTCTAAAGAGTCTATAGATGTGTTTCACCACATTTTATTGGTGGCCTTAGTCATTCTTTTACTGTTTTGGGGGGTTGGGATGTGTGACAGACACAAACAGAGGTAGGGCTACAATCTGCAAGAGGTTGTTCTCTCCTTCCACTATGAGAGTCTCAGGAATCAAATTCAGGTCATCAGGTTGGGTGGCAGGTACCTTTAGACCTGCTGAGCATCTCATCAGCCTGTCATTCACATTTATAACAAGGAAACTACTGTTAATTTTAAAATTAAATACACAACTCTAAAACTTGCCCAGACTTCTCAAAGGCACCACTGTCAAGATTCCAATCTAAGCACTGGCATAGCTGGTTCCCCAGAAAGGACAGCCCAGTGTTACATTCTCAATCTCTCTTCTTTAAGAAAATATGAAGATGTCAATATTAATCCAAAGTAATAAAAGTGCCAGGGGTAAATGTCAGAAACAGATGAGATTCTCTTTTGGTATTGTCTATTCTAGTCAAAAAAAAAAAAAAAAAAAAAAAAAAAAGAAAAGAAAAGAAACACAAATAACCTAAGGCCTGGTGGTAGAAGCTGAGCTATAACTCAAGACACTATAAAATTCACCTTTTAATATATACACAAGGTTGTACCATTATTGATTCAACATTTTCATTGTGCCAAAAAAAGGCATATCTATACTCATAAATATGCCAAACTTCCCATTCCTCCCTCACTCGTGGCAACCATTAGTATACTAATAGAATCTCATCCAGTCTGTGGCCTTTTGGATCTTGCTTCTTTCTCTTAGCATGATTCCATCCACACAGTGAAATATACCAATACTTCATTATTTTTGATGGTTAAGTATTATTCACATTTTGATCATTCATTCACCAACATATGTAAGGGCAATTGGGTACTTCCACTCCTTTAACTATTATGAGTAATGATGCTATCTGTGAACATTTGTGTGCAAGCTTTTAGGCAGACATGTTCTCATCTTTCTTATGTACCTACTAGTGAAATTACTGGGTCATATGATAACTCTTAAATTTAAATTTTTGAGGAACTTCCAAACTTTTCTAAAGCAATTCAACATTTTACACAGTTTCTCAAATTCTTAACATAAACTTGAAAGATGTTAGACTTTCCTAGAAATAGAGGATTTATTCTTTCTTATCAAGCCCATTTTGTGTGCCAAGTGTTACAAAGGAGCCTTATTTAATTTTTCTAACTCTGTAAGGCAGAAATTATTTCAGTTTTACAGAAGAAACTCAAATCTAAATAAAATTAAAAGTTCATAAAATAATTAAAAATCAGTTAGTAAATGTCAAAACTAGAATTTGAATTCAGAGTTGACTTCAAAATCTGTGCTCTTTATACTATGCCATTTTTACACCGTATCATTTACTCAACACTTAGGTACACACTGTTTCACATCAAAAGGACCCTTTAGGCAAGTTGTATGTTAAGTTATAATTCTAATAAGGAAGCTTCTCAATGTAGATATATTGCTAAAAACCATAAGTGACTTAGGTGCATTAATCCCCTCCATACATATTTTAGTAAATTTTTTCTACAGTTGCAACAAAAAAAAAAAAAAAGCCATCTCTAATTAGTACAAGCATTACACAGATTATCTTTTTCCCCACCAACATTCAAGTATGTTCTGCTATACAGACTGAATTGCATCCTCCCAATTTATATTGCTGATGTCCTAACCCAGCATGTAACTGCATTTGGAGATAGGCCTTTTAGAAGGTAACTACAGTTAAGTAAGCGCTAAGCCAATACGGTTGATGGGTTTGTAAGGAAAAAGAAAAATCTCTAGCCATCCCTCCTAACCCCACTCCCACAACTAAGAGCCCTTACTACTTTCCACTGGCCCTGAACTTCCACTCTCCAGCTTGGAGAAAATAAATCGTTCAGTTGTGAATATCATGAACTACCAAACTGGAAACTCAGGCACTGAAAAAGAAAACAACAGCAGCAATGTAGAAACAAACTAAACCAAGAGAGAGAAGTCTGTTGCTCAAATTTGCTTCAGGTCTCTGATCAGACACTAAAAACCAGAATATTCTTCTATATATTAATTTAGTATTTTACAATAAAGTCAAGGAAACATGGTCCAAAGAGCTTTGGAGGTAGACAAACCTGAATCTGAGGCTCTGGCTACTTCTGAGCTTTGGTAAGGAGTAAGAAACAAATTCCACATCCATCTTGTAGTAGTGATGCTGACGTTTGTTTTAAGTAATTTTATTAATACTTGTATCTGCAAATACTATACCACATCCTACCAGAGCTGTACCCAGTACAGTTCTAGAATGTTACAGGCACTCCAAAACTGTGACTATTACTGTTAGTGCGTAAGATTCTAAAAGAATCCCAATGTCAAACACACTGGGATATAGACAGTATTTGCCAAGTGTTTTACTAGTAACACGAATATGAAAATGATGAGCCTTGAGCGAATGGTATGACTTGGGAGTAGAATATTAGATCCTTTAGAACTAAAAAAAAAAGAGGCAAGTTGGGGACTACTTCTCAGAAGGTGTCACAAGGAAGACTCCTAGCTTTTCATTTTTCCCATAAAACAAAGTTCCCAAGCTTTTATTTGGAAAGACATCTCCTGTGGTACCTCATCCCAGGTCTTCTTTATCTTTTACTTCCCCTCAATTCTATCCATTAATTTCAAAGACGGGGTAGAGGAAAAAAAGGAAACAAAAGGATTTAAGTATCTATTTACTACCCTACAACTATATAAAAATTGGCATCCCCTTTCTCAAATACTTCCTCACTCTCACAGTAAAGGCTAAGTGTTTTGAAAGTTACACAATCAACCCTGTTTTGAAGTTGTGAGATAAAATACTAAAACAAATAATGTAATTTCTTCTTTACTAGCCAAACAATGCCTAATTATTTTCCTTATTCCAAATGAATTAACAAGATACCCAAAGCCCTGAATATTATATAAGTTAAACAAATTTTATCTACTTGCCCAGATTCATATTCAAGGTTTATTTACTTAATATCTATAATATTGACATTGAAAAGACAGAAGATGTGGTTCCTACTTCTAAAATAAATCTCTGTGGAAGAGCTACAAGCATAAATGGGGACCCATTAGAGTAGAGACTACTGTCTGCATCCTTTCACAGATATATAACTTGACACTACAATCCTGTGAAATAATAGGATTATCTTTTTTACTAATATGCTCAACTAACAAGACGGTTCAGATAACCTGAGTTTTCTGTCCTTTGACTGTACCTCTCTCAAATG
This sequence comes from Cricetomys ansorgei, assembly GCA_026225945.1. Classification (NCBI taxonomy): domain Eukaryota; kingdom Metazoa; phylum Chordata; class Mammalia; order Rodentia; family Nesomyidae; genus Cricetomys; species Cricetomys ansorgei. The sequence continues at coordinate 15,096,193 of JAMJFZ010000116.1, read as the reverse complement.
TGTATTAAATATATCACTGCTGCAAATGAAGGTAAAAAAAACCATAAAAAGTTTCAAAAACCACACATATACACAGGAAGAAAGCTGAAAAAAGTTCCCTCACCTAAACAATAAGGCTGGGGATAAAACAGTTTGATCAGTAGCATTCCTGGAACCACTCTTTGGACCCACGTCTCAAGCAAAAATCACTATGAATACATGGCAGTCTTCCTCATCAATCCCAGAAATGTATCAATGCCCTTGTCTGCATATTAGCCACTATCTACTGGACTACATCAACAAAATGTAACCTATTTGACATCCTTGAATAGGGTCAACAGTGAAGCAAACTGCCCAAAATTTTTATTTTAAAACAAGGGAAGCATACAAAGCATCTTCTATTATTTGATCATCATAATTAAATCGCCATGTACTGGGAGCGCAAATGTGCTCAGTTGGCAAAATGCTTGTCTAGTATGTAGCAAGCCCTGGGTAGAATTCCCAGTACAGCATAAAGCTGTGCATGTAGTCACAAGTCTGTAACCCCAGCATTCTGGTGGTGAAGGTGGGAGAATCAGAATTAAGGTCATTATCAGTTATATGTTTGAGTCTGAGTCCAGCATGGAATATATGAAACCCTGTCTCAAAAAGAAAACAAACTATATACAGCTATATGCACATATACTAATATTTATAACTGATTTGTATAGATGACACAGTGTGTGTGTGTGTGTGTGTGCGTGCACACACAAAAAATTATATGCTTAGCTCAAGGTTATTCAGTTAAATAGTAAGTGGCTTTAGTCAAATCCTCACAACTCCATTATGTTTTTTTACATGAGAAAGTCAAACAGTATCAAGTGTTACGGTAGCCTGAACCATACAATATGACACAAATATGTCAATTTAAACATTTCTGAGCTTTGCCTAGAGATCTGACTATAGAGAACCATTTTAACTATAACAGGCTCTTCTTTCTGTTTTTTAAAAAGGAAAAGATAAAATTTTAAGTGATCAACTAGTGTTTAAAAGATACAATCCCAGGCCAGGCAGTGGTGGCACACGCCTTTAATGCCAGTACTTGGGGGGCAGAGACAGGCAGATTTCTGCTAGGCCAGCCTGGTCTACAAAATGAGTTCCAACAGAGAAACCCTGTCTCAAAACAACAACAACAAAAAAGATACAATCCCATAATACACTTTTCAATCACAAAGAATCTTACACTTTTGAAACACACAAAAGAAAAAATAGAACAGAATCAAAAACTTTTCAGGCTACTACAAACAACAGTTTGATTTTTTTGGTTTGTAGCTTTTTTTCTCCTCAACTCTTCCACTGTATAAATACCAAACCAGTTTTTTTTTTTTTTTTTTACTGTCCACCTCTAATCAAAATTTAGTAAATCTACAGAGCATTCTTTATGGGGAGCCTGTCTTATGACTTTCAGGAATGTAAAGTATTTAGTTCCCTTCTGTATAAGATTACACTATGTGACAATAACATGCTGTTCTAAAATTAAAACATCTGAGAGATCTTACCACAAATGCTCAATACTGTAACATACCTATTTCTTCAGAGTTCTGACGAAAATGGAAATTCCTACTTAACATTCCTATTTCTGGATAGTCTTTGAAAAACGAAAACTATCCTTGACATAACTAAAAAAACCATTCCACTAAAAAGGTTAACATTTAGTTCCTACAGCATCACAGAGAGTAAACAAATACTAACAAAAGTCCTTTCTTAGGCACCAAAATATCCCAATGACTGGTCCAGCACAGGAGTTTTTACATCTCACACCAAGCCACCCTACTCTCAGATACCTAAGTAACTGCTTGAGCCCAAGCTGCACTACCTACCAGACAATCCAAAGCCTTTCAAAGTGAAAAACTAGCTGATTCTCTATTCTACTCTTAAATTATTCAAAATCAGCCTACAAAGAATTACTGTAGACGGCTCAAACAAACTTCTCAGACCTGGGAGGATGTTCTATATTTACACTACTGAAAAAAAGTGGTTTGATTTCTCTACATCAACTAATATGGAATATGCCAAGAAAGCAGCTTAAAAAATAGAAGTTACATTTTATAGAAACTAGAACTTTTAAGTCCAGACGTAATTTACCTGAGGCAGACAATATAAGTTTTACCAAACACCTCAAACTTTAATGTATTTTGTCCATAGTCTTTCGGGTAGCTTAGATCAAATGTTAAAATGCCCTGCTTTATTTTGTACTTTAATCTTAAGTATTGCGAGTTCTGCAAGTCCTCTGTAATAGCATTAAGTCACTAAAGCAGAAATGAACAATATGTAATATTACATGACAGAACAGTCATGTATTTTGTTAACAGCTCCTGAATTTTCAAGGCCACCAGTAGCTTGAGAAAAAAGATATAACTGAAGTTTCTTATGCCAAATTTTACAAAGATTAATTCTGGTTTCTGATTTGTATGCTGTAATTATTTTTTGAACATTTGGAATTGCTCGTGTGAAATCGCTAAGGAAAAGGGATCATTTAGCATTAAGCAAAAATCTAAGACTAACAAAAAGATCTGTCACTTGGAATCGGAAGAATTCATAGTAATCTTAAGTGAACGCAACACAAAAAATACTTAAAAGTGAAATGGGACCGTATTCAACACTGATGGGGAATACAAAAAGTTTAAAATGGAACTTGAAATAAGGAGAAAAAATTCCAATAACGTAACATTCTCATGACAAAGAAAGGAATTTGTAGATTGTATCATTCAAATCTCATTGCATTACATTATAAAGGTCTTGGCAAGGGTTGGCCATTAATCTTTAACACAAAGGAGATTCAAATCCAAACGAACTGTAAGACTATCTCAGGAGAAAGAAACTGTAATTTACTTCATCCACAATTGTTTAAACTAAAAGGAAGGCCTTTTAAGGATGATAACGCAGAATAGATCAACCGTCAGTCCACGAAGTCCCATTTCTCACTAAGTCTCTCACCAATCCAAACACAGGAGGTTAAGGACACAAAACAAGCTTAAGGGAGGCTGGGGGGTGGGGGGTGGGGGCTCTCTAATGAATGACACACCACATCTTGGTTTATTCTCCTACACCATTGGAGAAACAAAATGAAAAATATCACACCATATGTTCCTCGTATCAATCAAAAAGCATTTCACGACCGTACATCCAAATTCTTTCCTTTGGGGCTGAAAAAAAAAAAATTGTTGTATTGATCACAGAGGAAGGGAAAGGCTGCTGGCTGCTACTGCTGCAATGCAACACAGGCTGCTTCAGAACGGGAGAGAAGGGCTTTCCAAACAAAATCCTCCCCCGCCCGGGCTCACAAACCTCCAACAACTTATCCCAGCCTTGCACTGTCCCCCGCCAGAGGAAACCTAGTAAATTCTCTCCCTTCCCCCACCACCGAGAAATTTCACCTTTCTCCTTTGCTTACCCCTACCAGAGAGGCACTTTATTCCCCGCAGAGATTTCAGACCTTTCAAACTTTCCTCGCCCCCCTTTTTTTAATTAAACACTGGAGCTTTGTACTAAAAGTGCAGGGAATTTTCACATATATACGGAAAATACCTGTTTCTCGGCAACAAGAACGCTACGGCTCTCGAGCCCCTCCCCATCTCCTGGGTTTCGCTAGCCGAGGCTGGGGGAGGGAGGGAGCCGGCGAATTAAACCGAAGAAGGGAAATCCTGGGTGAAAGAATAGCATCTGAGGGAACTCGGGAGGACCCCCTCCCCCAAATCAGAGAGGTCGGTCGGGGGGGGGGGGGGAACCCGAAGGGACAAAAGGGAGCGGGGAAGAGCCGGGAGAGCCGGCGCCGCGGGCCGGGGGCAGGCGGGTCCGCGCAGAGCGGTCGCGGCGCCGCGGCACAATGGCTGGCGGCCCGCGCGCCCCTCACCTCATGGTGCCGGCGGCGCCGAGGCTTCCCCGGCGCGGGAGACGCCGAGCAGAGGGTCTCTCCTCAGGCGGGGAGGCGGACGCCGCGGGGACGCGCGAGCAGAGGCGGCTCCGGCTCCGGCGGCCGGGCTACACCATCTCCGCGCGCAGAGGCGAGGCTCCGGCCGGCCGAGCGCGAGCGACCGCGGGCTGAGGAAGGGGCGCGGGGCCGAGGCGCCGAGCGGGTCCCCGGCGGCCGCCGCCTCCTCCGCCTGCGTCGCTGCCTCCTCCCCGCCGAGCCTCGTCCGCCGCCTCAGACGGGAGCCGCCGGGGTCCCGCACCCGTCCGCCCGCCCGCCGCTCCACAGGCCGCTCCGAGCGCGCCGCCGCCGCCGCCGCCGCCGCCGCCGAGGCCGTGAGGAACCGGCAGCTGCTGCAGCCGCGGGAGGAGAGCCGGGCTCGCCGCGGGGCGCCGGGGGCGGGGCGGCGGAGGAGCACGCAGGCGCCGCCCTCCTCCCGCCGCCCCCGCCGCTCCCGCGTCGCCCGCTCCCCTCCCCCTCCCTCTCCGGGCGAGGGGCGGTGCGCGCGAGGGGGCTGCGGGGCGGCGGCCGAGGCGGCGCGGCGGCGGCGGCCCTTTGTTGCCACCCACCCCGCCTCGCGCCCCCCGCGGTCGGAGGGGGCTCGCAGCCCGCTCTGCCCTTGACCTCGCTCTCCTCCCGAGGCCCTCGCGCTGCCCAGAGGCTGAGGTGAGCAGCCGACCGCGGGGAGGCGTGACTGGCCCGGCGCGATCCCGGCGGGGACCCGGGCGCGCGGGCGGCATCCCGCGCCCCCCCCCGCGCGCCCCCGCTGCGGCGCGGCTCCCCTCCCCCGGTGAGGGGCGGGGTGCAGGGGAGCCCTGAACACGCAGAGCCTGGTCATCGTGGTCCCCCGGGGGGCCTGAGGCCCCGGAGCGCGCGGGATCCGGGGACCCTGCCGACGCGCGCGGTGCGGGATGACTGCACACACGCGCAGAGCTAACGCAGCGCTGTGGGGAAGCGCGGTGGCCCGAGGCACGCGGAACCCTGTGCAGCCGCGAGAGACGCAGCCGTGGAACCCTTTCTGTCGTCACCAGCTGAAAGGGAATCCCGGCCGGGGGCGGGGAGGGATGGGAACTGAGGATAATTTTAAATGTTCTGTCTTTCACCTAGTCTGGAGCTCACCTCCTGAAAAGGTAGATATAAAATACTAACGCAGCGAACGTTTTACAGTCAGATGGTGCAGGGGGCGGCTGAGAAGCACGAATTTGTGGGGGCTTTATTGGGGGGGTGTATATTTTTAAAAATCCTATGATCTAATAAAAATGTAAACTGGACAAATAGCCCGCTTGTGTGCGCAGCATACAAGATGACTAGAATAAGATAGAAAGGTTTTACTGCTTCAGGATTCGTGTTCCATCCAAAATGGAGGACCTACCAACACTGCAAGAATCCATTCAAAAGTTTCATGTTTCTTATAAAATGGACCACGATTCAAAAGATAGTTATGAAAGCTGGGAATGTGTGCACTTTCAAATGAAAAGTGAACATATTATAGTCATCCTTAGTCATTGCCTAACTTGTCTGGAGAAGAACAATCTAACCTGTTTTAACTATGAAAAGCCTCCTGGTTTCAGAGCTCAACAAAGACAATTTGCTTTTTGGAAGGGAGCCTTGCAAGAAGCAGTGACCTGGAGCTGTGGCACAGGACCAGGGTGGCCTCCGGTAGTAAAAAGCTCGGTGCCTCTGCCCTAAACATGGTGTACTTGAAGAACACTAATTTCCACCCACATAGCTAATTACAGCTTGCCATCACAGAGCATTTTATTCAAGTATCTCCAAGGACTGAAGAGAAAACAGCCTTGTCAGTCAAATGTCCTTGTTGCCATATTACAAGAAAAGACAAAGAAATACACATCTCAAGCAACCCCATGCACTGTTAGCACAATAACCATGATTAGAAAACATTTCAGCTATGAGGTACACTGTCTTTGCATAAAACTGTAGTTTAAAACTCTTGCACTCAAGTAGTCAACAAGTTAAAGAACATTTGCTATAGAAGCCTTTGTTCTTGAAAAAAAAAGAGTTTTAACATTTATTAAATTATCTTGGGGAAAAAATTAAGACACACATTCAACCACAAGTCATACCAGTTTTCCTTAGTCCATTCATACCAATAGAGTAAATGCAACAGAGCTTATGCTTCAGATAAAAGTCTTAACAAAAGAGCCAAAAGAGGTGGAGACACTGCTGTAATGACTCAAGCTATCTCATATTGGAGACAAGAAACACGAATAAAAATTCCTCGCAAATGACGCCATAACCCACTTCTTGTTTGTGAAAGTTAATCCCTCCCGATCTAAATAAATTGCATATCGCCATCATCCTTATCCTCACAGCAAACTGTCCCAATGGAATGGGTACCAAATTAAGTGATCCAAGAGGAAAATGCTATTCTTGTGTTCTGTGTTTATTAAAAATGTACTAGCCAAGAATGTTGGCTGCCTGCATCCGTTTCCATCCTTTTGAATGGCAGCCCGCCAGCTCTCAAGTTGGTCACCCCATTGCCTTTGGATTTGGATCTTGCATGGGCTAGCCTGACCTCCAAAGGTCATTTTATGGAAGGGCAGTTTGTTAGCTCTGACAAAATGTTGCTTCTTGTTCATATTTGGTCTAACATTGAAAGAGGCCAAAAGGAAACATGAGCTAGAAACAGATTAATTCTGGTGACAGGGGAAACGTCATGGAATGTGTTACTATATAAAATAAAAGAATTTTAGAGATGAGAGGAATCTTAAGTTCTCTCATTTTTTAAGAAGAGGAATGTAAGAGCCCAAGAGGTTAAGTAACTTTGCTATTGTCTCGCGGTGCCTTTGTAGTAGAACTGAAACTCAAACCCAGGATTTCCAACGCTTGGCCCATTATTCTTCCTCCCACATCATACTGACTTCCTGTAAGAGTTCACTAAGAAGAAAAGTACAGCTGATTATCTTCTCATAAACCTAAACTGTGCTTTAAAATTACAGTAGGCTTGGCTAGATCATTGAGGTCTCTGAAAATCGTTCAAATGCTATTGTGTAAGCGTTGCCCATCTCAAACAATGCCTGGCCCATCAAGTAGGGACCTGAATATTTGAGAGGTGAACAAAAGAATAAACCAATAAGTAAATAAAAAGCTGCTCTAAGATACAGAAGACACTATCCAAAAGAAATATATTAATATGCTGTGTACATGTGTGTGCCAGGAATCTAACCCTGGGTCTCGCACGTGCTAAGCCTAGTGCACTCAACCACCTGCTACGTTCCCACCTCAGACTTTCCTCCTAAGACCAAGTTCATGGATCTCAACTTTCCCTCACAGAGACTGTACCCCAGTATGACAGGCAAATTGACCCACACGGCTGTAAGGAGTGTGTGCTCAGATGAAAGTGAGGGAAAGCATGCTTCTGCTGCTGATAGGGTGACTACCGAAGTCGCACTGGCTCTAGGGCTTCCCCAGAGCAAACCTTGTTTGAGTTCATCCGATAGCACCAGTAGGCTTGTCCTCCATTTATGGACATGAGGAAGGTGCATGACTAATGCTACTCCACAATCAGAAAATCAGTGTTAAGGACCGAAGCCCTGCCCCCCACCCCCACCCCGTCTTGTTCCTCCTAAAAAAGAATGTTCTTCCTGGAGTTACCTGGGATGGACAAAAATGAAAAATAATTTGGAGTGAACTTTATATTTTATAATTGTATTTAGAGATGCTGTGTTTTCTGGAAATTCACAGTGAAATATTTGCCTCCCCCTAAAATGGTGGAAAAGTAATGTAGAACATGACATTCCATCAGGATTCAAGATATTTTTGTTACTCCTCTTTCAGCCTTAGCTGCCCACATATAATCTCAGTTCAAAAATACTATCAGGAGACATTAGAAGAAACTATTGGTCTCTCAGCCGTTTACATGTCTTCCCATTTATCTTCCATCTCCATTCCTCATCCCTCTCCCTTCTAAATTGGAATTTATTTCGTTAACTTCACTCCCTCCCTTCCAGAGTCTCTTTCTTTAGCTTGACAGTCTTTAGACTTGGCAGACAATCCCCATAGTCAGAATGGAGTTATGCTATTTAATTGGTAGAGGTCATATTCTAGATATTACAAAATTCCACCATGACTGCATTAATGAACATGGCACCAGTCCTAGGCAATAATCAAGCTACCGTGCTTTAGAAAATGGTTACAAACAAGTCTGGCTATAATCTAACTCTGAACCCTTATCTCTTTTATTTTCTAAATCTAGTAGGTTGTATTCTTTCTTACATTGAATCAACTTCTATTTACTGTAATTAAAATTGATAGACTACCAGGTGGTTTTCATGCCTATTATGATCACATGACAACTGACCTTGGAGTATTTCCTCAAAAGGTGATCAAAAGAAACATTAATAAAGATTATTTTCTGGCTAATCAAAGCAGAGAAGAAAGATGGTACCTCTAGGATATATCCTAAACATATTTCCCCCAATTTTAACTCACTGTTTAATACTACCTCTTTTGTAGCTTTTTATCTGTCTGTTAGGTAGAGTTTACAGCTCATTAAAAATCCCAGTTTTATTTCTCTTTGAAAAAGAAAACAAAACAAAAAACAAACAGACAAAAAAAACTGTTGCTACCATGATAACCTGACCAAAATTCTAGTTTGAAAATTACCTTTAAGTAGGTGTGGTGATGCAGGCCTATTAACCGGGTACTCAGGAAGTAGAGGAGGTAAGATCAGGAGTTCAGCATCATCTGCAGTAACAGAGAAGTCCAGGACAAGGCCAGCCTGAGCTATTATCTTTAATCTTTGGTACCTCCTCAAGATGAAGTAAGCAGTAGGCCGCACTCGTTCTGTTTATGGGGAGATGGAGCCTTTCCTGGCTAAATGCTGTAAGTGTAAATGAACTGAGCAGTAAAAAAACAAAAACAAAAATTGAAACCATCACAGGCTGGGAATGCACGTGGTCCTGGGTTGATTTCCTAGCATTAGGGAAGAGAAAGGAAAAAAAAGGCCCAAAGGGAAGAATTTTAGTCTCATTTCTGTCCTCTCACTGAACAAATACTGCTTTAATGGGATCAGACATAGACACTCCGTATGTGAGAAAAATTTGTAACTAGTAAATGAAAAAGAGCAGTTCCACAGTCCACAATAGAAGAACTCTTCTACTTCGTTTTGGACATAAAATAGTCCAAGGATGCCTGTAATCCCATCATGTGGGAAACAGAGGGCAGGAGGAGCAGAAGTTCAAAATCCTCTTCAGCTGCAGGAGCAAGATTAAGGTAACCTGGCCTGCATGAGATCCTATCTCAAAACAGAAAAGGGAGGAGAAACAGAGCAGGAGGGATGGGATAGGGGAGGAAGGGCAAGGACACCAGGGAGCTGGGGTATAGCTCAGTAGAGCCTGTCGTGCTCAAGGTCCCGAAGTAGGAAAGAAAAAGGAAGAGACAGAGTTTGGAGATCACTTAGGAAATGTAACTAGCACAGTTAAAAATGAAATAAAGATTCACCCATGTGCCCCTTGCCACAAGACACAAGTGGCACATCACCAATTTACAATTCATTCCATGTCCCTAGCTATTAATAAACCCCTCCTAGGCAGACATCTGACCACTAGGACCTACCCTGTGTTTTTTTTGTGAAAGGACTCGATAAATTAGTTCAATGAATCTCTGAATCTATGCTAGGTCTATATCTCTGTGAGTGCAGGTACCCTCTGAGGTCAGGCATGTCAGATGCTCCTAAAACTGGGTCTCAGAGCTGGGAATGGAATTTGGGATCTCTGAAAGATCTCACTCTTAACCACCCAGCTATCTCTCCAGTCCCCCATGAACATTTTTAAAGGTCTTTTGAGAAATGTCTACATTCTCTTTATTAACATTCTGATTCATATCACATAAAGTAGGGAGGGAATACATAACCCCACGGTGACCCTGTGCTGTCTTGAGCTTTGGTTGTTTGCAGAGCAAACATGCAAGTCGTAGTCTAGGATGAGATCCACCAAACTGTTTGCAAAGAACATGGATTCCTTCATTTGCATTCTTGTGAAAGACTTGGGATTTAAATACTCATTTAAACTTTATCATAGATGAATATGGTTATAATATTTCAGAAGAAAGCCCTGAATAGAGCCTAGCTTCCCATTCAGGTTTTCATGTCTTATTCAGGTGCCATTCTATCTCTGTCAAACACCTCATAATTTGTTTTCTGTAAATGGTTTCTGTTTTGTGTGCTTTTTATAATGTTGCCTTCACTGAGCATCTCATTGAACTTGATTTTATTCAGTGTCTCTCACTTGCAAACAATATTTCCCTTCAAAAGTTCACAGTCTGGTCTTTCCCTTCCAGTTTTTCACTTTGTTTTCTCTCCTATTACTAATGAGATAGTAATTCTTAACTTGCTTTATTTGAGTTATTTATATCTTCAGGCCTCTGTCTAATAGCAAGTCTGACTTGGCATTCTTTTTCTGCTGCACAATGCCCAAATTAAGTTAAGAAGCAATTCCTAAGAATGCTGGCCTGTGATTCTTCATGCTCCTCTGGTATCCTAAGCACTAGACAGTGTGTTTAATTTTGAAAGCTGATGTCACTAGCTAAGTTCATAGTTTATGTCAGGTGTGACTCAGTAGTGCTTTCCAGAATAACTGCTCTAGACAGGGAGAGAGTGAGCCAAGAATAAAGAACGGAAGCAGGCTAGGTGGTGACTGTAAATGTATAAGTTATTGAGATGGAACAGTTTGATTTCTAGACTGTGCCCTGTTTGCTTGGAGTCAATCCAACAAACACAAGGCATTTAGCCATCTCCTGATGATGGGGCTCCTCCTGAGAAGGTAGGCAAGAGTACCAGAAGATCCTGGTACTAACACTAAGTAAACTCCTTCCACTGTTAACATTTCCCTCACCAAAACAGCTTTTCAGTTTTGTTCTATGGAAGATGCAGGGAGTTTTTGTTTATTTGGTTGCTTGGTTTTGGGTTTGGTGGTGGTGGTGGTGGAAGATTCTGGAAGCAATAACAGAACCCACTCCCAAAAGCAGTTCTGTGTAGTATATATTCAAGTATGCCCCTCAGGCTACTAAGTTTGGGGCGTTGTGGGGGAGCTTAAACAGTCACTACCATCTCTATCCCTTAACTTTGCTTATGTATGTCTTTTTGTTTTGACTTACTCTTTCCACAGTATATAGTTCCAACTTCACATTGTCCCAGCACTGTGACCCTAAAGCAAGACAGGCTAACTAGCAAGGATTCTGACCGGCCCAGCTTGGGTCAGTTGTGATTGGCCATCCTGAGCCAGAGTGAAGAAGTTATCTAGCTGAGCAAGACCAAGTCATGTCCTGGCTCTGAGATCAGGAAGACAGCTGTATTACTGGAGGGTACCAGGGTGAAAGCATAAACCGGTTTTAAACCAAATTTAAAACTATACAAAGCCCCTAGATAGGGGGAGTGGATGGAGCCCGTAGTTAGAGAGAGTGAATGGAGCCCCTAGTTAGAGTGGATGGAGCCCCTAAACGAAGGATAAAGTGCTTCTGTGAGGAATGAGTAAGGGAAAGGCTTTTCTTCAGTGATGGAGTTTACAGAGAACAGAAAGCAGAAACCTCTGAGAGTAATGTTTCTACAGGCCCAAATATAGCCGTAGGTGCTTCCACAGATGCCTGGCGCTGCTAGAGGCTGAGCCTGTGCCAGCAGCCTGCTTTGCTCTGAAATGGAGGCCACAGCCCCAACAGCTGGGGATCACCTTCTTGTTTCTTCTTACCCTTCTTTCCTTCCTAACTGGTCACGATGATGTCCCTCCCAATACCCATCCCTTTGGCCAGTCTCACACTGCTTTCCCATATGACTTTTTTGGGTCATTGGTACAGTAGCAATGTCACAGAAACAAGTTTTTGTAGAGGGTTTGTACACTGGGATCCGTACTGCTCTTTGGAAAACTGAGATGACCATGTGAAGAAGCCTGAGCTGCTCTATTAATTAACTTGTGGCTATATAAAGGAGAATGGGGTGATTCAAGCTGAGCTCATGAACCAACAGCCTGCCAACCCACAGACCATGAATAAAGCCATTCTATACTAACCAACCCCAGATGAGCTGACCTAGACCAAAATAGCTGCCCAATTAACCCACAGAATAATGAGAAATAATAATTTGTGTTCATTTTTGCTGGGTATTGATCCCAGGACCTCACATATGCTAAGGCCCTCTGCCACTGAGTTACACCCCATTCCCATGATTTCTGTTTTTTTTTTTTTAAATAATTAATTTTATGTGCATTAGTGTAAGGGTGTCAGATCCCCTGGAACTGGAGTTACAGACAAAAACTGAGCTGCCATGTGGGTGCTAGGAATTGAACCCGGGTCCTCTGGAAGAGCAGCAAGTGGTCATAACTGCTGAGCCATCTCTCCAGCCCCCTCCATGATTACTATTTTAAAGTCACTAAATTTATGGGGTAATTTGCCATGTTACAAAAGTTAACCAACATGTCAGTGACATCTTCAAGAGCTTTCCATAGTCTTTGGATCGAGCAGTGGCTGCTGCACCAAGGGGGAAACTTGTTGATTGAAGCTTTCATTCCAGTCACAAGATTTTTACCCAGGATTTCACACCAGCCGGTGCTCTGGCTTCTCAGAGCCTAAGTCTTGGCAAACCACAACTCCTCCCAAATGCTTGCTTGGTATACTTTAGAGTTTCCCTCCAGGAGACAGAAAAGAAAACAAAACAAAACAAAACAAAACAAAAACAAAGGTGAGGGAGGGAGAACAATGATAGGCGGGCAGGATCTTAAAGCCCCGAATTGTGTTGCTTAAGACCGCAGTTCTCAAAGCCTTGAGCAAGGGCTGAAAACTATATGCGGAAAGCTTAGGCTCTTACTCCCCTGTCCGTTTGTTTTTCCTTTTGTTGTCCAGAGATATTTAGTAAAGTTTTGTTTAAATGTTTCAAACTGTCCTCAGCTGGTTCACAAGGTATTAAAAAACTCCAGATCAAGTTTCTAGGAGGAGCATCATTCCTGTCAGACTTTTGGGCTAGTGGTAGATCTGTCAGGAAGATGCTTTCCCTCACTTACCTAATGAATTCTGTAGGCACGCACACTTGGGAGCAGCTGCTGCTCAGCCCCACTTGGCCAAGCTCTCCATGAGACTGTTGCTTGTGCGTCATGGTTAAGGAGGCAAGCAAGAGTAGGCACAAAGCCATGCTTTCCTCCCGTTTGAAAGACACTGATGTCATCCCTCAGAAGAGTTCAAGGAATCCAGTTCACTCAGACATGGGAAGAAGGAAGGAAGCAGATATTCCTGGAGATCTCAGAGCAATAGTTCAGATCTTGGCCTCCGCATGTACTAGGCTGCAGTCCAATGGAGTAACTGCACTGAAGCTACATTACATGAGATCCAAGACGGCTGTGTTAAGGGAACTGAGAGCCTAAGATGTTCAGATCTCAATAGAACAGACATCTAGGTGGGAAAGAAGGAAGAATCAAAGCTGAAGGGAGGGGAAAGGAAACACTTCACAAACACCTGGGGTGTAGTGGTCTACAAAGAGTCCTGGGAATCAATTACATGGCATATCCTTATAAATCTGGCTTCTGGAGGAGCCCTTGCTTTCCTTCCCTGGAGGAGCCCCAAACACTCTGCAGCTCTGGAAATGTTGACTGTACTGTGATTTTGGCAGACAATAAGAAGCTTATATGAATCACTCCTTGGAAAAAAAAAAAAAATTGCAGTTAAGAAGGCCAGCTTGAACTAAAGGAAAACCTCAGGAGACACACGGGTTACAGTGTGACGTGACTGGGTCCCCTTTGTTTTTGCTATAATCTTTGATTTTTATTTTTTTTATTAGCTTCTTTCTCTCAGGCTGGCAAAGCTGTAACCATAGCTGCCAGTAGCTCCTGGCTCACCTCTTCCTTGGCCATCAGAGAAGGGCTAGGCTCTTCCTCCAGTGAACCAGGGGTAGGAAACCTAAGAAAAGCCCTAATTGATTTGCTTGGGTCAAGGCTGTGGCTGATCCTAATACTGGTCAGTGGGATAATGTATTTTAGTGCTTTTACCCACCAGTCTTGAGTCATGATCCCAGCTTGAGAACACTTCTAGAATTATACTCCTGGAGGAGGAAGGAAGAACCACCTTAAGTGTGTATGTGTGTGTGTGTGGAGGGGGGGTCCTCATAAACCTTTAATCTCAGCACTCAGGAGGCAGGGGTGCATCACTGAGTTTAAAGCCAATCTGGTCTACATAGGGAGTTCTAGGCCAGCCAGAGTTACATGGTAAGATCCTGTCTTAAAAATAAATACAATGTAAAAAGAGAGGGATCATTTCCTGACGTAGAAATAGCACAGTTCTAGGTACTTACGCGTTTCTTACCAAGTTCTGCTGCTTCCCAGGGTAGTTCTCATTTAAGACACTAGAAAATAACGGAGATGAGTTTTAAAATGACATGGGAATGAGTTCTGGGTATTGTCATGATCTTTAAAAACTTTTTTTTTCTTTTACGTGTATGTGTTTATGCCTGAATGTGTGTATGTCAAGTGTATTCGGTTGCTCTCAGAGGTCGGAAGAGAGTGTTGGGTCCCCTGGAACTGGAGTTACCAGTAGTTGTGAGCTGCCAGTGCTCTTAACTACTAAGACATTCCTCCAGTCCCTGCCATTGTCTTCCCTGCCCCCATTACATCACCTTGTATTGTAGTAAAATTTGTGAAAAAAGGAATAGCAACAGAAATACAGTAGCATTATAGATAACTGTCATTTTGTTAAGTTTAAAAATGCTGAGTAGACAGCTAGGCATGGTGGTGCACGCTTTTAGTCCTAGCAATATGGAGGAAGAGGCAGGTAGAGCACTGAGTTCAAGGCCAGCCTGGTCTGTAGAACAAGTTCTAGGACAGCCACAGAGAAATCCTGTCTAATTAAAAAAAAAAATCTGTAGAGCAGAGATGCATTTAAAATATAGAAAAATATTTTTAAACTTTTCAGATGAGTCAAAGTAATTGCGAGAGGCCTATAAAATCAATGATTTCCAATAATAGTGGAGTTTCCCTTCTTCTTTTTCCTCCCAGGTGGAAGCAGGAACTCTACTCTTGGGTTGCAGGCTCAGCCTTAGCCTTACTTTGCCTTTCTCCCCCTCTCCAAAGTTTTGTTAAGTTGCCTCAACTGTCTTTCAACTTGCTCTGAGGCCAGGCAAACCTTGAACTTGTGGTCTTCTTCCTCATCCTACTACGCAGCTGGGATTTGAGGCCTGTGCTAAAAGTCCTTCCACTACTGGAGTTTCTTAGTTTCAGCAGTTGAATTGCTTTTGCTATCATGTAGATTACCGCTCTGTATTGCACTGGCTACTAAATTTTACTATGTAAGTCTTTCCTCCTGATTACCTAGGTAGAATGAGAATCCTCCCTATATTTGTTTTTGTCTGTTTTTGGATTCATAATTAAGTCAAACCAAAGAAAGAAATCAATAAAACATCAACTACCATGTTTTTTTGTTATTGTTACTTTTAAATAAATGTATCTATTGTGTGTGCCATGGCACATGTGTAGAGGTCAGAGGATAGCTCGTGGGAGTCAGCTCTCTTCTTCTACCATGTAAGTCACAGGTTGTCAGGCTTGGTTGCAAGCTCCTTTACCCTCAGCCATCTTGCTGGCTCCAATTACTTTTTAATGAACCATCTCTTCCATAATTTATATTTAAAAAAACCCACCACAACAAGTATGCATTATTTTAATGAGTCTTGGCACATTTATAAGTACATGGTGTAACTACCATCAAATCAAGGCATAGAAAAATTCCACCAGCCCAGAAAATTCTTCTGTGAGCCTTTCTAGTTAACCTTTCTCTCATTGTCAGTCCAAGAAGACCACTGGTCAGCTTCTCATCACTGAAGTTTAGTCTCTTCTAGAGTCTCATATAGAGGTAAGCGTATTAGGTGAACTTTTGGATCAATTTCATTTTATTTTTGTCTTTTGATACAGGATCTTACTCTGTAGCCAAATTGGCCTAAACTCCATATGTAAAGCAGGTTAGCCTTGAGTTTGTGGCAGTCCTGTTCCTTCAGCTGGGATTATAGGTTGGAGTCAGGATGCTTGGTGAACTAATTTCTTCCACTCAGTCGAGAAGTCTCTGTGATTTAGTGTTCTGTGTACTCCCAGGACTTTTCTCTTTATTACAGAGTAGTATTACAATGTATGGATATACCACAACTTAATTGAATCTGTTTATTCACTTGTGGATAAACATGGATCAAATGGTTTATTTCCCGTGTGGGAGCCATTATGGATGATAAGTTGATAAGAACATTCATTTGTCTATGTGGACCTGGCTTAACCTACTTTCTATTGCTAATAACATATACTGCAGACTGTATGTATTTTAAAGAAAGATTTATTTTGAATCAAAATGCTGGAGGTCCAAGACTGAAGGTTGACATCTAGTGAGGGCATTCTTACCCTGTTCAGAGGCAGAAAGGGCATTACACAGAAAGAGGTGGAGGTGAGCGTTCTGTCTCTAGCATCTAAAAGATGTTCAACCATAGGGCCCCACTCTTATGACCTTGTACAACCCTGACCACTCCCAAAGGCCACTTCTAAGTACCACAATCAGATTGACTTTCTACTTTCTTAGTATTTCATTGTGAGGATTCAATTTCAACATGAGGTTTGGAGGGGACAAATAGCATTCAAACAAATGCAAGACACGTGTTTTCTTTTTATTTGGTAATTAGGATTTGAATGGCTGCATCATACAGTAAGTGTCTATTTGGCTTTAAAAAAAACTGTTAAACTATTTTCCAGAATTGTTCCATTTTACATTCTCTGCATCCTTGCCAACACTTGGAATGGTTGGTTTTTTTAACTTACACCACAATAGTGGGTAGGTAACAGGGTTCCCTTATGGTTTTAATTTCTACTTCTTCGATGAGCACTTCTCCCTCTGATCATTGGCTAATAATCATCATGTTTCACTTTCGTTGTCTTCCTTATTTATTGCTGTTCTTCCACTTTTAGATTCTCATCATCCCCTGTCTAGAATGTAAATTTTCATTTCATCTCATCATAAACCAAGCCAGCCCAGAAGCCTTCCATAGACTCCTGTTTTCTCTAGGAAAAAAAAAAATCACACTTATTACAACAATTAAATAATCCTACCAATTTAACCATGCAAGACTTTTAAAGACCAATTTTCTACCTTTTTGCACCCAGCCTTTCCTGCTTGACTCCTGTCTCCTACACACTTGTATGTTATACTGTCACACGTGTTGCTCAGTCCTATCATACATGTTCATGGGTTCATGGCTTTGCCTGTAATTTCTGCTCTACCAGTGTTGCTTTTTGCTTTTCTCTATATGACAAAACTCACAGTCTTTACTGCCCTACTCAAAAAGTGTCTTCTGTGAAACCTTCCCAGGCCTTTCTGGGTATAGCTGGCAGCTCTTGTCTCTCTCTGAAGGTGTTTAGTCCATACTGCTAGTGGGGCCTTCACCATGGTCCACAATAGCAGGTCAGCCATGGAGTTTCCCACTTCTCCTTGGTGGACTTTACCTAAGAGCAGTGCTGATGTCTCACTTACATTAACACCTACTTGGTGACATTGGTTGATTGAGTGTGTGGGCTGATGATTAAATAAATAAATGATCAATAGTCTGGCATAAGCAAGTTGCTTCCCTTTGTTAGAGGTCTACATCTGTATCTCTAATGGAGAGGGTGCATGTGGCTGATTTATAATACCTTTCCAGTTCTAATGTTCTTAAAATTCTATTATTTGGAAAGCTGGTAAAGTAGTATATGTGAACAGATTCCAAAACTGGGTACTGGATCAAATGGTACTAATTAGATTGTGGTGGTTTAGCACTGACACTTTGAGGGCAGCGTCTTGTACATTGTAAAGTGACAAGATCAAAGTGATGGAAGTCTCAGTTAGCTTTGCTAATAGAAATGATAACGAAGAATTACACTGTTTGAGTCTGGTCTACAAGGTGTCAGTAACATGGCATCCTCACAAATTCCTGTTCATTCTTGCTCTGTATTGCTATATGTCATGCTTTTTCTTTTTATGGTTTGGCTCAAGAAAAAAGGAAGAAAAAGAACATAATTTAGTAGTATAGTCACCCTTGAAACAACCTTGTAATTATTACTTAAATTGTAGCTTGTATTGATTACCTATTTTCTCTTACTCAGGCATATCAAGTTAAAATAGAGTAGGAAGACATTTTTTTCTGTATGGGATATGACAAATATTTTCAATGATACAAATGATTTGTCATGTTTTTAACTTATAAATCTGAGGATTTTCCCCTCTGCATGATTGTCCTACATGAAGTTAGAAATCAAGGCAGTGTATGATTGGTCGCCTCTTAACTTTTTTTTCAGTGTTATAACATTTTTTAGCTGGCAACCAGAGCCAAACCCACAATTTAGACTTCAGATTTGGTAAGTGGTAAATCATTCATAAGACCCCTAGACACATGAAACTGCAGCAGTGACAGTACCCTTCTCAAGCATTTCAGAAGGATCTCAAGCATACTGCCAAGACTGGTTAATTGCTTTACAAAAGGAACACACGAAGGCATGAGATCCCCAAAGGCCTGACAATGCCAAAATAGTGTCAGTGACTGTTAACTGTCAATTCATCTAAGCAATGGCTACTTGGGGAATTATATAACAACCTTCCAGGACTCTTTTTATATTTTTTGTCCAAATTATGAGTTTTATTCCTCTTCTCACAGTTTAAGTGCAACGTTGAATTGCATTCTGTGTGTCACTTTCCTGTATGAATATCGCCTGATAATGCTGATATTTAGAAAAAAAATTAGTTCTGGAGGCCCTCTCTGAATGTTTTTCCCCATCTATAATATTGGGACAATAGTCCTGAGAAAGAGTCCACTCAACATACTTCCTATAAAAATGTTTAATTTTTTGCTGGGTGATAGTGGTGCACTTGGGAGGCAGAGGCAGGCAGATCTCTGAGTTTGAGGCCAGCCTGGTCTACAGAGTGAGTTCCAGGTCAGACAGAGTGATAACAGAGAAACCCTATCTCGAAAAAAAAAAAAAAAAACAATTTCATTTTTAAAAAAACTGAGCATTAGGCTGGTGAAACAGTTCAGCAGGTAGAGGTACTTGCTGTCAAGCCTGGTGAACTGATATGGTGGAAAGAGAGAACCGATTCCTGAAAGTTGTTCTCTGACTTCCACACATACACATCCATATACATACATGCATATACACACTGAATAAATTAAATATTACAAAACAAAATTTCTGGGAGGTCTTCAGGAAGTTCTTTGTTTATTTGTTTTCTGAAAGGTCCCACTATGTAGTTCTGGCCGAACTGGAACTCAATCACTATGTAGATCAATCTGGCTTTGAACTCCCAGAGATCTGCCTGCCTCTGCTTCCTGAATAGTGGGATTAAAGGTGTGCCCCACTGCGTACCAACCTGCACATGCACATACACACACATAAAAATAGAACTTTTATACTCATTATTATGCAAAGTGACACATAATCTAACTTGCTGCTTCATATTGGAGACACCTGGACTAGCCAACGGTGGACAGCTGTAGATTTTATTGTCTAAAAGACAGCGAAGGACGAGTAAGTTGGCAAATAGGCATTTGACAGAAAATGACAAGTGATGAGCTTGTGTAAACTCGGGGCCTAGTGCAACATAACATGGTGTGACTCCTGTGGCAGCAGGCTTACCGGATGTCTCGGCAGTCCCACCTGTGTGTATATCCTCCGAAGAACTGAAGCAGGGACTCAAGGCGTTATTTGCATGTCCACAGTCACAGCAGTAATAGCCACATTAGTCAAAAGGTTTAAGTGACACATGCCCATTGATGAACGAATGGATGAAGAGAGTGTGCTGTCATCATACACTGGAATATTCTTCCATCTTAAAAAGGAAGGAGATTCTGACACATGGTGCAATCATGGACCTTGAGAATGGTATGATGTGGAAATGCTGTATGATTCTGCCCCTGTGAAATACTGTAAGCCACTGAACTCACAGAAACTGCAAGGAGTTGGAGAGGGAGGGAGAATGGATTACAGATGAGTTGGTTAGGCGATCCAGAGTTTCGGTTTTGCAAGATAAAAAAGGTTTTGAGAGAGACGGAAGTGGTATTTGCATGGGCATGTGAGCGCATCCAGTGCCCCTGAATTGTACACCTTAAACTTATTCACAGTGGCCACTGAGATGGCACAGAGGCTAAAGCTACTTGTCACCAGCCTGATGACTTTAATTTGTCGCCCCCCCCCTCGCCAGGTGGTAGAAAAGGAGAACATGGTGGAAGAAGAGAATCAACTAACTCCTCAAATTTGTCCTCTCCTCCACATACACACAGCGGCAAATATGGGCCCATGCACACATGCAAATAAATGTTTATAAATTATACACATGGTAAAATTTATTTTGTACATGTTTTGCAATAAAAAAATACATTTAAAAAGATTCTTAAGTAGTTTCTAGAAATCAAAGGTAGGTTTAGCCTCAAGCACTCTGGAAGCTGACGCGGGAGAATCACTTGAGACCATGAGTTGGAGGGCAGCTTGGGCAAGCTTGACTCTTTTAAAAAAAAATAAATAAATTTACAAAAACTCAGGCACTTAATTCACATGAGGCCTCCCTGGGCTATTTGCTAGTCTTGTTTATGAGAAGTCTTATTTGTAGTCTTTTCTGGGAACATTGCCATTCTTGTCCCCAACCCTTTACAAACTGAAACTAGCACATGGGAAAGAGAACAAGTCAGGGACAGCTGTGAGTGCACCAGCCTGGCCAGTAAACAGGGATGAGGGTGGCATGGACCATGGAACACCAGAGGAGCCCCATACATCCTAGAGATCCCCAGCTAGAACAGCAAGGGAGTCCCATCATGGGACCTGAGCCTAGCCAAGACAAAGGAGTACATTGGAATGGGTTATAAATGGCAAATGCATACATTTAAGAACTTGAGTTCTTAGAGGAAGAACTTAGTGTTATCTGAAAAAATCTCTAGTATGCACCAGATTGTATATAGGAGGGAATGGAGACACGGGGTGGGGGTGGGGGGTAAGAGGGAAAGAAAGAGAACAAAGGGGGAGAAAAGGAGGGGGAAGATAAAGGGACGATTGGAGGAAAAGAGAAAAAACAGACAAACAGAGAGGAACACACACACACACACACACACACACACACACACTCGAGGCTGCAGGAGGGGTATCAGACTGAAGGAAGTTACTCTCTCAGGGCAGCCTGTGCCCAGCTTCCTTCTGAGAGGGGACCTTGTGGAACCCTGATCACTTTTGCCTTCATCAGTTTTAAATTCTGAATATGCTTTTCTTTGGGAACCTATAAACAAGTCAATGAAAGCATACCTGTTTCGAGACTGGAGCTCAGGGTGATACACTCTCCATGAGGGACAGCTTGGCTTAAATCTATTCTCCCAGGCCCAGGGCAAATCTCTGCTAAGTACAATAATATTTATCTCACATGAGACAGTCTGCTAACAAAACCAGTTGTCAAAGCTTTCAACTTACTAATGTCACACACAATCCATGGTGCAATAATCTCTGCCTCTGCCTCTGTTTCCAGGAATCAAAATACTTGACCTAAAGAAAGACTACAGGGCTGGTGAGATGGGTCAGCTAGAAAAGGCACCTGCCACCAAGCCTGATGATCGGAGTTCGATTCCCAAGACCTACATGGTAGAAAAACCAGCTCCTACAAGTTGTCCTCTGACCTCCACTTGTGTGCCCGACCTCCTCCCCCCAAAAAACTAATCTTATAAAAAGCATAAACGTTAAATTCCAAAGACCTGGCTTTCAACTTCAATGTAGCCACTTTTCAGATATGTAGCTGTAGATATGTCTCATAGTACTTCTGAAATGCTGCTTCTGCACATGTGAAATGCTTGCTAATACCTGTGTTAACCTCCCCGTAGGTTAAGATGAAAATCCTACAAAGGGATACAGTGTGTACTTGAACTAAATTCATGTAAAGGTATTTATATTGAGTTGGTTAGTGCAGTGGGATTATCAATGGTTTTACTCCTGGAATGTTTTGTGCCTAATTTGTCCAGGGGAAGAATGTTTTAATTTCTAAATGCATGAAGAACATGTAACAAAAACTAATTTCAGTCCAATTGAAAGTTCAGGTTTCGAACATTGCTATTCGGAGGAGATGAGACTGGAGCTCACATAAACCAGGTCACCAGGACAGATCAAAATGCTCACAGTGTCTTCGCAGGGGTCCAAGGAAATGTGTGTAGAAATGTTGGTGTCATTCTGGAGTCTTCCTCAGGACACTGTACCAGAACCTCTTTAAACCAAGAGTTCTAAAATGAGTGAGGGTCAAGTGGCATTTAACACTCTGATGAGCGGCTGCTGGCAGGTCTTCACTGAGGCCGGGCCTGCTGTCTGCCTGGCCTCTCTGCAGAGTAGCGCCTACAGCAGTCAGGGTCGGTCCTGCCTCACTCTACTCAGGCCCTGCCTGCCTGCCTGCTCTTACCTCCAGCTCTCCATCACTCCTCAACTGTGTCTCATCCTCTCTAGTGATCCAGAGACAAGAGAGATCAGAAAAGGGAAAGATGTGAAGAGTGATACCTTCAAAATATGACCAAAGTGTCTATTGACAGATTATTTTTTAATAAAAATTAGATTAAATGTGATGTACAGGGGCTGGAGAGATGGCTCAGTTGTTGAGAGAAACTGATGCTCTTGCAGAGGACCAGAGTTTGGTTCTGAACATCTGCATGATGTTTCACAGCCACCTGTGATTGTGGTTGGATCCCCATCTGGGGATCCAACAGTCCAGGGCATCCCAGGCTGCCTTGTGGCATCAGTTGTCCCCTTCACAAACGTGGTGCACATACATACACTCAGGTACACATGCACACACAAAATAAGTTTTGGAAAAAATGTGATGCGTACACATAATATTCCGAGTCAGCTTTAAAAAGCAAGGAAATGACTAGGGATGTAGCTCATTGGTGGAGCACACCACATAAAACTGGGTTTTGTCCCCGTCACCACATAGAACCAGGTGTCGGGGCACCCGCCTGTAACCCTGAAGGTGGAGGCAGGAAGATCAGTAAGTTCATGTTAATAAGATCATGTTCTGCTACAGAATGAGTTGGAGGCTAGCCTTGGGTACATGAGACCCAAGAAGAAGAGGAGGAGAAGCTACTCTGACATGCACAGAACAACTTAGATGGACTTTGGTATTTTGCTCAACCAGACACAAAAAGACAAATCCAGTATGCTTCCACCTGTCTCAGACATCTGTATAGTCAGATTCATAGAGATAGAAACTGTAAGTGCTTCCAGGGCTTGAACTGAGAAGCACAGGGAGTTATTGCTTAAAGGGTGCCAAGGTACAGTTTGTGCAAAATGATTAAAAGTACCAGAGGTGGGGTGGAGGTGTAGCTTAGTGATAGAGCACTTCCTTAGCATGCATGAGGCCCTGGTTTCCATACACTATCCACTAGAACAGCAAAACCAACCACATTCAAACACTAGCTGGAGATGGTGCTGGTAATAGTTGCACAACAGTGTGAACACTAAGGCCACCAAAGTGTCTTAACAATAGTTACCATAGTGTACTGGCTAGTTTTATGTCAATTAGAAACAAGCTAGAGTCAGCGTGGAGGAAGCCTCAATTGAGAAAATTCCTCCATAAGACTGGGCTGCAGGTGGAGCCTGTAGGGCATTTTCTTAATTAGTGACTGATGGGGAGGGCCCAGTCCATTGTGTGTGGTGCCATCCCAGGGCTGGTGGTCCTAGGTTCTATAAGAAAGCAGACTGAGCAAGCCATGGGGAGCAAATCAATAAGCAGCACCCCTCCATGGCCTCTGCATCAGCTTCTGCCTCTAGGTTTCTGCTCTGCTTGAGTTCCTGTCCTGACTTCCTTTGATGATGAACTCTGATGTAGAAGCATAATCAGAATAAACTCTTTCCTCTCCAAGTTGCTTTTGTTATGGGGTTTCATCACAGCAGTAGTAACCCTAACTAGAACACTATGGTAAATTTTATGTTACTATATTTTATCATTTTCCCAGTGCTCAGAACTGAACCCAGGACCTCATGGAAAGCAAATGTTCTACCACTGAACTATATTCCCAGCCTACCATGTATTTTTAAATTGACATCTAGTAGGAAATAGATTAGAAACCTCACGTTACACATGCTTTTCCCTCCAAAAGCACAGATCTAGAATAAATTTAGGTTCTCTCCCCAGGGTACTAGGAACCAAAGACAAGTCCTGTTCTGCCCCTGGAATATCTTGCTTTGTGCTACTTAACAGAGGGTCAGCTTAGCCAGTAAGTTAGGTCTTTAGTTCTCACAAATCAACAGGGATTGTGTGTGGATATAAAGGGTTTGGGCATAAAAGTATCATTGTACTTGTAACTTCAACACTAGCAAATGCCCTTATGCAATTCAGGAGACAGCTAGCTACTTTTCCCATGTCTCAGTTTCCAACATATCAAGCATCTTTGAACCCTTTCTGAAAAGTACGGTGGTGCTCTTGGACCTTGCTCCGTATCTATCTACAAATTCATTTGTATTAGTAGCAAATGATAATGGCAGGACCACCAAAAGTCAGCCTTTTGATACACCTGTGTTTGTACGAGAAAAGAAGACAAATATTTGACTTGATCATAATGTTTGGTCCAACATTCCTAACTCAAGCTTGAAAGAGAAATTACTTTGGATCATGGAAGGACTTTAATAACAAGCCATTCGTTCACTTATGATGGGTTAGGGTTAGGGTTGGCCTAGCTGGCTGCAAACTTACTACGTAGCATCCTCCTCCTCAGCCTCCTGAGTGCTGTTTTAAAAGCATGCACCACTCTTCCCAGCAGTGTTTTCAAAATAACTTGTGAAAGCAAGAACTTGTTCCTTTGGGAGGTAAAATGGCTATAAACAGGAGTTTTAGATTCCCTGGATCTGAGCCACTGAGGTCTTGGTTACCAGTCTCAAATAGTCTTTTACTGAGTTCTAAATTGGTAGTTCCACTCTTGTTTTTTGTTTTGTGTGTGTGTGTGTGTGTCTAGTTCTTAAATTAGATTTATTCATTATATTTCATTTGTGAGTGTTTTGCTATGTATATGCACCATGTGTCTGCATGGTGCCCACAGAGGTCAGAAGAGGATATTGGATCGCCAGGGACTGGAGTTACAAATGGTTGTGAGCCAATGTGGAACTGAGAATTGCACCCTGCTCCTCTACAAGGGCAACAAGTGCTCTTAATCACTGACCTATCTCTCCGGGACCCTCTCACCACCACCACCCCATTTTGAATGCAAAGAAATCCTTCTTTAGGTTGATCCTTGTAGAGATGTGACCCAGTCAACTCCACAGAAGGAACAAAAGCCGAGTGAGCAAATGACTACATGGGCCTGTGGGAATATCCTAGCTGCAAATTATAACAGTCGGGTGCTATCAATGCACTCAGGTGCTTTGCCCACATCCTACACTTGAGAACAGAAACCATCTCTCTTTGGTCCCATGGTGTTTGGTCACGACGACCAAAACCACACACTGTCTGTGTGAACCTGGCTTTATTACTACTGTATTCTCTGAGGATAGCTTTTCCATGCCAGGAGACTCTTTCCAAGGCAGATAACTTCATTATTCACTGAAGGAACTTTCAACTCTCTCCACAGAAAGCAGTAACATTTTATGCCCTTGGACACTTTGAAACTCTACCTCAAAATTCTCACCTTGCTGTATCCACGTGAACCAAACTAATATACTACAACTCTCATTCAGTCCTATACAAGCTCTCACATAGAAGAACTGTCAAATAAGACTTCACATTCTCAATTCTGACCTTTCCTGCTGCACTTTCCTCTGAGACCCCAGAACTGTCTGCTGATGTGTGGTCTCTGTTACTACAGTAACCAGCAATTGCGACAGTAAGGGATAACTTGAGCTTTGTTTTACAGAAATGCTATACAGGCAATATTTGGGGACCCAGTTTTCAACATTCTGGGTTTTTTTTTTTTTTTACTATTTTAAAACATTTTTATTGGTTTTCATGTGTATGTGTCTGTGTGAGTGTCTGCCATGTGAAGGCAGCATGCAGAGTGCACGGGCACT
Organism: Cricetomys ansorgei; assembly: GCA_026225945.1. NCBI lineage: Eukaryota > Metazoa > Chordata > Mammalia > Rodentia > Nesomyidae > Cricetomys > Cricetomys ansorgei. The sequence goes on along the minus strand of JAMJFZ010000116.1, from coordinate 15,070,264 downwards.
CCATGCAGAGTGCCCACGGAGGCCAGGGAGAGGGTGTCAGATCTTCTGGAGATGGAGTTGCAGAGACAATATAATAAATACTTTAACAGCTATAATGATTTACAATTATGAAATACTTTGTCGTGTCATTTGACTGGACTCATTTGTCACTGTGAGAGGTAAGTGGGGCAAATATTAGTATCAGGAGACCGTAGCCCGAAGAGAGGGAGGTGACTCATTCAGTCCAAGCAGTCCACTTAAAAGCAAGAAGAGGTCTGGGAGTGATAGAGATACATATTCAGGGTTGACGCACATACTCGGCGTGTGAGGCCATGTGGCTCAGTCCCTAACACCAAACCCAAAGAGCAAAAGCAGAACCAAGAAATAAAGCCAGGCATGGTGGTACATGCTCTAGCACTCTGGCTAAGGATGAATTTGAGGCCAGTCTGGGTTATATAACAAGAGTTTGTTTAAAAGGAAGGGGGCAGGAGGCTACTTTAAACCTAACAATTCGCTTTGGAGCCTAGCATAATTATATACCTTGTAGTCCTAGTTTCTTGACAGGCTGAGGCTGGACAGTCACTTGAGCACAGGAATTTGAAGATAGCCTGGGCAACATAGTAAGACACTGTCTCTTAAAAATTAAATAAAAGTGAAAGAGAACATCTAGTAGGCCAAAATTATTGAGATGGTAACTTGATATTGTCATATCTAAACTTTATATTTAAGAATGGTCCGATTGTTGGGCATATGGTGCATGCTTTTAATCCCAGCACTTGGAAGGCAGAGGCAGGTGGATCTTTGAGTTCAAAGCTAGCCTGGTCTACAAATCTAGTTCCAAGATAGTCAGGGCTACACAGAGAAACCCTGTCTCAACAAACAAACAAACCAAAAGAATGGGACGATTGATTCCTCCACACAAAAATCTCATAATATTTTAAGTAAGCTTACAGTTTTTGTGTTGGACCATGTTCAAAAGTATCTTGGGATTCATGTGGCCCACAAGCCACAGGTTGAGCACAGCTGGATTCTAGGTCCTCTTATTTTAGACGTTGACTAAAATTCCAGAGATCATAATTACAATAGCTAAGTGAAAGATGGATGTAGCATCTTAAAGAACAAGAAGACACGGCTTTGCGAGGACTGTAACATTGTGCCACAAACTGAGGAACTTAGGACAAGGAGACCCTTTGTCTCACAAACAGGAGGCTACGAGTCCAAATCATTGTCAGAGAGCTGGCTCCTGAGGATTCCAAGCAAGCAGCATGCCAGGCCTGTCTCCTCCTAGTTTTGTTGGTAGTGGGGTTTTGTTTGGGTTTTTTTTTTGGGGGGGGGGTCTTCCAGCAACCCATAGCTTTCCTTGGCTTCTGCAGCCTGGTGTCTGTCTTCCTCTGTACACGACACTTACTATCCTTGTGCACATCTGTGGCCCTGTCTAAATCTCCCCCTCTTATGAGGACAGTGTTTCTGCTGGATTAGGGGCCCACCCTACTCCAACGTGACCTTCTACCACCTTAAAGAATTATATCTACTATCACCCTGTTTCAAAACATGGAATTCTGAGACACTGAGGTTAGGACTTCACTGTGTAAACCTGGTGGTAAAATATACAACTTATAATACAAAGATAGGAAAGTTGGCTCCATATATGTAAACCAACAGTTCATAATTGATATTTATTTGTATTCCACTGTACCCTCAGGACCAGGGAGGGTTTTTAAGGCAGTAAAGCATGCCTTAGTGTAGCCATGCTTAATATCGTAGAGCAGATGCCCCTAAACTGTGTGGCCAGTTTCATTTTATTCTCAGTAATAGGAAACCATGAAGACTTCATAAATTATTATTGTTAAGATTTATTATTTTAAAGAGAGAGAGAGTGTGTGTGTGTGTGTGTGTGTGTGTGCGCGCGTGCGCGCTAGCGTGTGCGCACGCGTGTGTGTGTGTGTGTGCGTGTGTGTGTGTGTGTGTGTCTGTGTGTGTGTGTGTGTCTGTGTACCAGTATGCCGTGTCCATACAGGTGCTTGTGGATACCAGAGGCATCAGATCCCTTGGAGCTGGAGTTACAGGCAGTTGTTAGCCTACGCAGTTGTGGGTGTTTGGAACCAAACTCAAGTCCTCTGCAAGAGCAATATGTGCTCTTAACCGCTCAGCCATCTCTCCAGCTACTACTTCATAAATAATGGAGGCAAGTGTATGCCCAGAAGCCATTGCTTGTGTTAAGCTTAAAGAAGACATCTATTTCAATTGAATTTTGAGAATGAGAGCAGTAAATGAATCGTGTCTGCTAAAGAGCTTGGCCGGCCTGCAGCCTGTTACTCTCCCACTGGCAAAAATAGGTTTGTGCAACAATGTAGTCTGAAGAAGGCAATGGATTTTAGTCAACAGAGTCACACAGGCACATGATCTGTTGTTTAACCTGAGTGGATTTATCCTGGAAGCCTTTGCTATGGCAGTCAAAGGCTGGTCCCAGGAGAAAACATTCTACCCCCCAACAAGGGTCCTGACTGCCTCACTTCCCGACTACAAAAATGGCTACTGACCTTCTCTGTCACTACTTTAAAGCAATCAATGATGACAGCCTAAAGGGCTGGGTCTAGTTCTTCCTCATCACTCCATTTGTTGTTGTTGTTGGTTTTGACATAAAGCTTTATTTTGTAGTAGAGAAATATTTGGTTACTATAAACAGATGTGAGGGTTTTTTCTGGTTCTTCCTTTTCCTCCTTCCCTCCTTCCCTGCCTCCCTCCTTTCCTCCCTCCCTTCCTTCTTTCCTTCCTCCCTCCCTTCCTTCCTTCTTTTCTTTCTTCCCATGGTCTTATGTAACTCAGGCTGGTCTCCAACTCACAACAAACCTCTTGCCTCAGCCTCCAAAGTGCTGGGGCTACAGGCATATCATCTCCAGCATCATACACCGTCATTTGGAGTTTGGTTTTATTTAGTTTGGTCATATTTAGTTTGATTTTTGTTTTTGTTTTTGAGACAGTCTCACTACGTAGCCCTGGCTGGCCTTGAATTCACAGAGATCCCCCTGCCTTTGCCTCCCTGGTACTGGGATTAAAGGCATGTGAGTCCACACCTAGTTTTAGCTTGTAGCCTAGGTTGGCCTTGAATTAGCTGTGTAGCCCTGGGTAGTCTGAAGCTCTCAATCTTTTCTTCAGCCTCCCAAGTGCTGGGATTATAGGCTTGTAGCACCACTCACAGCAACATGTGTTTTTTTGTTGTTGGTTTTTTGTTTTTGTTTTTGTTTTTTTTTTTTTTTTTATGAGCTGGTATTTCAGGCATTTTTATAGCTATATTGATTTTAGTTTTATTTACCATTGTATACATTAAAATATCACATATATGTACACATGTAGACCATATCTATAAATTATAATCTACACTAGTTAAACACTTGTGATGCCCTCCTTACGATTTAAGAAGCAGCACATGTATAACCCCCAACAGTCTTTTGCTCTTATGAATATGAAATATTCTACAGGCTTCCAGGTATATGTGTGCAAGGGCACACACACTTTACTTTTTCCTTTTCTTTTCTTTTTTCTTTCTTTCTTCCTTCCTTTCTTTCTTTCTTTCTTTCTTCCTTCCTTCCTTCCTTCCTTCCTTCCTTCCTTCCTTCCTTCCTTCCTTCCTTCCTCCCTCTCTCCCTCCCTCTCTCTCTCTCTCTCTTTCTTTCTTTCTCTCTTTCTTTTTTTGAGAGAGGGCTTCTCTGTTGTAACCCTGGCTGTCCTGGAACTCACTCTATAGACCAGGCTGGCCTTGAACTCAGGGATTCCCCTGCTTTTGCCTCCTGAGTGCTTATATTAAAGGCATGGGCTACCACTGCCCAGCAAAGGGTTTTATTTTTCAAACTCTTAAAAACTATAATATATTTTATGTACACATAATAAATGTATTTTATAATCATGATAAAAATTTTAAACCACAATCTGTACATACTATGTATGTAAATTTTGGAAATTGACAATTTGTGAAACAAAAATTACCCCTTATTACAAATAATGCCCTTTGAGTTTTACTTTTTTGAATTTTTGTTAAACATGTTGGCTGTGGCCACGGGCCTGGTGATCATGCCTGCAATCCTAGCATTTGGGAGGACAAGGCAGGAGGACTGCCGTAAATTCAAAGCCAACATAGTCTACAAAGCAAGTTCCAGGCAAGCCATAGCTGGTAGTAAGTACCTATCTCAAAAACAAACTGTTGTCTGTGAACTAGGCATAGTGGTGTCCCCTTGAGTTCTAGCTACTTGGAAGGCTGATGCAGAAGAAATATTTGAGCCTAGGAATCCAAGGTCAGCATCAGAGACTCTCTCAAAACAAAACTAGTGTAGCCTTAGACATTGACTCTGGTTCAAACATAGTTTATTCTTTGGCTAATTCAGTCCCCGGTCCTAGCCTTGAGCTCTGGATGGTTTCAGCCTCAGTACAATCTACTCTTAAGCCTAGAACTGGAAGGCTTCAGCCTCGGCCTCTGTTTAATCTAGAATGTTTTAAGCCTCTAAGACTTAGGGCTGACTGAGCCACTCTGACTAGGTCCTTCTGACCTCAGAGCTGTACTGAACTCAACTAACTCTTCTGCCTCTGGCTGACTTTCACAACTTCTCTGACTAAACTGCTCTTCTCAGCTTCAAACTGACTCACTCTTCCTGTCTGATACTGACTTTTGCCAAGCTGCCTCTGTGTCTCTGCCTCAGACTCTTCTCTTTGCCTCTATGTCTTGTCCCTCTCTGAGATCTCACTGCTACGCACTGCCTCAGTCGGCCTCTATGCTTCTCTGCCTTAGCCTCAGTCAGACTGCTTCATTGTCTCAGTGTCTTGTCCTCTCTCTGCCTCTTATCCTGTGTGCTCTTTGAGCTGAGAGCCTGCTTCTTCTATTGTGAGAGTTGGGTGAGTCCTCACTTTGACTCTCTCTGCCAACTCTTTCTCTGATTTGTCACTCTACCTGCCCTTCACTCTGACTCATCTCAGACTTCACTTCCTGTCTGACATTGACTTCTTCTGAGCTCTGCTTGCTCCTCTGCTTCCTGTCTCCCAAGTGCTGGGATTAAAGGCATTACCACTGCCTTCTGAATACTAGGATTAAAGGTGTGTACCAACATTCTACCCTAGAGCACCCATGCTGATAGATTAAAGAATAAAATATTCCTCTACAAGCTACTTACTGATTGATTTCACAATTCACTTAACAGACACATGTTTAGGGGGAAAAAACATTATTTAAAATCTGTGTTCACAACTGTCCAGATGGCTCAGGTAAAGGTGCTTTTAATGAGCCTGATGACCTGAATCCAACCCCTATAACCTGCATGGTTAAGGAGAGAACCAAGTCCTGCAAGTTGCCCTCTGACCTTCACACACATGCACACGCTCACACCATAGAATGCACATGTCCACACACAAAATAAATAAATGTAATATTTAATCTATCCATCTAAGTCTTAATTACCTGAACCTTCTGCTTTACAACAAAAATAAATTGCTTTCTGAAATGGCTATACCAGTTTACACTCTCCCTAGGAATGTGGAAAAAAATCCTGGAGTTTTTAGATTATTTTTCCACATGTGACAGTGTCAGAGCTCTAAATTTTCCAAGTGTGAGATAGTCAGTCTATGTCTTCTCAAAGGAATAATTTGCTCAGGTATCATTTCAATTATTTGCCTCCTTGGTCTTTTTTTTCTTTTCTTATTCCTTTATACAAACAAACAAACAAACAAAAACAAAAAAACAGGGCTTCATGTAGCCCAAGCTGGCCAGTAGCTGACGATGACCTTGAACTCTTGCTCTTCCTGCCTTAACCTTCCAAGTGCTGTAATTACCAGCATGGATCACTGTGCCCATGAATTTGCCTGTTTATGTTGGAACAGGGCACCTGTTGAAGAATTGGCATCACCTTTAACCCAGAGTCCAGTGGGAAGATTATTTCTTTAGGGGATGGCTTGGGAGTCAAGAGATTTCATCTGATTTTAAAAGTGTAGGAGGAAAACTGTGGCCTCATTTTTTTCCTCTCTTGTATGGTTTTAGTTTTACTACAGAAGCTATTTACCACCTTTGTCAAGAGTAAATTAGCTCACCTCCTCATTCTCTATTTCTTTCTTTGTAATCGAGCTGAACACCATATTCATATGCCCTCTAGGGCTCCTGGGCTCTGGGCCTCCTGGGCTCTGTACATTCCACAGACTTTTGATGCTGTCCAGAATTTATCTTGAGTCAAAGTTTGCAGTCTTTTCAGTCACCTCATTCTTCCTCCATATTTTACACCAAGAAGAGGAAAAACCATTGGCCACTGGGGCAGGTAATAACAGTGCCTTGTCAAGAGACATGCCTTTGGTCCAGTTTAATGCAGTGTGGTCCCACAGCTGTCTGTGGGCCAGGAGGGGCCTTGTCCTTCCAGGGCTTCGCATGGTAGTGCATTCTATGGAACCATTTCTTAAAGCAGATGGTATTTTTTCCTTAGCTACCATGTTACCACTGAGGTTTGTGCTATTTGTTGTTGTTTGGCAGAAGCCTGTATAGTCCAGGCTGGTCAAGATCACACCATGTACTTCAAGCTGGCCTCAAACAGAGGTAATTCTTCTGCTTTCTGAGTGTTAGGATAACAGAAGTAAGCCACCGTGCTAAGCTGGTTGTGCTATTAATTAAATCCATCATAATATATAAATACCCCAATATCAGAAAAACAAAAATCAGATGACCCATAAGCCTCTGTAATAGTCAAGCATGGCTCCTGTACTCTAGATGTACAGTCTGGAGCTGTAACCCCAGTTAAACGTTGGTGGAATCACTGATAGGCACTTCAGGCCCTGCTTCCTGTAGATCAGTAGTTTTCAAATTGGGTTCCTTGGAGCCCTGTTGTTGGGGGAAGAGGGGAGTTTCACTCTTCATCAAGCCTTAGTGTCCGCCTCTGAGACTCCATGGCAACGAGAGAAGGGAGGATGAGTAGGTGGCCAGGGCTCTGGGCCCTCTCTGTCTCAGCCAGAGCATTCCTTTTGTTTTCTTTTGTTATAAACAATATCCCAGGTAAAAATTCATGTAAATACAATTTTTCTCCCAAGTGTACTTCTCACCAGGCTATCTCACTGTGTGGCAGAAGTGCTTAAAACTGTCAGGACTGCAGCTATGGAGGAAGGGGAGGCTCGTGTTTACTGATAGACGCCCTTCTGATAGACATACAGCTCCTGACAATTGTAGTCATCTTTTTTTTTTCTTTTCCCATTGTTGATGCCTACTCAGGGACCCACGATTCCCCTGTGCCAGCTGACGACATAGTTGTCTAGTTCGTTAGGGTGGCAGACTAGGGGCTGTCTCCCCAGATCAGTGCACAGCTCTTCCATAGGAGTAGGCTTTAGCCAGCATATCACTGCCCAGCAAGAGACTGCACTTCCAGTCCATGCCATAGTTCCATGTGGCCGTATAACCACGTTGTCCCCCATGCTCTGTCTGCACAAGTGATGCATGCCATTTCCACACCATTTGCTTAAAAAGAAATTGCTCTTGCAGGAATCTTTTCTCATGCTTCCGTCTGCCTACAAGCTGAGGATTTACATGGTGACTCTGGACCTCTTCATGCAGACAGGGATAACATGAGGATGGTGGTGAAACAAGTCAGAAAAGGCCCGGGTCCCTGCAGGGCTGTGTGACACAGATGTCTTTCCAATGGGACCAGTTTGACTTCTTGATTCTTAGTGGGTCTCTAGTCAATCAGCACCAAAATGGCTCTGCACTCTAATAAAATCAGCAAATCCCTTAGAACTGAGAAGTCTTGGGCTCACTGGGGCTAGTTCTGAGATTTTTGTTCTTTTGGGACAGAGAAGATACCTTTGTGTGTCTAAGACCTTGATATCATTGGGTAGTGGGGTCTGGGTGAGGGGCATGTTTTCATTTGCAAGAGTTCTTCCCTCCCTGCAGAGACCTGCCGCAGTCAGTGTCTTCGAAGGGCAGCAGAGAGTGCTCATGCCAGCCTTGGCTTTCGTAAAGCAGCCAGGGCATGTCCTCTGATAAGCTTCAGAGTCTCTTCTTTGAAGAGTGGAATAAGTGGCACTCTGTAGTCCTCAATTTACAGAAAAGGAAACAGCCCGTGCGGTCTGCTGAAAGTAAAGAGTGATGTAGCAGCAAAGCTGGGTCTAGAATCCGGGGTTCCTGCTTATTCTGAGCTGTCACTCTACACTGTTTTTATAGTTGGCCTGACTTTCCCCCCAGATATTCCTTATTGCTCTCGAGTCAGGGAGCTGATATTTCTAGAACACTGCTCTGAGGTACAAGCTTTATTAGTGAACCACAGTGAAATATTTGATCACACTTTACAATATAGTGTAAGTCAACTGTGAGCGAGTAGAAATGGGCGTTCCTGTCTGTTAACCTTGGCCCCTCATCTGCTCTTGAGCCAGATCCCCGCTTTCCTCATATCTTCTCAGAGCTCTTCCTGTTCTCCAGCTCTCTCTGTCAGCTCCCTCTCTTCATGTAGCAGGCACAGCTTTCTGGCTGATCCCAGTCCTTGGCTTCTCTTCTCTTTTTGTCCTGTCTTGGCATAGCATGGAAACAGTTGGCAGGAACCTCTTGGATGTCAGCCCATACAATGGCAAGACATACAGGACAGACAGCTTGGAATTATGATCTTGTGAGGTCCAGTGTCACATGACCAGCAAACCCAATGCTCAGTATCTGAAAAGGGCCACAACCTCCACTCTAGACCCTTGTAGCCATGTTCTCCAAACACATAACTTCAAGGAGGGAACAGAACTCTGTTAAGAGACCTGTCCTTTGTCATTCATACAAGTCTCCGTCAACACCATCTGGTTCAAGAGCTACAAGAAGGTTGGTTTTCTTTCTAGTGCTTTTATGATTAAACAGGGACTCAACATTCTTCCATTGCCAACCATATTCTTTTCCTTCTCTTTATAATTTAAACAAAGATCAGTGCTAAAAATAAATCCTCCTTTTCTTGAGTTTCCTACCCTGCCACTTACTATATTCTTAAGTCGCCAGAGTCAACACTCTGGGTATGTAGGCACACACTTGCAAAATAAAACCTTGTTTTCCAAGAAGCTTCTGCAAGGCCAGACTGTTGTGTGAGAGATGCACCCAGATTGCTGCTATTCTTCTATACTTTTTTTTTTTGAGACAAATCGTTAGGCTACTTTCAAACTTGCTATGTAGCTGAGGATGACTTTAAACTTTTGATTCACCTGCCTCTCACGTGCTGGAATTATAGATTTATGCAGTAGTAGGGACCAAACTCAAGGCTTCGTGAATGCTAAGCAAATACTCTACCAGCTAAGCACATTCCTGGCCTCATTCCATGTATTTGCATTTTGTTGTTGTTGTTGTTTGTTTGTTTGTTTTAAAAGAGACAGATCTTATTTTGAAGCTCAGGCTGGCCTTGAACTCACAATTATTCTACCTCTACCTCCAAAATCCTAATTAATTAATTTGGCTTTTCGAGACAGGGTTTCTCTGTTGTAACTCTGGAACTCACTCTGTAGACCTGGCTGGCCTCAAATTTACAGAGATCTGCCTGCCTCTGCCTCCCGAGTGCTGGGATTAAAGGTGTGTACCACCACCGCCTGGCCATCTTGTTCTCTTTTAATCCCAGGTCATCCTCCTGCAGACAAGTATTGATGATAACACCAAAGAGGTGTTAGCAATATCTTGTGTGGGGTGGGGGTGGGGAGGCTAAATCCAAGGCCTTGCATTCTACGAAAACCTACAGTCATTAATGTATTTTTATTCTTGTTTTGTAACTGTGTTGGTCAGCACCCCATTACTGCAACAAGATACCTGACATAAAGCTGTTTGAATAGAGAAAAGGTTTATTCTGAATCACAGTTTTAGAAGTTGCAGTTCGTGGTTCATTGGCTTATTGTTTTGGCCAAGTAGTAAGGCAGCTCATGATGGCAGGGGCAAATGGCAGAGGACAGCTTCAGGGCTTTTTTTTGTGTGTGTGTGTCAAGTAATCAAAGGAAACAGAAGAAGGGGCCAGGGGCTCAATGTCCCCTTCAAGGACACATCTACAGTGACCTGACTTCTCATAGCTCCTCCTTCTAAAGGTGGCGATAGTAGCTGTCAAAACACTTACCATGGGCCTTGGGAGCTCTACAAACCACAGCAGCAGCATGATTTGTTTTATTCTATGTGCAGGAGCATTTTGCCTGCGTGTTTGTATGTGCCTGGTGCCCGCAGAGGTCAGAAGACAACATCAGATCCCTTGGAACTGGAGTTAATAGGTTGTTGGAGTCACCTTGTGGGTGCTGGGAGCCAAACCCAGGTCTTCTGCAAGAACAACATCTAAGCTATCTCCCCAGCCCTGCGAAGTGCCACTATTTTAACAGAAGGATATCTAGGCCCAACAAAATTCCATGACTACACCAAGCAACTAGGGGAGTTTCCAGCCATGTTAGAAATATAAATTGTGCTGTGAAAAAAGAAAACAAAACAGGAATTTACCCTGATTTGTTTATTTTGGAGTATCTGCCCAAAAGTGATCACCATGCAGAGGGTTAAACTTATGGGAGAAATAAACTCAGTGGGTCGGCTCAGGACAGAACATAATTGAAAAACAGTGCTCTCCCTAAGCTTCGCAACTCCAGCAGATTTGTGGATTTGGGTTAACCAAGGCTAGGATTCCAGGACTCAAGTTACCCATGTATGGCAGACCAGGGGAATTTCTGTTGGCTGGATGGGAAATCTTCAGTGTCAGCATTTGTTTTCATTTGTGCTCAAATTTTTGGTCCAATAAATGAATGGCTTTCTTTCTATCCTTGTTTTGATAAGGAGCCTTAAGTCTAAAGCAAGGGAGAAGTCTGTCTGTCTGTCTATTTAGGTCTAAATGTGGCCATATGCCATTCAGAATGTGCTGTCTATTCCCAGGCTGCTCCACTGCCTGGCTCTAAAAGTCACTGGACACCTCCAACTGTACATAGCTTATTGTACCTCTGTCTCTTGCCCACAAGGCACCATGGCCCCAGCTGGGTCTGTTAAATGCCCCATTTCCTCAGTGAGCTAGAAGCCCCATGAGGCTGAGCACTCATGTGTCCTGCAGCTCCCCTACACAACACACCAGTTATTTTGTCAGGGATCAAATGAGGGGCAAGATTACATGTGATCATTAAACTATTGAGGAAGCCACTGTAGGAGGAGGGAAAGCAAGGGATGGAGGAAGACCTGTCTCTAACCAACCCTCCCAGGCACTGATGCGAATGGACCACAGTGTGTCTTTCAAGGCACATGAGTAGCCGGGGCAGCCAATTGCTGGTTTGGGACAGTGAATGCATAGCTGGTAGAGAAGGGCCTGGTAATATTTCAAGTTCTTTGCCCCCAGAGATAGACTTGAGGTCTCAAGTTATAGAAAAAATTATTGGATCAAGAGTAAAAAAAGAATAAGGATAAGCTAGAGCATACCACCATGTCTACTATATCTAAGTATCTCTACTTAAAACTGCGTCTCCTGGGCTTGAAAATCAGAAATCTGGGCCAACAAAATGGCCCAGCTGAGAAAGGCACCTTCTGCCAAGCCTGACAGCTTGAGTTCAATTCCCAGGACCCACATGATAGAAGGAGAGAGCCAACTCCCACAATTTGTCTTCTGACCAATATATGGGTGCCGTGACACACATTCTCTCTACCCCCAAAATAAACAAGTGTAATGTAAAAACAGAGAGAAAGAGGGAATATCAGAAATTTCAGCTATTTTCTCGATGAACATGGTATAAAATTTAGGGCAAGTCATTAATCTATTTGCTGTTCAATATTTACTTGCATACAGACTGGGGAGAAGAACATCCTAACAAAGCAACAGGTAATACTGAACCTGTATTACCATTCCTCAACACACGGGCCTGCTGAACTGCATCCACTGGCTGTGGTAGCAGGGAGCTGAGGAAACATGGAGGAACAGATCCAGGCCAGGATCTAGGGAGCAATGGTGCCAAAGTAGCTGCCTTTGTCTTGGAGTGACCACTGTCAACAGCCGAGTGGAGCATTATTAGGCCAGGTACCTTCTCTCAACATCCAGGCTACGTGTATGCCTTTGTAAGTAGAAAATGGCGACCCTAGTAGCTCTGTAGAACACTTCATGTGTGTACACCCAGACTCCACCCTTTAGAGAAGGAGGATGAAGTTTGTAGCAAATGGAGAAGTTAAGAATCAACGGCCCAGAGTGCACCTCAGTGGCAGAGCACTTACCTAGCAAGTGCAATCCATCCCCAGTATTGGAGAAACAAACAAAACACTATTATTTTCCACCACGCTCTTCATTAACTTGTGCTCCAGTCTGAGTACCTGAGTGTCTATCTTTACTAATTAATATCTGAGGTTGAAGATGTAGTTCAGTTGTGCATTGTGTGCCTAACATCCAAGAAGCCCTGGATTCCATCATCTCCAGTACCACGTAAACTAAGTATAGAGATGTGTCTTTAATCTGAGTACTCTAGATTTTAGAGTGACATTGGGATAGATGGATCTCTCCAAGTTCAAGTTAGCCAACAGTTTTCAACCTGTGGGTCTCACCCCCTTTGGGGGTCAAACGACCCTTTCACAGTGGTCTCCTAAAACCACCTGCATATCAGATATTTACATCATAATTTATAACAGTAGCAAAATTATAGTTATGAAGTAGCAACGAAAGTAATTTTATGGCTGGCGGTCACCACAACATGAGGACCTATGTGTATTAAAGGGTCACAGTAGTAGGAAGATTGAGAACCACTGTGTCTATAGGTAGACGTGTGAGGGCCAGAAGTTGAAGGTCACTTAGTGAATTCAAAGCCAGACTGGACTACAAGAGACCATGTCTCAAAAATAATAATAATATCTAGAGCACTAAACAGTTCAGTTCTTTAATACCCTGTGTCTATGTCAACTAGAACCTGTTAAGGAATGTAAAGCATTTGGATACAAAGTAATATCTGTCGCCTTCAAAGGCGACAAAGCTTCGGGGCAGCAGTGTTTTATCCTAGGCTTCCAGCTGTTAGCTGTAGTGTATTTATAAAGGTGCAGCCTTGTGTTGCACATCCACATCCCCGCCCATGTCCCCGCGATCCAGGGACATGCTTAAACAAGTTGGCAGATGGACAGCAAGTGAGGTCTGAATAGCTATATACAGTCAAGGACAAATATATTTTGGTATTTTAAAAGCCTAGTGTAAAAATAGCCATGAAAATATCTCATGATAAAAATAATCAGTTCCAAAGGCTTCTATTGGTTTCCCCCTTTCTGAATTGGAAGGACATTATGCGACTTACAGTACTGGGGCCCAGTGTCATATTTGTTATGTTTATGTAGTAACCAAAACCAAATATTTATGTGGTTACAAAACTTTTAGCAGACCCCAAACTTGGAATAATCCAGAAGAAAACAAAATGCTCCATTTTGGGCTGTTGTAAATCCCCTGTTGTCGATGTGCCTCAGACCCTGGAAGGGAAGAAGTCCAAATGGCTCCCATATGTCTTCGGAGACTGGGCTTCGGGAGGTAGTACGGAGGAGGACGGAGGAGAGGGCTGCTGGTCTGCGTGGGGTGTCCCAACAGTCTGCTAATGGGCAGGGCATCATTTTGCACTTGTCAGCTGTTGCCTGGGGCTGCCTGCATGATAAATGACTAGTGGGCTCCACCTAGGCTCTTCTTACACTAAAAAATTCAGTGCATATGGTTCTGGCCTGCTCTCTATCCCATCCTATCTGTTTGTCACTCTGGAAGTACCTTTGTTCCTTAAGCCATAAAAAAACAACAACAACAAAAAAAAAACCAAACTGCAGCTTTTAGGGGTGGATGTAGGCCAAGAACTAGTCAGTCTTTAGGGATGTGGCATAAGGAATCATATTTGAAATCTAGAATCAGAATCACTTAGGCAAGCACTTAGGGTCAGTGGGTTGAGAGAGAAGGGAAGAGAAGTCAGTAAAGCTGCTCCTCTGGCTGGTGTGGAAAGACCCAGAGGTCTGCCTCTCTACTGGCAAGCATTGAGGGATTTTACTTGGGAGAGAGAAGGGAGGGTACTTCCGGGGCTGTGTGCATGACAAGGTAGCTATGAGGGAGCAGTTCTTTTGGGACACTCTACTGCACCGATACTATCTACACATGAGGTTGTAGAACAGAAACTCAGGAGTCTAGAAGTTGTTAGCACAATGCTGGGCATAGGCAGTAGCAATCAGTCACTGTCAGCTGCCTCTGTGTTGAAAATATGAGATTCAAAATGAAGTCTTTCTTCCTCCTCCTGCTTCTCTGTTTCTTCTTCTTATGCTCATACTCCTTCTTGTTTGTTTGTTTGTTTGTTTGTTTTTCAAGACAAAGTCTCAATATGTAGCCCTGGCTGTCCTAGAACTCACTCTGTAGACCAGGCTGACGAGAACTCACAGAGATCACCTGCCTCTGTCTCCTGAGTGCTGGGATTAAAGTTGTGTGCCACTGCACCCAGCTGCTTGCTTAAAAAAAAAAAAAAGAAGAAAGGAAGAAAGAAATTAGTGTGTGCCTGAGCATGCTCGTGCGTGTCACAGCATTTGTGTGGAGACTAAAGAACAATTTATGGGAATTGGTTCTCTTCTATCACGACTGTTCTGAGGATTGAACTCAGGTCATTAGGCCTGGTGGTGAGTGTCATTACCTAATGAGCCATCTGACTTGGCTTATCTCGTTTTGTTGCTAGTGTTTAGATAGAGTATTGTGTTGCCCAAGATAGTCCTGAACTCTCAAAGTAACCAAGGATAGCCAATAACTCTAGAGCTTCTTTTTCTACCTCCCCAATGATAGGATCACAGGCATAGACCACCACATCATTTTATTTTATTTCATTTTACTTTATTTTATTTTTAAATGGGATCTCATTATGCTACCCAGGCTGGTCTCAACCTGGAAGGCCCAAGTGATCCTCTAGTTAGAGGATGCATTGGCTACATAGCAAGGCCCTGTCTAAACAAGCAAACAAACCAAAATAACCCAAACACTTCCAGCTCCAAGTATTTTAGATAAAGGAAACTCAACCTGTATAGCCATTCCTCAACACATGAGCTGCTTCTACCGCAGGGGAAGGGCTAATATTAGACATTTAGCTGTGGTAACCAGAAAAAGAAAAGGGCAGAAACCTTCTCAAAGGGCTTGGACTTGAAGGAATGATGGCTATGCATCAGTTTGCCAAAAACTACAGCCTACAGGAACAAGCCTACCCTGGCCAGGCTAGCAGAAGGGTGTCTGCCTAGGAACTGAGGGCCTTTTTGTCCTTGAATAGTTCAAAGCATTTCTTGAAGCTTTGCAGGCAAGGCAAGGAACACTCAGTAGACCTAAAATAGCCATGCCGGGGCTCATAGCCAGCAGCTGTGGTAATGGCAGCTGCTGTGACCCATGTCACTGCACCTGACCTCAGGCATGGGAATCCCTAACAAATGGTCATGAGTGCTTCACATTCTTTATCTGTCTAGAAGCCAGTGAGAGGTAAAGGAGAGCCAGAGCACTAGTACTCAGTGAAATCAGGCAGCTTTCTCATTCTGTAGCCCCTCGCCTTACCATGGAAGTCATGGGGTTTGAGGGGAGCCAGAACGCCTGCACTTCGGAACTATGAGGGTACTGTCGTGTTAGCCTGTCCTCAGGATAGTTTACTCTCATTTTAGCATTCAAATAAGTCTCTCATCTGGATAGATACCCGCACCCGGGGCTCTCTGCCTGCTGTCTTGAGCATGGAGCACCATTCAAGCTAGAATAAAGACACTGACTCTCACTAACACCACTGTAGTGCTGCTTTACCCAATTTCAGTCGATCTTAGAAAAGCATAGCGCCAAAGCCAAGGTCACAAAGCCAATGTATGGCAAAGGTGAATCCAAATGGTCTTTTTCCTCCACAGAAGGCTACCAATATCTTGCAATATTTCTTCTCATAAAAGTATTCTCCAGGTTGGACTGCAGCTCAATGGTAGAGAAATGGCACAGCATGAATGAAGTTCCGGTTGAATCCCAGCACCACAAAAGAAAGTCAATATTGTTAGTATTATTTCTTTAAATTTTTTAGTTTATTATTAAATTAGTTGCTATTTAAACTTTATTTTATTATGTATGTGCACACATGTATGATGGGAAGGGTATGACACAGCACCTATATAGAGGTCAAAGGGCAACTTTGTAGAGTGGGATCTCTGCTTCCACTTTTACGTAGAGCCTAGGACTCAAACTTGGGTCACCAGGCTTTCACAGCAAGTACTTACTCAGTTACTTTTCTATTACTATGATAAAACAAGACTTGCTGAGTGTGGTGGCACACGCCTTTAATCCCAGCACTCAAGAGGCAGAGGAAGGAGGATCTCAGTGAATTCAAGGCCAGCCTGGTCTACATAGCCTGTCCAGGACAGCCAGAAACCCTTAGTGAAACCCTTTCTCAAAAAAACAAAACAAAACAACAAAACCCCAAAACACCATGACCAAGGAAGGCATCTTATAAAAGGAAGGATTCGGGTTCTGGGTTCCAGAGGGATGAGCATCTGTCATGGTGGGGAAATGTGGCAACAAGCAGCAGGCTGGAGCAGATGCTGAGGGCTCCCATCTTGACATTTTGAACTACAAGCAGGAAGCAGTGAGCTCACTGGGAATGGCTCAAGGCTCTGAGACCTCAGAGCCAGCCCTTAGTGACGTATTTCATCCAGCAAGTCCACACCTCCTAAATCTGCCCAAACATTGCCACCAACTGGAAACCAAGTATTCAAAACCTGAGACTGGGGACATGTATCATTCACACCACCACAGAGCTGTTCCCTGCTGAGCCCTCTCCCCGACAAAGGTCAGTGTTCTTGTCAAGTTTCCTGAGCATATAGAAATGGTATATACCCAGAAATTCGGAAACTATGAAGCAAATAAAGACATAGTAATTATAATACTCTCTATATAATTGAGGTTAACTTTAAATTTTTTTCCTTAATATGTTTTTCTGTGCATGTATTTATAATACTCTTCTCCTATCCAAATTGGGATATTAAAACTTTATAAGACTTTCCAAAGATGTTTAAATTTTCTAGAAATACCAAGAAAACTATTTTAGTCAGTGAAGCCAACATTGACTCCCAAAGTTCAGCTATAGTTTGGAAAATTGACCACAGTTTCCAAGAGGAGACTAAATGCGGCCACAAGCTCATTTCCACCCGGATGGAGGCTGGCTCTAAGTGGCTGGCCATTTGTTCCTCTGGCAGCGGGACCACTCTTCAGTGGCACCCGATAGCTATTAATGTCATTAGAAGTCCTTAAACCTCTTTGGGTATTAATCATGCTCCAGATGTTACAAAAATTTAGTGACTGAAAATGTACATACATTAAACTCTTCAGCTGCTGTCTCAAGGTCATGGGGATTTCAATTCATTCTCTTCTTCCTGAGCACGCAGCCAGCTCCCATCAGTGAAACCCCAGCCTCATTACAAACCAAGAAGGCTTCATTATGCATTATTTTATATTTTTCACTGGCTACCCCACAAGTGTACATGTTCCTTTACAGCATCTCTCCTTTGATAGTCCTTTGAGGGACCCTTTTGTAGGCAGGAGAGATTATTCTGTTTTGATTCTTTGTCCGCGAAAGAGCATTTGGGGCTAATCTCTCTGCTTCATCTGATCAAATGAAATTATTTTTAGTAGAAATTCCTTGTTTGCAAGACAGCTTATAATCTCAGAAAGCCCTTTGCCTTGTAGACTTGTGGTCGTGGTGACAGTGTTCATCTGCAGTGGTAATATTGGCCTGGGCAGAACATGACCTTTGCACCCACCGTTTCTGTTTGTGTTGCTGAATATGGTATCTGTAGCTTGCATAATTTCTTATATCTACCTCTTGAACTCCATCCCTGAAGGCTGTTCTTTTTGGTTCTCAGTGTAGCTCCAAGGTGCTGAGGTAGACATCAGGCAGCATGGGCCTGCTGTATGCATCCAGGGGCAGCTACATACAGCTCTGCCAGGTACTTTTAAACACTCAGCACACGGTAAGCACAGCCCCTCTCACTGGAGCCCCACAGGGTAAGTGTGGAAAAATGTGAGAGCTGTGTCATGAACCACAGTGGGTTTTGCATTCTGTGTAATTTGAAGACAAGATTCCTTTGCTGTGCGTCACCTCCTATACAACCGCTGTTGTCCAATATTTCGTAACCATCAATTCTCTGCCAGTGCCCACATGCAAAAATGGGTTTGTATTAAAAAATAAATGAGAACAGCACATTCTGATGTGGTGTAGTGTATCAGCAGTTTCCAGCAGAAGCCTCGCTGCTGCTCGCCCTTCCTCTCGTAGGAGACAAAGGACAGAGCTACTTATCCCATTACAGCGCCTGGTGAGAAGGGCAAAGCGATGTCAGAATCAAAGAAAAGCCCTTTTTTCCTCCGAAATATCTAAATGTTCAAAGATAGGAACAGCCACAGCAGGAGAATGCTGTGCTGTGCACGTTGAGCTGGTTTTGTGGGCCATCCCTTTCCAGTCGGACAGCTTGATCACTTTCAAGTTGAAAATCCAGACAATCAGACTCACAATGGCTTATTATTATCATCACACAAAAAGATCAGAAGTGGGCAGTCCGATCCGAACCCTCTGGGACTCTTTTTCTCCTGCCCCTCCACCTTTACCAGGTGGGCACTGTCCTTGTGTGTGTTGCCTTCTGTGTACCCCAGGGCTTACGAATGATTCTTAAGGAAGAAAGGATCGGGGTGTACCAGTTACATGGTCTCCTTTCATGTGGACAGCGAATGGTGTTCCTGAAGCTGGACATGGCACCGTGCAATAGAATCCAGCTACCTGGGCAAGTGAGGCAGGAAGGTCACAGGTGGGTTTATAGGAGTTTGGGCCAGTCTGGGGGAAGTGCCACAGAAAAGGGACAGGGGTGGAGGAATGAAAGGAAAGAAAAAGGTTTCTGTCAAAACCTCGGAAGATTCTTACTAGCTTTTCATCGGCCAGAATTGTGTCACACAGCCATTTCAAAAGGCTAGAAAAGTCCAATTTAGGGCCAGGAGCTCAATGGAGAAGTGCCCCTTAGCATCCACGAAGCCTGAGTTTTCTCCCCAGAACCACGAAAACAAACAGGATAGCAACAATGAAGAAAAACGAGTTTTAGTTGGGAATATTGCTGGCTTGACCTAAATTGAAGCCTGTTAAGTGGTTCTGCTAGTGACATTCCATAGCAGCTGGTCCTTGGTGGGAACAAGGAAAGGAACATACTGACATCCTAGGGGAAGTGATTGTTGCCACATGGGTTTCTAGATGCACATCCTGCATCTAGAATCACAACCCTGGCTACAAGGGAATGGTCCCAACCTTTTGTTCATCTGTGAGCATTCTGTAATGACTTGTTAATTCTCCATTAAAGTCATTATAAAAATTGTTTGTTTCGATTAATGGGAAAGTAAAAGGAAATGGCCACTTCACTCATTTGCTTATAACCCTTTGGGAACTTTCCATAGCTTTCATCATAGTCTGCTGGCTGCTGGGGTAACAGATGTCCACAGATAAATGATAAATTACACAGGTTCATCTGACTCACAGTTCTGGAGGCTGGGATGTCCAGGAACAAGGTGCCGGCATTTCATGGAGGCATTTGCACTGACTCAACATGGCAGAGGGGCTGTTGAGCAGGCATGAGGTGAGTGGAGGGAGAATAAGAGAATGGGAAGAAAAGGTACGGGCCAAAGTTATAAATAAACTCACTCTGAGAGAATGACAGTAAGCGCTGCTTTAAAACTTTCTTTTAGACATTATTTGTATATCGGGGAGGTACACATGTTATCACATGCCTATGGCAGTCGGGGATAACTTGTAGAAGTCATTTCTCTCCATCACGTGAGTCTCAGAGACCAATCTGAGGCAGTCAGGCAAACACCTGCTGAGTCATCTCACCAGTCCATTAATTACTACTTGAGGATCCTATATCCTTTTTCAAACAGTATGTGTATTGATGTGTGTCTATATGTATATATATATTCACATGAGTACAATACCCTAGGAGGCAAAAAGAGGGTATCAGATTCCCTAGAATTGAGGTTTATAGCTGGTTGTGAGCCATCAGACATGAGTGCTTGGAACCAAACTCAGATCCTCTGCAGGAGCAGCAAGTCCTCTCAACTACTGAGCCATCTCTCCAACCCCAAGGTTACATATCTTAGTGTTGTTACAGTGGCAACTGCATTTCGTTATGAGCTTGGGAAGGAACATTCAAACCCCAGCAGCTCGTAAGATAACACATAAAGTCCTTGGCACGGCCTTTAGATAGCAACGGGGCATTGTCCCACTTAGGAGTCCTCTGTCTGTCTCTCTGCCTATGGGCCCTTGCGTATGACCTTCTATTTCCTCAGAAACCTCATTCCCTACCCTGGCCCCTTTACTCCCTGCTCATTCTTCAGCTCTAAGATAAAAATGTTCTTAAAGCTTTCTCTGACCTCTCAAGCTAATTTGAACTCTAAATAGTTTTACCCTTTCCTTAGCATTTACCTAAAAAATTAATTTGTAATGTATTGCTCAAGTCTGCTTCATCTGCTAGAATGTTTGTGAAGGTTCAAATGTTCTTGATTACTGCCTGAACTGTAGCCCCAAGCTGAGCACCTGCTGTATAGTAACCACTTAACACACACTTACTAAATAAGTGAACATTCACAGATGTGAAGGTTTTTTTTGCTGATAGTGTATGCTAGTGCCTCTCAAAATAAGTCCTCAAGCTGTGCTAGTCCACAACAATTCGTTTTTAATGGCAATAAGGACAGGAGTTGAGACTCTTGGAAAGTTTTATGGCAATCCCTGAAGTGTTGGTATGCAGTGATTTGGAAGTCTTGAACAATGACAACAAAGTTAGTCCTCCATCACAGTGGGAGAAGTGTTGCTGTGGAGTACATACTAACCAACTCCACTAATACATGCTCCCTTCCCCCTCCTTCTCGTTCTTGCCCTCACCTTCTGCCTTGTTAAGCAGTCTGGCTCCAGTAAGCACTAGGTAAGTATCTGTTATTGTTGCTACTCATAACATGCTTGAGAGAACAAGTTTACACAAAATAGGGCAGGGAAAGGAGAAGGGGGGAAAGAAGGAGCAGGAGGAGGAGAAGGAGGAGAAAAAGAAGAAGAAAAATAGATCTTTGAGATGGCTTAGTAGGTTAAGACTTGCTGCCACGTCTGATAACCCGAGTTCTATCCCCAGGACCCGTGTGGTAGAAGGAGAGAACTGACCCCCACAAGTTGTCCTCTGACCCCCAGAGTCATGCTGTGGCTCGCCGGTGCCACACACTGGTGCACACCCCCGCCCCCACGCATACACATACACACACACAAAATAAAAATAAAATGTAATGTTTATAAATGGGCCAGTGATGCACCTTCGTGGCAGAGTGCATGCTTCTCCGTGTTTAATCACAAACCTCTAAAATAGTCAATAAAAAAAACAAAAATAAAGATGGCTGTGATAGCAGTAACTCCCTGGGTAGGAAGGCCACAGAGATGGACATCAAGCCTGCTCTGAGGGCACACAGCCCATGGACAACAGGAGGCCGATGCTTGAGGCAAGCTGAGGCCCTGACCTCATGGCAATGGAAATATTTGCACGGCAGAGCTGGTATGTTCCTGCCTGGTTTTTCCATGGGAAAAACTTCCAAGTTGGACAATCACAGTAGGAGGGATACATCTTCTTATGTATTTACTTTTTAACTATATTCTTTTCCCCATGAGTTGAAGCTTTTCGTGTACAGTGCAAATACAGCTTTAACTTAGAACTGAATTTTTCCCCACTCATTCACACCTTAGTCTGAGAGTTAAAAAAAAAAAAAAAAAGAGCAAAAAATGTATAAGCAGTCTGAACTTGTGTACCTGCTTCAAGGAATGAGGGCACCGTGAGGAAGCTTTGTAGGTGACGAGGAGGGATAGTTGGTAAATTGTGGAGTCCTCCAAAAGCACAGATCAAGGAGCCCAGTGATAGGGCTAACCTTGACTAGAAAGAGATCCTTCCAGTCTTGGCCCATTTGGTGTTGCTGCAACAGAATATACCCAGATCCGGCAAGTATAAAGAGAAGAAAGGTATTCCTCACAGCTCTGGAGGCTGAGAATACAATGTTAAGGTGTTGGCACCTGTCAAGGGCCCTCTTGGCTGCATCATTCCTTGGCACAGAGTGGGAGAGAAAAAGACAAAGATGGGGAGAAGGAATAGATGGATGGACGGAGAGAGGGACGGAGGGAAAGAGAGGAAGAAGTAGAGGAAGAGAAAGAAAAGGAGAAGGGGAAAGGAGAGGGGGAGAGAAGAGGGAGGAGAGGAAGAGGAAGAGGAAGAGGAGGAGGAGGAAGGGGAGGAGGAAAAGGAGGGGAGGAGAGTATAAAGAGAAAACATCAGGAGCCCCCTTCCTCTAGTAGCTGGTGAATCCACTCATAAGGTGATATGAATAAACATAGGTTTAAAAGCCCCATCTCTCAGTTTTGCTGTCTTACTTCATTGTAAAACTTTAACTAGTGCCCAAAGCATGACTCTGGGGGGAGGGTTCGAACAAGTCCTCTTCTGACAGGTAAAGGAAGGAAGGAAGGAAGGACGGAAGGAAGGAAGGAGGGTAAGAGAGATTGGGAGATACTGAGAGAGAGAAAGCAGGAGAGGGAGGGGGTGGGTAGACCTGTTATTAGGCTCTTCTCCAAGCTCCCACCACCCCTTCCCTCAGTCCCCTCACTGTCAAGGCTTTGGGAGCAGTGGGAGAACTTTGGGGGTAGATGTTGGGATGCCAGGATGATGCACAACAGAGCCAGTGCCCCAGAATCTGTCCAGCACGTTCTGAGCATTCTAAAGTCGTAAGGATACAGCCATGACCAAGAGCCCGAGGCTCCTCCTGAGCCTGTGGACTGGAGGAGGAGGCCAGCACAGGCAGTGAGAACTTAGTCCAGCGATGTTAGGATATTGGAGAGTATGGGGCGTGCTGCCTTGGGAAAGGAGTAGAGCACAGCTAAAGGCCAGAAAGATTACAGGCAGGGAAGCAGCACACTGTGGCTAGAGGGAGGGCAAGTGGTGTGGGTAAGAAAAGGTTGAAGCTAGAAGGATGAGCAGGCTCAGATCTCAAGGCTGAGACTTCCCTCCAGGCTCCAAGGGCAAGCTCAGGTATATCCTGCAGGGAGGGAAGACATTGAGCAGCCAGAAGCCAATGAAAGGGGAATGGGGACAGGGGGATGGACAGATGGAAAGCAGCAGATGCTTAGAGAGGGGGAAAGGGCTAGCTGGAGGGCTGGCTCGGTGTAGATGGTGTGGATGGGAAGTTTCCTCTTGGGCAACTGAGGAGAGGGAGAACCAGTTTCTGGAGGAAGGTGACAAGCTTATTCTTGAGTCTGTGAACGAGAGGCCCTTGGGAATGTAAATGGAGAGCAGGGAAAGGATCCACTGGTCTGGAGCCCAGCAGAGCTGCATTGATGTGAGGTTCTGAGAGACTGAGCTTCAGCACTGCATGCTAATGGGGATACTGAGTGTTTAGGAGAATCAGGTGAAAAGGCAAGAATATGACAAGGAGAACCAGGCAGAAACTAGACCAGGCTAGACCAGAAACAGAACAGCCTGGAAGGAATGGGAGACCAAAAATGCCTAGAATTCATGGAGAAACTCACTCTAAGTAGGAGGGTGGGAAGGTGGTAGATAAAAACAGAAGAGCAGAAGCCCAGGGAGGAGAGCCATGACCTTGGGGAAAGGACAAGAAGAAATGATCCAGGTCACCGCTGAATTAAGCCTGGGGAGGTTGGACTTGCTATGACTAGCTGTGGAGCAGTGGGGGTGGGGTGGGGTAAAACAGGGAGGGAGGGAGAGGCTGGGACCATGCCTAGGGGCTGGGGATGTGGCTCAGTTGGTAGTGTTTGCCTCAGTCAGTCCCCAGCACCTTAGATAATGCCAGCACCTAGGAGGTAGGAACAGGAAGCTCTGAAGTTCAAGGTCATCTTCGGTGACAGTAAGTTTGAAACCATCCTGGTACATATGAGATCTTGGCTAAAATAAAATAAAAACAGAGAGGCAGGGGTGTTGGCACAAACCTGTTACCCCAGAACTTGGCAGGTGGAGGCAGGAAGATCAGAGATACTAGGCCAGATTCTGATACATAAGGTGTTTGAGGCCATCCTGCACTACATGAGATGCTATTGCAAAAGAAATAGTGAATAAATGAATGAATGAATGAATGAATGAATGAATGGTGTGTCTGTCATCCAAGCACCCAAGAGGCCGAGGCAGGAAGAATGCCTTGACTTCTTCAAACCAGCTTAGATTACTTACATAGTGAGTTACAGACTTGTCTGAGAGAAGAGTCAGGAAGGAAGGATGACAGGAAGGGGAATAAAAGGTCCTTCATTTCTTCCTTCAAGAAGAAAAAGAACATTGAAGCTGGTTAGGTGAGGATGAGCCCAAGGTGCAGAACAGAGGGAGAAACACCGACATGGGGAGGGTGAGAGGAGAGTGCAGCTGCCCAGGATAGCTGGGAGGAAGCTGCGCACCCTTAGAGGAGGCGGCAGGAGACCCACAGTTAGAGAACCTTTCTTGTGCCAGACATTGTGCTAAGTCCCTTGTGTGTGTGTGTTGGGGGGGAGCAGATAGGGTGGAACTCAGTCCTGGTGCATGCTAGGCGAGTGTGCCTACCACTGGAATGCCTTTGGCTCTAACCATCCCATTTAGTGCCCACCCATAACAGCCTCTCTCTCTTTCTCTCTCTCTCTCATACACACACTCCAGAGAACTCTCTAAGCAAGCAGGGTCACTCATTAAACCTGGAGCTTGCTCGTTTGGCTAGTCTGGCCTACCAAGAGGCCTCAAGATCCTCCTGTCTCTGCCTCCCCAGAACAGGGGCCATAGGCCACCATGCTTGGCTTTCTACAGGGGTACTGGGGATCTGAACTCGGGTCCTCAGTCTTCTTCAGCAAGCTCTTTACTGACTGAGTCATCTTCCCAACTCCGCTAGGGGACAGTTTTTAATGGATGTCTCCTTAGTTATCACAGCTGGTAAAGAAAGGGTCACAGAGCTGGTAAGGGATTCAACTGAGACTTGGTTCCACAGTGATGGGAATGGGGGAGGGGGCAGATGCAGGTCTGCAGAGTCTGCAGGTCTGGTGGCAGTGTGTGATCTGAGGCTCTGTCTGTGTGAAGAAGGAGAGAAGGGTGGCAGCAGGAAGACTTAGCTGTCATTCTCAGCAGGGTGAGTGGAATGATAGGTGAGCTCCAGGCCAGCATCCAGCCCTTCCTGCAGCAGGGAGTGGCCTGGGGAGATGGAGGCCCTGTGGGGCTTGGAAGGAGTTCTCACTGGTCTCTGTGTTTACCTTTCACACCTGAGCTTGGCCTGCAAAGGAGGTCTTCCTGCATTGCTTGAGGAGTTCCAGAAGGGAGAGAAATCTCAGGCTCCCTGCCAATGGTAGGGAGGGAGCTCCCTCACCAGAATAACAGTCCTGTGGGATTCTGGGAAAGGGTGGGGCCACACCCATGAGATGACCATTCTTGTGATTTTTTTTCCCATAGGCTTTTGTAGCAACTTCGTAATTTGTATTTTTGTTTTTAACATACCGAGTCTCTGTGGCAAAACAGTTTTTGGTTCTGAAATGTTTCTTTGGTGGATCATTCAGTAATAGGCTGACAGCAGAGTTCACCGTCCTTGCTGTCTAAAATGAAAATGACAATTTTACCATTGACTCCCATGAGGCCATGGGCTTTAGTTGTGCTGTTGCGTGCTATGTCCCTGGAGCCTGGCAGGTAATGGGTGCTCAGTAAATAGGTGTTGGAGGCAGATGCGCACTTACTGTGGAAGGGACTTGCTCAGCCCCCTCCTCGGCGCTGAGAGAAGATTATTGTGTACCTTCATGGTTGCAGGACTTTTTTTGTAAAAATTCAAAAGTAAAATATTTTTACTAGCTAAGACCTCTTTCTCATGCCTAATCTCCCCTCTATCTCTGTCTTAATGCCAAGTGACATGGAAACAGCCTTGGCCCAGCTGAGAGGAAGTTGCAGGATGTGGGGGACACATACATGTGGTATAGGGACACTTAAGTATAGGAAGAAGTTATTGTTGGCTCTCTCAGCATGGAAACAGCTTCCAGAGATATTCCTGTCATGCACCCTGAAGACTCACTGGGTGTGTCACAAAGGTGCAGGGTCAGATACCATGATGTCACAGATGGGCATATCCTAGGCTGACAGCACTGGCCACTCATGGGCAGTACTGAAACAAGGGGCAGGTAGCTGCCCTCAGCTTGATGATTGGATGAACCCAGAGTTTAGGAACAGTTGGCCTGAACTTCACTTTTCTCTCCTGCTTACATACAACAGAGCTTCAAAGCTTGTCCCTATTCCAGAGAATGCATGGAAACTTTCCAGGAAATGATACATCTTCCTAAAAGATGCTTTTGTGAGAACAGTTTGACTGGGCCTTTCCAAGGGGCGGACCAATGTTCAGAGCTCATGCATCTATCAAATTTGAATTCCTTTCAAAGACCAGCCAAATGAGCCAGGTGCAGTGTGGGGGTGCAACTGAAGTTCCAGTTGCTTTTGAGACTAAGGAAGACCATGAGCTCAGGAGTGCGACATTTTTTGAAAAAAATTAGTAATGATAATAATACAAATTTGAAATCAAAATAAGAGGCTGGAGAGATGGCACAGCAGTTAAGAGCACTGGCTGTCTTCCAGAGAATGTGAGTTCAGTTCCCAAAGCCCACATGGTGGCTCACAACTGTTGATAACTCCAGCCCCAGAGGATGTGACACTCTCTTCTGGCCTCCTTGGACACCAGGCACGAATGTGGTGCACAGACACACACGCAGGCAAAACACCCATAACACATAACATAATTTTTAAAATTAAAATCCAAATAAATATGGCCTATGTGAAAGTCTTTGTACCAAATGCTGTACAGGTAATATCATGCCACCTTGTTAATGAGTGCATTATAGTTCTGATGACGTTCGTATCCATTCATTAGACACGTGGTGTCCTGGATATGGAAGGGACATACTCACAATGCAGTATGCATTTGAAGAGCTTTCAACGTCTCGGCTCTGTGTTGGGGGGTGGGGAGTAAATAGGAGATGACAGTTCCTGACTGGAGCATAGGCAAGGGAGGGGATGGACGAGTGGAGGCACTTGGGTGGAGCACCGTCCTCAGTGAGGTATGGGGCGAGTCTGGGAATGCTTCTTGGAAGAGTTGAGTCAACCTCTTGGCTGGGAGGCGACAGCCCTGGGTGGGAGGCCGAACTGGAGCAAAGGTTCCCAAATCTGGCTCATCATCAGACTCACCTGAGGAGCCCAAGACTCTCAGGCCCACCCTGACCTGCTGACTCAGAGTACAGCAGGGCATACCTCAGGAGTCAACCCATCTCACACTGAACCACGAGTCAGCATAGGGGCTCAGAGGCTCGGTGCTACTCCCAACTTGAACTGCTCTGAATAGTCACCCCACTCAAGAGATTTCCACCCAGGTGGCTGAGACCTCAGTGAAATGACACTGTGGTCTAACCAACTTCTACGCAGTCCTTCCTCTTCCCTCCCTGGTCAGTGGTATCGATACTGAGAGCTCTTTCTAGCCGAGTTCTGCACTGAATCAGTATCTGCTTCTCTGGGAACACAGCTCGAGGTGTTGGGTAGTAGCAGGGCTCCAAGAAAGCTGATGCTAAAATGGGACTTGGATTTAGGTCATCTACTGCCCAACTAGCGGTGAGAACCGTGGCAGGAGGCAAAACTCTGACACAAGATAGCACAAGATAACAGTGACGTCATCTGGACTAGTGTTCTGTCCAGAAGGGAATGTTCTAGAAGGTGTGATAGGTCGTGTATTTAGAATTGGGGAGGGACAATGCAAGCCTGTTGCAATTGGACAGCTTTTGCTAGGGATAATTAACACTTTGAAAAGTAATGAAGCATTGAAAAAGAATAATCAGCAATTAAGTACTTGGTGTTCAAGCCAAAAGACCTCCTTGGGAGCACATAAAGAGAGTTATTTCTTGCACCTGGAAGAAAAGGGAAGCTGAGGCTAGGTATGGAGCAAGAAAGGTTGCAGTTTAAGGTAGACAAATCTTTTTCCTCAAGATGCCAGGAGGGATGGCAGAAATTCAGAATGTGTTTACCAAAGTAGCCCATGAGCTTTTGAAACAAGAAGCGAGTTCTGCTGGGAGAAACCATCAAGAAGAGGCTCCCTCTACTACAGGAACATCTGTCAAGAAGCCCACAGCAGCCATCGAGGGAGACTACATAGACGAGATACACCCTTTACTGGAAACAAGCCCATCTGAGGGCACTGGATCCTGCCTGGGGTGGTGACCAGGGTAAAGATGCAGAGAACCATTGTCATTCATGGGCACCATGTCTCCTACATCCATGAGCACAGTCACTTTGAGACGAGCTACAAGAGTATGTCTGCCTGTTGGGCAATGATGGCGCCCGCACACCTTTAATCCCAGCACTTGAGAGGCAGAGGCAGGTGAGTTTCTGTGAGTTCGAGGCCAGCCTGGTCTACAGAGCAAGTTCCAGGCCATTCAGGGCTACACAGAAAGACTCTGTCTTGAAAAAACAAAAACTTAAAAAAAAAAAAAAAAAGATAAAGAAATAAAACACCTCACACCTGTTCCCCTTTTCCAGGGATGTGCAGATCAGCAACATAATCACCACGGGCGAGTGCAGGCCCCTGAGTAAGACAGTTCACTCCTGTAAGCTCAAGGTCACCAAGGTCACTGGCACTAAGAAGCAGTTTCAAAAGTTCTGAGAAGATGCTGGCCAACTCCCCAGAACAACAATACAGTTATTTTTCTAACTTATAGGGGTTAAAAAAAAAAAATGTAGATTGGTCTAGGCCAAGGCCAGGACTGTGGTGGAGAAAAGAATGGGTCTCTGTTAGAAACAAGGCTGTTAGGGCCCAGCTTCTGTTTAGACAACATGGAGCTGATATTTGAGTCAGCCAAAATGTGGCTGACAATGGACATAGGGGAGTGAACAATGACTCAGCACAAAATGGCTGACGCTGGGTGTCTGGGGAACACTGAAACAGTGATATGCTATTTTGTTATTTTTTTAGCAGAATACCACTTGTGTGTGATTCTGTATAAATGTGTCAGCATATGCCTGAGCGTCTACCTGTGACTACCTGCCTAGCAGTTCATTTGTCCGATAAATATGTGTGTTGTCTGCTTGCAGCTCCTCACGATCTCTTCAACCTCCTAACCTCCCATGATCCTTTTCCTTTCCTGGCATCTAAGCTTGGGCCTCACAGCCTCTAATACATGGGATGTGAGTGTCTCTGTGGATTTACCAAAAGATCCTGTGTTCCCAGATTACTTTGAGCTACATTTTTACAGACCATGATTCCACCTGACTTCCTAACCAGGATACCAGTTCCTAGGGCGCAGTAATAACAGACTCCAACCAGAGGCAAACCTGGGCCTGACAAGGGAGGAAAGGGCTTCTACAGAGGAGCTGCAGGACCTCCTGCTACTTATCAGGACCTGTTGGGAGAGCATGTGTGGGATGATGGGATAAAGGCCTGGGAGCAACAGGACCAAAGGCAAAAATGGGAAAGGGTTGTCCATTCAGGGCCCATCTCAAGATAGCAGCAGAAACTTGCTAAGAAGATTCTTAGGCGCCTGAAGAAACGCATGGTCCACAGCAGTAGAAATGCCAGAATTCCTATGGCAGACAACGGAAGAGACCAAAAGGCTCGGAGAAGAGGGTCTGTTAGAATCAACACAGTGCACACAGCCAAAAAACCTGCCAGATGATGCCATTCCACGGCAGATCCAGAGGATACCCCAGGCAATAGAGATGCTGATGAGGGTGGGAGGGAGAGTGCGCCAGCATCACTTAGTCTATATATAGCCAAAGCTATGGGGAGATGCCACCCTGAATGAGGTTCACCGATAACAATGTGGTGATAGGACTCAGAAACAATAGGAAACAGATGTGACACTAAACTCTCAGAAGCCAGGTGGATGCAATTATCATAAGGAGCAGTAAGGTTGAAGTGGCAGCCAGGGGACCCTGACCCTCAGAGAGTTGTATGCGGTTAACAAAATACAGGCAGAATAATTGGGTAAAGAGACTTTGCTCAGTCAGTATAAGAAATTGAAATCCAAAACGGATGATCAGAAAGCCAAGGACAGACATCCCAATAAAAATTTAAGCTCTTTTCCAAAGTTAAGCTCTACCCAATTCTGGAGTATAAACTAGTTTTCAGATCCAGAGCCTGTGATTAAAGAGATGGTTCTCATCAGAAAGTACCCAATGATTCCATGGTGATGGTAGGGGATAGTTCCCAAGTCTTCCCTAAAGGAAACTATGACCATTTATTGGAAATCAGGTATTAGAAAAAGAATATTCTTCCCAGGACTTTTGGATGTAGGGATCCTTGCTGAAACCCCAAGACCAAAACACCATGAGACCTCCTTCAGAGTGAGTGCGTAGGGTCCAGTTAGTAAATGTAGCTTGGCCCAGGTCTAGCCCACGGATACTCGCTAAGTCTCTGAATTTACCAGGTAATCAATTTCCCAGTGTTAAATATATTATTAAAATGGCTATGGGGCCAGTGGATGGCTCAGTGGATAAAGACATTTGCCACCAAGATGGACAACCCGAATTCCATCCCCAGACCCATGTGGTGGAAAGTGGAAGGAGAGAACCAACTCTGACCTCCACTCATGCTCCATGGAACATGTACTCGAGCATGTGAGCATGCGTGTGGCACACACACACACACACACACACACACACACACACACACACCACTGGCTATCTGGCTATACCTTGGTTTCTTAGCTATGATGTAAAGGTCAAGTGGAAGGGTCTGAAGTTCTGCACCACTCCTTCCGCCATGTGCCAGGGTAGGAAATCAAAAGCTGTAATGCACTCCCAGGAAGAACAGCAATTCATAACATGCAGTTTTAAAAGTAATTGAGAAAGACCTAAGGGATGCAGGTTGGTGGTCCTCGTCACATCTTCGTTTAATCATCAATCTGAACCCTGTGAAAGTCAGACCCAGCGGATGGCAACAGAGTACCATCGTCAAACAAGAAGAAGCCCCACAATAGCTGCTGTGCCTGCTGGTATCTTTCCTAGAGCAAATACAGATATCCGTGGGTATGCACACGTGGTCTCCTGAGCCAATGGGTGCATTCTCTTTCATCAGAACAGTTGGTTCACTGGGAACACAGCATTATACTTTACAACCTTGGCCCAGGACTATGTTAATGCTCCTGCTCTTGGCACAGTATAGTTCCAAGAGGCTAGAACTGGCTGGAGACTGATGATGTCATGCTCATTGGACCATCTGAGCAAGAAGGGACTGGTGATTTTGAGGCTTTTAGAACGCATGCATTCCAGAGTGGAAGAAAAAGCTCAGAGAAGAATTAGAGGTTAGGGGTGGAGAGAGGGCTCAGCAGTAAAGAATATACACAGCTCTCACAAGAACCTGAGTTCAGTTCTTGGCACCCATGTCAGGTAGCTCGTAACTACAGTTGTCTGAACTCATGAATGCATCCACATAATTAAAAAGAAATAAATCTTTGAGGCTAGAGAAATTGCTCAGTGGCTAGAGCACTTGCTGCTCTGTCAGAAGGCTTGAGTTTGGACCCCAATACCCATGTGGCAGCTATATCATCTATAACACCCATTCCTGTGGATCTGATTCCTCTTCTGGCCTCCTCAGGCACCGAATGCACAAGGTATGCAGACATATGTGCAGGAAAAACACCCATACGCTCCAATAAAAAAAAAATCTTTAAAAAGAATCAGAGGTCTGCCACATCAGAATCATTTCTGTGGGTCAAATGGTCTAGGGCACACGGTGACATTCCTCTGAAATAAAAGATACATTATTGGATCTTTCAGTTATTGTCTCAAAGAAAGAATCCCAGCACATAGTAGTCCTCTTGGATTTCTAGAGACAGCATGTTTCAGACCTGGAGCTATCACTTTACACAAGGTAACCTGAAATGCTGTCAGGATTAAATGGGAACAGGAATGGTAAAGAGTTCTGCTGCACATGCAGGCTACAGTGCAAGCATCCCTGAAGCCTGGGCTGTATGATTTGGCAGTCTGTATGTATGGTAGTAAAGACAACAGTGTTTGGGAAAGATGTCATGTGGAATTTATGACAATTTCTAAAGAGAGAATCACAATGCAGAGGGCCAGAGTTCTGAAGCAAGGCCATGGCAGTTATGGAATTAATATCTTTCTAGAAAATCTTGGCATGCTGTTGGGGCCTAAAAGAGACAGTAGCCATTGGGCAAGTGATCCACCAGACAGAACTGCTCACCATCAGCTGGCTTTGCATGTGGAGTGATGAGGTCACATGGGCCTAGCAGCAAATCCATTCTAAGACAGAAGCAGGACATCTGGGATCAACCACAGACCCACTGTGGCATGACCCACTGTGGCATGACCCACTGTGGCATGACCCATTGTGGCATGACCCACTGTGGCATGACCCACTGTGGCATGACCCATTGTGGCATGACCCACTGTGGCATGACCCACTGTGGCATGATCCACTGTGGCATGACCCACTGTGGCATCCATCACCTGGTCCTGGGCCTCTTCCTTAGCTTACATGAATGGCTTCTTGTAAATTCCTGGATACTTGGTTTTTGCTTTGAACCTGAGCTTGGTTCATGGATGGCTTTATAAGTGAGCACAAACTGTTGCTGTGCTACACTGTCATTCAAGGGTGACCTAGAAAGATGATGGTGAGCCACAGGTCCCATTGATGTGCAGACAGACCTTCAGGCAGAGAGAACCTGTCATCCAATTTGGGGGGCGGGGAGAGTGACTTTAGCTTAGAATAAAAAAGGACTCATTTTGTAGTGCTGAATGGCTTATCAGTGGCCTTGGAAGAGAAAGATTTTGGAGATCAAGACAAAATGTACGGTAGAGGTTGTTGGATGGACATATGGGAGCAGGCATGCAATACAAATGCCACGGCAGCTGTTAAGAGCGCACCGACAGTGGTCGCAAAGACGTTGCAGCTGGAGTAGCCTGGATCACCTCTGCCACTGGCTGCTCCACTACTGGCTAAGGGAACATGTAAGCAGAGTGGCTATGGCAGGAAGGGTGGAGGCTGTGCATGGCCTGGCAGCATGAGCTCCCACTCACTGACCTTGCCACGGCTGTCATGTGTCCTGCCTGCCAACATCAAAGACTAACACTGAGTGCTGCCTTTAGCACCATGCCCCAAGAAGACCAGCCAGTTAATGTTAATGCTAACATAAAGAGATATTCTGGGTGGAACTGTAGCTCTACTCTATATAGGTCTCAAAACATCTAACAATTAGAGGGTTCTATTCACCATCATAGGAGCCCATAAAACATTGCTACCCTCCTCTGCTTTTTTTTTCCTTTTAGATAAGCTCTCTTTATTTATTCCTGGCTGTCCTGGAACTCTCTATGAAGACCAGGCTGGCCTAGAACTCACAGAAATCCTCCTGCCTCTGCTGGAATTAAAGACCTTTGCCACCATGCCTGGCCTCCTTGTCTGCTTTTTGTTGCTGTTAATAAACAAATAACAAACAAACAAAACAAAAACAAAACCAACTCAGGGAGGAAAGGGTTTATTTGCTGTCTATATGTCCCAATCACAACCCATCAAGGCAGGAGCTAAAGCAGGAGCAGAGGCAGAAGACGTGGAGGAAAGCTGCTTCCTGGTTTGTTCTTCACGCTTGCTCAGCTTGCTTTTTTGTTTTGTTTTTAGAAATCAGTGTCTCACTATGGAGACCTGGCGGGCCTGAGACTCACTATGTAGACCAGACTTGCCTGGAAGTCACAGAGATCCGCTTCTTCTGCCTCCCCTGTGCTGGGATTAAAGACATGTGCCACCACATATGACACAGCTCGCTTTTTAAAATACAAGCCAGGCCACCTGCCCTGGACTGGCACTGCACACAGTAGGTTGGGCCCTTCCACATCAATCATTAGTCAAGAAAATGACCCACAGGCTTGCCTACAGGCCAATCCGATGGAGGCATTTTCTCAGTTGAGGTTCCCTCATTCTGGATGACTCTAGCTGGTGTCAAGTTCACAAACAAAGCCAACAAAATACCAGCTAACGAGCACAATTGTATTAGATCAACAAATCCACATTAGAGCAAAGGACACAAATGTAAGCCCAGGGCAGGACATCCTATCATACTGTTCTGTAGAAGAGAACGAAAGGATAGCCTGCGGAAGTGGCAGCTAGGAGGCCTTGTAAGGATGGTAGTGTTTCCAGTCTGGAAACCAAGAGGAATACCACCGGGCAGTGGTGGCACATGCCTCTAATCCAGCACTGGGGAGACAGAGGCCAGCCTGGTCTACAAAGTGAGTTCCAAGACAGCCAGAGTTATAATAGAGAAACCCTGTCTCGAAAAACCAAAAAGTAAAAAATTTTTAAAAAGAAAGAAAGAAACTAAGAGGTGGCAGCAAGAATGACTTCACTTAGTATCGCCTTCTGACATCCACTTAGGACGACTGCCACTTCCACCAGAGATCACAGGGAAAGTCTCATTGAGCCATAAGGCATGGGCGCTACTTGGTTGTTCAGGGTATTTTATCCATACAACCAGAGAACAAGTGGAATCAGTATTTTGACAGGAATGCCAGATGTTTTGCCTCTGTGACGAAAACCTTAGAACTCACTGTAAAAGCAGTAAAGGTTTATTTTGGCTCACAGTTTCGGATGTTTAGGTCTATGGTCACGAGGTGTCTTAGTCACTGTTCTATTTCTGTGAAGAGACACCATGACCACAGCCACTATTACAAGAGTAATAGACAGTAAGAGACAGTTTCAGAGGTTTAGTCCATTAGCATCATGGCAGGGAGCGTGATGGCATGCAAGCAGGCACTGGAGCAGTAGCTGAGAGCTACATCCTGATCTATAGGCAGAGAAGACAAGTCTCTGGGCCTGGCATGGGCTTTTGAAACCACAAAGCCCACTCCCAGTGACACACTTCTTCCAACAAGACCACTGATCAGCAAGAGAAGCAAGTACCGCTGTCATACCAGGCACAGGGAAGAACATGTGTGACAATCGGGCGATCTACTTGGGTGCCTCTTGGCACTCCCTCGCGTTTGACAGCTAATGAACAAGTGCAGATCTGTGTCCTGAGAAGAGTGTGGTGACCAGGGAACAGAGCCTCAGAGGTAAGGGTCCATCCAGGTCCCCTCCCCAGGTAAGCCATTTAGGGTAGGAAAGTTGCTTTATGAGTGAGGGGAATTTAGACTTGTTAACGGGGGAAGGGAAATGAATGTTAATCACAGTCCTGAGACTGGCAGCAACATCGGGACTGTAGTTCTCCCTCTTAACCTTGATAGAAGTTTCTCCTGGGAAAGAAGTCACTGAAGTCTGAAGGAGTTGCTCCTCGAACTAAGGAGGAGTGCGCCTGAGCAGCACAGGGGGTGGGTTACAGCAGATCCTGTGATGACCCACATGGGATCCCACAGCTGCTGGGGTGTCTGTCTGCACACAGCAGAGCTTACCATCACCCTTTCCTAAGGCTGCTCTCGGCTCTCGATTCCAACAACTGGTT
This sequence comes from Cricetomys ansorgei, assembly GCA_026225945.1. Classification (NCBI taxonomy): domain Eukaryota; kingdom Metazoa; phylum Chordata; class Mammalia; order Rodentia; family Nesomyidae; genus Cricetomys; species Cricetomys ansorgei. The sequence goes on along the minus strand of JAMJFZ010000116.1, from coordinate 15,034,858 downwards.
GAATCAGAGACAGGGCACTCAGATCCCTTGACCTAACTCAAGTTGTTCCTGCCAATGTCAGATACATGTGTGGCACTGACTGACAACTTCATTGAGATGGCTTCATAGTCTAGTCCTGCTCTCTTCCCCTGAACAGACCTTGACCCTGGGAATAGCCTCTGGCAAACATCCTCCATCTGAGTGCCCTCTTCTGGTAGCTTGACCTGCACAAGGGCTGGGGGTGTGTGTGGGGGGGGGGCGTCCTAGCAAAGACCTGAGAGAAGAAAAAACAGAAAAGCATTCTGGGAAAAGGGCAGCTGTCCTTTGCCCTGAGGCAAGAATGTCAACCTGTTCAAGAAAAACCAGAGTGACTGCAGAGAAGGAAGGGATGGGACAGAGCTGGAACATTAGATCAGAGTGATGACAGAGAAGAAAACCATGGAGAGCCTCGAGGGCCACTGTAGGAGGCGGCTTTTTACTCTGAGTCAGCAAAGATAAGAAAGGACAGTTTAACTGAGAACACCACAGAACCAGACTGGGGAGGTGGTTCGGTGGGTAGAGCACTTGCTACACAAACACTGTGTGGCAGTGTACATCTGTAATCCCAACTCTCTGACCGTGAGATAGGAAGCAGAGACAGGACACCCAGAAGCTTGTGTGTATGCAGCAGAGAACAAAGAGGGCCTGTCTCATCCTCGGTGGAAGGTGAGGGCTGACAGCTGAGGTTGACTTCTGATCTCCATGTGCGCTGTGGCACGAATATATCCACACACAGATGGATAGGCAGAATGTAACACACACACAAATATCGTAGAGTCTATGACATAGATGCTTTCTTGCTGCCATCTTGAAAAACACCTAACGCCAAAATTAAAAAAGAAAAAAGAAGAAGAGTAAAAGTAGGGGTGGGTAGAACCAGTATGGTCATAAAGAGATGACGTAGGAGTTCAATAATCAGAATAACAAGAGGTAGTGGCTCAGACCAGGGTGATGGGATGAAGGTGGTCAGCTGTCTCCTGATTCTGGGTGTACTGACGGGTAAAGTTAGCAGATTCTCTGAGACACCTATGTGTGGGACGCGTGGTGGGATGCAGGGAGTTGAAAGTTTCTGTTTGGGTTCTAACAACCTGAGAAGGAAATAGACTGGCACACTGAGGGCAGGGCGAATTCGGGCAGTGGAGATCATGTTGATTTGTTGTGATGGTCATAATTTTTTGGTTGCTGTGAACTGAGTCCAAGATCTTGGGCTTGCTAACCATGTGCTCTACTGCTGACTGAATCTCTAGCTCCTGGGTGTTAATTTTGAGATGTCTAGGAAGACCTCCAAGTGTGGGCTGGAGAGCTAGCGCAGCAGTTGAGAGCACATGCTACTATTACTTAAGACCTGAGTTCAGCTCCCAGCACTCACATCAGGTGGTCACAGCTGCCTATAAACCCAAATCTAGGAGCATCTTATGCCTCTGCCCTCTGTGGGTGCCTGGACTCATGTGTACATACATACAGAGGACATATACACACCTAAAATAATAACAAATATATTTAAAAATTTATTTTTCCAATTTTTCTTCTTTCATACAACTTATAGAATACATCCCAGGCCCCCTCCTCCCCTCTCTCCACCTCCCTGTTCTCCCTATCTCTCTCAGATCTATCCCCATCACCACCCACAAACATCCCCCCTTCTCCTCAGAAAAGAACGGTCCCCCCAGGGTTACAGCACAATCAGGGCATGGCATAGCAGGATAGAAGGAGGCCAGGCACCAATCCCTACATTAAGGGCCAGGAAGCCAGGCAGGAGAAAAATATTTTTAAAAACACTTGTAAATAAAGATGTCAAACAGTCAGTCAGACATATAGCAGTGTGGATTTCAGGGGTGAGGGGAGTCTGTACAGATATAAATTCTAATCACCAGGATATAGACATTATTGAATTTTGAAACTAGATGAGACAGACTCTGAATTACAGAGGAGAAGAGCAAACTGGAGTCCCAGTTGTATCCTTAGGAAAGCAGAAGGAGGAGGAAGAGTGGAGGCGAAAGACAAGAGAGCACGGGGTCCTAGGAGTCGCCAGAACAAAGTGTGTCAAGGTAGAAAAAGGCACTGGGTGTGCTCGTGCGTGCCTATAATCCCAACGCTCAGGAGGCAGTGGCAGAGGCAGAGGCAGGCAGATTTCTGTGAGCTCCAGGATGGCCTGGTCTACATAGTGAATTCCGGGACAGCCAGGGCTATATAGAGACCCTACCTCAAAAACAAGAAACAAAAACTCTCCAATTGTGCTAAATTATGCTTAAAAACCATAGATGATGAGGCTAAGGAGTGTTCATCTACCAAGGTCAATGTCAAACAGCTTCTGTTTCACCACAGAGCCTCGCTGGAGACTTTTGAAATGTTCTGATGGGAAGAGAAGCAGGGGAATGGTGAGGAGTGGCGGAGGAAGTGGTTAGAAGGGTAAACTTTGCTGGTCAGTTCTACAGATGAGAATCGCCCAGGTTCCCTCGGCTGGAAAGCCGACTGAGCACAGATCACCCTGATTAGCTTCTGTTTCTCGCCTGCTGCCCCTCAGTTGCACGGATGGGAACAGAACATTATTCTGCAAATGCAGTTAGCAACCTGATCTGACCATGCTCTGGCGTCTGTTTCCCAGCAACCTCTTTGTCTTCTGTTGCTCTTCGTCACTCTCAGAACCCGTGGCCCTCACATAACCCCTGTCATCGAAAAGGCTACTTATCTCTTCTCTTGCTACAATGCTACTGGGTTAGAAGGTAAACTGTACAGAGCGAGGTAGAATTCCAAAAATCACAGTAATTTCAGGGTACGAAGTGAGACCGTAGGCGAATTTTTTGTCTGAGAGACTGAGGAAGATCTAAGGTTTTAAGACCTAAGATTGCAGATAGGGCTAGGAAGGCATAATAAGAGAACCTGCTATAAAACTCCCTGTGTGATTATCCATTTCAAAGAATCCCCAGAGGGTGCCTGCATATTTGAAAAAATATAATTTATGAGCCACGTTTCCAACTTAGCTACTGTTGGAGGGCTTCCCTCTAGCCCTGGTTGAGAGAACGGCTGGCCCTAGTACACTGCCTGTCATGCAGGTCTGCTAAAGAAACAACAGTGGTAGAAGGAGATTTGGGCCACGCACTTCCATTGCCTCAGATAACCAATCACACTTCGCTTCGTGTTCAGATCTCTTCAAAATTACAATAATACATTTACATAATCTATTTTTTAAACTAATGAACATGGAGTGTCCTTGTAGCTTGTTGTCAATGTTGACTTACACTGTTGTTGGTTTTTGTCCTTTTTTCTGTTTTTTTTTTGAGACAGGGTCTCACTATGTAACTCTGGCTGACCCAGAACTCACTATGTAGGTAGACCAGGCTAGCCTTGAACCCACAGAGATCTGCCTGCCTCTGCTTCTTACATCATTTGTATTCAATTCTAGTCTACGGATCATTTAAGTTCATTTATTTAGTCCTTTATTTTGGTGTTTTTAGTTTACTTCTTAGTTTCCCACTGCAGTAACAAGAGCAACCATCTTATACCTGCACAGTTGTATAATTGCAGAGTTACATGGGAGAGAGTGTGAACAATTTTAGAGTTTTTGAGATAAATTCCTAGTTATGCAAATATTATACAAAAAAATTTCCATTCGGCCAATGATTCGTATTCTCATGAATGAGAAGTTCTCTTTGAAAGAACAGCAAGGGTATTCCTTGAGAGAAACAAATAGAAAGCATGAGTGGGAGGTCGTGGTGTGCTGGGAAGCCTGTTATCCAAACACTCAGGAAGAAGGTTGAGGCAAGAAAGTGGTGGTGAGTTGCAGGCCAGCTCGGCTATGTCAGGGTGGGGGGGTGGGCACTGAGTAGTAGGAGAAAGCCGAGCATTACTTTTGCAGCACTGGGGATGGACCCAGGGCTTCATGTAAGTCAGGCAAGTGTGCTACCATGGAACTACACCCCAGCCCTTAACATTTGGGGGGCAGAGGGAATGAAGAAGCAAGTCTGTATATAAAGAGGACCAACCAGAGCTTCTGCAAGCTTCTACTTTGCTTGCCATTGGTTAATGGCAGTAACAACCAGATCTCTGATTTACACTGTCCACAAATGCACTCTGTGGTCTTCTGGAAAAATGATGGTGCTGGAGGAAGAGCTAGATCAGAGGACAAAGCCTGACACAGACAAGTGCCTGGTGTACTCTTAAGACCAAAAACATAACTGGACAAAGGTACTACAGGATCATCAGCAACCACCTTCATCCCACACCATGGTCTCTTAACCAACAGGCTCCAAACCAAACTCCCATAATTCCTATCTTCAACTAATGTTATCACATCATATGACAGCATGAACTGTCAGCTGTCACTCATGACTTCTTCTCTTTTAGCTCCAATATTAAAGCAGATAATTATCTGCACTCATTTTATTCTTAGAGTCTCTCTTCTATCCATCTTTTAGCCCCGGATGAAGCTTCAGCTGTCTTTTACCTGGGTGAAGGCAGTAGCCTTCCAAATAGAGGTCTATAAAACTTCAGGCAGATCCACAGATACTTCTGTTCCTCAGTAAGGCCCTGGAGACACGTGTTAGTCAGCCCCGTCATTGTGACAAAGAAAACTGAGATAACTAACATAAAAAAGAAACGTTTAAGGCAGAGGCAGACCTCTGTGACTTGAGGCTAGCCTGGTCTACATAGAGAGATCATTTCTCAAAATAAATAAGTAAATATCGAAAATAAAAACAAAAATAGAGAAAGGTTCGATGTAGTTCACAGTTGCAGAGGCTCCAGGTCATGGCTGGACAGACTCATTGCTTTGTGCACGTCTTGTTCGGTGCCAGATTTCAATGGCTGAGTGTGTAACGGAGCAGAACTGTTCAGCTCATGGCCAGGAAGAGTAAGGAAGAAAGAAGGGCCAGAATCCCCACAGTCTCCTTCAAAGGCACCCCTTGCCAATGACCTAGAGACCTCCTGCCAGGCCCCATCATAAAAATTTACGGCTTCCCTACATTTGCAGGACATTCAAGACCAAAAACCACAGTAAGCTCCTCCCACAGCCCAGTTGTAGCCTTGCTTCTGCATCCTGCCCTGCCACCTTCCTCCCACGCTTCAGATTCTCGGACTTCCCCGCAAGTTGCCTATGTGATTTTTCATTGCTTCCCTCTCCATGCTTCCTGTGTTTCCCCTCCCTTTCTCAACCTGGTGAACTTCTCACCCTTAGAGGCCAGTGCAAATCTAATGCACGGTAGTATACACGGATAATCCCAGCTACTTGGGAGGCTGAAGCAGGAGGATCATGAGTTTGAAGACAGCTTGGACTACATAGGGAGACTCTGTCTCAAGGGAGCTAAGAAGTAAAGTGCAGTGCAACTATTAATCTGTAACTTTCTCCGGGCAGAACCAGCCACCCTCTCATCTGTGTTCCCAAAGCATTTGACTGTGTTGCTCAGGAAGCGTTTATCATGACTGGGAGCACAGAGTCTCTCTCATCGTTGGACTCCTCGTACTTAGTCCAGGCCTAGGCATACAGGAGGTGTTTAGTAAATAATGGATTAAGTGAGAAAAAGAACGCTTGTCTAATGTTTGCTATATTCCCCCAAACAAAGATTTGCATACCTGGGCAGACATTACCGTAGAGACTAGGGCACCCTCCTTCCCTCCATTTAATCTGTCATCTGTTGACATCTCATTGGAAATTATTTGTTTGGGGAATGGTATCATCTCCAGTGAGCTTGCAAATATCTCTGGGAAGGATTAAGTCTTCAAAGTACTGGCATCACTCTAAATATTACCCAAAATTCTCTGCCCGAAGGGGACTTAGTTTTAAGCAATTTTCCAAAGAAATGTCTCTGGAAACCCCCGGGGAAGAAGCTGCATTGGGTTGACTGTTCACAGGAGAGCAGAGAGGACATAGGTCCAGAGCAAGGGCTGAAGCAGAGGCTGAAGCAGGGGCCACAGCAGGGGCCGAAGCAGGGGCCAGTTCTTGGTGACAGCCATGGAGGGAGGTACCCGGCAGTCTGCGAATGCAGAAACCAAGGAGGAGATGGGTCGCAACATCAAAGACAACTTCCTCCTACTTCACAGTTTGGTCAGAGGCTTTCCCTGGGTAGAGTACTGATTTCCCAAATCTCTCTGTGCAGTGCCAGGAAATTCTCCAGAAAATTTCCAATTTTAATTCACCTTTAACTTAAACATAAATACATGCCTCGTGGCATTTTTAAGAGGGGTGGGTGTTTGATGAGACAAAATGAGTGACATTAGGGTGTCACAACTCCAGACAGGTTTCACATCGCAGGGTTGGTTTCCCAGTGAGTAGGAGTGTGATGAACTGAGAAATGGCTTCCAAATCGCTCTGCCCTACTATGCTGATTTGCAAACACACAGCCTTCCCACAGTGCTGAAAAGCTTCTCGCTCTGGGGTGAATGAACCCTGCAAAGCTGCTGCTTGGCTCTCACCCAGCAGCTTGAAAAGGCCGTGAAAGGAAATGTTAACAGTCATTTGATGCAACAAGACTCTTCTTCGGCAGGCAGAGCCTAGGGATGGGACCAGCCAGGGACCTTGGGATGAGCATCCAGGGCACAGCACAAAAGCCTCCCTGGGAACTCTCCAGACAATGATGGCTTGGAGCCCTGGCCTCACGTTTCACTTTAAAAGAGGCCACCATCTAAACAGGTTGAGATGCTCCTTTTGGTCTGTCTGTAGCTAAAGGGTCACTTCTCCACAGATGAGCAGAGCGAGTAAACTGGCCTCATGAGCCCCTGTTTCTTCCTGGGCTTGACTCCAAGCAGCATGTGGTGGAAGAGACAAGATGACTCTTTTATGTCGGAAGGCAATCTATGCCCTAATTTCATGTGCTTTTAACTGTGAACTAAGTTGGATCCCTGTATGTGATTATAACTTTGGATTATTTTTTCTAATAGTGATCTTCCTTCATCACAAAGACAAGAACTAGAGAAGATTATGAGGCCATGATTCTTTTTTCAGGGTCAGTCAGACAGCTGCTGGATGTAGACTCAGGTAGAGAGAAGCCCAGCTGAGACCCAAAGGACTTCCACAGCATTTCTTCATGCTTGACTTCTTAGGGCTGGGGATGTGGCTCAGTGGTAGAGTATTTACCTAGCATGTCTGAGACCCTGGGCTCCAACCCTGGGACCAAAATCAACCAACTAAACAACTAAACACTATTTCTTCCTCGCTACTTCTTCCCCTTCTCCTTCTTCACTTTGATTTTTGATACAAGGACTCTCTGTGTAGCCCCACCACTGTCTGGAACTCACTCTGTAGACCAGGCTGGCCTTGAACTCACAGAGATCCACCTGCCTCTGCCTCCCAAGTGCTGGATTAAAGGCGTGCACCACCACCACCTGGCTGATGTTTCTTCTTTAAAAAACTATAACACCTAATAGAGGAAGGGAAAGGGTAATGAGCAATGGAGCCCTCATTCAGATAAACTCTATACCTGACCTCAATATATAAACAAGAAAGAGCTGAGCTGCTTTTGCTGAGCCCAAATGGGAGCATGTGAATTTGATTTCCTTCTCTTGGCCTCTGGGAAGCATATCATCCATCATGAGTTCCAGAAATATGCCATCATCCCAATCATAATTTCCCAATCTCTGAGGGAAATTTTGTCATCTGTGCTTTGATGACTGTTTTCAAATGTTACAAAAGATCTGGCAGAGACCCAATGGCAGAGACAGGCTCTTATCATTTGGGCTTAGATGATACTGGGTATGATATTAGAGTGTCTAAGTGACCAGCTCTGCTCTAGGGGCTCCCTAGCCTCCTGTTCAGCTTGCTCTCTGTCTTAATGAAAGCCCCTGGTTGGGGGTGAAGAGGCCTTAAGAAGAACCAACAAATGCCAGAGAACAGAAAGAACATGACGCATGGACCACTGAGGTCAGACTGCATGTCAGCTTTACAGCTGACTAAGGGCACCTCCCACCAAGCTGCTTGCTGGGGCCTGTCTTGAAAGCTGTCAGTAGATGGTTGTGTCTACACAGAGTCTTTGCCCAGCAGCTAAAGAACATGTAACAGATGCCTGCATGCAAATCCCAGAAGGCTCAGGATCAGCTTCCTCTTCTGAACACCCCAGCAGAGCCAGGCCCACGTGTGGTCTTCACACTGGGTCAGTTGAGTTATTCCAAACAGCTGGCTCCTTGGAAAGGATTTGCCTCAGGACACAGAGGGGGCCATAATAAAGAGACTTGAACTGTGCTCTTGGGAATCTGATAAAGCTTCTTCCTGGGACAAGGAAGGTACGAGGTCAGGCCCAAGGGCTGGCGGTATTTCAGGTGTCTATTTCAGCAACTGAGAGGCCACAAGCCTTCTCTTCTTAGTTTCCTTCAGCAATCAGACCTAGAAGGTTCACCATGTTCTCTGTGCACTGTAAGAACCAGTCACTAAACGCTCTGTTTTCTACCAACTGATCCATCTCGGAGGGCCACGTGATGAGAATGCTTCTCTTGGTAGCAGGAGAGATGGCCATGCTGCTGTGATCAAAGCCTTAGTCCCCAGCTCAGGGGAGGCTTGACCCTGGCTCTAGCACTGGGCTATAATTATCTGGAAGCTGGCCAGGCCTCCTCCGTGGAAAGCCAGGGCCCAACATCATCTTGAAGGACTCAACACATTCCACACTGTCCCAAGAGGATGCACAGGGGAGACTAGTGGAGATCCTGAGCTATTTTGACTCTGGATCTGGGCTGTCTGAACCTAGGTCCTATGAAAATGGGACAGGGTCATGCCCACACCCCCTGGAGTCATTGCCATACTGTGGAAGGTGTCGGAGCAGTTGTGCTGCACGTAGACAATGCCGGGAGACACCAACCGACCGAGGGTGCATGCACAAGGCTAGTTCGCAGCTTCCTGATCCCCACACACCCCAAGTCCAGTGTCCGGAGCTCTGTATTGTGACATAGATTCTGGAAAAGTTCTAACACCCTGCTTTTGAGGACTGGCTGGCAGCAGAATCCCTTGCGATCTGGCTGGAGAGTTGTCGTCCACCTCTGGTCCTAAGCTGCGAGGGTCATGTAGCCTAGATTAATGGTCCGAATTTCCCCGGTGATTGTACGTGCCTTACCTGAGAACATGAGTACAAGGCAGGCAAGGCCCCTCCAGGCACTCAGGGAGCAGGCTGGCGAAGCAATACGCAAGAAACTTGATGGCTGTGACCTCTACCTTTTACTATGTGGCCATGTGCTCTTCAGCCAGCTATTTGTTCTCATTTCTGCCTTTGTAAAATGGGGGTGCAACTGTTTTCAGGAGAGACACTAATGAAAATGATTGCCAAGTGCCTCTTTAAATAGAACATACGGTAAGCACAAATGCTTTAGGTAATGAAATTCAGTCTTTCTTCCTCCTTTGCAGCCCGAGCCACGGAATCAATAATGTTTTTCCAAGCGCAGCGTTCCCAGGACAAAATGTGAATCAGCTCCCTGAGCTCCCTGTGGCCTTCCGATGGGGAGTGGCCTGGGTCCTCTGGGGCTGGCTGTCTCTGCCTAGGGCTGGCTTGCTGCAGTGAGTGCCCATCCCTTCCTGGGACACCATCCAAGATGCCAGAGTTGCAAATTTCTCTAATGTCAGAGGAGGCTTTGTTCAGGGGTCCAGTGCTCACAATGGGCTCTGCTATCTATCTTCATTTTGTTTTCTCAGACGTAGACCTAACTGTCTTTTAGTGAGGACCTATTGTGCTCCGGCTCCTTGGTAAGTGCTGTCTCCTACAGTATTCCCAGCCACTCACTCTGGGAGGTAGCTGTGATTATCATTCCTATTTTATTAAGGAAATAGACCTGGGAGCAGTTAAACAAGTCAGCAAAGGAACAAAAAACAGAGGCCAGGGCTCCTTGTCACTCTCCCACCTTTCCTTATCAAGCTTGGCCTACATTTACAGGTTTCCAATTGAGCAGAAAAGCAACAGTGGGAGAGGCGTGAACCAGGGAATCCAAGGCAGTAGGGATTCCCACAACCATGGGAAAGGTGCTACACGTGTGGTTATGGGACTATCAACCTGGGGGGATAAGGGTAGAGGGAATGGGGGGCTATCAGCCTGGGGGATAAGGGTAGAGGGAATGGGGGGGCTATCAGCCTGGGGGGGTAAGGGTAGAGGGAATGGGGGGGCTGGGGGATAAGGGTAGAGGGAATGGGGGGGCTATCAGCCTGGGGGGGTAAGGGTAGAGGGAATGGGGGGCTATCAGCCTGGGGGATAAGGGTAGAGGGAATGGGGGGGCTATCAGCCTGGGGGGGTAAGGGTAGAGGGAATGGGTGGGGGCTATCAGCCTGGGAGGGGGTAAGGGTAGAGGAAATGAGGGGCCATCAGCCTGAGAGTGTAAGGGTAGAGGGAATGGGGCCTCTCTTCTCTCATCTGGCTCAAGAGACTGGTGCACAAGCCTGCAGGTCACCAGAGAGGGTTCATAAGCTATAGAGACTTATCAAAGGCACACTGCATCCAGTTTGCCAATGTCACTGCAGGGCTCTCAACAAGAAGGTCAGCACCCATTGCAGTGAAGTCACCCAGCCTCATGACAGATGCCCACTTGCTAACCGTCTGCAGTCCTTCTAGGCTGAAGTCTATCTGATCCCATCTTGTGGTGAATAAAATGAGCAATGGAGGGAGGGAGAAAATCCTTCCCATAATTCTCCTGGCTTTCCATGGAGAGGAATGCTCTGGTCACTGGCCCCTACATTCAGGTGATCTGAGATGTAGAGCAAAGGGGAGTTGCCTGGACAGATCTGTTGATTTTTAACTTATAAAGGTGTGTGTGTGTGTGTGTGTGTGAGAGAGAGAGTGTGTGTGTGTGTGTGTGTGTGTGTACCTGTGTATTAGAGTGTGAGTGTGTGTGATAAGACGTGTATGAGTGTGAACATGTATGTGAATGTGTGAGAGTGTATGTATGTGTGTGAGTATGAGTGTGTGTGTACATGTGTGTGAGAGTGTATGTCAGTATGTGTGATAGAATGTGTATGGGTAAGTGTGTATGAACATGGATGTGAGTGTGTGAGAGTGTGTGTGACTGTGTGTGGGTGTGTTTGTGTATACATGTGTGGGAGCTTCTGACAGTGTAGCCTTAGGGACTAGGACAGAGATTTCAGGATCCTGAGTGACATCTGTTCTGCTCTTCCATGTAACTATAAAGCTCCAAGCTCATCAGAAGCATTGTGCCCAGCTAGAGACTCCATTTCTGGGCCTTCGTGGCTGCAGAGATATAAAGGGCTACGGTACGTGGAATTTTCAGACGTTACTTAGATGGAGCTGACTCAGAGGTGTGGATCACTCTTTTATTGCCTGTATGGTCCTCTTCCTCATCTTGCTGCTGGGAATGCAGACGTGAAGACTGCTGTTGGACCTCGAGGTAGTGTTGGGGGAGGAGTGAAAGCCAGAGCTAAAGATTGAGGAAACCGGAAACTGCTTTCCTGCTGACTTCATGCAGCACTCACTGGCTCCTCCCCTGGAATTCTTATGCATGATAGAACAAATCCTTGCTTTCTCTCGTACAAAGTTTATTATTTTATTTTTGGTGTTTTGAGACAGGGTCTCTCTATAGCTGTCCCGGAACTCACTACATAGTCCAAACTGGTCTCAAACACACAGAGCTCCATCTGCCTCTGCTTCCCGTGTTGGGATTAAAGGTGTGCGCCATCATGCCCAGCCTTGTATAATGTTTAACTTAATCCTAAACAGGTCCTATTCAAAGAGGAACCTGGAATTTCTAGCTAGTCAGGGTCACGTGAGCCCTGTTTGCTCTGTCTCCAGAACAGGCATTCCTAAGTGCTTTGTAGCATGATGAAGCACGAATTACAGGATCTTCTGTACTGAATTAAAGCTTGGATTCACTTTGCTGAACTAGTGGGTAGAGTTGAGAGCTGTTGAGAGCCAGGGACAGTGCTGGATGCACAGCCTTTACTCAGTAGTTAGTAAGATGTGTGCTGGAAGGAAGGTAGACAGCTTAGCAGGAGACTCCCCTGGGATATGGGAGCCTGTAGGGTGAGTTGAGGCTAGCTGAGACTGTAGCCAAGAAAGCCAGAGGAACTTTCTGCAGCGAATAGGAGATCCCTTTTAGTGGACCAAGATGTCTACAGAATGTGACCTAGCAGCTGATTTCTGCTGAGCTTGCAGAGATCCTGCCATGATCAATACCATATCCTCAGCTTTGTTCATCTGTTTCCTTCTCTGCCTTTTACCTCAGTCCCTGCTCCATCCTCACATCTAAAGCAAGAGATGGAACATGGATGGACTGGAAAGTCTGCTCCTCTACAGAGCATAGACTGGGGATGGGTCTCACTCTGCCTGTATCCAGGTAGATAAACACATTCAGTGTGTGATACAGGCCTTGACCTTGGCTGAGAGAGGAGCTGGGTAGGGGAGCGTCCCTGGTGACTGTCTCTAAGGAACTAGTCTGACTTTGTCCCTCCCTGATTGGGTCATATCAAGGCAACTGGAGGTCTGCTGCTTCTGCTCTTTATAAGACGCTGTTTTTGTTTATATTGGCAATCAGACTGGTTAGGAGTAGAAATGACTCAAACTAGTTTAGCACAAAAGGGTACTTCCAGGAATGGGTTGGGGTTTTCTTTTTGTACACACTGGAAAGAAGAACCTACGTCTGAGAAAGATATAAAAACCAGGGACTAGAAGGTCTCAGGAAGCCCCAGCATGGCCTTGAATTCACAAATCCTCTGGCCTTCAACTTCCTACGTGTTTGGAATTACAGGCAGGCTTACACCACCAGGCATGGCTAAAACACAAATTTTAAAAGCCGTGCCTTTGTTCTCGTTTGGGGGTTGGTTGGTTGGTTTTTTCCTATTTGGGAGATCTTGGTCTCAATTTCAGATCTTGTGGCAAAGACATGAAAACTACAAAGGAGAGACATGACTGCCGAGTCATGCCTGCAGCCAGGGCTGGGGGTGATCAGTTCTGGTGATGGTGTCGGTGTCGTCAGTCCACCTTAGGTACTCACCTTCCCCTCATGTCCTCTGATCACACACTGCCCAGCTCAGCCGTAACTGGGCGGCACACTGGCTGGAATGTGAGCTCTTTAAGGGTGGGGAGTCTAACCTGTTTTCTTCTATAGCCCTAGGGCCTAGAAGAGTTTATGGAAGTCAGTCAGCTTTCAAAGACCTGGTGCATCAAATAATGACACTTTCTTGGAGAGAGGTTCTAGCACAGAGATGACAAGAGGCAGAGCTGAGAAAATGCCCCTGAGCACATGTATTGGCTTTAGTTAGACTCTAGGCCCTGGATTTGTAGCAGACAAGATCCCCTGATCTTGGAGCCCAGCAGACTTTCAAAGATACAGCACAAATTGGATGCCATGGCCTGCTATAGCCTTCACTCAGGCAGACCTACTTTTCTTAGCCCTCTGGTCCTACAATCCCTGGCGATCCTCTAGCCTCTTGGACTCTCTCATTCGTAAACAGACCACAGGGTCACTGAGAATTAAATGGCATATAGTCAGTCACGTGTCACATTTTGGTCACACGTTTTGGTTAGCCAACAGTGTCCTCTGAGACTCTAGGTGATGCTGATGTGGTTACTATCTCAGTTTGTGGAGGGCACTCTGTGATGTTTGCATGACATTGCCTAAGGATACTTTTCTTAGACTTCATCATTAAGCAACCCATGATTACAATATATAAAATACTTCCTCCTGGGCAGTAGTTGTTCTAGTATTTGTAGGCACCTAGAAGTCAGTGTTGTTGGGTGTCCTGTTGTTTGAGGGGGGCTGGGGAGTATTCGGGTAGAATTACAACTATGCAATGTATAACAAGTCTCTGGTCTACCAGGAGATGGAACTGACTAATAATTAGCATACAAAATCCCAGTCTCCACCTGGGTCTTTGTGCATATAAAGTGCTCTTCTTTCAGTATGAAGGTATGGTTTGTGGCTCAGCAGCAGGGAGCCAGGTACACTACACAGGTCAGGAAAAGGAGTGGGGAGCAAGAGGACTTTTGAGCTTGCTCTAGGCATAACACCTTACTTAGGGTCAGCTGCCTTGGGCAGGTTGAAGCTAATCCACGCCCTGGTCTCCACTCTGCTCCTGCCTCCGCCCTGTTTTCTCAAGCACAGCTCAGGTCTTTGAGTGACTGTCTGCTCAGGGTCAACCTGTTCCTCTGATTAGCTTCTGGTCTCCATGCCCAGCTTTCTGGCTTGCAACCTCGCCCACCCTTCTGTTGCCCACTCCCCCAGGTTTACCCTGCCTCACCCACACTCCTAGAGGGAGACCATGTCCCAGGCCCCGTGACCACAGAGCCTCTCTTGCTTCCTTCTCCTCCTCCCACTCTGAACTTGGCCTCAGAGATACTGCATTTGTATTTCTCCTCTGATGTCCCATTGTCCAGCTCCAAGCGTCAGGAACACAGTGACAATGTACAACAAATGCAGAAAACAGGAGACATTTTTGAAAGAAAAAAAAAAAGAGCAGATAATTTCCAAAGGACATTAAGCTCTATTCAGGGATACAATCTGCAATCAACAAACTGAAAGGCAGGAGGGCTGGCCCCACAGGGACTGGCTGAAAGGCTGCCTGGTGGTGAGAGTGCTCTGGAACCGGCTTCTCACACACCCCGTGGGAGGCACTCCTCGGCAACGACTCCCTCAGCTCCTTCCTGGCAGCTAGCCCAGTCCTTGTGGGGTCCAAGATGGACCCCACCCCAAGCCACAGGCTGTGAGCTTCCTTCTCCGTTCCTCCTCCTCCTCCGTGACAGGACTGGCTGAGGTTCCCTCACCAGGAATCTCAGAGGGACTGCTCTGTGGTGCACTTAGCTAACAGAATTCTTTGGCAGACAAAACGTTGTGTGAGTCAGATTGGGGGAAATAATTAACTCTCCTGATGCTTCCTAGAGGAGGAAGGGGCTGAATGCTGAAGGTGTGAGAAGGGCAGCCAGGCGCCTGGCTGACCCAGGCAATGTGGGGGACCTCCATCTGGCTCATGCCTGCTCTCTGGGGCTTCAGACTGTATTGTCGGAGGATGAGAAGTCCGTGTGTGTGCGTGTGCGGGGGGGGGGGGGGTGCATGAAGAGTGCAGGGGTGTATGTGTGTGCATGCGCATGAAGAGTGCAGGGGTGTGTGTGTGCATGTGCATGAAGAGTGCAGGGGTGCATGTGTGTGCATGTGCACGAAGAGTGCAGGGGTGTGTGTGCATGTGCACGAAGAGTGCAGGGGTGTATGCGTGTGCATGCGCATGAAGAGTGCAGGGGTGTATGCATGTGCATGTTCACGAAGAGTGCAGGGGTGTGTGTGTGTGCATGCGCATGAAGAGTGCAGGGGTGTATGCGTGTGCATGCGCATGAAGAGTGCAGGGGTGTGTGTGTGTGCATGCGCATGAAGAGTGCAGGGGTGTGTGCGTGTGCATGTGCATGAAGAGTGCAGGGGTATATGCGTGTGCATGCGCATGAAGAGTGCAGGGGTGTATGTGTGTGCATGTGCACGAAGAGTGCAGGGGTGTGTGTGCATGCGCATGAAGAGTGCAGGGGTGTGTGTGTGTGCATGCGCATGAAGAGTGCAGGGGTGTATGCATGTGCATGCGCATGAAGAGTGCAGGGGTGTGTGTGTGTGTGCATGCGCATGAAGAGTGCAGGGGTGTATGTGTGTGCATGTGCACGAAGAGTGCAGGGGTGTGTGTGCATGTGCACGAAGAGTGCAGGGGTGTATGCATGTGCATGTTCACGAAGAGTGCAGGGGTGTGTGTGTGTGCATGCGCATGAAGAGTGCAGGGGTGTGTGTGTGTGTGCATGCGCATGAAGAGTGCAGGGGTGTATGTGTGTGCATGTGCACGAAGAGTGCAGGGGTGTGTGTGCATGTGCACGAAGAGTGCAGGGGTGTATGCGTGTGCATGCGCATGAAGAGTGCAGGGGTGTATGCATGTGCATGTTCACGAAGAGTGCAGGGGTGTGTGTGTGTGCATGCGCATGAAGAGTGCAGGGGTGTATGCGTGTGCATGCGCATGAAGAGTGCAGGGGTGTGTGTGTGTGCATGCGCATGAAGAGTGCAGGGGTGTGTGCGTGTGCATGCGCATGAAGAGTGCAGGGGTATATGCGTGTGCATGCGCATGAAGAGTGCAGGGGTGTATGTGTGTGCATGTGCACGAAGAGTGCAGGGGTGTGTGTGCATGCGCATGAAGAGTGCAGGGGTGTGTGTGTGTGCATGCGCATGAAGAGTGCAGGGGTGTATGCGTGTGCATGCGCATGAAGAGTGCAGGGGTGTGTGTGTGTGTGCATGCGCATGAAGAGTGCAGGGGTGTATGCGTGTGCATGTTCACGAAGAGTGCAGGGGTGTATGCGTGTGCATGTTCACGAAGAGGTCAGAGGTAGATGTCTAGGGTCTTCCTCAATCGCTCTCCACCTTATTTATAACTTAAAAATATTTATTTTTACTATTTTTAATGATGTGTATGTGTGTGTGCCTATGTGGGTACCTGTAGAGGCCAGAGGCATCAGATGCCTTGAAGTTGAAGTTACAGGCAGTTGTGAACCACCCAACATGGGTGCTAGGACCCAAACTACTGTTCTTTGCAAGAGCAGCACATGCTCTTAACCACTGTCTAGCCCCTCCACCTTATTTTTGAGACAAGGGCCTTCTCTGAACCTGGAACTTGCTTATTCTGCTAGACTGGGGCTCTGCCTACCTCTACCTCCTGAGCACTGGGATTAGAGGTGTATATCCCCATGCCCTGCTTTTTAATAGGGTTCTGGAAGATCCAACTCAGGTTTGTGGGTTTTGTGAAGCAATCATTTACCCACTAAGCTACCTCACCCCCTAGTCTTTGTTTCCTCCGAGGTACTTTTCATACATAGCAGGCAAGTGAGCCAAACATCATAAACCAAGCAGGAAAGCCATGCAAAGGTGCTTGCTGTGGGTGACTGGGTTTGTCCTCGCAAGTACTGAAGAGATGATACAAGTAAGATATGAAACCTGGAGCAGGCCTTGAGGAATCTGTCACCCTAGTCATGTCACATGTCCAGTGTGAAAGGGCAAAAGGTGTCTCCTTAAGCCTCAGCAGACTGCTTTACACATTTGGTACTGCTGAGGCGATAATGTGGCCTGTGGTTCATGATGCATCTTCCTTCTAAGAAGCCTTCAGCTCCCTGCCAAGGTCTCTGGGAGCCTTGGGCAGATTCCCTTCTTTCATTTCCCTCTATTCCAAGGCCAAATTCTCTCATCCTGTTACACAACCAGTAAAGTCATGACACAGCCTTCGGCCTGGCCTGCCAGGCAACTAGCCTGAGATTTGCGCAGACTCAAGTGACGGTACAGCCAACAGTCTGAGTCTCAACTGGTGTAGCAGGGCGCGGTGGTGCACACCCTTAATCCCAGCTCTGGGAGGCAGAAGCAGGTGCATCTGTGAGGCCAGCTTGGTCTACATGTGAGTTCTAGGTGCAGAATTGCATGTGAGATCTGGTCTCAAAAGGAGGAGGAGGAAGAGAAGAAGGAAGAGGAAGAGGAGGAAAAAGAGGAAGAAGGGGAGGAGGAGAAGAAAAATAAGGAGGAAGAAGAGGAGGAAGAGAAGGAGGAAGAGAAGGAGGAGGAAGAAGAGAAGAAGGAGGAGGAGGAGGAGGAGGAGGAGGAGGAGGAGGAGGAGGAAGAAGAAGAAGAAGAAGAAGAAGAAGAAGAAGAAGAAGAAGAAGAAGAAGAAGAAGAAAAAAAGAAATCTCTATTGACATCTCTATCTTTCAGCACAGAATAATAATTTTGTTGTTTGTTTTGTTTCTAGTGTTGGTGATCTAGCCCAGACCTCACGCCGTTCCTGGCACACTTACCTACAGATCCCCTCAGTGAGGGGTCAACTGTGCAGAGCACTCTTGGGAGATGAGATTGAAGACAGTAAGAGGATAGTGGGTGTGACACTGGGGTTACTGAGTTTCTGGCTGCTGGTGGGTGGTGGTTTATATGACCTCTCTCTTACGCTCTGTTTCTCTCTATAAGATGTGTGTGTGTGAGTGTGTATGTGTGTGTGTGTGTGTGTGTGTTCGGATGTTGTGCCGGAAAGTAAAGATCAAGAGGTTCATGTCCGTTTATTTTCCTCAGTCATGTCTCCACTTTATCTATTTATTTAGGTAGAAGGTCTCTCACTGAACCTGAAGCTCACGAGTTTGGCTAAGCTGGCTGGCTGACTGAGCTCCAGGGATCCACCGTCTCTGCTCCCCCGGTGCTGGGAATACAGACGTGGATACTACCATGCACAGTGTTTAATGTGGGTGTTGGGGCTCCAAACCCGGGTCCATATGCTTTATAGCAAGTACTTTACACAATGAACCATCTTCCTAGAATTCGTGCTGTGTTTTTTTTAAAAAACAAACAAATAAACAAAAATATCCTATTGAGAGTTGTAAGAAACCATTCTTGATGCATGAGCCTTATTAAAATAGGCCACAGCTAGATTTGACGCACAGGCACAGCTACCTAGCTACTCCCTGTATCACATGAATCTACACAAGACCTAAAGTTGGCAAAACATAAATGCTTTAATCACAAAGTAAAGTCATCCCGAACAGGTTCCCAGTGCCTCAAATAGGCTCCTAGCCCTGCCATATACTAACTGTACAGTCTTAGGCTACATAACCTCCTCAGCGTGTCAGTAAAATTGGGAAACTCATAAAGCCTTTATAGAGTCCTCTTGAGTTGTAACCAAGGCAGAGTATGGAGAGCTGTGTAGTGCTGGCACACAGGAAGCCCACAGCACATGCCGGGCTGTTTACGTGGCAGGACAAAAGGAACAGCAGCGAATTTCAGGCTGTTGTACGTCCAAGATGATGAAGCCCTCAAATGTGTTCATTCCCCTGGGGAAGCCACTAGAAGTCTGCATCCCACAGCATGATCACATGTGAGAGCTACCAGGTGTGAGCCAGCTACCCTGAGTGGCCTGGAAGTCACTCTGCTGCCTGAGTCCTGTCAGTTCAGCTGACTGCTTCCCCTTCCTTCCCAGGGGCTTTGGTGCTAGGGAAGAAGTTGTGCTTACTCCTTCAGGCCGGAAGGTGTCCAGGTGGCCAGATGGCCAGGAGGACAATGATAAGAGAGTCTGTCCTTAGGTGGACAAGGTTTAAGCTACACCAAATCCTGGAGTTCCTGCTGTGCATGTGTTCCCTGCCCAATATATAAGAGGACCAAACTCTTCTTTGGTCCAGGGGGTGTGACGAGTGGCAGTGTGACTATGTTGGGCTCATACTGACCAAAAACACACGGCTTAGTGCTCACCTCGAAGAGGAAGAGGCTGGCTGTGCTTGCTCTGTTTTGCCTATTCAGCCGCACAGGGTCACTGTGTCCTGACTTAAAGGGCATGAACAGGTGGCTTTCCTTTTGGATTTAGAGAGAAGCCACCATGGATCAGACTGTGTGCCTCACCACCCTGCTTCTTCCAACCTTTTCTCAATATCTGCCTAAATTGGAACCTCCCAGAGGGCTTTGGGGAGTAGACACCCAGCAGGGCTCGGCAGGGATCACCTGAGCTCACACCCAATTCCTGTGCAGGGCAGGAAAGCTGTAGTCTGTGGTGTCTCCAGGACAGGCCTGGCTGACTGACACCAGAGACAGACACCTGCAAGACCCTCGTCAAAGCTCCACCAAGAAGAAAAAGATTACAAAAAAACCCAACATTTTCCCCACACAAGGCAGAATTTCCCCAAGCCAGAGCTGATAACACTGAGACTGCATGGGGAATCTATTCTGTCTTCAGGGAACCTGCTTTTCTCTCCCCTAGCTGAAGAAGGGGTCAAGTCCTGCTCCATTCTGTGGATAGCCTTCTGAGTTTTCAGTTTCAAAGACTTCATGTGCTCCTTCAGGCAGAGCGGGCAGTGTGGCTCACTGGGGAAAGCACCGACTTCTCAATAGTGAGGCCCTGGGCACAGCAAAGCAAAGCAAAATAAAAAGCAAAACACTGGGAGTGGGCTAGGGATTTGGAGTAGCAAGGACTTTTCAAAGTGTAGGCATTAGGGCATCAAATTCACAATCCTCCCAGATGAATGTCTGACGGCACCCTGGGTGCCAGACAGTGAGCAGGGGAAGGTGCAGAGGGACTATTTAAACTGGGGAGGCACCCATCTTTGTTACCTAATCAGAAACACCCCTTTCACTTTGAGTCACAGGCTCCTCCTCCCTCCCTGGGAATCAGGGTCATTCCCTTAGCATCTGCAGTCTCAGTCTTTATCAGATCCCCCTCTATACATCCGGCTCGGACAGCCTGGCTCACACCAGGCAGCCCTCTGTAAAAGTAGCCAAATTCCTAAAGGAAGATGTGTTTTAGAGACAGTGTTCCAAAGCCAGCTACCTCTAACTCCAGTTTCAGCTCTGACCAAGGCCAGCACACCATTAACATGATTTTGCATTTTAAACAACGCACCAATCTTTCAAAGGGTACTGATTGATGAGTAGTAATTAACAACTAAGCAATCAGTTGCAAATTACCAATAATTGCTGTCATTTCCAGTGGGACTTTTCTTCTCTCCATTCTGTTTTAAAGCTAACAGATATTTGTTGACCTTCTTTTAGCATGGGTAGATATACCACTTAAGTATTTACATTTACGATGTCTGTAGTATGGGGCCCTTGGGGTGGTTCAGTAGGTAAAGGTACTCTTGCCATCATGCCTGACAACCTGCATTCCATCCCCGGGCCCTACATGCTACAGGGAAAGAATTGACTCATGAAAGTTGTCCTCTGGTCTAAACATGTGTACTATGATACGCAATCATGTTCTACCAAATTAAAATAAATAACAAAAATATAATAAAGAGGCTGGAGAGATGGCTCAGTGATTAAGTGTTGGGGAAGTTTATTTTTAGTTCCATTTAAAATAATCATTTTTGTGCACTGTTGGAAAAAGGATGCACAGGCTATGGTACTTTGTATTGTCTGCAGGTGTTGGATTGGGGGGGGGTGTTCGATTGCTTATGATCTGCACGTGAGTACTTCTGAATCAATAAAAACACCTGGGCTCAGACACTCGGGGTTCCATTGTCATTATGGTGCTTTCCATGATGGCGGTTCCCTTTGCTGAGGTCTGGCAGGGCTTCTGCATATGAGAATGCCTCTGTGTCATCATTGCTGGTGGTCCTGGCAGCACTGTACTACTACAGTTAAGAGTACCTGCTGCTCTTGCAGACCCAGATTCAGTTTCTAGCATCCATATGGCAGCTCACAACCTTCTATAATTCCAGTTACAGGGGATCCGACTCCCTCTTCTGCTATCTCAGGTACCAGGGACACACATGCTACAAATAAACATGTATTTAATACATTCATACACATAATTTTTCTTTTTGTTTTTTAAGACAAGGTTTCTCTGTGTAGCCCTGACTGTCCTGGATCTCACTCTGTAGACCAGGTTAGCTTTAAACTCAGAGATCAGTCTGCCTTTGCCTCCCAAGTGCTAGGATCAAAGGTGTGTGCCACCACACCTGGCTTATACACATAAATTTCAATATATATACATATATATTAGAAAATATACGTATATATATATACATATGTATGTATGTATATATATGTATGTATATATGTATGCATGTATATATGTATGTATGTATATATGTGTGTATGTATGTATATATACATATGTATGTGTATATATATATATATACATATATATATATAATTTTTAAGAAGCTATTTGTAGTCTGGCTGGTGTAGTGATATGGTATACACCCAAAAGGGGAAGAAAACACAAGTGTCCAAACAGTGACATGTTGATAAATGAAAATTTCACAAAGATGAGAGTCACACAGGATATGCAGGAAGTTTGGCTTAAGTTGCTTGAGGTTGCACACTACGTCCGTTGCCCGTAGGATGCCTTCTGGTGTTTCCGTGGTGACCCATGTAAAACTACATCTATGAAACACTGATACTGGTGCAGAGGGTGAGACACAGAGATAAGATGCTTGCTTAGCGCACTCACGACCCTTACGTTCCATCAGCACTGTGGGGCGGGGGTATGTTTGACATATTGATATCAGTGCTATGTAAATATTATCAACAGCTACAATTCAGGAAACATGAAGAGTTTTCAAAATGCAGAACTCACTGGGCTTCAAGAGCAGAGACACACTGTGAATCACAGCACCAGACGGTGTCTGCAGTTGGCTCCAGATTTTATAGTCCCTCCCCCACATCCTTTTCCCACAACCAATATGAATTAGCATCTTTCTAGACAGAAGGATCCCAGAGAGTCTAAATGTTCTGACTGTTTAGGAGGCAAAAACCGAAGCGTGCTCAAGCTTCATTTTCTCCGTGAAGTCTCCCCTCAGATTTCCAAAAGCAATCTGTGCCTCCACGTTATCAACCAGTTTGCCTCGTGCTGATGTCTCTTTACACCCATCCACGCCTCATACCACCCAGCTCAGTGCAGAGCACGCAGCAAGTGCTCACTCGTGACAAATTACCTGGCTGTAAAACACACGTCAACAGCTTGGATAAGAACAAATTAACTGAGCGTCCCTCACACAGTTACTTAACCTCTCTGGACCTATTTCATCAACTGGATCTCTCAGTGTTGTTATGAACATTAAACTCCTGTGCCCGGCACGTAATAAACATGTAATGGATGTTAGCTATATTTATCACCAATCCCAAGTGTACTCTAGCCCTGGTCACCAAGCATAGGACAGAGCACACCTATCAGCAGAGAGCCATATTTCAAGGAGTAGGCCCCATGCAGGGACGCTGTTTATTGTTTATCTCTTGCAAGATCTCAGAGCACTCTAAATTATCAGCAACAATTTTCACAGGAATTCTTTGACAAAGGGTGGAATCCACTATTGTCAGTGTAGAGAGGGCTTAAGAACCTGATCAAGGTTACTTACTTTCTGGGTCAACCACAGGCTAGGAATAGAAATTGGCTTCTGCGGGCACCCTCCCCCCTCTTTGTTTCAGCAGCTTCCTCCCTGTGTGGTTCTGGCAAAGATAAAGCATTCAAGAGGGACAGCAACTGGAGGGAAGGTCAAGGAACAGCATCTGGGGGTTGCACAGCCTCAACTGCCCTTCAAATTCATCCTCCCACAGGAAGGTTTGTACAGGGCCCTGGGAACAAGGCTCAGTGTTAGAGAAGTCGATTAGCAGGATAGCAAGACAGCAAGACAGTACCATGCTTCAGGCTTCCATCCAAACACCACAAACAAACAAACAAACAAACGGCTTAGCTGTCTCTCCAGCAGCGTACTGCTCCCTCTGACTACGATCCCCTAACCCCCTTCATCCAAGCATGCCATGGAAAGGCTCTGCCACACAGGACACTCTTGACCTCAGTCACGGCTGCATTCACCCCTCCCTCTCACTACCGCCCCCTCGTCACTGGAGTCACACCATCTCCTTGGCTAGGCCCTGGACAGGAACCCACAATTCCCCCTGCTGCTTCCAGAGCAGGAAAAAAAAGGTTCTCTGTAGCCAGGCCCCTGCCCAAGCATCCAGGGACTGAGTTGGCAACAGCTCTATTTACAGCTGCAAAAGCAGTCAAGTACAGAAACAAAAAAAAAAAAAAAAAAAAAAAAACCTGAACAGAAAACCACCTAACAAAGCCACCAGAAAGCCCATCCTGGTGTGCACATGTGTGTTTCCAGACCTCTCTCTGCCCCGGTGCTCAGGTTACTCCCGGCTCCTGGCTTTTACAATTAGAACGGTGAATTATTCATGGCACACCATACTGCTTCCAGAGTCTCCCATGAGCATGCAGATTGTTAACCACCCAAGGAGTTTGCTGCCAAGTCATTTGGACAATGGGTAGGGAGGCATAAGCAAACAGACAGTGACCTTAGTTGGGGCTCCCAGCTTCGCCAGTGAGTACTATAAGGGGAGCACAGAAGACAATGGAAGAGTCTGAACTGCTTGAATCCCCAGAGGCAGGGATTCAGAACAGTGGGAAGAACGTGCGGGCCCAAAATCAACAGTGGAGCTTATAACGGATTCCATTACATTTAAGAAACCATCAAAGGGTAGGGATACAGCCCAGTAATAGAGTACTTGCCTTACACATATTTGGTCAGCCTAAGTTCAGGTCCCAGTGCCTTACAAAAAGTGGGGGTGCGAAGAAAGAAGCCTTTAATACTAGATGTACCTTTTAGTTTAGTCTAGTTTCGTTTTGAGACAAGATCTCATACATATGCCCCTGGTTGGCCTCAAACTCACTTTGTAGTCAAGGAGGACCTAGACCCTCTGACCCTCCTGCTGCCACCTCCTGAGTGATGAGATGACAGGTGTGTGCCACCATGCCTCATTTATGCTGTTCTGGGGATCAACTCCAAGACTCCATGCATGCCGGGCAAGCACTCTACAAACTGAGTTACAGCTCAAGCCCTATTTTTTTGTTTTTGCATACCACCAAGAAAAAAAATTCCATTACTGATAAGATATACATTGATTTCATAGATATTAAAATGTGCATTTTAGAATCTATAACATTCTTTCTTATTATTAAAGGAATCTCACGTTTATCAGATGACTTTCGTGTGCATGTGTATGATTTTTGGTTTTTGTTTAGAATTTTGAGTCAAAGTCTTGCTATGTAGCTCAGGCGGGCCTCAAACTCTCGATTCTCCTGCCTCTGCCTCTCTAGTGCTGGGATCACAGGGTGTGCACCACCACACCTGGTTTCTATCGTGCAGATGTATAACACACTGTAGGGTGACCATGGCAATTTTCCTCCCCTCTGTTTCCTGGGTCTACCAAACAATTAAATTTTTTTTTTTAAGGCTAGGTATTAAACTCAGGTGCTGTATGCTAGCAGGTACTGTACCTCTGAGCTCATTTTTAATGGAGAGAGGTCTGGAGAAACAGAAAGGAGGTGCTCTTCAGATCTCTTTTTACAAAACAAACCTTGCCCATCCCCGAGGCTGCACAAGGCAGGGCTATGGGAATGATTCTAGCGGTGGTTTGAGCGAAGGCACTGGACTGGACTCAGAAGGGCGGACGGATAAAAACATCTCAGGACTGAACAAATGCAGGAAGACTTGAGGCCTGGCTGGCTTTTTAGTGACAGTGGATAGAAGACCACTGAGCTGGGAAGGATGCCAGCATGAGACTTGCAGGTATATATAACATGGACACATAAATGGCTAAGGGTTTGGGACTGTTTTAGGCTGGCAGTGAGCCATCACGATGTTTCTGAGCTTGGAAATAATTGATGTAAAGCAGTATTTTAGGGGGAAAAAAGCATTGCAGGACGGGGGTGGGGGGGAATCCCAGAATCTCTAAAAACTCATAAGCAGTCTATATGGGGCGAATCCAGTGGGAAAGGATTGATGGCTGTTAAAGTGAACGTACTGAGTTCTGTGCACAGAGCCAGGGATCCGGAGAAGGGGCCATTTTGAGACCACGGTGTTTTGATAATTGACTTAGGCGACAGGTTTGACTCGGCAGAAGAAATGGGCAGTGAGCAATGCTGAGCAGAGCAAGGCCAGACACACTGATGTGCAGTCTCTCTTTCTTTTTTTAAAAACATATATATATATATATATATATATATATATATATATATATATATATATATATGTACATTTGGTGTTTTCCTGCACACGTATCTGTGTGAGGGTGTCAGATCCCCTGGAACAGGTGTTACAGACAATTGTGAGCTGCCATGTGGGTGATGGGAATTGAACCTGAGTCCTCTAGAAGAGCGACTAGTGCTCTTAACCACTGAGCCATCTCTCCAGTCCTGTGAGTCATTCCTGTAGAAGTAAAAGTTGGGTTAAGAGGTTCTGATGTAATAGGGGAAGATGAGATTTAAAACTGGAAGAACTTCAGGAATTCAACTGACTAAAACTTTAATTATATTTACTACTTATATGAATGTTTTTGCACAAGTGGGGTTCACTCCAAGGAGCACATGTGGAGGCAGAGGACAATTTGTGGGTCAGTTCTCTCCTTCTACAGATTATAGGGCTTGGTGGCAGGTAAGGCATCCTTACTCAATAAGTCATCTCCCAGACAAGATCTCACTAAGTAGCCTGGACTGGGTTGGCACTGGAGATCTTCTGTCTCAGACTCCCCAGACTCCCAAGTTTGGGGATTATGGGCATTAGCCAAAGGGCAGAACCTGAGTGTGAGTCTGGTTCTAGGTAGCTGCCAGTTTGTGGGACACACAGAGGTCAAAGACATCAGGCCTCAGAATGAAGCACCTTCTATGGGTCAAATATTTTCCTAATCCATAGACCCTTAAGTTGTCTTGTTCCCTAACTCTAATTTTCCAGATGAGCAGCATGCATTGCTATTCAGTTTTCTTTTAATCTTTTCTATTTTGAACCATGGAACTGATTTCTTTCAATCAACTTATAGGAACCTTTCACCATGTTCTAAATAGCTCGCCCAGTTTCAGTGATAGAACACTTGCCTGGCATGAGGGAGGTCCTGGGCTCCATCCCCAATAGAGCGAGTTCTAGTTCTCCCACTTCCCAGCCTATGGCTTGCCTTCTATACTTCTTGCCTTCTACTCAGTCTTTAGTTTTGGGGGGATACTGGGAATGGAACCCAGAGTCTTGCACATGCTAATCAAAGGCTTTACCACTGGGCTACACCCCTTTACTGGGATTGCTTTGTAAATTATAGAAATGGGGAAAAAAAAATAAACTATGAAAATGCCTAAGTATCCACAAAAGCTAAGAGAACATAACCAGGCATCATGGCACATGCCTGTAATCCCAGCGCTCAGGAGGCTGAGGAAGCAGGATGATGAGTTTGGGCCAGCCTGAGCTATACAGTGATGCCCTGCCACACACAATAGTCACAGAAAAGTTGAGAGAGCAAGTATGTTCAAGTAACTCTTTCTGTTAGACTTAAAAGTTAGCACGATGTAGCCAAAACTGTCTCATCTATTTTCCCCTTCTAATTTCTGCTGCCTTGTTTTAAAGTCCCACACTGTGTCTCTCACTCTAAGCGTTGATTCAGCTGCAGACATCTTCTGAAGTCATCACATCGGGATGCCTCTCGTCAAAACCTGAATATCATTTTTCATGTCACCCAACAGATGATATCGGACACAAGGAGGTTGTAATAGTGTTTCTACTAGAAAACACAAATGTACCATTGTCTGGCCTGGGGTTATACGATCATGCCTTCTTATATGAGGTGGCCCAAGTATGATCTCATTACTGTCCAGGCAGGCCCTCCTTCAGGATTCAGTCAGCCCTTTTCCATATCTGGGAGAGAGATGAGACCTACTTTATTCTGCAGCTCAGGCAGCTGCTTACAGAACATGTGACTACTGCTCCAGTCACTATCTCTCAGACACCTCCATTGGAGAACAGCCATCACTCTAGAGAAGGAGGCATCTGTGGCTGGTATCCCCAGCAACCACACCAGTAAGGTCCTGGGCTTGGTGGGAGTTCACAGGAAGCTCCTCTCATCCCTCAGAGAAAGGGAGCAGAGAAACCAGATTAGAGCTGATTAGAGTCGAGATGACTTGGGGGATGGGCTGAGGTTTTAATCCCTCTGTCCTGTTCTTAAAATAAAGAAAACAAACATGGGCTCAGTGTCTCTCTCTCTCTCTGTGTCTCTGTCTCTGTCTCTGTCTCTCTCTCTCTCTCACACACACACACACACACACACACACCTTCACTGTGTGTGTGTGTGTGTGTGTGTGTGTGTGTTCTGTGACTCCCTTTACCCAGAACAAAAGTTTTTGGGTGTCTCTTGATACTGCTTAACATGGCAAAAGACCCTAGATCACTGGAATTAATGGGAAGACTGGAGCAACCCCGGATAAGACACCAGTGAGGTAATGTCTGGTTTTTATTAAATATCCCAAATAGATTACTCACTCTTGCTAGATAAGGAGTAAAGACCCTGTCATGTTTTAAACACAAGTCCTGCTACAAACACAGTCCTTGTGAGTCCCTAAACTGGGGGAGCCACTGTCATGTTGAGACCTGTGGCTTGGCTGGGTAAGTGCTGGCCAGAGAGGAAGACCCGTTAACTCCTTTTTGTTAGGAATCCAGAACATGATGTGAGTCTGAGATAACACAAGGGCCCCAAGAAGACCCATGGAAAGGTGTCTTTTCTCTGTCTCCAGGAGAAGAGCCAGTTGGAGCAGCCTAAGAGCCAGGCCCCTAGGGCTCTGCCTGGCAACTCTTGTCCCCTGGGCTTTCCCTTTTGTGCCTGGAGCAATTTCTCCCATTAAAAGTATTTTACAAGTTGCAAAGAGTTTCTTTGATATTGGATCCTCACAAAAGCCTTGTAAAATAAGCTGAAAGCATCGAGGCTCATGCTGGCTAAGGCTGCAGGCTGGGACTTCAGCTGCATACAGATCTGAAACCCAGGGCAGTTCTTCAACTACTGAGAGGACGGGAGGAGGGTCTGTACCTTCCAATCTAGGGTATCAATGGTTTGGAAAGAGCTGGGAAAAGAACCAAAGAACCAGAAGAATCTTCTGTAGAGCAGCCAGAGCACAGCCTTGCTGCCCCAAGACTTCATCCCACACACTCCCTGGCTCTGTGGTAGGGCTCCGGAAGCTCCATTTCACAACTTCCTGGCACATCTCTTGGCAGTGGTGGCAGTCCCGCTAGTAGTGATCAGTCCCTGGAACGGACCCCAGTGCCTCCTGCTTACACTTAGTAGACCCCTCCTTCCCCGTTCTGTTGCCAGTCGGCTTTAATCTGGGTGGCAAGCTTTGCACCCCAAGATCCTCACCCCTTGCCAAGAAGTCTCCAGGATGTGTGAAAGCGCCCTGTGAGAGTGAGCAAACACCAACGTGACTCGCCCCTCCTTGCCCAGCTCATTTATAAGCTCTGGTTGAGTGTTGAGTTAGCCTCGCAGAGGCTCCTGAGGCACAAGAAGGCTAATAGGAGCCTGCCGTGCAGCTAGGCCGTGGTCCGCTCTCAGAAATGCACACGTTCCTCATGTGTGATGGTATTATCTATCATCCAGGAGCTCAGCACACATCACTGGGCTTTTTTCCCCCTGCTTTTGGTTTTTCCTTCTAAAGAGGTCTCTGGGCTTCAGTAGAGGATGTAACAGGAACACAGGGACAATTGTAAAGAGCAAAGTCCTACTGGCTATTAATAGTCAGACCAAAGTGCCTGCCCCCCTCATCTCTGTCAACCGTATGATGTACCCGAGAGATGGAGAGAAGTCAAGATGTAATCACGGTTACCTGGAATGTTATGATTTACAGTTTACAATGCCTTTAATTTTTTCAAATACATTTAAGACATTATTTCTTTCTATTCTCACAATAAAATTGCGTCTGGTACAAAGGAGATGTAAACACTGGTTATTTTTCCTTTCTTCCAATGAGGTTATTGTAGAGAGATACTATTGTCTCTACAGAGGAGCAAGGCTGGGTCATGAATATTCAAGATCCAAGTACCTACATTGAAGCTGACCTGAGACTCAAATACAGCTTTCCTGGCTATCTTCCGAATCCCGGAGACCTGGGATGTGTATGTGGCCTCCCTTCCTCTTCAGCCCTTTACCCGGTTAGTCCTGCTGTGTGCCCTGCTCTTCAGATATCTCAGCCCCATCTTCATCATTCATGGACTCATTTTAAATCCATTAATGCATTCCTCGTAAGACACAGAGGCAGGTATCAGCATTACTCCATTCTAAAGAGGAGGTAATGGAAGTGGGTAGTGCTCAGGACCCTGGTCCAGAGGAATGCAAGCAGCAGAGGAAGTGTCTGAGTTCCGACAGTCCTGGGCCGGAGCCCTTAATCACTGCGCCTCCACTTCCAATTGCCTACAAGGCCTGCTTCTCTGACTTCAGTAAGTCCCTGGAAGGTAAGAACATTTATTTTTTTAATTTTATTTTATGTGCTTTGGTGTGAATATGTCAGATTCTCTGGGACTGATGTTATAGTTGTGAGCTGCCATGTGGGTGCTGGGAATTGAACCCAGATCCTCTGGAAGAACAGCCAGTGCTCTTAACCACTGAGCCATCTCTCTAGTCCCCTCCCTTTTAAATCCTTATTTCTCAGCCCTAAGCATGACATCTGGTACAGGGTGTATGATGAGTAACTATCTACCAAAGAAATGCACGGGTAGCTAAGTTTGGAAGTTAGAAGAAAGGCTGTCTGCTTAAGTTTAAAATCCCAGGGCTTCAGATGTGGCTTAGTGGTTGAGAGGGCCATGGGTTCAAGCTCCAACACTGAATATGAAAAACAAAACGAAACAAACAAAAGCTGGCGATGTAGCTCAGTCAGTAGAATACTTGCTTCGCAGGCAAGCACTAGCATGCACCAAGCCCTAGGTTCTAGCCCCAGGCCCACATAAACGGGAATGGTGGTACATATATTGCAGGGGACAGGAGGTAGGAGCAGGGAGATCAGATGTTCAAGGCTAGCTGAGGATACATGGGACCCTTTCTAACAAACAAACAAAGAAAAATCTAAGAGCTAAATTGATGAAGTCTTTCTTCTGGTTCTACTTAAGATGTTAAGCAACTACAAAGACAGATTCTTGATTCCAGTTCAGTCCATTTATTGTGATTGGCTCTCCCACAGAGTTAGTTCTGGTGTGGAAGGCCAGTGCAGAGCAGAAGCCCTACCTGAGCTGTGTCTTCAGGCTCTGGGGCTATGATTCTGGGTCAGAGTTTAGAACAGTAAGTGCCCTACAGAAACTGGAAACTAGACCCATAGCTTCTGGGCTGAGCTAGACTCAATGTAGAGGACTTCCCCGAAGGACCAGCTGCTCAGTCTGGGACAAACCCAAAGCACATTCCCACAAAGGGTTGCAAACTGCAAATTGAGATCTAATATGAGCCATCTGGTCTGCTGAAATGGCCAACGGGAGGGACAGGGGCCTGGAACCTTCCCAGAAGTGAGCTTATCTCGGGGAAGTGATGACTCAACTCACCCAGAACAAAAGCCTCTAAAGAAATCCTTTGGAATAGGCCTCACTGAACCTTCCTGAGTAGCCAGAATTGGAGGGCTCTATCTAAAGGTGACCCCAGGTACAAAGTTGTAAAATTCATGGTCCCTAAGCATGACCATGGGTTAGGTAAATCTACATTGTTTTGGGGAAGGAAGCATATGGAGTTCAAGAATCATTCCGTCAGGCCGCTGAGATCGCCCAGTGGGTAAAGGCCATTGCTGGCTAGACTGATGACCTGAGCTGGATCCCTGAGACCCCCATGGAGGAAGGAGAGAACCAGCTACAGCAAGTTGTTCTCTGATCTTCACATGCGTGGCATTACACCTGTGCATGTGTGTGTGTGTGTGCGCGCGCGCACAAATACATCTTGAAATATTAAAAAAAAAAAAAAGAATCAATTTGCAGCCATCTAAGGAGTGGGGAGAAAAGTCAGACTGGCTAGGGCCCAAAGGCTTCCCCTAGAATTGGAACACTTTAGCCTTGGCCCTGGAGAATAGATTTCTGGTGTCTTCTGGTTATAGTCACTATTGCATTGGGGGGTGGAGGGGGGTGGCGGGGAATGCAACCAATCACCAGATCTAATCATCTTCCTTCAGCCGATTTCCTGGCAGCAGTTGCCAAGGCTCTTGCCAAAATTCTGCTTCACCAATACCTGGATCCAAAGAGCCCCAAGTCACAAGAGGAAGGTTGTGCATCCCAGAGCAGCTATAAGGCTTCCTATCACCAAGACAGGGCACTCGAGGTCAGTTCTGTGAGAGGGCAATTTCAAAGCGACTCTCCCCTCGGGCTCCTCTAGTTCCAGTGACTGGATGGAGGAGAGGCGGTGGCAGCCACTTGGAATGTCACCAGAAGATGACACAAGGGTAAGCAGCACACTTGCCCTGGCCCCCATCACCACACCCCAGGAAGTTAGCAGGCATCTGAAAAGCCTGTTTGTGCCTGTAGTGAGAGCTCCTAGGTCAGGGCTTGCTCTGAGCTCAGGCTGTGTGGGCCTCACCGCTGAGCGCAGCTGGAGATGGGCCAGGGGCTGGCAGAGGCAAGCCGGTGTTCTCAGAGCACCTTGGGGTGACCCCTACCTCCTTGGCTTTCAAAGTAGTTCTTCTACCTCTGTCCACAGCTTTGCCTGAGACCTGTTTAATGTCTTCTGCTGGGACAGGGGAGCTCCCTCTTGGAGTTCGTTTTTTTTTTTTGAAAACTGATACAAAAATGACTCAGCTTTAAAAACCCAGTTGCATCAGGACCCTGAGCTTGCTGAGTAGGGTTGTGGGGGAAACCAAGGCGCCATCCTTTGGGGCTCCAATCTTGCAGCCCCAAGGGAAGTATGCTGGGAAGTTATGAAAACTGAGCAGAAATCGGCTCACTTAGGCTGTCCTGAGGACAGGTAGTATTGTGTGCCTCCACAGTCACAGAGTTCCTGCCCTCCACCGTCACAGAGCACCCAGAAGTTCCCACTCTTCTCCTCTCGCTGTACTGTTTGCTTTGAAGGCTGTAGGCCTCCGGGTGCCACAGGCTGCAGCCCAGATGCCACGTTGCTAAGTATGCTGCCAGGCCAGGCCCACGCCATGCTGCAGGGAGCTGGGAGGGCCTTCCTCAGTTCAGATCCAGGTCTCACTGCCCATTCCAAGGCCCTCTTCGCCAGCAGGCTTTTCTAGGCCAGTAAGGTCATCATGATGTTCCCAGGAACCTCTCTGCCTCACTAGCTGTGCCTGCTGCTCTCTGTTCTTGCTCATACCTCCTTGGGTCAGAAAGCCTGACCATTTCATATGGCACCCCCAAATCCCACCGCCTTGGCACAGCTTATAAAAAAAAAAAAAAAGATTCAGAAAAAACAAACACTACCATGGCCTTACTCTGCACCCTGACCCTCTTCCCCCCAAAACCTAAGAAAGCTCTTATACCAGGAAGATGCTGGGGAAGTGGCTACTGACCTTTTGGACTGAATGACCAATGACTTGACAGCTGTGAGCTATCAGGATTCCAGAGCTCCTGTTCTCCAGGCCACCCAGAGGGTTTCCAGCAGAAGGTAGCCCGCTGCTGAGTAGAGACGTCATTTAATTCATTAATTAAAGCAAACACTGTTCATCCAATGCTCCGGGGCATGGTTTAAAAAAAGAACCCAGAACGTTTAACATTTGATAAAAATAGCATGAGCCAGCATAGAGGTAACTGAAGTTTCACTCCTAGCCCCTCCATTCCAGGAGCACTCCCCCAACCCCGTCCAGTTCCCACCTTCCCTACCATGCTTCTTTGTTGACAAGGGAATTCCTGCCAGGTCTGCTAATTGGGTTAATGGAGTGACTGTGTAATTGTTCTCTCTCCCACAGCCCAGCCCACCCTACTGGCTGCTTTCCGACTACCTGCCCTTGCCACTGCCAGGATCACTAATTTGCAACAACAACTTCCATTGTCGTCCACATCTGGGACTTTGGGGTTTTAGGTGAAGCTCCCTAAGGCAGAGGACAGAAAACGCTGCTATTTTGGTTTGTGTAGCCTACAATGGGACCATTCTGCAGGATTTCTGGGCATTGCGGGGCTACCCAGGGAAAGGGGAAATCGGAGCTGAGCAGTGATGGGACCCAGGCCAGAGAACAAGAGGGAGGGACCGAGGGAGGTAACTGGCAGGGTCAAATCCTGACTTCTCTTTCAGCTACTGGGATTTGAATTTCATTTTAATCAGATGCAGATGAAACCTATGGGCTGAGCCTCTGGAATCTCAGTGCCTCACCTTTGACTTCTGGTCTCTAGAACAGGCAGCTTGAACCAGAGGAGATAGCCCTGAAGGTGGCCTTTCTGGTCTCCAAGGTTTAGTCAGAACGTCTTTGTGCTCACACCCTTGGGACCTCCCCACCCCCAAAGAAGACAAAACAAAACACTCCAAGGCTTTCTCTTGTTGTTTTTTGAGGTGTGTTAGTCCTGTTTGAAATCTGTTTCACTTAAAGGGATTATTACTTGTTCAAATCATAAAAATGTCAGCAATCTTGGGGTGGGGCTCAAGATGGATATCTGCAGGCAGCCTCCAGGACCTCTGAGGTGCACCTGGGGCGTCTTGGAGGTGGGACAGCTGGAGTGCCCCAGTCTGTTCTCTAGCAGCTGAGCTTGCCCTGAAGGCTCTTATGCTCCCCTCCCCCAGTTCTTTCCTGTCCCAGTCTCAAAACAATCTTGAAGCAACTCATGGGCTCTGAGTGATGCAGCTAGCTGGCAACATAGTTCAGAGGTAGAGTAATTGCCTATTCATGTACAAGACCCTGAGTTCTATCATCAGCCCTGGAAAATAAAATAAATAACAACATTCCGGGTATATAATCCTAGCACTCAGTAGGCAGAGGCAGGAGGATTTCCACAAGTTCCAAGTCAGCCAAAGGCTAGGAATCAAGACCTCATCTCAAAAAAACCAAACACAAATAGCCCACCACAAGCCCAATAAAAACAATCGACAAATAAATAAATAAAACCCAGGGACAATTGAACGTGGGTCCTTGGAGATCAGCCTCGGGCGGGCTCCCAGAAGCATAAACGTCTCCTGGCCCTTTGTATGCGCACTGATAGTTTATGTTGTCCTGATTTGTGATTGGTTGACTTTCTGAGTCGCCCAAACACCTGGGCGGGAAGAGGCTGTTAAGACCTCTGTGGAAGCATCAGTGTTGTGCGCCCTCTCGTGGACGTGCTCCTTCAGTGCTCATTTCCACCTCCAGGTAAACGTGACTGGGCGGGTGAGCGTGTGGCGCACCTCTTTGGATTCACTGACGCTCATCTACCTGGATGACAGACCCGGGAATAAGTAATTAATAATAATAAGTAATTAACACTAGCTTGGAAATTCCTGGGCACCAGTGACAGGACAGTGTATAAATGTCAGTGTGTGCACAAAGGGTCAGGAGAAGGTCTTCTTCTGGGAAGAAGCCCAAAGCTGGCTCCATGGATCCACATTCAATGATCCCTGGATTCTGAGCAAAAGGCAAACACCTTGCAGCTAAACTGGGTTCCTGCTGTTTGGAGCCTGGCCTCTTCTGGAAGGGTCGAAGTTGGCCAGCCCTTGTCTTGGATCTACTGCACAGCACTGCCCTCCTCTGGACACAGAGCCAAGGCTGCCTAAGCCCTCCTGCTGTGAGGCCTTGCTCAGGTTTCCTTCCCTCCCTCCTTGGGACGAGAGTGCCCTGGACAAACAGGTTTTTCAGTTGGCTTCTCTTCGCAGGTGTGTTTCTCCCCCCCCACCCCCCACCGGCCTGCCTCGCTTTGAGTCCAGGAAACCTGGGAAGGTACAAGAACAAAGTCTTCCTTGACTGCTGCTGGCACATAGTGGGTTCTATAAATATTTAATTCGGGAAAATAAACATAGCCACACAAATTCTTGGCATGCCAGCTGCTCTTGGGCTATTATAATGCCCATTAGAAGAATAATTCACTTACGGATCTACACCGGCTCTTAGTCTAGAACAGTTACAGCCCTGTTTGCAGAAGACAAACCACGGAAAACAGAGAGGGACACAAGTTCTAGCAGAAGAAAAGCGCTCAGAATCAGTCATTCCACTCCAAAAACAACTTGAGGGTTTTTTGGTTTTTTTTTGTTTTGTTTTTTGTTTTTGGGTTTGTTTTTTTTTCAGTACTTGAGTGAAATTCAAGAAGACCTCCTGCATGCTGGGCAACTGCTCTACCAGTGAACAACAGTCCCGGTTCCCCTTACACGGTACAGAGAGCCCCTTCCCTCCCTCTCTCACCAGCTATATTAGTTACTGTTCCTGTTGCTGAGATAAGATAACAAAAGCAACTTAAGGAAGGACTCCGATTGGCTCACAGTTCAGGGGCAGTCCATGGTGGCAGGGAAGTCAGTGTGGCAGGAGCCTGAGGTGGCTGGTCACATCACAGCCACAGTTGAGAGCAGAAAATAATGAGGGTCTGTTCACGGCTCACTTTATCTTTTGTTGTTGTTGTGTGATTGGTTGGTTTTGGTTTTGAGACGGAGTCTTACTCTATAGTTCTGGCTGTCCTGGAGCTCACTATGTAGACCAACCAGGTCTGCTGCCTCTGCCTCTTGACTGCTGGGATTAAAGACATGCACCATCATGACTTTGTCCTTTTTATACAGCCTGGAAGCCCGTTCTAGGGAATAATGCTGCCCATGGTGGGTGGCTCTTCCTACCTCAATTAACCTAATCAATATAATCAATATAATCCCCACATGCATCCCCATGGCCTGTGTCCCAAGGAATTCTAGATCTCATCAAGTCGACAACTGAGATTAACCATTTCAACCACCACTGAGGGTTTTGGTAAAAGATATAAAGCTAAAGATAAGTAGCTGATGAAGTCACCGTTTACCAACTTGCAGGAATCAGATTACTCTAGCCCTTGCTGTGGCAAGCTTGCTATCTTCCATGTACAAGTGTTTGTAAACTTGCCTTCTTGCCTCTGCTCCTGGCTTCATTAGCCTTTGACAGCCAAGAATTCTGTAACTATGAGTTTCATTTTTTTTTTCAATGTGCATTCGTGTGAGGTATCAGACCCCCAGAACTGGAGTTACAGACAGTTGTGAGCTGCCATGTGGGTGCTGGGAACTGAACCCAGGACCTCTGGAAGAGCAGCCAATGCTCTTAACCGCTGAGCTGTCTCTCCAGCCCCTGAGTTGTTCAGTTCTTACAAGTCAGTCATTACAAATCAGTCATTGTGCTGAGCAGTGTTTTAAGGCTAATGAATCCAGGAGCATATAATGGATAAGTGATAATCATTTGCCAACAGTAATAAGTCTTAAGGAAACAGGTATTACATTTATTGTTTATGATTTGCTGAGAAATTGTTTTAGTCCTTCAAAATCAACTCTGGGGTTAGCCTAGGACCTGGCATATTTAGATATATGAACCTCAAGCTCAGAAAAGAGGTCTAGACTCAGTACTAATCCAGGTGTCCTACAGCATGTATGTGGTAGTTAAAACCCCAAGGATGTCACTTAGAGAGAACTTGAGTGGGTGAAAACCTGTGACTGGTACCTTGGGATTCCAATGCCCAGTGGAGGTAGGGAAGGTTATCATGGAGCCAGGGCAGTTTTCCAAGAGGGCAAGGCTAAACCCTGGAGCAGACATGACCATCTTATAGAAACAACATAAAGTGATTAAAGGATGTAGGTAAGAATTACGACAATATTAACTGTGAAGACGAAGAGCAATCCTGTGCCAAGTATAAGAGCCCATCACACCGGAGTAAGGCCGTAAAGAGGGGTCATAACTATAAGTAAGTGGTGACTTTGATCTAGAAATAGTCTAGAAGTCTAAGGCGAATGAATTTCCTAGGCTGGATTGGATCATGGATCACTGATGAAATAAGAGAAGAGAACTTGCAAAATTATACTGCAAAATTCAGAAAGGGGGTCAGACCTTGGCTACCTGTTAGGGTCTAAAGGTGCTTGTGATGGTACATCTTTATTATCAACTGGACTGGGTTTAGAATCACATAGAAACACACTCCTGGGCATGATTACGAGGGTGTGTTTTCAGGGAAGACCCTCCTTGAATGTGGGTGGCTCCATCCAGTAGGCTGTAGTCCTGGGTGAATAAAAAGGAAGAAGCCAGCTGAACACCAGCATTCTTCTATCTTTGCTTCCTAACTGTGGACATATTATGAGCAGCACATAACGTGAGGTGCTGCCTCTACCCTCCTGTTGCCATGACAACCCTATCATATGGATTGTATCCTCAAATCCTGAGCCCAAATAAACCTTCCCTTCCTCAAGTTTACTGTCTCAGGATTTTTTTTTATAGAAAAAGAGAAAATTAACAGTGCTTGAAAATGAGTTTCTCCTGAGACTCAGTGGAAGAAGAGACGGGGATCTCCAAGAGGCTCAAAGGAGCAGGGCCTTAGAGCTTGTAGAAATGGAGCTAGCTTTCACATCTGAGCAGGTGAACCCATGATGATAGACTTTGTAGCTTGACTACAACTGGAGATAGGACCTACTCATGAGTAGGACCCAAGTAAGGTTTAGGTCAGCTTCAGGTGGTCTTTTATTCTGTGTAAGGGTTCTTAATTAGTCTACGAGAGTGAACTGGACTCTCGGGAGAGGTTGTCAGAGGAACATCTCTCTCAGTTTATTAAAGCAAGGGTGGTTACATTTCATGGTAAAGGCAAGGGAGGGTCTTTGGTACCCATTGGTTAAGACAGGGATACTCGAATAGCCCCATTTTCATTTTGGGGTGCCTTAGGCATTTCCCAGGGACTAGGAGTTTAGTTACAACTCTAGATAAACAACTGCCAAATCGCTGCCCACCTTTGGGAGAGGGCAGAGTTTTGCTGTGGCTTGTGATCTGTCAGTGACTGCAGAGGAGAAGGCCTAGGTTCCTCCCAGTTCCTTAGACTGAGAGTCTGGGGTTGTAAGTACCCTCCACCCACTTAGCTGCAGGAAGGGTCCACCACAGCACCACAGATCCCAACCCTGTGGATTAATACAGGGATGAAATCTGGAAAAAGTAAGGTCATGCTTGAGGCTGCATATACCCTAGTAGTCAATGATGATTTTGATCTCCTGTACCCAGAATTTGATATACTGAGATTGATAATGAGCCTCAGACTTTAATAAGGAAGAGGTCAGCCTGGGGAAAGATGTGCCATAAACAACTCTGAAAGGGTAGAGATGAGTGGTAGTCTTGGAGGTGAATTGGGACCTTAAAGGTGAGATTGGGAGAAGAGTGGGCCAAGACTATTGAGTTTTCAGTGTGAGCTTGGTGAGAAATTACTTAAGCCCTAGATTAGCCCTTTCAACCTTTGCAGAAGATTGAAGGTGCCAGGTGGTATAAACATATTGGAAATGAAATCTGGGTCATTATCAGACCAGACTGGAAAAGCCCAACGTGAGAAATGGTGTGTTCTGTGAGGATACTGGCTACCGCTGAGGTTCTTTCTTCCTGGTGGGAAGTGCCTCTATCTATCCAGAGAAGGCACTCAGCAGATATCTGCGTCACTTGTAGGGTGCTGTGTGTGTAAAATCCATTTGCCAATCTCCTCCCAGCGTAGTTCCTCTATGCTGCACAGAAGTAGAAGGGAAGCTGGCTTAAGGCCCCCTCTGGACTGGCTTGACAAGTAGGACAGGCTTTAGAGACATACCACAATGCCTAAGGGACACTGAGTCTGTGAAGACAGGCTCGGGTAGAGTGTGGAGGGATTTAGCCCTCAAATGTATGGTCTAATAAGAATTAAGGTCCTTTTGCTGGGAGGATCCAGGGAGCAATGGCTTGTTTTCTGTGCTTTGTAATTGTGCTCCTGGAGTGGTTGGGAAGCCCTGAGTTAAAGCCTTTTGCAGATACTGTTAGACATGGGAGAGTAGAATTGGGAATTCAGGCAGCCTGTCTAGATTGTTGATCTTCTTGGCTGTGACATGAGAGATGTCAGTGTGGTCTTTTTGGTGGGCCTTGTGATGCATAATGGCCGTCTGAATTAGAAGTCAGGTGGCTTCTAGAAGAGTCCAAATCCCAGGAACATGTTTAACCAAGGCATTACAGGCAGTGAGGAGGCCCCTTTCTCTCCAGATGCCTAATGGGTGTGGGTCACATAGCACAGGCTGAATCTGTGTGAGGATGTCTCATTCTTGCCCCCAGCTAGAGGCTCTGGGGAGAGTAATTAGTTCTGCTTTAGGAGCTGATGTGGAATTACTCAGAAAGATCCAGATTCTATGCCCTCTGTGAAGTTCACTATTGCATACCCTGAAAGTCTATGTCTTACTTCCATAAAACTACTACTGTTCATGAACCAGGTAGCCACAGCTTGGGAGAGTGGGGAAGCTTGTAGATCTGGGTTAGTACAGCAGGAAGGTTGATTGTTTCTACACAGGGATGTTCTAGACAGTCCTTGGGATTAGTGTGGTAACTTTTCTCACTGGTGTGACAAAACGCCTGGCAAAAGCTACCTAAGGAAGAAAAGCTGATTTGACTCAGCTTGGGGTACAGGAATGTGAGGCAGCTGGTCACATGACATCCACAGTCAGGAAGCAGAGAGATGGATACTGGTATTGAGCTCTCTTTCTCCTTTTCATACAGTCCAGGGCCCCAGTCTGGAATGATGCTACTCACGTTCAGATGGACCTCCCACCTCAACTAACCTAATCTAGAAACTCCCTCACAAATATGCCCAGTGGTTTATCTACTAGGTGATTTAGATCCTGCCAAACTGAAAATCATTATCACAGTAAGATTTGACAGTAGGGTTATAAGATTTAAAGTTTGGCAAGGTTCTACAGTAAGCTCTGAAGTCTGATTTTGTTGGTTTTGCCTTGGGGAGATAAGCAGCTGTACATTATGAGGACTCCAAAGTCCAGATTAAACTTGGAAGGCTGTCCCCTCCCACTCATACATGTGCAAATGGGAGTTTAGTAAGATCAGGGAGAGCTGCTGCTGGGACAAATCTAAGAGATCTAGGGTGGGAATTAGTGCGTGAATATCATAAAAATACATTGTACATGTATGAAGATGTCATAGTGAAACCCATTATTATGTATACTATTAAAAACTCCTCTTCCCAGGGCTGGAGAGATGGCTCAGCACTTTAGAGCACTGGGTACTCTTCCAGAGGGACTGGGATCAATTGCCAGCACCTACGTAGAAGCTCACAATTGTCTGTAACTCCTGCAGGGGATCTGACACCCTCACATAGACATACATGCAAGCAAACACTAATGTACATAAAATAAAATAATAAAATATTAAAAATTCCTCTTCTCAGAGTCATTCTGATAGATAGCCCTTTATCTTTTTATTTTTGCTTCTGTTCTTTATGTCTCCCACAGCCCCAACACATATGTCCCTTGATAACTAATACTTCCATCCCATTACATTGATTTCAGATTTCCTTGAAGTTTGATACCTTTGTTTTTTTAACCTAAGTAATTACTACCTATTTAGCCTGGATGCCATGATGGCCTCTTGCTAGGATCATCATCATTCTTATTTATTTGTTTATGTATTGAGAAACAGTCCAGTTTGGCCTTGGGCTCACTAACTAGGCCAGGCTGCCCTCAAACTCATGACATAAAAAAATCTTTAATTCCAGCACTTGGGAGGCAGAGGCAGGCAGATCTCTGTGAGTTCGAGGCCAGCCTGGTCTACAGAGTGAGTTTCAGGACAGCCGGAGTTACAGCAGAAAATCCCTGTCTCAAAAAGCCAAAAAAAAAAAAAAAAAAAAAACTGTCTAGTCCTGGCTGCACAGTCCCAGCTACTCAAGGGGTTGAGACGGAAGGAAGAATCATTCCAAGCCTGGAGTTTGAGGCCAGTCTGGGCAACAGAGGGAGATACTCTGTTTGAAAAAAAGAAAAGAAAGAAAAGAAAAGCCAGGGAAGGGAAGAGGGAAGGCAAGCTGAAGAAATGTTGGGGTTATAACCCAGTGGTAGAGAACTTGTATAGGTAGCATGTGCAATCCCCAGCGCTGTAAACCCAAAACAAAACTGTTTAAAGCTATTCAATGGACAGGGGATTGGCTTCCTTCTCTCCTTGTTTCTTTCTCCATTCCCTAAACACTGTTCATATTAAGCGCACTGAAATCTAACCCCTGCCTAGGTGTCTCGCCCTTCTCGGCTCATCGTTCCGCTTCTATCTCCTCTGTGAGCTTCACTCTTTTTGGCTCCACTGATCCAATCAAAAGTTTACCACAGAAAGTTTCTGATTGCACTTCCGTTATGTCTCCCCAACTCCTTTATTAGGCTGTGTGACAGCTGGGCCTTGTCATCACCATTACTGTAAATTGGGCGCTGGGTCACAAAGACTTTGTAAACCAGGAGCCTGACTTAAGAGTGGGGCAAGAAGGCAGAGGCACAGGCACCTCCCCTCCAGCCCTGCAGGTGGCGCCGTGGCAGCCGCCATCCGAATCCCGACTTTTCTGAGAGGAAGCCCCGCCCCCTGGCAGCATGACACCTGCCCATTGGACCCGCGCGGCCGAGGCTGACCAATGGCGCGAGCGCTAGAGCGCCTCCATCTTTGTGCCGCCCGATCCCAGTGCGGTGGGCGGTAGCGGGAGGAGTGCCGCCCGTGGGACTGCGCCGTTTCTTGCTCCGCGGCCTCGTTTCTCGCAGCCCGAAGCCGCGATGCCTCAGTTCCAGACCTGGGAGGAGTTCAGCCGCGCGGCCGAGAAGCTCTACCTCGCCGACCCCATGAAGGTGAGTCGCTGGCGGGATGGCCCCGGGGAGGGTCCTCTCGGCCGTGTCGCGGTTTTAGCACATCCGGCAACAGTCGGCCCTCAACCGCACTGCGCCTTCCGTGTTTTTCCGTCGGACTCTGAGGCCCAGTGAGCCTCGGGCTGTAAGCACAGCTGGGGCCATTTCCGTAACCGCAGCGGCGGACTCCTCCGCGGCCCAGGCCCGCACCTGGGACCTCCTAACTTCCGCTACGGCTTTGCTTGGTTTCCGTGTCGCTGAGGCTGGGGCTCCTCCCCTGCGCCTTCTCTTTCCTGTCCGTCACTTATTTTAGTACCCCTTTCCTTTCCTACAAAGATGTTAGAGTACCTAATCTTTATAAAACGCTGACACTTTGACGCCACCGCTCACCCTTGGAAAGTCGCGGTTGAGAAGCACTTGCCCCGGGATAATAGGGATTCTTCGTCTTTTCTGTGGGTCAGTGATCTTTTTGAAAACTTGAGAATGCTTGCACTTAGACCTTAGGCATAAGTGTTTGCAAACGGCTTTATTCATTCGCCAAAGCAAATCTCATTCCCATTTCACCAATTTAGAATAGGTTCTGTGAGAGACACAAAGATACATTTCAGCCCATCCCTTAGGAGGTACGGTAAATGCATGTATTGTGAATATATCCTTTGAAGAAAAAAAAAATGAAAGGCGATTAACAAATCTCAATAACCTGGGCTCGGGGCATACTGTATGCCAGTTCTAATGATCACTATGTAACACGAACTGTCTTTTAAAAGATATATATTGGGGCCGGGGAGATGCTTAAAATTAAAAAAAGATATTGATGCAGCAGTACTTACTACAGGTTTTTTACAAGGAGCATATTTAAAAAACTGATTCATTATTTTTTATGTGTGTAAGTGTTCTGCCTATGTGTATATGTATACCGTATGGATGCACAGTGCCTGCTGAGTTCAGAAGAGGGTATTAAAACCCTTGGAACTAGAGTTAGGGATGGTTGTGAGCCGTCATGTAGGTACCAGGAACCAAATTATGTCCAAGTGCAGCAAAATAAGTTGCTGTTTTAAATGGTCTTAGACCCAGGAAGGGAAAGGGTGCTCACCTGTAATCCTAGCATTCAAGATGCTGAAGAAAAGAGAATAGAGAATTTGAGGTCAGCTTACGACCCTGTCTTAAGAGAAGGAGGAACAGGAACAAATGCATTAAGAGGAAAAGAAGAAGGGGGGAGGGGAGGAATACATTAGAACTGTAGGAAGACTTGGACAGACAGTAGAACATTTTGAGCCATTCTTTTTGTTTTTTCAAGACAGGATTTCTCTCTGTAGCCCTGGCTCCTGGAACCCACTATGTAGACAAGGCTAGCCTCAAACTCACAGAGATCCACCTGCCCCTGCCTGCCTAGTGTTGAGAGTAAAAGTGTGTGCCACCACTGCCCGTCTTTTTTTCTCTTCTTTCTTTCTTTTAAATAATGTACTTTTATTTTATATTTATCCTACAGCATCATTAGCCCTGTAACTCTCCCTGTGAAAACAGTATTTTTTTAGCCATCAGTTAAAATCCTACATTGTTGTCTTGCTTAATTTATCTTTTAAATTTTGGCTTCTATTTGTTTTTACAAACTAAATTTTTAAAATTTATAATACTGAATATAATAGTTCAGTGATAGATCAGGTATTGTAAACATATGTAGCTGTTTGATATCTTCACTTCTGGGTGAGTTTCCCCTCTGTTCTCA
Organism: Cricetomys ansorgei; assembly: GCA_026225945.1. Taxonomy (NCBI): domain Eukaryota; kingdom Metazoa; phylum Chordata; class Mammalia; order Rodentia; family Nesomyidae; genus Cricetomys; species Cricetomys ansorgei. Next base: position 14,991,267 of record JAMJFZ010000116.1, on the reverse strand, counting down.
TTGATGTGAGATACAACAGTTAAACCTCAGCAGTGCAGAGCACAGAAGAAGCTACAAGTTGCCATACTGAATCGTTTACACTGTGGGCTTTTGGAATTGTGAGGCGAGCAGGGAAAGACTGCTGATTCTTGATGTTTTGTTTTTTAAAGTTACCTAAACAGGAGTTACTGATTGCAACACACCGACTCTGCTTCAGTTACTGTGCTTGCGTTTGTCAGTAAACGAAAGAAAATGCTCAGAGAAGTTGGAAACTTGGGCAGTTGTCATAGAGGGTGTACTAATATCCAGTTGATGTCACGGCTACTTAACTGTAGAATAGGGAGCAACAAAAAGCGTCCCGTAACATGGTGCTCGCTGTTGAAGCTATTCTGGCTTTGGGAAAAGACGTGGAGACTTCTTTCCAAGTGGACTTCCTATAGGTAACAGAGCCTCCTGCTGTGCCTTCATGATAAAGATGGATCTCTGCTGAGTAGTCTGAACCTGCCTTCCTGGAGAAGTGTGGACAGGTGGGAAGGTGGAGTAGACTGCCTGCAGCATGGTTTCCCAAGGGCTTCAGTCATTTCTGCTACCCACCACCCCTTCCCTCTCATTTTTTTAAACTTTTTTTTTTTTTTTTTAATTTTTCAAGACAGGGTTTCTCTGTTATAACTCTGGCTGTCCTCAAACTCACAGAGATCCACCTGCTTCTGCCTCCCGAGTGCTGGGATGAAAGGCGAGTGCCACTGCTGCCTGGCTTCCTTTCATTTTTTTACTGACAAGAATGCCAAGCTACCTCACAGACATTCCTTGATGTGTGTGTTGGGAATTTTTAGTACATTTCTTCAAACTACAGATATACCCAACTTTAAAAACACTGTTTTAAATAGGGGCTGGGGAAATGGCTCTGTGGGTAAAATGCTTCCTGTGTGAACATGACAACCTGAATTTGGATCCTGGGGACCCCTGTAAAACCTGTAACTGGCACTGGGTGGGTAGAGAGGGGACGGAGACAAGCAGATTTCCGGAGCTTACTGGCCACAAGCCTAGTCAGTCAGTGAGCCTCAGGCTCACTGAGACACTCCCTCTCAAAAATTAAAGTGGCCGGGGCTGCAGAGATGGCTCTTGCAGAGGACCCAGGCTTGGATCCCAGCACCCACATGGCAGCTCAGAACCATCTGTAACTCCGATTCCAGAGACTCTTAACACCTTTTTCTGGCCTCTGCAGGTACCAGGTACTCAACATGGTGCATAGACAAATGCAGGGAAAACACTTAAGTGTCTAAACATATAAAATAAAAGTAAATTTTTAAAAAAACAAAGTGGAGGGGCTGGAGAGATGACTCTGGTTAAGACCACTGGCTGCTCTTCCAGAGGTCCTGAGTTCCAATTTCCAGCACCCACATGGTGGCTCACAAACATCTATAATGAGATCTGATGCCCTCTTCTGGCATGTAGGTGTACATGCAGACAGAATACTCAAATTTTAAAAATCTTAAAGCCTCCACGTGTGTGCCCACACCTCTACATACATGTTCACACATATATCACATGCACATACCTATCTCAGGTATAAATAGAACAAATGGAATTGAACTAATGGCTGCCTTTCCCCTGTACGTCATTTCAGGGTTAGGTTGCACTGGAAGTGCTTTCAGGTGTCTGGGGCATTTGTGCTAAAGAGCCTTTGCACCCTACTTAACTAAATTGTTTATGAACAGTGCCATCTGTCTATTTTTGCTGTTTTAAAATAAGTATTTTTATTGCAGGTACGTGTGGTTCTCAAATATAGGCATGTTGATGGGAATTTGTGTATCAAAGTAACAGATGATTTAGTTGTAAGTATACATTTTTATTTATTGCATTGGGGGGTTGAAATTGTTATGGAGAGTTTGTGCAGATCACCTATCCAGTGTGCTTATTGTGCATGCACTCCACAGTGAAGAACTTCACTCTAGAGCTGTATTGTTTGTTTTTTTTGAGACAGGGTTTCTCTATGTAGTCCTCCCTGTCCTGAATTTGTAGACCAGGCTGGCCTTAAACTCACAGAGTGCTAGGATCAAAGGCATAGCCCACCAGGCTTGGTTCCATAAATGATGTATGTGAAGCCAGGGCTTGTTACTGTCTTCCTTCCCTTTGTTGGATGGTCCCTTCATGCAGACCTCCACCAGTACTGTTCCGGTGCGAGCTCCACAGTGCTGTGGTGAGACCTCTGGCCCAGTGGTCTCATCAGTTCATGTTCTGTTTGATCTGCACTGCTTGTGGCATGAAAACCATTCTCTTGGGAAGTTTTAACCCTTGTAGCATGTTGGCTTTGCTTTTCTGTGCTCTTGTCTTCTAATTATTAGATGTTTCGCCATAAATATTGTGTTTACCAGTATTCTGGCATTTATCTTCTTGTACTGCTTCTGGAACAGTCTATCTGATTCCTGCAGTCTGGTACTTCTTATATTCATGTCTGCTTGCAGATTTGTGTGTTGAGTCCTGTTTTTCTTCTGAGCCTCTGACTAACTCGGAAGTCAAGTAACTTGACTCTGTACACCTGTCTAAGTTAGCCTTTCCAGAGTGGAGCTTATCAGCTCTTCATCTTCCTTCTCTTCCTGCTGTTAGGTATGCTGTCACCCACCTGGCCAGAAACCTGGGGATGGTATTTGGTCCCTTCTTTTCTCTTGTTAAGCCTGCTGTCGGTTTATTTGAAAAAGTGGCATTTTGATCCCCTGACATACCATACATACACCTGGCTAGGTAAGCATCTGGACTCGCTGACTCAAGCTGCTTTTGCCCCTTCCTGTTGTCACTAGCTCTCCATCTTCACTGATACTTTCTTCAGGTTAGGATCATAGGCCTGATGTATTGGAATTGTCTCCAACTGTACCCTTGCTTTTAGTTTACCCTGTGCACTGCCAGTGATCTTACACACACACACACACACACACACACACACACACACACACACACACACTCTTATTCCAAGGGCCTGAACTTACTATTTAGCTTGAACTTTTTTAAAAAATTAAGTTTATTTTAGGTGTGTGGGTGTTTTAATGCATGTATGTTTGTGTATCACATGCATACCTGTATCCTAGGAGGCTGGAAGAGGGTGTCGGTTCCCCAGGAACCATTGTAAACCACTTGTAGGTCCTGGGAATTGAACCCGGGTGCTCTGCAAAAGCAACAAGTACTCTTAACAACTGAGCCATCTCTCCGGTTTGATTTTTTTTTTTTTAAGATTTATTTTTGTGTGCATATGTGCCAATAGAGCCCAGGAGGGGTGTCAGATCCCCTGGAGCTGGAAATACTGGTAGTTGTAGACAGCAGGATTTAAGTTGCGGTTTATGAGAGGTTTCTAGAAGAGTTTCTTTACATTTTCACCTTTAGCAATAGCATTTAAAATAATGTAGGGAAAGCAATTGCTGGATGCTCAGTATGACTTCCAGAGAGAATAGAGCAAAATGAGGGCAGACAAGACTCCCAAATATTTGGCCACTTAACTTGCTTCCTTCATTACTAATATCTAGTTGTGCTTAGTTTGTGTATCTTTTTGAATTTTCTGACAGTGTTTGGTGTATAGAACAGACCAAGCTCAAGATGTAAAGAAGATTGAGAAATTCCACAGTCAACTAATGCGACTTATGGTGGCCAAGGAATCCCGCAGTGTTGCCATGGAAACAGAATGAATGGTTTGAAATGACTGTCATGTTCTTGGAAGTAAATAGCTTTTGAAACCAAGAAAGTGTTGGGAAGAAAATATTTATGTAACTGAGCTGTCCAAAGCTGAAAGCCCGCCTATATTCTAAGGTTTGCTTTAGAAAGTAGGAATGTCAGTGCTTTCAGTTAGAAAACCTTTATTTTTGGAAACTGAGTAAGAAAAACCTTAGAAATTTTCTGCAGATCATTTGATGTTGGGCAAATATATAATTATTTTTATGGTAAATTCATATCAGTAATTTGTTGATAAAATAACAAGAAAACATCTTTCTAGATTGTGTTTGTTTAAAAGAAAATAAAATGTAGCCTTTGCTGCGTCGGTGTGTTTCTTCTGGAGCACAACCGTGCCAGGTTCTAACTGTGGTTGGAATGGAAGGGATTTGTAGCATCGCCTTGCTGAGCAGTGAGTGACTTAAGTCTGCCTTCAGTGAACAAAGCCAATGCACAACACCTGGTGATCACTGTGATGGGCTGAAGCCATCCTCTGCAGAATACTTTATGTGGTTTCTCTCAGAAGGATCATTCATACTGAACTAAAGCAGTAAGTATAGCATGCCTCTCAGAACAGTGAGGTTTCTGAGAAAGCAGAAGTCTACTGTTTCATATTTAGCCTGTATTCGTAATCTGGTTTACCATCTAAATGTAATGTTCCATGCTGTCTGCTCAAGAGTGAAGTGAGATACTGCATTGAAGTATTTTTTGTAAAAGTTTGTCATATTGAATAACACTTTAACTTGAAATTTTTGTGAGTTATAAAAATTCTGGTCTGTTTTAGGTCAGTAAATAAAACATAAACATGTTTTTGTTGAAGTTTTGAATTTCTTGTATAGGTTTCCTTTCCTTTCTTTCTCTCTCTTTAGCTAAGGTCTCACTACCTCTGGTTGTCCTGGTACTCATTATGGAGGACAGGCTGCCTCTGGCTTTCAAGCGTTAGGACTAAAGGCATGCATCACCATGCCTGGTTTGTATGGATTTTTGAATAAGGTATACAATATTCATTTAATCTGAAGAGAGTCTAGAGGTACTGAAAGTGAATGGTTTTTTTTTTTTTTTTCTCGTCTTTTTATTCTAAGACTCTGAGTTTCTAAATGTAAAATTGTTTTCCTGAACTAGGAAAGTATGATCAAATACAACTTTTTTACTTTCAAGTTTTGTGGCTTTACGTTTTCTCCCTAGAATTAATGGGAGAAGGGGAAGGTGGCTTATTTCTCATTCACATCATCTACTTTTCACTACTCTGTGGTGGGAGAGACTACAATTTGGACTGAGTCCTTACAGCCCATAATAAAACTCCAATGGCCATATCTTCTGAGTGTTTGTCTTCCATCAGCATTTCTGGATGTTGCAATTAACTTTTCTAAATGTATTTTAGCAGTCTGCTTTAGGATGTCTTTGATCAAAATGCAAGTCAGGAACCTGGAACATCTATACATGTTAGTTAATTTTATAAAAATAATGAAAATAAAACCGGCACTGAGGAACCTGAAGCAGGAGGATCAAGAATTCAAGGCCAACCTTGACCGGTTGGCCCAGTGGTTCTCAGCCTTCCTAATGCTGCACCTTTAATACGGTTCCTCATGTTGTGGTGACCCCCAGCCATACAGTTATTTTCATTGCTGTAGTGGTTTGTATGAAGATGGCCCCATTGGCTCATAGTGGCACTATTAGGAGGTATGGCGTATTGGAGGAAGTGTTGTCATTAGGAAGCTCAAGCAACACTTGGTGATACTCTCTTGCTGCTGCCTGCTGATCCAGATGGAGAACTCTCAGCTTCTCTCCAACACCATGTTTGCCTCTGTGCATCCCTGCTTCCCACCAAAATGGACTAAACCTCTAAACTGTAAGCCAGCCCCAATTAAATGTTCTCCTTTATAAGAGCTGCTGTCATGGTGTCTTTTCACAGTAATAAAGCTCTAAGATAGTTGCTTCATAACTGTAATTTTACTGCTGTTACGAATCGTAATGTAAATATGATCTTATCAGATGGTCTTAGGTGACCCTTCTGAAAGGATCATTCAACCCCCAAAGGGGTCACAATACACAGATTAGGAGCTGCTGATTTAGCTCCTATATAAAAAGAAAAGTTAAAAGCTCCAAGAAATTGTACATTCAAAATATCTTCAGAAACACCTCAGTAAGGTGTTTCTGGCAAGAAAAAGGAAGGCTTTGCTGTGACTGTCACTGCAGCTGAGGCAGCTGCACTCGTGACTCTGCAGTGCTCACAGGGCCCAGCTGCTCCCAGGACCCCAGTGAGACAGGGACGCTGGGCCCCACAGCCGTCTGCAGTGTTGTCTGGAGCTCTTCTGGTCTCCTTCCTCCTCTGCCCTCTGTCCCCAGCCATCAGGCCTGCACCCACGCTCGCCCCTTCAGAACAGAAATCTGTTCCACTGGCAGTTGCTGCCAGTGAGTCCCATTTCCTGCCTCGGCTTAGAGTCTGCTCTCTGGAAGATTGGAGTTACTGTCCATCTGAATCGCAAATTTTAGCATTTTCTCTTGAGTGTAAAGTTAGTTGAATTTAAGTGCCTCAGTTTCAAACAACATCCCCAGACTGGTCTCTCAGCAAATGTAGCCTCTAACTTTCTCTCCAGCTCAACTAGGGCCTTACAAAGAAGAGATCATTCAAATTAAGGCCTGGAAGGTGTGTGTGTGTGTGTGTATGTGTTGGCTGTGAGGCCTTGAATCCCACTGAGGAAGGACATCAGGGTACATGCTCCCCAGTGTGGGTCAGCTCAGCAGGGTAGACAACAGGCAAGCAGCTGTAACTCTTGAGAAAGAGAAGAAAGCAGAGGCCGAGAGGCCAAGGCCTCCTGGGAACGCAGTGATAATTTACTATGGTGATTGTGAAGAGTAGAAAAAATTACCAAGAGAAGGCACAGAACTTGACATGTCCCCAAACACTATCAAGTATGTATTGAGGGAGACAACTTTCTCACAAGCAGGCTGAAGGTTAGAAGTGGCTTGCATTCATCTTCACCTACAATTGAAGAAACTGAGGCCAGAAGAAAGGTCTGGCCTGTTCAGAGAACCCCAGCTGGTGGGTGGCAAAGCTGAGCTGCACACTTAACCCCTCGGATACCTCATACAGAGCTGTTCCACTCATTGTGGCGGTGGATGGACACTACTGGCACACCCCAGCGGCTGGAAGGACAAAGGGATCAAGGCATCTGACCAAGGGTAGAATCAAATTGGGACCCTCAGCACCTCCAGCCTTGCCCTTCTACCAAGCTCCTCCTTAGGGTTGGGGCCAGGGCAGAGTGGGGCACTGCCACCCTAGGCTCTTTGTGGTAATTTTGCATGCACCATCTCTTGTCTGCCACACATCAGGTAACCAGGTTTCTTGGCAACCCCTGAGCATCTTGTGATGACACAGATGATGGGGGACAGTCAGCTAACTAAAAACAGGTGATGAGCATGGCTTCTGCTCCTTTCACATGCCATGGACTGATGGAAGGATAGCAGAAGCTTGGAATTTCAATCTGGGCCATGGCCTGCCCTCCCTGCAGAGCTGGTTTGGTCCTTAGTACCCTCTGTTCTTATAGACTAGAAGCAAAGAGGGTAGCTATTCAATGTCAGTTCTGGTCTGTATCCAAGTCTAGCACTTTGTATGCCGAAGTTACTGTGACTCCTGACATTGGCCTGTCCTCCAACATTAGACTGAGACACCCAGTCCTGCTTTCCCCAGTGAGCACTGAGCAAATGCCCTGTTTCTGCTGACTGTGAACCAGAAGTCAGGCCTGTTAATTATGTTCTTTGTGTGTACACTTGTATAGGGGGTGTTGTTCATGTATGTGTGCTCTCATCTGTGTGGGTATGCATGCATGCATGTGTGTGTGTGTGGTCATGTAGAGGCCAGGGATCGACACTGGATATCTTCTTGATTGTTCTCTGCTTTATGCACTAAGGCAGAGTCTCTCACTGAACTCTTGCAGAGTTCCTGGTTTGCTAGTCTAGCCAGTCAGCTTGCCCTTGGGAACCTGTTCCTGCCTCCTAAGTGCTGGGATTACAGGGGGCTGGCATACCTGTCCAGCATTTATGTGGGTGCTGTGGATCCAAACCCCTCATGCTTGCATGATAGGTGCTTTATCTACTAAGCCATTTCTCAGCCCCAGCTACTGTATTTTTGAATTGGCACAATGGCATCACATCACAGGTGACAAGGTGTGGAGCAAATCACAGCGACAGGAAGGTGCTCATAGTGCCGGGCAGAGTCAGTGTTCAGCAAATGCCAGCTGCTGTAGCGGATGTTGTTATGGCTACCCTGGAGAAGTTCTGTTTTAGACTCAGTGGCAGAGGCAAGTGTTGGGCTCATCAGGTGCCCAGGACTGTGTCGTGTGAGGGATGAGTGAGTGGGATGAACCTGAGGCCCCATTTCAACCTCCAGTGACTGTGGCCTTAGACAAGTCACTCTCCACAGAATAAATGGTGGACATCACGTGGTGACAGCAGAAGCACTGGAGTTGATGGAATTGTGGGCTGTAGGGCAGAGCAGAGAGAAGCTTCCCTGGCCTTGGTTTCTCTATTGTCTGGTCACGTTGAATGTTTGTTGTCTGTACCTGGTCACCCCCCACACACACACACACACAATATCATACAATATCCTATCCCGATGGCATGCACTTCATCCTTGCTGTGTCCTCAGGGCCCAACTCACAGTAAGTACTTTGTAAATGTGTGTCTTGTGAAGAGACGGTGACCAGCAGCCAGGGTCTCACTCTCTTTCTTATTTGGAGCACTTAGAGGAGGACATTCCAGGGCTGGTGAGCGGGCTCAGCACATAGAGGTGAGCCAATGTGGTGGAAGAAAAGAGCCAGCTACCACAAACTGTGCTGTGGTACACGCATATACACGTACACACACACACACACACACACACACACACACACACACACACACAATGTGTCTTTTAAAAAGAGTATGCTTATCTGCCTGAGGCAAACCCACCAGGAGCTAATACAGCATTCCCACTTTGCAATGAGGAAACAGGCTGGGGAGGGCCAAACTTGGCCTGTGTCCTCCAAGGAGACTACTCCCAGGTTACAAGCAAAGTCAGTGAGAGGCTTTTCCCTGGGAACTTTCTGGTCACCTCATCAGTTCCTGTGGGCTATTTGCAAGACTTCAGAATAACAGACTAGGGTCTCTCTGACAGCTGGCTTGCAGAGGGTGATGGTCGAACAGAGCTTGCTCAGACTCAAAGAGGATTGTTGGCCATGCTCCAACTTGAACATCTGACTCGGAATGCTCTTCCTGAGTCCCCATGTGAGGGGCGGGCAGACCACTGTCAGCGCCTGTTCACAGATGCAGATCTGTTCACAGATTTGCAGTCTTGCCAAGCTTCAAATCCAGACTGACTGGCTCCAGAGCTTAACCCTCTCTCCTGCCTCAAGGCTGAGGTATCATTGTGGCCCTGATGACTCGAAGCCCATCTCTGCTAGATCTCTCACACCAACCCCCATCAAGGCTGACTGTACCTCTGGAGGAGGGGTGTCTGCACTGATAGGCTCTTCCTTCTGCCCAGGAGAAGGAGCGAGCTCCCTACTTCCTTTGCCAATCATGTCGGCAGTCCTGCCCTTCACAGGCAAATTCTTGAGCACCTACTATATATTAGGAATGATGCTAGGGGTTAGGGAAACCAAGATAAAGGACTCAGATGTGGCCCTGCTTTTATAAGGGGACAGACAACAAAATCACATCACTCAGTGCCAACTGAGATCTCTGAAGAAGTCAAACCAGGGCAGCAATAGGAGCCCCGGGCGTTGGGGTGATAACTTTTGAGTAGGGAGAGCCAGCTGTGAGGCCCCTGCAAGGGAGGGAAGGTAGCTACAGGGTAGCCAGAAGGATGGCCATGGCCTTGACCCATGTGGCCTTTGGTGGTGGCAGGCCAGGTGGGAGCTGGGAGAAGAGATCGTGGAGGTGAGCAGTAGAGTCTGCTGGCTGTCCACAACAAATGGAGCCCTGCTCGGGATTCCCAGAGCCACAGATGTAGAGCCCCTGGGTCTTCTCGCAACACTGGGTTTAGGACACTCTCTAGGTCACTGGTGACTATAGATCCCAGGAACTAGAACCAGGTCTCCAGGCTCTCAGGGAGACCTTGGCCCCCATCACATCCTCAACACTCAGCAGAGCCACAGCCTCAGGAGTTCCCATTCAGAATCTGGGGAAACCAACTGCCTCTTGGGATACTCCTGGTATCCCAACTCTGATATGGGATAAGAGGGAACTTGGCAGTCCCTCCCCTCTCCTCTTCACTCAGCTGGGACCCTGAGGGAGTCCCCCATCTGTTAACCAGCAGCCCTTAGAGGCGACTGTCAGGTTGCCCTGGAGATTATTGACACTTTTTAAGTGCCCCTGATGGACTCTGTAAAGGATAGTATCATCACTGAGGGGAAAATGGAAGCACTCGTGTTCGGTTCCGTAATTCCATGGGGATAGAGGACATGAACCCAAGATGCCATCTGTCACCCTGTGCAGCCTCAGTCACTGGTTTGTCCATGAATATTATGTGGATGTATGTATGACACCTTACTGAAGACTACAAAGTGCACCGTATTTTTTAAAGTTTGCAGTTTAAAAGCTAATGGGTCAGAGAGTGAATCATCTACAGCAAGAAAGCCAAAACATACAGTGAGTTGGAAAACAGGCAGATGGAGGAAGAGCGCTCTTGCCAGCCCCATGTGGTAGCTGACTGAAGCCTGCTGGGCTCAGAATATCCCCCGGGGCTGTCCATGTCCAGAGGGACCAGAAAGCCTCTCAGTGTGCAATTGGAAGATCTGAGAGTTGGGAAGGTGTGTCTGGGCTGACCTGGGTAAGGTAAGACACACGGAAACTGGAGGAAGGTATATGCCAGTCTTCTCCTCTTGCTTTCCTGCCTGGGCTTAGCCACTGTCCTTCCCACAGAGCCAGGCCAGAGCAAACTGCTTACCATCCACGGTCTCCATGCCGTTCCACAAGCTTTCCCCTCAGCCTGGAAATACCCTTCTTGCCCTCAGCCTGGTGAGGGGCTGGGAATGTAGCCAGGTGGTTGCAAAGTAGGCCTGGGAGATCTGTAAACATGGGTTCAATTTCTCAGCATGGCTAGACCTTGGGTTAACTCACTCCTCAAAGCCTCAGTTTCTTCATTTGGAAAATGAATCCTGAACTGCCTGGTAAGCTTTTGGGGAGGTTAAACAAACATCCCCACAGCAGGCTCTACCCACGTCTACAAAGAGTCAGTAGACAGGAATTTTGAGCCGAACTGTTGTTAATTAACACTGTATCCATGAGAATGTGTTTGCTGGAGCTGGAGAAATGGCTCAGTGGCTAAGCATGTGCATTGCCCCTGAAGAGAACCTGAGCGTGGTTCCCAGCACCCATGTCAAGTGGCTCACTGATGGCTGACACCCCAGCTTCAGAGGCTCCAGTGCCCTCGTCTGGCCTCTGCGGGCACTTGCACTCACACACACACTCACATAGAACACCCACATATAAACATAATTCAAAGTAAAATACAATCTTTAAAGGAATATGGTTGTGGAGCTGGAGAGGAGGCTAATCAGTGTGAGCACTGGTTCTTTCAGAGGATCGGGAGTTGGTTCCCAGCACCCACATAACAGCTCATAGCCATCTATAACTCCAGTTCCACGGCACTCAGAGCCTTCTGGCCTCTGAGGACAGCAGGCAGGCATGCGATACAATCAGACACATACAGGCAAGAGCACTCATACACATTGTTTTCTTTCTCTTGCTTCCCTCCCAGGCGCATGGCTGAGCTATTGGCTGCCAGCTTACCCCCCCATCCCCCACCCCAGGAAAAACTCAGGGTGTGGGTCAACGCATCCTGGCAAGTCCCAGATTAGAGGACTAAGAGCCAACGAGAGCAAATCTGACTCTTGGGAGAGGCTGTCAGAGGAGCATCTCTCTCATCTATTAAAGTGAGGGTGGTTACAGTTATAGGGTATAGGCAGAGTAGGGTCTTTGGTACCTAGGGATGGAAGCCATTGGTTAAGATGATATTGGAGTAGCCCAATTTGCATGTGGAGCTCAAGTCTAAGCATCCAGGTCCTGCAAGGGTACCTTCTGCATGAGGTGTGGTCCCACAGGGAAAAGAGGAAGACACCTTATCAGTAAATGGGCTCAGCCCTAGGCTTCCAGTTACTGCGCAGATAATCAAGCCATATTCCTTTGCTAATGACCTTCTGTGAAGCAGGCAGTATTTAATATTTATCTGGATTCAGGCCAGGGCTAAAAGTGAGGAAGACCCAAACTCCTACCGCTCTCAGGGTGAGAAAATCCCGGGTTCAAGGCCAACTTCGACTCACTCTCAGTTCTGGGACAGCCCCACAACACATTTTTAAAAATCTTTAAAAAACTGCAAGTGTAATGTCTCCTGCTCTCATTTGTGGCCAGCACCCTGGCGAATATGCCCTTGCTTTGTACAGACTTGAATCGCTAGTCTCTTCCCAATAGGCTGTGGGGTCTGGATTTGTAAAGTCATGTCAAAGTGTGTGTGTGTGTGTGTGTGTGTGTGTGTGTGTGCTCACATAGAGAATGATGGGAAGGGGGTCAAAGCTCAAAGGATCTGCCCCCATCTCACATCTCTGGGAAGACTGGATCCTTCCTCAAAGCAGCAGTAGTGGGCGCACTGCGAATGGAGCAGGACCAAGCAGAGCACTGGGGGAGCTGCAGATGCATGAACCTGCCACCATGGTCCCTTAGTGCCAGCGCCTCAGTTCACAGCTAAAGCAAGGCACACGCAAACCACCTAAGTACAAAGGAAGACTGGTCACACAAATGCAACACAAGTTGCTTCTTGGAACCACCAGCTCCCACTTCCCAGGAGGAATGCCACTCCAGGCTGGCCTCCAAGACTCGAGGGTGGCGGTGGGGTTCAGGGCTGCTCCCTACCTCCTCCAGCAGCCTCCGCTGGCCAGTTCCAGCATTGGGGTGTCTTCAAAGAGCCTGAGGGGCTGAGAGTATTCTCTTGCTCCCCTTGGATGTTTGTTGGGGGTAGGAGGCGCTGTTTGGCATGTGGACAGTCTCAATTTGAGGGTCCCTAAAAGGACCAGTGCTGTGAGAGGTGACCTGTTTTTGTCTGTGAATGTCCCTTCTGGTTCCCACTTTACATAGGCTGGCCACACCTGCCCCTTGTGGCTGCTATGTGTCCTAAGTATCCACACCAGTGCCCACAGTTCCTCTCTGGTTCTGAGTGCTGAGCTCTGGGGGGGTGGCCATGGTCCCGGCTCATGTTCCTCCTGGACCTGCTGTCTCTGTGGCTTGCAGGGTTCCCTATGAGAAGCGACAGAATGTCTTGTGTAGCTCTATTTCTAGGGCCTGGCAGGTCCCTTGCCCATGTCTGTGCAGCTGTGTGTGCCCCTGGGGCTTTGAGGACCCTCGTGGGCTCATTGCTGCCACACCTGCCCACTCGACTCTCCCAAGACTAAGTTGGTAGTTGGCAATTTGTGCATCTTACTCCCAAGAGAAACCAACTTTGCAGAGGCACACAAGCTCCAAGGTACATGAACTGCTTCAACTCAGTCTGAGGTAAACCTTGCCCAAGCTGAGAAAGAGGTGGTCCAGGTAGTATTGCCTTTTCCAAGTCAAAGTCCAGGTGGTCAATGAGACTGTTGCTTTGGTTCTGACTGAGAAACAATGCTCAAGATAAAGGTCTAGGGAGGAAGAGTCTGGGCTAAACCTAATAGCCTGGGGAATCAGGTGTAGCCTGACCCTACGGATAGCACAGATCACCTGGCTATTAACTACACCCACTCCCAGCTGTCTGTGTGGAAAATGTCAGGGCCAGCCTGACAAGTCGGAAAAGTACCTGAATAGGGGGTGGGACTGAGGGGCCTTATGAGGAGAGGAGAAAAGAGACAAAGAGAGAAGGGGATAGACCAGGCACACACAGTATCACTGAGCTCAGATGGAATGGAGCTAAAGTTTAATTTTCATCTCAGTTTTTATACACTTTTTTCTCAAGGGTTACAAAGCACAAGGAATTCAACAGGTATACAATAGGGTATCAATCGCCTAAAGACATCCTGTGTTGCTGGAGCAGGATGATTATCCAAGGAAATAGCTTCTCTAGGTGGAGTTAGATGCTCACCTAGGACAATAGCCTCACTTGATGGTGCTAAATGCTTCCTTAGGGCAATAGCTTCTCTTGGTGGTGCTAACTGCTTAGCCAGAGAAGAAATGTGCCTTTAGGTAATCTTTGACTTCCTCAAAACTAGCATTCCAGGCAGTAAATTTAGTGACTCAGTTTTGCTCAGAGAAACTCCCAATAAATGAATAGGCACATAGCCAAAGGCTTATGGCAGAATCCAGGCCCAGAGTCTAGGGGGCTCACCACAGGAACACAGGTATACATTGCCTCCATTGAGGAGACAACCCTGCCTGTTTAACATTTCTGGTTTCCCTAGTGTTTATCTGTAAGCACAAGGACCTTGTGATCTCTACACAAAGTTTGCCCCCAACCTTTGGCTCACTTGGAAGTTGGTATTGATCAGGGGCCAAAAGGCTGTTTTGGAGTCAGAAAAGATCAGAATTCAGTCACGACCCCTCAAGCCTGTCCTGAAGTACCTGCCCTAAACAGGGAACTGGGGTGGAAGGGCTCATCAGTGTTTGCCCCCTCTACTCTACTCAAGAACCCAACTTTATATGAAAGGGCTCAAGTAGCTACTGGCCAAACAGGGTGAACATCTGAAAATACCCCTTAACCATCCTCCTTTACATGAAAGACAGGCAGTGGGGGCTATGGTGTCACAGCCTCCTATGGATTCTGCTACTTTTGTTGGCATTGGCTGAAGCCTGGTTCCCCTGCTCCAACTGAGCTGGGCCCTCAAGGCACTGAACTGCAGGTTGGGGCCCAGGTAGTGCGCAGAACATGCTTACAGCGTCTCCTGGTGGGCATGCTGGGCACTGCAGTCCACCCTTGCTCATCTAGACAGGATTCCCAGAGCAACACTACTAACTAAAGACACTGCCTGACTCCTTCCTTTTCCATACAGCCTAAAGCAGGGAGTTGTGAGACACTGGGCTCAAGTTTCAACTTAAATAAAGAGGAAAAGATAAAGACTCTGGGAGGTGTATTTTCCAGAAAGTCACCAGCTGCTGAATGGCAAAGCCAGACTGGAAAACCATGTCTTCAACACTGGACAACTGTCTACTCTCCCTACTTCCCACTCCAAGGGAGGTAAGATGTCTTTCTGAACTACAATCTTATACCACTACTTTCCCATGGAAGCCATTGCTCATGCATCCATTTATGGACCGCCAAGGTCTATGCAGGCACCGTGGTGGGCCCTGTGGATACAAAGGAGGCAAGCATTCTTCCTTGGGGAGCCACTGGGAGACAGACCATGAGTGAGCACACACAACTTCAGATGTCACAAGACAAGAGGATGGGAGAGAGAATTTGAGTTTAGGAGGATCCAGTTTAGATCTGCAAAGGGCAGCTGGGCTGAGCCCTAAAGGACACAGGATTGCTGTCCTGGAATTTGGAGAAGGGAGCCATTTTAAAAGGAAGCTCTGAAGTGTGAGCCCCTAGAGAAGGTGATGGGCTATGCTCCAGAAAAATAAGGCTGGTAAAGTAGAAGGGAGAAGGTGCTCATATAGACCCTAGAAGACTGGGTACTGCAGGGACTGTGGGTCCAGATGCAGGACACTGCAGGGGTGCCACAGGGGGACTCATCTGGTTTGTGTATATAAACTCCATGAGGGGTAGGGAGGATGGGGCCCAGTGGGGCCAGGTTGGCCAAAGAGACTCCAGGGGTGGTGGTGACTTTAAGAACACAGTGGAATGTTTTATTTGACATCATCCCCAGTGCCAGGCATTCTCTGTGCCCTACCAGCTTGTATCTGGGCAGGCCTCTGACAGCTTCCAATGCTAAGGCAGAAGACCTGGTGCTGCAGGCTTGTATGATAAATGATGCTCATTGGCTGTGACTTTAACCACTTTCATGCTGGAGCCCTGAGTCACCACAGAAGCCCGACTATTGTGTTAGTTTATTTTTAGTTATGTGTACAATAATTGTTCTGTGCACTGTTGGGTGAGGGGCTCCCTAGGTCTTGGTCTTTTGAATTGTCTGCAGGTGTTGGATTTATGTGGGAGATGTTTGATTGCTTATGATCTGCACGTGCTATCAGTAGCACACTTGAGGAGTTCTGTATCAATAAAAACACTTGAGCTCAGACGCTTGGGGTTCCGCTGTCCAGTATGGCGTTGGCCAGGAGGATAGTGGTTCCCTCTGCTGAGTTCTGGCAGGATTTGCATATATGAGAATGTCTCCTTGTTGTCCTTGGTGAGCCTACACAGTGGCTATCTACTACACTCAACAACCGCCATGCTGTGAGGACACCCAGGATTATGCAGAAGCAGTTCTAGTCCACAGTCCCTATAGAAGCCTCTCATCCCAGTCATCGGACAGATGTGCAAAGGGCTCCCCAGATAATCTGGCCCCTAGCTATTCAATCAATTATCCTAGCCTAGGCTGGTCAGCTGGGGCACTGATTATCGCAGCCTGTGTATCACCCTTCATGTTCCCTCTCTAGCTGCTAAGTCCCGTGCCATGTTTGTTATTTCTCTCATCTTTCTCTCTTATCCATGGACATAATCAGCCTCAAGGCCTGAATGGTCTCCTCTAGAGCATCTCTCAGCTTCACCCCGTCTTTCCAATATGTACCACCATCACCTTACAGGAAAGAGTCATACGTCACAAACATCAAGAAATGTTCACAACCTTGCATCCTGGCAGTGTCTCTGATTCTTCAGTCATTACCACTAGTAACCCAACCAAACAAATCAACTTGTAAGGCAGAGAGGTCTGTTGAAACTCATTGTTTCAGAGGTTTCAGACCATCACTGTCTTTGAGCCTGTGGTCGCAGAGAACATCACGGTGGGAGCATGCACCAGAGGAAACATCTCACCTCATGGTATCTGAGCTGATCTTGGTGCTTGGGAGGTAGAGGCAGGAGAACCTCGAGTTTGAGGCTAGCTTGAATGTGTAGTGTCTCAAACAATTAAAAACAAACAACTCTAAAACCCCAACCACAGCATAACATCCCTGTGAGAAATCTTTGTGTCACATTTATCCACAGCACCTGCACAGGGCCACAGTTACCACAGAGCTGAGCCTTTTGGAAAAGAATAATGTTTGGGGTCGACTAAGCCTGGGTGAGATCCCAGCTCTGCCACTATTAGTTTTATGATCCAAGATGAGTTTTGGCTTGTTTTAATTTGTAAGCTGCTCTCTGAGCTAACACTTTCCAGGCCATTTAATCCTTGGGGGACTTGGATCCTCTCCACCCTGAGGAAAATGGACTCATTTTAAGACACAGCCATATAAGCAACACCGTTTTGTGACTCAGTGGGACTCACTGTGGGAAGCTCATTTTTTGGCAGGCCGTGCTGATCCAGGATGTCTCTTTCCATTGGTGTGTTCTGTTTGGATCCAGGGAAGGACAGAGCGTGGATCTTGAGTTGGTGCCAGTTCCATTTTCATCCAGACTTCTAGCATAGGTGGGTCAGGAGCCCAGTTGTTCTTATGCTTTGGCGCCACCTGCTGGAGACAGAGGACAAGGTTGCTTAAGGACCACAGGATACATTACATAATCTAAACCCTTCTACAATTAGATGTTGCTGTAAATGAGGGCTCTGGAAGGGTGAAAATTCTGGTTCACCATTTATCATCACTCTGTGGCCTTTGGGAAAGAAAATTACCTCTCTTTGCCTTAGTTTAGCTGTAAGCTTTGGGTTGGCATGGTTTCCACTTCCTTAAGTAGTTGAAAGGTCTGAGATACTACAGGAGAACACTTAGGGAGCCTCGGACACAGAGAGTGTACTGTATTGTGTGAACAAACAGTGGAGCTAAGCTGTTCCCTCATGGCAGCCAGGAAGTGAAGAAAGACAGGAAGGAGGTCCCAACATTCCCATCCTAGGGCATGTCCCCACTAGCCAAATTCGCTTCCACAGGCTCTACCTCCTGTTCTACTTCCCAACAGTACCATGGGCTGAGGTCAAAACTTTCAAACACATGGGATTGCAGGGGAGCGGGGTATGTAAAATCCAAACTATAGCATGTTCCATCTGGTAAAGGAAGAAAATGGCTTCTCCCTTTGTCTTAGCACGCACAACTTATCGGACACCTCCAGGCTAGGCTCCTGCTTTCCCCTGCCTGCATGCTGCACACTTCCCCTGGAGCACGCTTCCTCAATCCCAGCAGAATCTCCCACACTGTTTCCTTCAAGAAGATGGCCCCTGAGCTCTACCCATGTCAGGTACCCTTACTACAGCTTTGTTTCTCCTCTAAGAATTTATTACCATCCCAACTATATGTTATATATTAATTTGTTGGCTTCTTTTTCTTTTTTCTTAAAGATTTTATTTGTCTGTGTTTCCACTGCTGTGTGTAGGTATGCCTGTGTGTGTGTGTGTGTGTGTGTGTCTGTCTGTCTGTCTGTAGGCATGTGGATATGAGTACAGGCATCTGTGGAAGTCAGAGGTATTAGATCCTCCTGGAGCTGAATTTACAGGCAGATGGGAGCTGCCTGATGTAGATGCTGGGAACAGAACTCAGGTCCTCTGCCTGAGCGGTATGTACTCTTAACCACTGAGCTGTCTCTCCAGCCTCAGCTTGTTTGTCTTGCTTCCCCACTGCACTGTGAACCCCATGAAGTGGTGGTGCTTGTCACTTCACCACTGCACTTCCTAGCAGGATGCTGGGGCCCCCTAGACAGCCCTGGATGGATCTCACTCCTGTTGGTAAAGGCCCACTGACCACCCCATGGACCATGAGCCTACTGTGAATTTGGAGGCAGAAAGCATAGAGAAGGGTGCATTGAGATTCATCTACAGACAGGGGGCAGAATCCCAGAGCAGGTTTGAGCATGCACATGCAACCAGGGCATTGGGCACAGGCAGCTTTGAGTCCCGACTACCCTGTGCAGTTTTAAAAATAAGGCTCCTCCATGAGCTTCAGTTTCTCATCTGCATGAAGATGACTATGATGCAATTGGACAAGTAAGCGTTTAGAAGCATGTCTGGCATGTGCCACGTGTTCACCCATGATGGCTATTTGATAACAATGACTACCAAGGTAATGTGTGTTGGAATCCAGTCCTTGAGGGTCAAGGAAAAGCTTTATGACCACAGAGGCCATGTCTTTCCAATTGCTGTACACATCAGAGCTACGTGGACATAAATGGATGTCAGATCCCTCCAGAGACCTCCCAAGCTGGCCTTCTTGCAGAATGCCCCCCAAGAACAGCCAAGACTGGATTCATCTGGCACCCTAATCTTCTTCCAAGCCCACACAGTCTCTGTATTGTCTTCACTGAGCAGTGACCAATCATGCCCCAAGCTCTCAGGGAGAGCTGCTTGGTGCATTCCATGGGAGTCTCTTGCATGGGAGACAACTGTGTCTGGGACACAGTGGGGAATTAGCAGGTGATGGTCAAGGGATCAGAGAAGGAAGAGTAGGTCCTCGGTGCTCTCTGGGCCTTGATTTTTCCGGCTCAGAGGTGGGACCAGCAATGAATCGTGTCTTGTCTAGAGGAATCTGGCTAGCCCATTTCTTGAAAGGTTCTCTCAGGCTTCAAAAGTGAGATGTGAGAAAATGCCTTGTTTTCAAGCTGAACATGAACCCAGCACATACAAATTCTGATCTCTTGGGAGAACCTCTTTGTGACCTCTCGAGAATTTGTCTCTTAGTGGTTGCCCTCCGAGGGTCTGCATTTGAACTTACTGTGAGGTTATGGCTAAACCCATTTTCATCTTCTGGATATCCTGGGAAGAAAGCAAAGCAATGGCTTCTAAATAATGTGCTGATGTTCTGTTCTGCATGGTGTAGAGGAAGATTCAGGGGTATCTGACTAGAAAAACTAGAGAGGTGGTTCATTTCACATCACGGGCTGCCACATGGAATGTAACCGAAAGGGTGCAGTGCGGTAGCGGACGATGTCAAGCCGGGCCGTGAGCCACCATTGGTCTTCAGCAGTTTGGTACACTGCTCTGTCACCAGTAGTCACCAATCCAGGCTTTGAAGTGCTGAGGGCGTTTGCCTATGTTCACCCTGGATCTGCTGGTTTTAGAACAGCGTAAGAGCTGTCAGCAGTTAGGATGGTACACGTTTAAGTGGAAGTGTCATTAAAAGTTGCTATAGTTGAGCCGGGTGGTGGTGGCACATGGTTTTAATCCCAGCACCCAGGAAGCAGAGGCAGGCGGATCGCTGTGAGTTCGAGGCCAGCCTGGTCTACAGAGCGAGTTCCAGAACAACCAGAGTCACAACAGAGAAACCCTGTCTTGAAAAAAACAAAACAAAAACAAACGAATGAACAAAAAAAGTTGTTATAACAAAACTGATTGTAAGGGGTGCCTCCCAAGGTTTTAGAAACAAATCCCTATTGACTTCCAATGACTGCGTTCACCCTCTTGGCTGGTGAACTTATTTATAGGCCACAAGTAGAATGATTTTTTTGTTGAATTTGATCATTGTGTGGTCATTTCACACTAAATTCTCCACTGCCTCTGTGTGTGTGTGTGTTATAATCAGGATGTCATGCAGGAGTCTTGTTAGCACGCACAGGGTTGTGCCCTCCCCCGAGTTAGACACGGCCCATGGCCCACCTAAGGGGAAGCCTGAGCATATTCTCTGCTAATCTGGGTCCAGGTGATGCCAATGGCCTCAACAGAAAGTCACAAGCTGTTCTGAGAGGGGAAGAGACAGCAGCAAGACCAAGTGGGCTTCTGGCTTGCTATGGAATTCTGGACAAGCACCTCACCTCTCCTGCATCCTCGGTCCCTTCTCAAGGGATGAGGAGCTTGAACCAAACACCAACTCATCCAGAAGCAAGTGTCAGCCCAAGGCAGGTTTGCCTTAGGAAGCAGGCCTGGTGAGACCCCTGGACACTGGGCAACGTAGGAAGGTGAAGTCTCTCCTTCCTGCTGTGGGGACCACTGGTAGCAAGACAAAGGCTGATTCCTATGCCACATCCCATCGCTTGCTGTGTGCTCACAAGCAGGAGGCTACTCTGAGGTCATCTTGATGAGGTTATTTTTGGAGGACTGCCGAAAAGCCTCTTATGCAATGTTGGGAGCAAAGCATGAAGGTTCTTGCGCCCACAAATCTCCAGAGAAACCAGGAATTTTTTTAACACGCCATAAGGAAATCTGTTTATTTGGAAACAAATTTTAAAATAATAATAGTAATAATGCTATTTTTAAAAACAGACTACTGTCAATGGTAGCAAAACAATATCTTTCTTTCCAGACTTCCATCTATCTGCAAAATTGAAATAATGAAAATATTCCTTGTGTACTATAGTCCACCATTATTATAAAAATCATGTACATTTAGTATCAGAGATACTTCCTAACCTTATGGAATGGATACCGTCATTACTAAAATTTTACGAAACAGAAAACTGAAACACTGACCGTTTAGTAACCTGCATGAAATCATTAGAAGATCAGTGAGGGAGGAAGGCTTTACCCACACATACAAGGTGGAAGTGTTAATGAGCAGTAATCCAGGCAGCAGAAATCTGAGTGTTTAAAAAGAAAAGAAATAGAAACCAGGAATGTTAAGCACCCAGGATTGTCTTTCTCATGGGAAAGATAAAACAAAACAAAATTAAAGAAACAAAACAAAACCCAAAACCTGTTCTTCCATCCAGAAAGCTGTGAATTATAAATGATTACAGCCTGATCTGTGTTATCTATTGGGCCAGGCTGTATCAAACTCCTACAACCAGGACTAGAAATGGCTAGTTATCTAAATGAGCTTTACAGCCAGGGGCTCCCCAAGCTCCCACAGGACCAGAGATTGCAGGACTCCTGGCTGGAAAGTTGCAGGAGTGAGGCCAGAGGTGCTCCCACTTCCTGATGAAGTGGGCTGCGACGCTGAGGTATCCTTCTCCTCTCTAGCCCACGGAGGTCCCTAGCCAAAAATATTAGTTATAACTTGCTTGTTTCACAGAAGCTAAAGGGACACGTTCATCTGTATTGTAGACCTCATCCACCCAGTGGGTGGGACTCTTGCCTTCCCGCGCCTCAGGTGCGCCCCACCCTGCCATGCTAATTAAGGCTTCTCTGCCCGAGGGAGAAACCCCGCCTTCCCCTGGAAGATATTTAATAAAGGAAAAGTCTTTTAATAAAGGAGTATAGTGCCTACCAGAAACTGCTCCTGGGACTTCTTGCGTCTCGTTCCTTCGTTCTCGACGGCGCGGGGATCAGAGTCCACGGGTGGTCCAAGAAACCCACGTCCCGCCTCCCTGCGCACTCCCGCGGCCCTTTTCAGCTTGAGTTTCCCGCTGGTGGCCAGGGCGCGGGACTAGGCAGTCCCAGCCCGCAGCGGGCTGGGACGGAGCCATGGCGACTGCGAGGGAGGACCGAACCGACAAGAGATATCTAAAAGTCTAAATGACCCTTACATTATCTGTATAGCCAAGCTCTCACAACCAGGACCAAAGGTAGCTAATAGCCCAAATTACCACCTCTATGCTATCTGTATGACAGAGACCAGACCAGAGCCTTCCCTAGGCCCTTAGGCTAGTACAGGTAAGCCAATCTCTAGAACCTATCTTCTTGGAAGAAATGACATGTACCCTGAGTGGAGTTTTGATGTAAGTATGCGTCCTTGTGCACTGGGGATTGTACCACACCAGGAAACTTTCCCCCAAATTGTACTGTTTTAAATACGCTGACAGCGAACTGCCTGGCATTAGGTTGATGGACTCAAGCTGAGCCTCGTTTTCATTCTCATCTATTCACAGCTGGCTTCCTTGCCTCGATTCCTGCAGGGTTCCCCTCAGTGCAGAGCATGTGTGAGCTGGGGTCTTCTGAGACTTCTCTGAGTGCTGAGCCACACTTCACCTCCCTGGTTACCAACCAGCTGCCCGTGGGTTCTTGATCACGTTGGGAAGAGGGTCCTAGTCACAGTTTCCCTCAGGAGGTCTTCCGGAGACAATCTCTACCTCTCAACCCTCAGCTCTTGTTTTAGGGCCTGGTCTCCTTCCCTCTTCAGCATTCCTAGATCAGGCCCCGGCCTCTGATGGAATGACTCTCTCCGGGGACATGCCCTGGCCCTGCTTTATGAGTGCTCCAGTCCCTGGCTAGTGTCACATTCTGGGTTAGACACGCCTGGCAGGGCTCATCTGGAGATGGGAAAGCCCACAGCTTATGGTGCCAGGGAAAAGTGCATCTCCACACCAGACCTCACTGATTATCCCTGTGCCTTCACTCAGCTGGATTTCTGCCCTACATTCTGGTCTCTCCAGGTCCATTTGCCACCTGGCTCTTTCCCCCTCATGCACACATATTCCCTGGGAGGATTCTGGGATGGCTGGGACAGAGGGGAGGTCTGTATACTGTCAGCTGTATGGAGGTTTCTTTTCTCTGGAAGCACAGACAGCTCTGTGGAGAAAGCTGAGAGGCACACACACATATCCCAGTTCCACTGTATACTGGCTGTGTGACTTAGAGCAGGACGGCCCATCTCTCTGGGTCCATGACTTTAAATACAGAGAAAAATGACTCCATTGTTATGAGGCTTAACTAAAACAAGTACATTGGTTACTGGACCTTGTCTCTAATCAATCAAAAAAGATGCCCTAGAGAGTAGGTCTCAGGTGTTTGCTATCATAAAAAAACTGAGGTTCCAAGGTGTAGCCACTAGTGTGGAATGGTTGTTAATGGCCGAGCTCTGAGGAGGTCACCATGGATTTGAAGTTTGGCTCAGATACATGTTTGTGGAGCCTTTGCTTACTCATCTGTAAGATGGTGCTAAAAGTACTTACTTCTCAGGGATATTGTTGGAATTAAAGGAAGTGGTAGATAGCAGGGAATTGGGAAACAGCCAGCGTTCCCTAGCGAGTCAGAGGACAGGCCTTTGTGTGTTTGCTTCACCAGAACACACAGCAGGAAGCTGTGCCTGGTTCATAGTTGGCACTTCAAAAATATATAAATGAACGAATGTGGCTGTTATTATTGTAAACAAAGATGTGCTAAGTATGAGTTACCATAAAAACAAAGCTTTTCTTTTGACTCATTATAAAAACTACATTTCCCAGTATTCTTTGCAGGTCAGAGTAATGAATGACTGTGCTCGGCCCAGTGAGAAGTCAGTAGAAGCCACTGTGCCTTTGGTTCCTTTTCTCTCTCTTTCCCTAGCAGCTGTCTTGAGCAGGATAACAAAACAGAATTGGAAGGGTTGCAGGGCATCATGGCCTGGGTGATTTGGGATTTACAGAGCACCACAGCAGCTGCCCAATTGTTGAGCTTTTATTCAAGAGAAAAAATCTCCCATCCTGCTTTTTTTTTTAAAGAGTGGAAGGAAAACAAAAATATTAAATTTTTTCATTGTCTTCCTTTTTGTTCTCAGCCCAGAGAACCAGCAGCCTAGAACTAGTTCCTTCCTTAGACTTCTAGGGCTGGTTCTCTGGACACAGAGACTCACAGCAGATAGTAAATCCCTTCTCTAGAAATACCCAAGTCCAAGTCTCTAGAACAGGCAAATGCTGGTTGGATCCTGCGTGGACTTTCCAGGGACAACGTGACCTTGAGGAAACTTTGCTGTTCCCATCTATCGAGTGGAACCAAGCCAACCAAGAGATGGACAAGGAGCTCAGAAAGGGAAAAGCCAACAGGACCAGCAGCTACAATAACTCCAAATAACGCAAGACAAGGGCGAAATGACCAAGGGAAGAGAAGTTTCAAGAGCTTGGCATTAAAACCACAGCCAACAGCGGTATGTTGGTATGGTGGGTGGAACACGGAAGGAAGTATGAACAACTTAATTTATCATCCATTACAACATAAACAAGTGCTAAGACAGAGCACGCACTTTAAGAAAAGGTCCGCAGCTAGCAAAAAGCAGGGAACTTGTGCCAGAAGTGCTCCTTTAACCCTCTAGGAGTACTCCTTATGTAGGGAAGGGATCTTGCTGTCTTGCTCGCCCTGGTCTGTCCACATGGTCTAGAACACGGGAGAGACTCTGTCCGTGCTCACACTTGTACCAGTACCGATTCTTAGCAGTTGCATTTTGCGGGGGAGAACTTAATTCAGAGGTGACAGGACTGCACAGGCTCACCTAGTCGAGATGTGTCCTGTATGTGAGGATGCTTCCAGCTTGTCCCCGACCACAGAAGACTCTGATGCAAGACCTTCCCGTATCATTTCAGGAGCGCTCCCAGAGCGGCTGGGTGGGTGTGCAATGGCAGGTACACAAACGGGCCTCTTAAAGTGACAAAAGAGGAAACTGAGGCAGTCTGGGTGGCACCACGCCCAACCATACCAAACAAGGGATGAAACCCAGAGGGAAGAACAGGAGAACATTGTTATTGTACAGTAAGTTGTTCCTGTTCACACAGGGCATATCTGAAAGTAAAACAAGAAACATTGTTTAAAATCGCCATCTCCTCAGCCAACACTATTGCCATCACGAAAACCAATGGACCAGTCACAGTATACCCTGTCCTGTCTCCTCTTGTTCTCCAGAAATCATCCCCACTCTCTCTTCTTCCCTCATCACTTTCTAGCCGTGGCTGGCTTATGTGTCCCACCGCTAGCTCCCACCGTACATATTTCTTCTTATACAATAAAAATTGCCATACAGTAGAGCAAATATCTCCTGATTAGAACCTCGTCTTGTAGTTTCTTTCAGGGCAAGAACAATGTCTTATTTGGTTTTAAACCTCCTCGTCCTTTTCCTTCCTTCTGAGACAGTGTCTCATGTAGCACAGGCTTTGCCTCAAAGACACTGCGTAGCTAAGGATGATCTTGACTTTTTAATCCTCCTGCCTCACCCCCCACCCCCAGCGCTAGAATTACAGCTGTGTATCACTTAGCCCAGTTTGTGTGGTGCTGGAATCACACAGAGCACTGTGCACGTGAGGAGCGCGTTCTACCATCCGAGCTACACTCTCGCCCTCTTGATCCGCGTCTTCTTGTCGGGACACAGCGGCAGCTACATCTTTTTGGTACACTTAACGAGGAAGTTGCACAGAAGTGGAAAGGAGAGTCTTCCAAGCAGAGGGAAAGAGAATGGATCAGATCAGTATATAGTACACAGGTACATTACTTCAGTATTAACTTTATTATAGCTGATTTGTTGCCAGGCCGAATCTTGATACATGGACAGAGGGAATGCGGTACATGCGGACTATGATTTCACTCTGGTGTTGATGTATGCTGAACATACATCTATGATCTGCTGTACTACGAGTGTGATCTTGAACAGTCTGTAACTCCGAGGTCCAGTCATCTTGTCTATGAAATACACACAATCATAGTTTAGATGCTAGAAATCTTAAATGAGAAAAAGATGAACTATACGCACCAAGCATGAGAGTGTTTCTGGTATATAATGATGTCTATAAAGAGGCTGGAATGGCTTTTTACTAGTATCTAGTTTCTCATACATGTAACTTGGGATGTTTAATACAGTTCTTTAAAAAGTTGATCAATTCAGTGTCTGCTAAAAGACAGAAGATGCAAAAGTTATCAAAACCACAGAATATTCTCGGATGGAATTTTAGGTTTTTTTCTCTTTAACTTTCTAAAGAGGGATATAAATCTCACATGTTTTTAAAAATCATCGTTCCAGAATGACTAGCCCATTTGAACAAGATTCAGTTATTAACTGGTAGAAACATAGGTTTCTCTCCAGGTATGTGGAATCAGTATGGTTGGTAGAATTAGAATTAAAATAGGGTATAAGGTTAAATTATTTCTTGGCTGCTACAGATCACGTCATTTTTTAATGTAGAACACTATGGGAATATATAAATGTTAAAGATTCTTTTAAAAAACCTTATTTTTAATCATGTGCGTGTGTCTGTGGGTGTGTGCATGTGTCTGTGGGTGTATGTGTGTGTCTGTGGGTGTGTGCATGTATCTGTGGGTGTGTGCATGTGTCTGTGTGTGTGTGTGTGTGTGTGTGTGTGTCTGTGGGTGAAGATGTCTGCAGAGTCCAGAAGAAAGTCAGTATCCTGGATGTGGTTTCTGAGCTCCTGATTTGGGCATTGGGAACTGAACTTGGATCCTCTGCAAGAATAGTACTGTTGAGCCATGTCTCCAGCCCCAAGGTTCTCTCTCACTTTTCTTCTTTCCTTTTTTCTTCCCTCTCTCTCTCTCTCTCTCTCTCTCTCTTTCTGCAGTGAAAAGTTTTTTTTTGGGGGGGGGGGAACCTGTAAAAGAATCATAGCCTGCCACCCACCCACAAGCCTGTCCCCACCACCGCCACCAAGTGTCACTATCCCCAAACCTGTCACCGTGATACCAGCCTCCCTAGGGTGCCTAAAAGGGGGATCATCTGGTGAGCTCTCCAATAATCCCCTCTGGATGCTTCTGGATGAGGCGGTTCAGGTCCTGAACAGCACCAACCCTAATCTCACCAGGTCCTGTTGGCTTTGCTTTGATATCGAGCCACCATATTATGAAGGAATACCCTTCTTCTCTTATTACAACACTTCTAACAGCCCTGGCCAGTGCAGATGGAAGCAGAAAGCCCGTCTCACCCTTCAGTCAGTTTCAGGGCAGGGTTTGTGCGTGGGGACAGTACCTCCTTCCCACCAACACCTATGTAATCAAACCCTGAGAACAAAGATCTCTCCCACCGCACTTACCTGTTGCCCCCTCTCTCAGGATGGCAGGCCTGTGCTCGGGTTTGGGCCCCTGTATTCATGTGTCTGTTCTTGGGTTCTATTGAATCCTAGTCCAACTGGTTCCACGGCTGTTATACCATACTTCGGAGGATTTTTTAGATAAGTGGAGAGGGGCCCCTCTAGGACTAACCATTTACTGCGCTGTTTCCTTGCTCCTAGGGCTGGGAGCCTCAGGTGTTGCCACCGGTGCCACCTCCCTGATTTTACAAAGTCAGCAGTACTAAAACCTGCGCACTGCCATAGACACGGATATAGAAAGAATCGAAAATTCTATCTCCCACCTACAAGAGTCTCTCACATCCCTGTCCGAGGTAGTGCTACAAAAAAGGCGCGGGTTAGATCTTTTGTTTCTCCAACAGGGAGGGTTGTGTGACGCTCTAGGAGAAGAACGCTGCTTCTCCATAGATCATTCCGGAGTGGTAAAGGGATCTATGGCAAAAGTAAAAGAAGGCCTAGCCAAAAGAAAGAAAGAGAACAAAACCAGGGTTGGTTTGAATCATGGTTCAACTCCTCCCGGTGGATGACCACCATGGTATCAGCCTTACTAGGCCCCCTAGTGGTCCTACTGTTAATTTGACATTTGGGCCCTGCATCCTAAATAAACTAGAGACCTTTGTTAAAGACAGAGTTAACACGGTACAGTTAACGATAATCAGGCAGCAGTACCAAACCCTCCGTGGACAGGAAGAGGTGGGAAGCTAGGAGTTGGTAAACTCCAACTACTAAGAAACAGCACTTGCTCCGTGATTGGAGCAGGTACAAGGAGAAGGGGGAAATGAATGTTCAAGCCATTGTACTCAGGCCAGTGGTGAGGGGAGATGCAGGGAGTGTAGGAAAGAGAAAACTTTTAGCAGACACTGGTAAGTGTGTATCCTTATCCCCTTGAGGGCAATCATATTAAAAGAGGCCACATGAAGAGGATCCATGTACTTTCTCATGTACAACACGAGCATAATCATCCATGCATCTTTAAACTGGAAACGGTATAAATAATATTCATGTACATGACCATCCTTACATATATGGAAGAACATGCTTTGATTTGTCATTGTTCTACAGCTCAACTCCACCAACCTTGTCCGCATTACCTTCTACAAAGTCAAGATGGACCAAAGTTTCTGGGACATGAAACTGATCCTGCTTCGTTCAGGTGAGCTTGAGCCGAGGCTAAACTGGGCAGCATCTTTTGCGGTGGGACACAGCTTTAGCTGGCAGACTCCAAAGAGCACAGGGAGAAGGGGCTGGCACCTAAGGGAAGAGGAGAGCATCGTGCCCCGGATGTCAGTGTTGTGTGCAAGTAGCATGAAACAAATTAATCACAGGAATATGATGAACAAAAGTCTGGAGAATATTTGGGCTAAGGAATGGCAGCTATTTGTGAAAAAACAGTGAAAGTTGCCCATTGCTTTTGTAAAATAGCAAGGTTATAAAGCAGAGCTCAGGACTCACACTTGCAGCTAGAATTTTAATAAAATACCACTACTTTTACATCTCCATTGAGAAAAAGCTAGGAGAAAATGAAACATTCCTTGAGGAAGATCCAAAAGACCTCTATCTCAGACACATGGTGTCATCACTGGGACACACAAATAGTCCTGCAGGAGGGTAGCTCTCTGATCAACTCAACAATGAGACAAGAATTAACCCGGCTTTCCAGCTTTCTTGCCAGATTTAACTTTCCTTTCTCACCATATTCTTGTACCTTAGCAACAACTAAAGAAATATCTGTTTATGATAAATTTCTCCAATGGTATAAATGAGGGGGAAGACCTGAGTTTAAAAGAACACAGTAGAATTGGCTTCAACTTCCCCACAGTTTCCTCTAAGCAAATTGAGTTTCTGGAGTACCCATTAACAATGAATGGACAGAAATATTGCTCAGATGAATCACACGGAGAAATAGAATTAATGATCACAAATATTCTGTATTCCTGGCTCATGGAAATTATATTCCCAAGTGTTTTTGACTAAGAAAAAGGAAACAAACATAATTATTTGTTTTAAAAATATATACTGGAAACTTATGTCCTTTGTATTTTCATTTGACACTGCTTAACTGGTAGGACACCTGTTTATGAACACCATTAATTTGTATTTTGTGAAAGTCAAATTTGTACAGCTTTCCTGAGGACATGCTTGTAGCTATTTTTCAGTAATGGTGAGGTTTTGGTAAATGAGGCAATGTTTTCATTATAAACTTTATCTCTATAAACAAATTATCTAATACCATTATTTTATATTTCTCAGCTTAGAACTCACACACACCAATAATAATGCTTTTTTATTTATACAGATCAAAGAGGTAAAAAAGAAAGTACTTAATAAACATGAGTTAAAACTTACCTCTTCCCAACACTGTACAGGATAAACAATGTTTAAAGTCAGTAGAACATAATCAATGGTACTTCTGTACCAGTGTAGTGAAAGTTGTTTTACTTAAAAAAGAAATGGATAGTTAGAATACTTTCCTAGGGTACAAAATTAGGTTTCTAAGTCTCAATTAAAAGACTATATACCCTAAAAAGGAATTCCCCTCATTGAGCACCTGGCACAGCAGGAAGCTTGGAGGTGGGTGTCTAATGTGGGGCTACAAAGTCCTCACCTGGAAATCCAGTGTGGTTCCTTCTGATGCCTGCTTAGTACTAACCGGCTCACCAGTGGAGTCTATGCCTGTGGAATAAAGAAGCACCAGGCAGAGGCATGGGAGATTCCGGGCATCCAAGAACTAGCATGTTACATAAACAATGTCTTTAGTTAACTTCTCTGCAGGTCGGTAATTTTATGTCTATTGAAAGATGGCAAGATCTCACTGGAGGGGGGGCAAAGAACAATGGTGTCCCCAGTGGAACATTTCATCTCTTAATTGTCACTTGATTGTCTTTTGTATAATAGTAATCTGGGGAGAGCCGTGCACAAACTTTTTTAAGTGCCCGTGATACATCTTGCAGATGACACCAACGTCTGCCATTTTCATGTTACGATAAGCCAGTTTCTACTTTGTAATTCCTCTCCTCTGTGGTCAGAGATGTTTGTTTCCTCTCATGAGTTCTCCATGGGCCTGAGGGACCTCTGCCTATCATGACTGACATCTTCTCAAGCTCAGTTCTGAACCGGCTGGACTTGGTTTCCAATTGTTCTTGTTCTCTATGGGTTTCCAGACACCCAGTGTCATGTTTCAAAATGTAATGAATTTTAAAGTAAATTTTAAAAGAAGTACAATTTTAAAAACAGAGAAATAGAGTCAGAGCTGGGAGTTAAGGTTTAGGTAACTGCAGACAGATCGAGCATAGTGGAAGCTGAAGTAGCCCAAGCAGGACACTGTGCCGTGAGGAATCTGAATGGTCGTCCCTCACCTCGCTAGTGGATCCAGCAGGAGGCTTGAACTTCCTGGAAAAAAGTGTAAAATTGTGTTTCATCCTACATAGTAGTTTGTAGGAAAGTGTGATAAAATAGGACATTTTGAACCCAGAGTCGCTGATGTGCCTGGTGTTGAATTAGAAGATGCTGTATTAAAGCAACAATTATGAATTTCATATAGGTTGTAACAGATAGGTAGATGAAAGGCTACATGTTTCTTAGAGAAATTAAAACTTAAAAAGAACCAATAGAAACACATAACAACAATAAAAATAATATCCATAGCCAGTGTTTTTATGTGGATGAATCTGGGAAGATTGGAAAAGGTGGAAGAAAGCTACAATCAGTTTCCTGACAGTTTAAGGAAGTGTACGTTCAAGAAGGAAAAAAAAAACAAAACCTTTTTTTCTTGTAAAAGATACAATATTTCAAATAGTAACAAGCCAGACCTGGTAGTGCATACCTTTAATCCCAGCATCTAGGAAGCAGAAGCAGGCCCATCTTTGTGAGTTTGAGGCCAGCCTGGTCTACATAATGATTTCCAGGAAGCCAGCGCTATGTAGAGACCTTATATCAACAACAACAACAACAACGAATAGTAACAAAGCCTAAGTTGTTAAAGAAACATTGTAACATTTATCTACAGACAAGGATGAACGGGAAAGAAAAGAATGAGGAAGGAGGTAGAAATTATGTGCTAGGCATTTCTAACTTATGTGATAGTTAATATTGTCAGCTTGTCAGGATCTAAAAATCACCTGGCAGAGACAAGTCTATGGGCGTGTTTGTGAAGGGATTTTTAGGCTGAGTTAACTGAGTTGAAAGACTTACGCTCAATGTGGGTGGCACTGTTCCGTGGGCTGAGAGAGTGAGCTGAACACCAGCATTCATTGCTTTGCGCTTCCTAAACACAGGTGCAACAACAGGTTCTGCAACAGCAGAACCCTGCGCGTCCCAGCTCAGGTGTTTTTATTGATTCAGAACTCCTCAGGAGTTCTACTGATAGCATGCGCAGATCATGAACAATCAAACATCCCACACACAAAGCCAACACCTGCAGACAATATAAAATGTCAAGGCCTAGGCTGCCCTTTTCCCAACAGTGCACAAAACAATTATTTTATACATAACTAAAAATAAACTTTCACAGCACATGACCAGCTGCCTCATAGACTCTGCTACCATTCTGTCCTCACTGTTAGGCTGTGCTCTCAAGCCATGAGAAGGGAAATTAACCCCTGCTTGTTGTTGTCAGGTTTATTGTTGCAGCAACAAGAAAAAACAAGAGAAGATTGGTACCGGAAGTGGAGTTGTGTTAAATCTGATTGTGGTGCATCAGCTTCAGAGTGCACAGCTTCCGGAGGTCATATGGAAAGATTTCAGTTACAGCCACCTGAATTAGTCTTATTGTCAACTTCAGAAAATTTAGAATCACCATGGAAATGAATTTCTGGGCACATTGTTAAGGGAATTTCTAGATCAAGTTACTGGCAATGGGAAGACCCACTCTAAATGTGGGTCACACCATTCCACGGTTGTGGTCCTGGACAAATTAATTAACACCCATCTCTCCCTGCTTCTTGACTGTAGATGTAATGTGACCAGCCACCTCAAGCTCCTGTTGCTGTGACTCCCTCACCACCATGGGGTGTGTCCTCAAACTGTGAGCCAAAATAAACCCCTTTCTCTTAAGTTTAGGGTGCCTCATCCACCAACAGGAAAGATAACTAAGCTACAATCTTTCAATTTTTTGAGTTCTTTTCATATTCTGAATATTAATCCCCTGTTGATGAATATCTAGAATAGTTCTTTCATAATCCGCCTAATAACTGTATAAACTCTGTATTACTTTCAAAGTCCTATAAGTTCTAGTTATATCTATTACTTGACCTTTTCTATTTCATTGATTTCTTTCTTCTCTTTCTCTTTCTTTTTTCTTTTTTCTGTCTTTGAAACAGAGTCTCTCTACAGAGCCCCAGTTGTCCTGGAACTCACTATGTAAACCAGGCGAGGTTCACACTCCCAGAGATCCACTTGCCTCTGCTACCTGAGTGCTGAGATTAAAGGTGTAAGTCCCAATGCCTGGAGAGTTCACTGATTTCTATTTTTGGCTTTGTTATTTTACTGTCTAGTCTATAAACATTTTTTTTGCCTTTTCACATGTTATTTGTTGTTTCATAAAATTTTTCTGGTATTGTTTTTGTCTGGTTTTAAATTTAAGCTAATTTTGCTTTTAAAATTCTACAAACAGAATGAATTAGAATCTTTTCTCTTTCCTATTTCCAGAAGAGTGTGGAAAGTTGACGTCATTTCTTTCTTATGCCTGATGGACTCTATAGCATTTCATTCTAGTCCTGGATATTTACGTTTGTGGAGTGCTAGTTCTTTTTAACTAAATTTGTTTAATAGGTGTAGTCTCAGTCAGACTATTTACTTATTCTTGTGTGACTTTTGCTAACTTGTATTTTTCAGGGAATTAGTTCACACTTATAGTGATCTGGTCAGATTGTGGGCTTAGACATACTTGCAATGCTTTTTTTAAAAAAAATTAATGTCCACAGTGACTGTAGCAATGACCCTTTTTTTAAATTTCTGTTTTACGATTTGTTTCAATGAATTAGGTTTTGGAAATGTTGACTTTTAGTAGTAATTTTGTTTTCAATTTCATTGATTTCTGTTTTAATTTTGATTTAGTTTTATTTTATTTTTCTGTCTGATGTTGGCTTTCATTACTCTTCTTTGTCTGGCATTCTAAAGTGGAAGGAAGCCTAGATTATTGATTTTTGCATAGTTTTTATTTATGTGAATTATATTCTGTAGATTTCTCTAGTGATTTTATTGCACCTCCAAATTCTGCTAGCTTGTAATTTTTTCCATTGGCTTGGAATTATTTTTTTATTATTAATTATCTTCTTTGATATACAAGTCATTTAGAAATGTTTTACTTAATTTTTATGTATTTGAAAATTTCCAGGCATTTTTGTTACTGATTTTACCTTCATTCTACTGGGGTCTAAGAGGTCTGTGGTCATATCTCTATTATTTTAATCTGTTAGAGCCAGTTTTATGGCTCCAATATGTGGTCTGTCTTGGCGGAGTTCCAGGTAATCTGGAAGGACATGCATTCCCCCACCCTCCCACGACCTCCTCCTCTCCCCCGACTCCTTCTTTTGGTTTTTGTGTAGCTTTGGCTGTCTTGGAACTTACTCTAGACCAGGCTGGCCTTGAACTCAGAAATCTGCCCCTGCCCCTGCCCCTGCCCCTGCCCCTGCCCCTGCCCCTGCCCCTGCCCCTGCCCCTGCCTCCCTAGTGCTGGAATTAAAAGCGTGCTCCACCACCTGGCTGGTTGTTAGTAGTATTTCGTAGTTCAAATGTATCCACACTGATTATCTGTCTGCTGGGTAATAATTCCAGTGAATTTGTCACACTTGGCAATTTTTCTGTCATTTTTATGGGTTACATCGGGATCCTCCTTGTATAGTTACTGTGATGATTGGAGGGTGAAAAAAAAAAACAACTTTTAGTTTGGGCAGGGCAGTAGAACATTCATGTTGAAGTATGCTCAAGGGAAAAGTAACAATTTTGAACTATACCTAGAGAATTGTCTATAACTAAGGTCTACCCTTCATCGTAAACCACATTAACTAAGCATAATTGTGTTGGGGAAAAATGACAGTTAATTAAAACCAGCCTCTATAATTTACTTCTGTCTTATTAAAGGAGAAAAAAGTGTCTACTAAACACGTGAGAAGATGAATACCTAGAGAGTCAGGTCCAGTAATATCAGAGATTTCATCATAAGATTTGAGAGCATTTCTCTCCCCTAACACTTACAACCACCACACCAAAGCTCTAGTCTAATACTGCGCATTATAACCAAGATTGCTGTGTGGTGAAGTCCCTGCTGAAGAAATTCTTTGGGGAATTCTAAAATATCCAGGAAGGAAACTGAAGCCCCTGGCACCCACAGCTACAGAAGATGTTAATAAGCCCTAGCCTCAGTGAAATTACCTGAAAACTTATGTAAACCATAACTAGCCCCTTGTTACCAGCTTTTAATGAAAGTTTACAAGGCAGACTTCCAAAATAGGATGACAATTAGAAGCTGCCTCTGCATATATGGTGAACAAGAGGGGGTCAGGAGGAAGATAAAGGGTAGCCACTATTCCAAAGAGAAAGATGGAAAAAGAGCACCAGAAACCCCAAGTAGGTAACGGGATGGCTTAAACCTGGAGGTAAACAGGATAGGCAGTAGCACGGAGTTGGAGCATCATGTGGCTCCCTATTAGGGGAAGAAAAATGATAAGACCAGCTTACCAGTTCAGTTGGTGCTGTGTTGGGGCCCAGGTTTCCCAGGCTATGAAATGCTTTAGCTTGACAAGGTTCCTGAAGCGAATTCACTGCCGGGAACTGGAACTCCCTAACTGCCTTGCCCCTTTTTTGTCTTCACTGTACGGTGGCATATGTTCTCTCATCAATAATAAGATCTGTATAAGCCAATAGTAATAGCAAAATCAATCCCTGAGCTGGCTACTGTGGGCTGGAATGGAACACACCCATGCTATCCAGAAGTAAATTGCAATAAAGCAACCCAGGTTTATTGCAAAGATTTAAGAAATATAAAACCCAGAAAATTCCCCTAAGTTAGTAGTTATTAGCAGCTTCTCCCCACCACTCAGCAGGGATTCTTTCTTCCCCAGAATACCCAGGCACCATTGCGTCTCAGGTGCAGGCGGCGACCCCCACACCTGACCGATGAGGTTGAGGAACCAATCAAAATAGCCCAAGACCAGGGCTCCAGGGGACCCCAATAAAAGCCCTGGACGGGGGTCGCTCACTCTCTTGCTCTCTTGCCCTCTCGCCTCTTGCCCACATCTCCCGCCCGTACCCGGCGGCTGCCCCAAGCCGCCGCACCTGTCCCAAGCCGCCGCGTGCGCCAAATTCATTTAATAAAAAGGCCTCGTGCGGTTTCAACAGCCACCAAGACTGTCTTGTGTTTCTTTGGGGTTTACCCATCCTTCGTGGAAGAAAGAACCCCCATTTTCTCGGGGGCCAGAGCTGGACCGCCAGGACCCCCTCAGTGCTGGATCGGGAGTTTAGGCTGAAAACCGGAACAAACATGCACACACTGTATCTTGAGTCCACAGAGGCCAAACTGCCCTTGTGGTTTATTCTCAGTTTCTTATACCCTTCCCCACCAGAGGTCTACGTGCAGTTTCCGAGGCAATGATCACAAGGGGCAAACCAGGTGTGCACACAAGCACGAGGTAAATGATCACGAGGTAGAAGGCATAGGTACAGTCACGTGGTTACAGTCAATCAAGGTTAATTAATCACAAAATAGTCATCCTGCCTTGTGAGACTAAGAAGGAAGGTCTTTTAAAGTAATCTTTGACTTCCCTGAAATGAACTGCCTCTAGGCTTGTCTTTTTTATGACTTAGCCTTGCTCAACAGCTGTCCCAAATGAGATAAAGGCATTTAGCCGAAGGCACACAGCAGAATTTGAGCTCAAAGTCAGGGGTGCTCCCCACAGAAAAACAGAAGCCTCATCCAGAAGCTCAGCCCAGTGACCTTGGTAAAAAGGGTCTGGCAGTATCAAAGGACAAACCATGGTTCCTACAAGCCTTAGATACAATCGGGGACTTGATGAGATAGTAATTCACTCTGCATGATGAGTCAGCATTGCAGAAGAGGTCTATTTTGTCACTCCCTGGGTCCCAGAGGGCTGAGTCTCAATGCTAGATTGATTAAAACTGAGTTATTCCAGTGACTCCAAAACAGGGGAAAATGAGAATCTGAGCCTGAAGTGAATCTAACATGACCTAGGAAGGAATGCCTGTGAGGAGTACTCAAGGAGAGATGAAGTACAGGTGACCAGAGACTAAGACGATCATCTGTCTGTTGGTAGTTGATGGTTGGGCAATGGTCGGTAGCCCCACCCTTGATGGCAAGGAACAGAGGCTTACAGTTCCTGAGCTGAAGGTTAGAAGATGGCCTCATTTCTGAAGCTTCAAAGTTCACAGAAAGCTGGACTACCAACACAGGTCAACCAGAGCTCTTTATTTCCACAACCTCCTTCCCACAGCGTGTTTAAGATTAGGCAGGACTTGAAAGACAGATTCTCCAATACACATCTCAGTGATCTTTTCACTTCCATAATTCTTCCGTATTCAGGAAGAACCGATCGACCACTCCACTGCGAATGGACTGGAGGGTTTCTGGAGCATGGGAAAATCCTCCTGGCTCTCAGGCTGCAAAGGTCAGTGTGGCTTCTGATGTGCAAAGAGCAAACACTACTGAGTCAAGGCAGCTCAGCTGGACATGTGATATTTGAACAGTCTGGATGAAGCACCAGTTTAAATGACAGGAAAGACAAGGGACTCTGACTTCAGCTGACATCTACTAACTGGGGGAGGCTTCAGTGTAAGAAGATCCAGGATAAGGCTGCTCCGTTTCTTCTGTTTTAAAAAAGTTTCTTGTATTCCAGTATCTGGTTTGATTTGCTGTTACAGCAATTCCAATGGTATATATATATATATATTTTTAATTCCTGAGGGACTGAGGGGACTGAGTCCTCAAAATAGATGACTCCGGGGATTGAGGAGGGATGAACTTTCAAGAGAAGAGCCACCCAAAGTTCTAACATATAGGTGAGTCTGTAGCTAGTGCTTGAGCCTAAGAAAGAGCCTAGTTGGACAGGGATGGCCTCCAGCCCTGTTTATGCCCCCCCTACACACACTCTAAGCTCTGCTTGGGTACGTCCATCAGTTGGTGAGGATGAGCACCAACACTGGCAGTACTATTGAGGGAAGCTACCTGGGCAGTGCAGTGCTTTTGACCAAGCCCACTATAAATGTAGTAGAACCAGAAGCCACCTTCTGGGTGAAGCTCAGCCTTCTGGTGTGGATTGTCCCCGGCCTGCCAAGCCTTTTATGTATGTATTCTTGTGTTGTGGTGTATTTGAACATATCTCCAGATAGTATATTCACTGAAGATAATCATTGCACTGGCTGCCTGAAGCCTGGCAGGATGTGATTTCTATAGCTGAAATGGCCTGCTTTCTAATGTAAATATAGCTGCTCACTCTTAGCTCACTGTAAAGCAAGTTGCTGGCCACGTTGGCCTGGAAATCAGGTAGGTGATCTTCATTCTCCTTCCTATCCCCCATTACAAATTTCCCAAGTTCATCTCAAGCCCTGTAAGCAGACCATTTGCAGGGGACTGTCTTCCCTCTCATACTCCACTCCTTGGGGACTCCTCTGAACCTTGTGATGGACGCAGCTTTCTTCCTTCCTGTAAACTCTTTCAGCCCAACCCTCTTCTAGCCCATCTTCATTCCTTTATGTGAGTCCCTAATACCTAGAAACACATTCTAACCAGGACCTTGTGATGGACGCAGCTTTCTTCCTTCCTGCAAACTCTTTCAGCCCAACCCTCTTCTAGCCCATCTTCATTCCTTTATGTGAGTCCCTAATACCTAGAAACACATTCTAACCAGGACACCCAGTGGCCACACCTGGCAACCCATAGCCACCACACTTTCCTAAGATCCAGAGAGGGCAACAGAAACCAAAGAATGGAACACTCACTCAACAAAAACAAGACAGGATATCAATTCCTAGAATCATAATCATCCCAAACCCAGATGCTTAGACATCAGTGCAAAACCAGTCATTAATATTCAAGACAATATGTCTCCCCCAGAACCCAGTATCCCTTCTACAGGGCCCTGAGAAATGCAATACGATTGAAGCACAAGACAAAGGCCTTAAAATAGAAATTAACACTACGTTCTAGGCCTTTAAAGAGGATATGAATAAATCCCTTAATGAAGTCGGTTAAACAGAAACAGTGGAACAAAGTGATGAAAATAGCTCAAGACACACAAATAGAAACACTAAAGAAAGCCCAAATTGAGATAAAACTGGAAATGAAAAATTTAGGAAGTCAAACGAAAAACTCAAAGGTAAGCCTCCCAAAAGAATACAAGAGATGATACCTCAGTTAAGAAAAATGTTAAATCTTTAAAAAAAAGCAAAAAAAAAAAAATTGCAGGACACCTGGGATACTATGAAAACACCAAATTTGCAAAGCATAGTGATAGAGGAAGGAGAAAAACCCAGGTCGAGAAACAAAAAATATTTCCAACAAAATTACAGGAGATAATTTTCTTAATCTAAAGAAGGAGGTACCTCTACCAGAAGCACATAGAACACCAAATACACAGGACTAGAACAGAAATTCCACACAACACAATAACCAAAACACCAAACATCCAGAGCAAAGAAAGACTGTTAAAGGATGCAATGGGAACGAGCCAAGCAGCACTTCAAGGGAGACGCATTAGTATAATGCCCGATTTCTCAATGAAAACTTTAAAAGACAGAAGAGCATGGATAGATGTTCTCCAAGCTCTAGGAGACAACAGACGCCAGGCCAGACTACTATATCCAGCAAAACTATCAGTCATAATAAATTGAGAAAGAAAAACATTCCACAATAAAACCAAATTTAATTAGTACCTATCTACCAATCCAGCTCTACAGAAGGCACTAGAAGGAAAACTTCAGTCTGAAGAAGTTAACTGTATCTAAGAAAACACAAAGAATGAAACACATCTCACCAGCAAGTATAGACATCACTGCACCCAAGCTAGTGCAGCCATTTTAATATCTACAAAATAGACTTCAACCCTAAGCTTACCAGAAGAGATAGGGAAGGACACTAGTAGATGGAAATATTAATATCCCTTGGGTGGCTTCAATAAATAACAAACACAAATCTCCAAGATGCAGACCTTGATGGCCCAAGCAAAGGGTTTTTCCTCTCATGCACTAACTCAGAGCATGTAGCATCTAGGTATTTTATTGAGGAAAAAAAGCACTGCCCACCTATGTGAAGGTCTTATTGCAGAGTGACTAGAACTTCCACAGTGCACAAACTCCCAGCTTCAACTGGCTGACATGATGCCTTTTTACTGTCCAGTCAAATCCCTGGGCAAGGTGTTCCTTGACCAGTGCTTAGGTTGAAGAAGGAGCCCATAAAATTCCTCCATTTAGCATTAATACAATCAGATGCTTTCAGCACAAAGATCTCAGTGGGCAAGGTCCATGGGCCACTGAGTAGACAATCACTGGTGTTCCAAACTAGCATGCTTTCTGCATTCAAAGAATCCACACCCAGGAAGCTGGCTCTAACAGCTAACAAAGGTGACTCTGGCAGTAGCTCTGGCTGCCAGACACAGCAGCTGTTCACAATTCTTATTACTGCACAGAAGTATAAGTAGCTTTATAATATTTGAGAATAAGTTTAAATATTCCACTACAGACACTACATACTCATCAAAGGAAAAATCAACCAAGAGGATATCACAATTCAAGACATTTATGCACCAAACACAAAGGCAACCAAGTTCATAAAAGAAACACTACTACAGTTAAAATTGCATGTTGATCCTCACACAGTGATAGTAAGTGACTTCAATAGCCCACTCCCACCAATAGATAAGTCATTCAGACAAAACCTAAACAGAACCCTGCTGGAGTTAATTAATATCATAAATCAAATGGACCTAGCAGATATTTACAGAACATTTCAATATACCTTCTCAGAAGCTCATTGAACTTTCTCCAAAATTGATCACATACTAGGACATGAAGCAAATCTCAACAGATACAAGATTGAAATAACTCCCTATATCTTATCTGACCACCTTAAATAAAGCTGAATATCAGCAATAACAAAAACTATGGGAAGTATAGAAACTCACGGAAATCGAATAACTCTCCACTGGATGAAAATTGAGCCAAGACAGAGATTGAGAAGGAAATTTTAAACTTTTTAGAATTGAATGAAAATGAAAACACAACATATCCAAACCTATGGATCACAATAAAAGCTGTTCTACGAGGTGCCTACACCAAAAATAAAAAATAAAAAATTGGAGAAATCTCATATTAGCAACATAATAGCACACCTGAAAACCTCAAAACAAATGAAGAAATAGCACCAAGAAAGAGTAGATGACAAAAATTAATCAAAGTCATGGCTGAAATCAATAAAATAGAAACAAACAAAAAAAACAATACAAAGAATTAATGAAATGAAGAGCTGATCTTGGAGAAAAATCAATATGACTGATAAACCCTTAGCTGAATTAACTGAAAGAGAAGATACAAATTAATAAAACTAGAGATGAAAAGGGGGTGCATATAAACAAACACTGAGGAATTCCAGAGAGTCATAAGAACACACTTGAAAAATCTGCACTCCACTAAATTAGAAAACATCAAAGAAATGAATAAATTTCTTGATAAATACCACCTAGCAAAGTTAAATCAAGATCAGATAAGCAGCTTAAGCAGACCTATAGACCCTAATGAAATACAAGCAGTAATTAAAAGTTTCCCAACCAAAAAGATAAAATAAAAAATGCCCAGGACCAGGTGGATTCAACACAGAATTCTACCAGACTTTCAAAGAAGAATTCACACCAAAACTTCTCGAATTATTCCACAAAATAGAAACAGAAGGAACATTACCTAATTCTTTTTATGAGGCCACAATTATCCTGGTACCTAAATCATACAAAGAGTCAACAAAGAGAGAAAATTACCAATTTCCTTTTATGAACATAGATGCAAAAATTATCAATCAACTTCTGGCAAACCAAAATACGGTAACTTATCAAAAACATCATCCACCATGATCAAGTACGCTTCATCCCAGAGATGAAGGGATGGTTCAACATACGTAAATCAATAAATGTATTCTACCATATAAACTTGTAAAATCTGTACTCTACTAATTTACTGAAGGACAAAAACCACATGACTATCTTATTAGTCTTGACAACATCCAAGATCCCTTCATGATAAAAGTCCTGGAGAGACTAGGGGTACAAGGAACATACCTCAACATAAAAAAGGCAACAGCCAACATCAACCTAAATCCAGAGAAACTCAGAGCATTTCCACTGAAATTAGAAATAGGACACTCTTCTTCATACCTATTCAATACAATACTTGAGGTCTTAGCTAGAGCAATAACAACTGAAGGAGATCATGAGGATACAAATAGGAAAGGAAGACATCAAAGTATCTTTATTTACAGATTATATGGTTGTGTACATAAATGACCATAAAAATTCTACCAGAAAACTTCTACAGCCACCAAAACACTTTCAGCAAAGTAGCAGGATACAAAATTAACACACAAAATTGGTAGCCTACCTATGTACAAATGACAAACATTGAGAAAGAAATCAGGGATGCAATACCTTTCACAATAGTCTCAAAAACCATAAAATACTACTCTAACCAACCAAGGGAAAGACTTGTACGATAAAAACCTTAAGACATCGAAGAAAGAAATTGAAGAAAATATCAAAAGGCTTAAAGATCTTCCGTGCTCATGGATCAGTAGGATATAGTGGAAATGGTCATCCTATCAATAGCAGCCTACAGATTCAGTGCAATTCCTATCAAAATTCCAACACAAGTCTTCACAGAAATAGAAAGGACAATTTTCAGCTTCTTATGAAAACATGAAAAATCCTGCTAAAATAATCCTGAATAGTAAAAGGACTGCTGGAGGTATCACCATCCCTGATCTCAAGTTGTACTATAAAGCTATATTAATAAAATCAACATGGTATTGGCATAAAATCACACACATGGATCAGTGGAACTGAATTGAAGACCCAGACATAAGTCCACACACCTATGGACACTTGATTTTTGAGAAAGAAGCCATAAATACACACTGGAAGAAAGACAGCATAGGCATTAAGCACAATAATTGTTAAGTGGGACCTCAAGAAATTGAAAAGCTTCAGTATGGTGAAGGACACTGTTGCTGGACAAAATGAGAGGCTACAGAATGGGAGATCTTTACCAATTACACATTCTTTAGGGGGCTGATATCGAGATTACATAAAGAACTAAAAAAACTGGACACCAAGAAAGCAATCCAATTAAAAATGGGGTACAGAGCTAAAGAGAGAGCTCATTAAACAAAATCATGAAATTTGCAGGTAAATGGATAGAGATTAAAAAAAAAAATCCTCCTGAGTGAGGTAACCTGTTAATGTAGCTTTCGATCGCTTAATATGAGTCCATTGTTGAATTTTCCAATGCTCTTTATTAATCACAAACCATGTCAAATCTCAGGGAATTCAATACCCGGGCAGCTAGGCAGAGAGCTCACTCCAAGGCTTCCTCACCCCATGCTCTCCTCTTGGTTCTCCTCTTGCTTCTCCCCTCTGCCCTTACCCTAGGTGCTTTTTTATTCCAAATCCTCTCTGTCTCCACTCAGCCCTCTAATATACAAATGAATGGAGCCTAACCTTCATCTGCCTTAAGGCTAAGGAATGTCCTATTCATGTGGAGAGCTGGATAGCCACTCCTTTATTTACTGGTAGAATGTGAGTCCTTCACAGTGCCACAAGGACAGTTTACTGGAATATTATCCATAACTATAAAATCTCCCATAACAGTAACCCAGACCCAAAAAACCAAATGCAGGTGTATTCTCTTATATGTGGATGTTGGCCTTTAAGCTTTTCAGAGGCATGCTACTATCTGAATAACCAGAGGTTAGGTATAGAGTAAGGCACTAGAGGGGGAAGGGGAAATAGAATATATAGTTAAAGAAAAATGGGAGAGACTAGAATGAGAAGATT
Source organism: Cricetomys ansorgei (assembly GCA_026225945.1). NCBI lineage: Eukaryota > Metazoa > Chordata > Mammalia > Rodentia > Nesomyidae > Cricetomys > Cricetomys ansorgei. The sequence goes on along the minus strand of JAMJFZ010000116.1, from coordinate 14,947,908 downwards.
AAACAGAGAAGGGAGGATAGGGGGTAAGGGAGAGAATATTGGGGGACTGCTAACAGTAAGGGCCATTTGAGGCGTCAAGTGGAAACCTACTATCCTAGTCAGGATTCTATTGCTGTGAAGGGACACCATGTCCAAGGCAACGCTTATAAAAGAAAGCATTTAACTGGGGGCTTGTTTAACAGTTTTGTAGATTTAATCCATTATCAACATGGCAGGAAGCATGGCTGCACACATGGTGCTGGAGCAATAACTGAGATCTACATCCTGATCCACAGGCAGAGAGAGAGAGAGAGATAGAGAGAGACGGAGAGAGGGGTGTGGGGTGAGGGGTCTAACATGGACTTTTGAAACCCCAAACCCCACCCCAGTGACATACTTCCTCCAAAAAGGCCACACCTCCTCCAACAAGGCCACAGCTAATCCAACAAGGCCACACCTCCTAATCCTTCTAATCTTTTCAAACAGATGACTAAGCATCCAAATCTCTGAGCCTACGGAGGCATTCTTATTCAAACCACCACACCTACTACAGTGTAAGCTTCTTAAAATATATAAATATATGAAAGAAATCTAAATAGAATCACCAAATAACAGGGAGGCAAAGCCCCAACTAAACATCTCTCACTACCAAATGAAAACTCCAGTGCCAGGAATGGGTTACATCCAATTGAGTTGTTAGCCAAATTGGCACCATGAAAACCCCCAAACAACTCAAGTGATTGCTAAGGCTATTTATTAGTTGTTCTCCACAACTGAGGGTAAGACTCTATTGCTAACGACCACACCTACATAACTCACTGAACTTGAACAAGGAGAGCTTGTGTCTACCTAGAGCCTTCACCCTTATGTTCATGTACTGGAAAGTGCTCTCCGTGCCGCCAGAGCAGAAAGGTGAACACCAACCCTACTAAAAACCCTTTGAGCTACAATAGTGACCTGCCTGCATGATACGTTGGTGCAAATGTGGGAGTAACCACTGTCTGGATGGATTTATGGTCCTCTCTATGAGACAGAACCCATGACTGACGTAGCTCAGGTGGCTAAGAACCTGAGACTCCATAGACCAGTACTGAAAGGCAGGCCCCAAGCTCAGCAGTAGATGGATAGCCAGCACAAAAACAGCTCAAAAGTATTTTTGGAGACTTTTTGTTTCATATTGCTTTGTCTGGGCATTAAAAAAAAAAAACAAAAAAACTTTACTGGTCTTTTGCTTGACTATTACAGTTCCCGATTTTGAGTTTCTATGGGCTGTTTGTTTGTGGCTGTGTGTTTCTGTCTGTCCGTCTACGTGCGGTTTTCATGTTTTCTTAGCGCCCCCCTCCCCCACTTCTTAGTTTCACTTTATCTTTGTCGTTATTATTTGCCTGTTTGTTTTCTTAAGCAAGAAAAATGACGCAGAGTTGGGAGGGTGAGGAGGTAATGGAGGAGCTGAGAGGAGATGAGGGAGGGAGCCGTGATCGGAATAAATTTTATGAAAGTAACTTTATCTTCAACTGAAAACAAAAAGAGCCAGACCAGTACCAGGGCAGCTGCCGCTGGAGTCAGGGTTTCAGAGCAGAGACAGAGAGAACAACCGCAAGGTGAAAAAGGCTGAGTCATGGTGTGGGACAAGGCGTCGGTGGGTTTCGGGTTCAAATCCAGCCTAATAGGCCGCATCAGTGGGGAACCGAGGTGAGTCAAAGCTCTGGTGACAGTCGGAGAGCCTCTGCTGGTTGGCTCCCGGTGCACACACCTGGTATCACGTGACAGACTGCTGCGGGCCGTGCCATTGTAGTGCTGGGTGTCCATCCCTTATGGGGTCCGGGTGAGAAAGCTACACTCCCTGGCTGTCTGATAGGTTCTTGGGCCTGCTTTTCCTGATAGGCTTTTAATATGCCCATGTTCCCTGACAGCCTTAATTGATTCCTGTAAACTTTTAAGTGATTTCAGTCCCAGGAATAAGCAATTTTTGTCACTTTGGGCTGTGTGGGTGGTTCCAGAGAAATGATGTGGTTTGTGGGTCTTACCCAGGGCCTCAGTCTTCCCTTACCCTCAAAATGAAGTAAATAACACCCCATAGAATAGAACCTCCTAGAGCAAGACACAGCTTGAAAAAAAGTTTTATACAATACTGGGTAATCCAGAGTTGGGCACAGCTTGCTCTCAACACACTGTCACTTCAAATGCCCCGCACGGATTGGCTAAGAACCAGGATTTACTTGCCCCTCCTAGTTTTCCTGTCAAGCGAGTTGGATGAGAAGTACATCATAGCACCAGCTCCCTGCCCTCGACTTTGTCTCTAGGAGTGGCGGTAATGATATCTCCCTTGCTCTGGGCAATGCGCATGTGTTTATTTATGTATTGTGCAAGCAAGCATGCCAGTGTGGACTGTTTCTTCTTGTTATGGTGACACAATGCTTACACTTGCCATGAAGTCAAGGAGCATTTCTCCCTGTGCCAGATGAGAGGCATGTGGTATTCCAGCCAGATAGATTTGTGTCTGAAGATGTTAAACGCTTTCTTCCAGTTCATTGGTCCTCATATCCTGGAGCAACCTTATACTTCCTTCATATGCAATTTCGGTGCTGTGGGCTAAATAAATTCTTTAGCCCTTAACTTGAGGGATGAAGGCTCAAGGGTAAGATCATGAAGAAAACGAAATAATAGAAGAGTTACCTAAAATGAGTGACTTTTTTAGTGACCAGAGAACATTTTTAATGGGGGAGTATCTTACTATGTAGCTGGTATTTATCATAAACCAAACAGTTTCTCGTTTTTATTCATATTGTGAAGAGACATAGACCTTACCTCTAAGGAGATGACTTCTATCTTTCGTTTGTGTTTTGTGCTGCTGGAAGAGCAATCCAGGGCCTTGTTCATGCCAGTGTGCTCAGTGAATCTCCACCCCCACCCCCACCTCTGTATTTTATTAGGAAATTGATTCTAGATAAGTAAGCAAATGAATATTTGGAAAATAAGCAGCAGAACGTTGGTTCACTCCCGAGGAAGATAAGTTAATGAGAGGGAATGAGTAGGCTAGGGTTCAGCTACAGGAAAAAAAAAGATCAAGAAGAAAAGGTGTCAAAATATTAACAGTGCTCATCCTGAGGTGGGAACATAGGCTATCTTTCTGCTGTCAGCCAGAAACATACTCTTCCCTCCCGTCCCTGAGCCTTTCCCCGTAACATGTAGGGCCCTATACCTGTCACAAGGGATTATGAATACTTATAAGAGGCCTCTGTGTTGTCTCCTCCTCTTCTGAGTTCAGAAAAGTGATACGCATGAACTGGGTGTTTAAGAACACTAAATGTGGTGGCACACACTTACAACCCAGCCCCCCGGAAGTAAAAATCAGGAGTTCAAGGTCAGCTTCAGCTATATAGTAAGTCTGAGACCAGTTTGTATCAAATGAGAATTTGTCAAATATTAATAAAAATTAACAAATTATAAAAAATATGACTTTCTTTTTTTCCCCCCACATACCAGAAAAGAGCATCAGGTTCCACTACAGAATGTTATAAGCCATGTGGATGCTGAAAATTGAACTCAGGACTTCTGGAAGAGACACCAGTGCTCTTAACTGCTGAGTCAACTCTAAAGCCCCCTTGAATTAGTGATCTTCTTGTATTGGAATTAATCCTGAGCAAGTCCAGTAAAAAACAAGACAACCTCCAAGATGTAAGCCTGAATGACTTAGGCAGAGGAGACAGCCTCTGAGGTGGACTGAACCCCTACCACATGTTGGACACTTTGAGAGGAACCACAGAAATCCCTTTTATTAGCAATAAAACAAATAGATGCCTTTATCATAAAGGTCACAGAGGGTAAGATAATCAGAACATCAATTGCCTTATCCTCAAACTAGCATTCTCTCTGCATTCCAGAAAGCTACAGCCCGTCCGCATCCAGCTCACAGGCTACAGAAGGTGACTGTTCCTCCCGCAACTCATGCTACCAGGCATAGTAAATGTTTTAAAATTAATTTCAATGCACAGATAGTGCATGCAGCTTTACAATATCTGAGAATAAGTTCAGACATCCCACTCCACTCTTGCTTCCACCTCCTTCGGCAAATCCTACTGGCATGCTGGCGAGATGACTTTCCAGAGAGAAAGAGGAAGCTCTTTGGAGAGTGGGTGGGAATTTCCCATCCACTGAATCACTGTAACCCCCTATCCCATAAAAGACTTCCATACCCCTGAATAGGCACCCGGCTCCCCCCAGCCACCTTGGGATTTGAGACACAATAACTCTCCTCCATTTTCCTCAGGGGCAGTCTTGAATTGACTTCTTTTCTTCTATATACTACCCCTCAGTTTTAGGTAGAGCTGTTAGCAGCCACCTGGCTTTGGGTTGAATGTTCACCTGCATTCAGAGATACAACATGATGTTTATAGATGGGAAAGTAACCTTATTTACAGTGTTGGCCAATGGCCGAGGCGAGTCTCAGTCCGTCTCCAACTTGCCACTGCTGTCCTAACTTAAGAGGAAAGATTAAACAAATGCTTGGGTGGAGACAGCCTCTCTCTGGCCTTAGGACTCTGTGGACAACATTCTTGCTCCCTACATGGAATGTCCTAGAGGCTCCTACTCCAGCACACACCCTCAGATTCTGGAAATGCAAGGAACACGCTTGCTAGACAAGTCTTGCCTAAGTTCTCTGCCTTGAGGAAAAGTATCTCAAGAGAACTGAGGGGTGTCAGAACCAAAATGGCATGGGTTTGTGTTACATGTGGGGTGAGTTTAGTAAGAGGCCTTGCTCTGAATTTCCATCTAAAGCAAAGAAGCAATTCTGCAATTCCACATCCTGCTAAATCTGTGACAAAGAGTGAGCTAAAGCTGTAACTGGTGCTTCTACTAGTCCGGTGGGGTGTTTGGTCTTTTCTATGTCTTGGAAAATGCTTGTGCTTTGTCTGTGTTTAGACATGCCAGCCATGTTAGTGGTGATAGCAGTGGGAGGTGGAGATATCAGCCACATGTGTGTGCAGGTCGGAGGGCAGCTTTGAGGGATTAGTTCCCTCCTTCCATCACTGCTCTAGGGACCAAACTTAGGTTGTTGGGCTGTGTGGCAAACTCCCAGATCCTTACTTTTAGTGTTCATATATATGTACATATGTAGGTGTGAGTGGGGTACAGACTTTGAAACAAAAAAGAGCCATAGTGACACAGATGGCATGGTACTGGCACAAAACAAAAACAAAAACTTATCAAGACCAAGAGGATGAAATAGAGAACCAGAAATAAACCCACACAGATATGGCATCTGAATATTTGACAAAATCTAGGGGGTGGGGAGCAGTGGAAAGAGACAGTCTATTCAATAAACAGTATTGGAAAAAATGGATAAACATCTGTAGAAGAATGAAATTAGATCCATAACTCTGAATTTGCCCAAAAATCAGCTTTAAAATGAACCAAAGACCTTAATTTAAAATCTGGAATGCTATGCTAGGCATAGTGGCACATTCCTTTAATCCCAACACTTGGGAGGCAGAGGAAGGTGGATCTCTGTGAGTTTGAGGCCAGCCTGGTCTACAAAGGGAGTTCCAGGTTATCCAGGGCTGTTATACAGAGAAACCCTGTTTCCAAAAACAATAAATAAACTAATTAATTAAAATAAAATGAAAGTCTGAAATGTTAAACTGCTAGAGGAAACACAGGGAGTACATTTCAAAAACAGGCATGGAGAAGCCAGGTGTGGTAAGGCAAACCTTAAATCTCAGTACTCAAGAAGAGAGAGCAGGGATATCTCTGTGAGTTCAAGGCCAGCCTGGTCTACATACCAAGTTCCAGGACCTCCAGGGTTACATAATGAGAGACCCTACCTCAAAATTAAAATTAAAAGAAGGACATCAAGGAGGGGCTGGGGAGATGCTCAGAGGTTAAGAGCACCTGCTGCTTTTGATGAGGACCTGGGTTTGGTTCCTAACATCTACATGATGGCTCACAAATGTTCATAACTCCAGTTCTGGAGGATCAAATCTCTTCTTCTAGTCTCCATGACACCAGGCATGCACACAGTACATTTACATACTTGTAGTCAAAATAACACTCATATAAATAAAGCAAAAAAAAAATTAACAAAAAAAGTCCTATACATTTAGTAGCATAGGAAATAGCCCCAAGAATCAGCAAATGGGCTACGTGAAGTGAAAGAATCTTACAGCAAAGAAAACTACCAGCAGTGTGAATAGATGGCCTATAGAGCAAGGGGAAGTCTCTGTCAGTTATACATCCATCAAACAGGCAGCTGATGACCACAATATATAAATAATTGCAAAAATTAAGCACCAAAAAAAATAAATAAAACTGCCCATCAACAAATAGGCTAATGAAATGAATAGACAGTTCAAAGAAAAAGCACAAAAGGCCAATCAATATATTTTTTAAGGACTCAATATCCTTAGCCATCAGGGAAATGCAAAGTAAAATGACTTTGAGATTTCATTTCACCCCAGTTAGAACAGTCATTCTGTATGGTGGAGACACTGGAAAGGAGCCATTCTGGTTCACCGCTGGAGGGGTGTGAACTAGTACAGCCACTATGGAAATGAATATGGAGGGTTTCTCAAAACACTAAAAAACTGCCACGTGATATCAGCTATTCCACTGTTTCCTACCACTGTAGATGTAGATTCAGAGCAAAGGGCAGTTTATTCTTTGGCTAATTCAATTCCCAGTCCTCAATTTCCATACAATCTATTCTTAAGCCTAGAACCAGAAGGCTTCAGCCTCTGAACAATCTAATCTTCAAACCTAAAATGTTTCAACCTCTGAGACTGGCTGATGACTGATACGATTGATTAGCTCCTTCTGAACTATGCGCTGTACTGAACTCAACTGACTCTTCTGGTTGGCTGATTCAACTCACTCACTGTTCTGGCTCAAACTCTTCTTCAAGCTGCTGGTTCAAACCGACCTTCTGAGCTGGCTGACTGTTTCTGACTGAAGTCTTCTGACTCTGGCTGACTCCCAAAACTTCTCTGACTGAACTGCTCTGCTTGGCTTCAAATTAACTCTTTCTCCCAAAAAACACACTTCTTGTCTGATACTCCTGCTGAACTGCTTCTGTCTCTCTGCCCCAGAGTGCTTCATACCTGTCTGTGAATTGTGAACCTTTTATATCCTGAGAGTTGGGTGTGTCTCTCTGTTTCAATCTCAGAGTTGGGATTAAAGGCGTGTGCTTCATACTGCTTGTCTGTGAATTGTGAACCTTTTATATCCTGAGAGTTGGATGTGTCCTCAGTCTGTTTCAATCTCAGAGTTGGGATTAAAGGCGTGTGCTCATTCTGTAAACATGAACTGACTGCTTCATGAACCCTGTGTTGAGATTGAAGGTATGTGCTATTTGGCTAGGATTAGTCTGATTAACATTCTTTGATCCCTTCCTAGCTATTACACAGGCCTTTCAATGTGATACTTTCCCAGAGCAATCACGTTGCTAGATCAAATAATTAAATATTCCTTTACATACTACAAAGATACCTGCCTGACCATGTTTATTGATGCATTAGTCACAATAGCAAGGAAAGGGAATCAGTCTAGACAAGTGGATAATAGAAGTACTAATTGAGGTTTGACATCCTCCCACGTCCTGCCTCTGGGCTGCCTAACATAAAACCCCACACGAGTATAAACATTCGCCCAAAATGGAACGTTTTAGGATACTTTTCCTTCTTTTTCTACAAGGTCCTTTGGCTCAGCTTTCTGTACTCCCTGTATTATTTGAAACTTTCATTAGACCCTTTATTATTAAAATAAGTTGTGGAGGAAAAGTAAGTTAGTGTAAGAAGGTCCAAATGTTGCATTTTTGAGCACTATTTCAATAAATAGCTTTCCTAAAAATATTTACAATATTTGATAACCTCATGCTTGCTAGACTAGACAAGCATTCTTTCACTGAACCACATCCCTAGTCCTAATTATAACTGGGTATGGTGGTTCACACTGGGGAGATTAAATAGTCTAATCACCCTGGCAAGAACAAAGCTATTCTAAGGGGACATGTGTGTCCTTCCTTTTGGCTAGAAGGAAGCTTATGCTGGGAGAGAGATAAGATTGGTGCCCATTAGAGGAGAAGTTAGCCTCCCAGGAAAAGTTCTCACACAGTTCTGACAGCTCATTAGACAATTTTGCAGAGATGGGATTGGAGCACAGGCATGAATGGATCAATGATGGGAGAGACCATACCTTGACCAGAATTGCTCAGTTATACACACCTTTTGCCCTCTATTTAAACCTAAACCTCCTGTCAGGACACTAAAGTATAGTGGAATATTTGAACTTATTCTCAAATATTATAAAGCTGCATGTACTCTTTGTGCAGTAAAATGAACTTCAAAACATCTGCTATGTCTGGCATCAGGAGCTGCTGGAAGGTCACATTGCTTAGCTGTTAGAACCAGATTTCTGGGTCTGAATTGGCTACAGCTTTCTAGAATGCAGAAAGAATGATAGTTTGGGGAACCAGTAACTGTCTTCTCAATACTCCTAGAAGAAGCAATTGATGTTCAAGTTTACCCTGGGCTTTGGGATCTCAGTGTTGAAGGCATTGATTATTTTAGTGCTAATGAAAGGGATTTCTTTGGTTCCTCCTAAAGTGTTCAACAAGGAGAAATGGAAACACCTGTGTCTCTTGGCCTTGAACTTCGACTAAGGGCATCAAGGTCAGCTGGCTGGGTGTTGCAGGATGTTGGGGGATTCGGACTACAGGGTTCTGCTCATTAATGAAAATGGGACCTTTGTGTCTGTGGGCAGGGCCTTTCCTCAGTAAAGAGCCTGAGGACCATGAAGTCCAGGCTCAGTTCCTTGAGACTGCAGCCCTCTGCCTAAATTGTTATAACCTTGGAGTCTTCTCTTCTATGCTTTACTGACCCACACGTGACAAAGTTCCATCAGTAACAAACAAGGGCTGGTGGATGGGGCCCTGCCATTAGACCCTGCAGAGGGAACCGGCCTTTTCTGCACATGGGTTCTCAGGACTCCACTCAAGAGGGGAATACGGGCAAAAAGGAAAATTATGGCAAACGAACAAGACAGTTCATTCTTTATGGCAAATGAACACAGTGGTTCATTCTTTTATGGGACCCAGACATGGTATGCTTCCGCACTTTAAGAAATGACACGCACAGTTGCACTTTAGAAATAAAAACACAGAAGCACTTTTAATAAGAAAATTTAACAGTGTACATATCAAGGGGAGAAAGGGATAGGGGAGAAGAATAGGACACACTGCTAGAATGGAGCCGCAGAGAGAGAGCGAGTTGCTGCTTGCGAGAATTTTAAGGGCCAGTCATCTCAGCAGGGGCCTTCCTGGTATGCAGGTGCGATCCAGGATAGAGTCATTCCTCCTGGCAGCCTGCAAACCTGCAAAACCTGAGGTGATTACAAAGAGCATTGGAAAAGAACATAAGAGACAATGAGCTGCCAATGGTTGGAGGCTCCTGTTGGCTGTTTAGCTCTTCTGGTGTGGATTCTTTTTTTGGTGTGCTAACATTAAAGGCTATCTCTTCCTGGAGCATTAACAACTGTCTCAGGGCAGTATGTCAGGGCTTAGGGGAAAAAAGCCTGCAAGGTTTTTCAGGTGAAGTGGCTGCATTCCTTTCCCAGCCAACAACCACCTGCTCGGGTAGGCCATGTAGACATTCTCATTAAAGATGAAATTTTAGCAAGGAAGGGGAGCAATATAGCTGATGGACTAATATTTCCCCCACTAAAAAGTCTGTGGTGAGCCCTTCAGACTCTGGACCTAGACTCTGCTATGTGCCTCTGGCTAATATTGCCTAATTCCATTATTGGGAGATCTTTTCAGCATAACTGAGTCACAAAATATTATAACTGCGCAAGAGAGGCTGGTTTCGGGGAAGTCAAGGTTATCTGAAGGAGTGTCCTTTCTCCAGCTGAACATTCAGCCTTATCATGTGAGACTATTGTCCTAGATGAACATTCAACCCCACCTAGAGAAGCTACTTCCCTGGGTAAACAATTAGCTTCCCTGAGACAGGTTACCTCCCAGGATAAGCATCTTGATCCAGCAGAGAAAAGGGAAGTCTCAAAGTTTAGGATTAACTAAAGAAAGAGATGTTTTTCTCATACGACTGATATGCTGCATTCTTTGTGATCACTATCTTTATAACTCCTGTAGCTGTATGTAGCCCCTTGAGGAAAGGGGTATAAAAACTGAGAGAAAAATTAAACATTAGCTCCATTCCACCTGAGCTCAATGATGCTGTGTGTGTCTGGCCTACTTCTTTTCCCTCGCATCTCCCTTCCCCTCTCCTCATAAAGCCCTTCAGTCCCACTCTCCATCCAGGTACTGTCTGACTTGCTAGGCCGGCCCTGGCAAAAGTCTGGATCTCTGTCAGGCAGACTCTATTTAGCATCAGGGATACTCATAGGCCTCAGCAAGACCTCTTGGTTTTCTTCCCAATGTGGACACGTTTGGCCAAATCTCCTTTTCTGCTTTTCACTGTAACTTGCTTCTTTAATGGCCTATGGGGTCAGAGGGTGGAGTATCCTAGATAGGGTCTCTATTGCTGTGATGAATGGAAGCACCACAACCAAAGCAAATTTGTAGAAAGTTTTTTAAGGTAGAAAAGGTTTATTGGGCTTACATATCAAGTCCATTGAGGGAAGTCAGGCAGGAAGTCAGACAGGAGAGGAACCTGGAGGTTCTCCTTGATGGAGAAGCCCATGGAAAATTACCTAACTGTATTCTAAGGTCAAGATGCCTTAGATAGATTATATTAGCTTCTGTTAAACTGCTTACTTGAGGGGTTGGAGAGATGGCTCAGTGGTTAAGAGTACTGACTGCTTTTCCAGAGGTCCTGAGTTCAATTCCCAGCAACCACATAATGGCTCACAATCATCTACAATGGGATCATATAATGGGATCAGTTGCCCTCTTCTGGCCTGCAAGTATACATGCAGATAGAGCACTTAAATAAATCTAAACAAAAAACAAAAAACCCAAAATCTGCTTACTTGAGTAAAACCTCCCCCTTCAGCTGCAAAGGAAGATACCAAGATGTGGTTTATGGTTTTGTTAGGGCTAGCTGGGCGGACTTCTAAGGAACCATGAGACATTCCAAACCAATGCAAAACGCACGAGGCTTTATTGTTAACCGGAGCATGTCCGGGTCCCCCACAGGTCAAACATGGCAGGCCCCGAACCCTCCATCCTCAGGGCTTTTATCGGAGTCCAGGGGCCAGGGCCCGGGGACAAGGCTTGTGCAGCTCTGATTGGTTCAGAGCTCCTTAAATCCTGTGTCCCTCAACCTCGTCGGTCAGGTGTTCTCGCCCACGGGAACCAGGGTGGGGGTAGTCACTTGGTACTCTTGGACTAGTCGTCCCAGAGACAGGGTGACACCTGGTATGCCGGGGAAGGGCAAATCCTGCTGATAGGTGTTTAAGCTTAATGATCATTTCCCTGTGGGTGGGGAGGAGACTGAAAAGTACCGTTGGGAAGGCATCTCTCCTGTACGTGACTGCTAGCACTTAGGTGAATCTCCCATGACTGCTAGCACTCAGGTGAATTCCTAGGTTTTATATTTTTTAAATCCTTTCAGTTTCTGCCTTTAAAAAACTCTTACCCTAGACATTCAGAGCAATACTTGGGCCCCAAACACCTGATTGTAGTCCCAGCTGGCCTGAATACAGACTTTCAATTGTCTGTAAACTGTGTCTGAGTTCCCCAGAACAATGTATGTGCATGCTTTTTCTTAAAGTAATTAATTCATAATGTTACGTGTGCGATAAAATGTAGTGTATATGTTAATCATGAATCAGGACAATGAGTAAATACTCTTGAAACTACTGACATGCATTTTGTCATTAAAAGGCTGAGTGTTTGTCCCTGCCATAAAGGCTTCTGAGAATGTGCTTTGTGCGTGTGATACATGCATTCTGTGTTGAAATTCTGGACTGTTCTGATATTTGTCATTTTTAGCCTTGGGTATGATGAGCTTCAAGGAAGTCAAGATTGGGTTTTAGATAAAGGATTAAGAAATAACCTATTGGGCCCAGGGCACTTGGGGACTCTCAGAGTGGAGCAGGTTCTCCTGGTTCTCAGCAACTTCCCAGCCAACTTCCCATCCTTAAACAGTGCTTACGAAATATCTGTGTCCAGATGAGAGTTGAGATGCGTTTCTTCAGCTCCAATGGTTTTGTTCTCAGCGGTGGGGAGTGATTGTTGCTGAGACTGTACACCAGTTCATTCAAACTCATGAACATCAGTGGTTTGCCTTTACCTTCCCCATGCTTGGTGTCTGCTTTTCACTCTCATATCCCGCACTGAAATCTGTGGTACTCTTTAACACTGGTGTGGGAGTCAGTTTTACTCTGATTCCACATCCATTCCTCTCTCTTCATTAAGAGTCTAATCTAGAGGGGCGTTGGTAGCACATGTCTTTAATTCCAGCATTTGGGAGGCAGAGGCAGGCAGATCTCTGTGAGTTTGGGGCCAGCCTGGTCTACAGAGTGAGTTCCAGGTCAGCCAGAGTTACAACAGACAAACCCTGTCTTGAAAAAAAAAAAAGAATCTAATCTAATCTAATGGCTGGAGTGGCAGTGTACATCTTTAATTCCAGCCCTAGAGGGACAGAGGCAGTCAGATCTCTGAGCTCAAGGTCAGCTGCTTTATCTACATAGTGAGTTCAGGACAGACAGGGTTTCACAGGAAGAGGTGTATGAAGGAAGAAAAGAAAACAAGAATTCTTGATGTAGGGGTGGAGAGATGATTCAGTGGTTAATGTGCTTGCATTGTAAGCATGAGGACCTGGGTTTGAAATGGCAGCACCCACATAAAAGCCCGGCACAATGGTGTGAATTTGTAACCCCAACACTGGGCTCATCAGCCAGTCAATCTAGCCAAAACAGTGCGCTCCTATATAGCATAGTCATCTTGGCGTACTCCGCAGGACAGAAACAGACAAAAAAATGCCTTAGCAAGGTGGGAAGAGAGATGCTACTCTAACCCCCATACATGTGTAGTGGTACATATGCACCTATCACGTGTATCACGAGAGAGAGAGAGAGAGAGAGAGAGAGAGAGAGGCAGGCTGATGTGCTGAATGTGGTGGCTCACATCTGTAATCCTGGCCCTGGGGGAGCTGAAGCAAGAGGACTCCTGAAAGTGTGTGCAAGGGTCCTGTGTGCAAATGTCAAGGCTCCAAGTCTCAGAGTGAGCGCTCTCAGCCCACAGCCAGTGACGATTTCTGCCTTTAGTGTCCATGTTTGTAGTTGTTGTAGTTTTGGTTTTTATTTTATACTTTTTGTTTGTTTTGTTTTTGTTTTGTCTTCATACATTCTAAAGTAAACTTGCTGGCTAACTTTACCAGTGTTAGTACAGAGGAAAACGAGCAAGCAAATTTAACTGAGAAACGCCTCTTCTGGGTAACCTTAAAAGTCTTGGTGATCGTCACTAATGGGGATAAAGAGAGAGGCCAAATCGCATGGGGCTTTCCACAGCCAAGAAAGCAAGTAGATCTCATTTTCACCCTTAAGGGCTTCCAGGGCCGGCTGCCTAGCAATATGGACTTCAATCCAAAATCGTGTCCGAGAGCTAACATACATACCCAGTTATTTCCCATTCTGACTGGGGACTGTCACAAAACTGTATCTTCTTACCGGATTTCCACTTGAGACTATGCCGATCAGTTTTTAAGGATATGTGATCAGGATATAAAGTTAGATCTGGCTGCGGAGAACTGCTGCTGTTCTCTCCCACAAGCATTCCTGGGGGATAAGCCACGTACTGGCTGGAAGTCCTGCATCTGAGGGAAATGCAGTGCCTCTCAATGAGGGGAAATGGCAGAAGGTTCTGTGGGCTAAGAATTACGGATTGCACTGTTGGACCCCCAAAGGCCCAAACCGGGACTCTGCACCCCCACAGAGACTCACAGATGGGATATCGATGCAAATAGCAAGAGGATTTATTCCAGTGCACTGGGACCGTTCTAACACGCAGGATAGAAGCGGCCCCGAGGAGCAAATGGTGAAGCTTTTTAAACAGTTGTTGGGCACAAACCAAATTGGTACAAGTTGGTTGGTCCCCAAATTGTTTTCCCATTTTGATAGGTAGGGGCCAGTTAACCTTAGCAAGGTCTCGGGCACCAGGAAATGTAAAGTCCCTTGCCCAAGGCTATTAGGCGGCGGCTGTAGCTGCTGCTCATTTTAGGAATTTGGGCTGGGTCACAGTGCCCTTGAATTAAGCCTGACAATAATTGTTTTATGGTTTCTGGGGTGGGCTAGTTCTTGGAACAGGGAGTTCTGGAAAGTACTCAGTAATTATTGTATTGAGTAGAGAAAGCCTAATTTCCTATTAAGAGTTTAGGATTAATGCCCAGGGCCGGGGCATCTCCGGCCTCACATTTTCCCCCCTTTTTCTTGTGACTGTTCCAATCATGGAACAGCTGTTTTAGCTCCTGATCACTAGCATTGGTTAGTTTATAGTCACTCCCTGGAGAATTTTTAAGAAACCGGTACGGTTGTCTGAGAACCATAATCTGTACTGCACTGATTCTTTTCCTAATAAAAGCTATTAGTTTACTTAAAATGTAGGACCCAAAGTTTAGAGCCAACAATAACATTACCAAGGGTGCCAGTAGTGTAGATATTAACGTCGTCACCCATGAGGATGAATTGAACCAGGATTTAAACCAGAAAGCGGAGCAAAGTCCTCCTTGTTGGAGAAAAAGTAAATCTAAACCTCTCCTGTAATGGCAGCTGGCAGACTCTGGTACTGTTGTCCCTGTAGAAGTAGGGAGGCGGTTTCTGTGGCAACTCCTGTTGCCCCCACCCCTAATAGAGTGACAGTGTGAGAACTGTTAAGGGCTCCCTTTTTTGCTTTAAGTGGGTGTTTTATCATATTGTCAGTTTAATGAACCTGAGTCTATCTGGCCTCAACAGGTAATGTTCTGGCGTGCCAATAGGCACTATAGATGCCATGTTCCCAGTCTTAGGGAGTTTTCTTTTGACTAAAAGTTCCAGCCTGTGGAAATGGGACGTTGTAATCTCTTAGACTGCTTCCTGCTGAGAGGGGACGTCGTCAGGGGCCCCAAACAGGCTGGTATTAGTCAAAAGCTGGGGGAGGGGTTAGGCAGTGAGGTACATCTGGTTCGCTGATCCAGCGGAGTGGACGGAGGTGGTCACATCAGCTGGACTGGTCATCAGCTCTCAGCAGGTCCAGGACTCACAGTAGTCGAAGCAGTTTGATGCCTGGATGGTGTCTGTTAGTGAAGTAGTGATCTATTGAGACAGATAAAAACTAGAGGCAGAAGTTAAAGTTTACAGAAGCTTACATTTGGAACTTTTTATCACATTGTAGAAAGAACAGCTAACAAGTGTTTGTTAAACAGCCAATGAGAAATCACCTTAGACTTGAGCCTATTTAGGCACTTAAAAACATATGTTTTGAGGGACCTTAAAGTGACCCATAATGTACACAACACAGAATCTTTTTTTTTTTTTTATTTCAGACCACCTTCTCATTTAAAATCACTTTTTCAGACCTTCACAACTTACCTAGGCTTTCATATATACAGACTTTTAAACCTCCATATCTTAACATTATCTCAGACACTCAAATCACTTTCTTAGACCTTTATATTTTAAACCTCATAACATTCCTTTAAACTTTCTTTAATCTACCAAATACAGAGTTGTTATTACTGAGCAAAAACCTATTTATCTTTTAACAGGGGGCCTGTTAGCGAGACAATCCTGTTTGTCTTATTCAGACAGGGACTCTAGTAGCCTCAGAGAGAGAAACTGGTTGTCTATTGCTGTTAAACTAACAGAATTACAGTTAGCCATCAACACCAGAGATCTGGGAATACTAAATTATAGCAAAAAGTATAACTCAATTAAAATGACAGAGACTTACCCATACCTAGACAGATGACCCTGGACTCTCCGTGTTCTCTGTGACCTTATGGGGAACAGAGGCCTCAAGGCAATGACAGTCTTCCGTTGCCAGGCCAGTCTTCAGTTGCCAGACCAGTAGGTATCTTTCTGTGGATAAGACTCAGAGGGATTGAACCTCGCTCTGTCCACCCAAAGCAGGATGATCTACTCTCTAGTGTCTTATTTGTAGGCAGGTTTTTGGCAGGTGAGGCATTGGGCAGTTTTGCCCAGTGGCCAGGTGAGGTTGCTCTGTCCCTGTCCGTCTTCTCTGGAGGTGCTGGGGTCACTGTTAGGATCTGGGGTCTCTACTTAAAACTCCAATTAAAAGCCATTATCAGCAGATCTCTGAGGGGTGAGGGCTATCTATGTTAAGTATCTCTATGTTAACAAAACTTTGTCAATAATTTTTTCTGCTTTGCTGTACTATTTAGGTCATTGTAAACATCCTTATAACTTAAACTGTCTCATAGCCTTGTGAATTTAAATATCTTAAAAGCTGTTTTTGAAAACATCTAGCTTTAACTTTTAACTTTTGTAAAAACCTGACATTTTCTTAAAGTAGTTATCCCATAATGTAATGCACGTATTTTTCTTTTCAGAAGCATTCTGTCTTAGGCCTAAGCCAGCTGTTACACTAAAGCTCAGATATCACATGGCCTCTCAATTTTAAAACTGCAGGTTTTTTATAAACAAACTTCAGTTATTTTTGTTTTGTTTTAAACACTTTACTCTTAAACTGAAACAATGACTGTCAGCAAAAAATGTATTCTTGTATAAGAATACAGAGATACAATCTTTGATATCTTATTAAACACTCTTTTTAAAATCTTAATTTTATAAACCTTATTTTAGATTTTCTTTTTAGATCTATACCAGAAAATACATTTTTAAAATACACTCTTTGAGGCCTCAGTTATATAGGGACCTCTGTGATGAGTTAACCCTGTCTGTTAGTTTACCCTCCTGACCCTTTGCCTTTTTCTCAGGCTCTCCAAAGGAGCGCAGAGTACCTGCTCTGTATTGGCTCTCTACCCCTGTTTGTGTTCCTTTACACACCGAGTATGTCATCTTGCCATCTCATGTAGACTCAAGACAGCCACAGGACTCTTTCAGGAAGTCAAGCTTGGGTCAAGTTCCTGCCTTTTAGTTTTAGGGGCAGCAGCAGGAAGGAGGGAACAGGGTGTTCTCCCCAGGAACCCTCTCATCTCCCTGGCAGGGAGCCCACCGCAAAGCACAGCACATGGGATATTAACTGAGCTGGGTTGTTTTTTTTTGTTTTGTTTTTTTTTCTGCTCCCCAGGGACAAGGTTTCTGGGTTTCCTAAGACCTCCGCTCTTAATGCCAATTGTTTCTTTTACTGTCTTAGGAATTGGGGGAGATTCCACACACCCTGTGAAATTCGCCTCCGTCTAACATTTCATCCACGCCCACTCATCTTCCACATCGGGTTGTCATCTTTCTCCGCCCGTGTGGTCCCCTCCCTCCTGGCCCCGGCTCGGGACCAGTTTTTTTCTGGCCTGTTATGATTCTGACCATTGACTTGAACCACAAAATGAGTCCTTACCGTGGTGACTCAAATAAAAGTATAATTTCACACACAGATAAAGATATCTTAATCAGGTCTAGAACAACAGAGGAACCTTAGGACTTTTTCAGAGATGATGTGTTGCCTTTTTACAAATTGTTAGTGGCAGAAATTATTTTAGCATTTTGGCACGTAACACAAGCTGCTCCAGGTCTCTCCTCTAAGTTTGCAGCAAGATTCATTTCTAAGTAAACTTGCCCCAGATCTGGCAAGCTAACATTTAAGACAGTGATATTCAAATGAACACAAAATATACATTATTTTTATACATTGACACTGGTGATCACCAAGACAGAATTAATACATCAGATGACACTTAACATCCTGAACTCCTGCCCGTAGTAGGATCAGCTTATCAGAACTTTACAGCCAGAATTAATCTATACATTTCAGATCACTTTTTACTTTAATTTTCAAAATAGCTGAGGCTTAACAAAGCTAGCAAAGACAAGCAGGTAAAATATACATCTTTGCACCCGAATAGACCTTCCAACTGTGTGCCTGCAGCACCACAAATAAAGTTCCTCTATTGTAATGTACATTCCTTTTGTCACACCCTCCTCGGCAGTCTGCCTTCCAGGCCTGTTTGAATCAGCTCTGGTGCAGTGGCAGTTCAGCTATCTTAAAAATTTCTCTCTTATTTTTAGTATAGAAAAAACCATCACATGGCCTCTCGATCTCTAAAGACTGCTAGGTTGTTTACTCAAACCTCAATTGCCTTGATTCACTTTGTTTTAATCCCATAACTCTCACCCTAAAAATTTGGCCGTCAGCACAAGGTACATTCCTGTATCTGAATACACAGAGGCATAGCTTTGATCCCTTATTAAACATTGTTCTTAAAGATCCTATTTTCAGCATAGAAGAGAAAAAATCATACAAAATAAAATCTAATTTAATTTAAATATCTGAGATTTGTTGTCTCCTTGAATGGCAACACGTGGCTACCTCCATCTCCTCTTTGATCCTGGAAAAGAATGGTAGCGTCCACATCCTAAATGGAGTCACATCCAAAATGCAGTCACACATATGTTACTCAGCTTTAATTTAATGCTCTCCTTTTAAACTTACACTAGAAAAAACATCACACATACTCAGATAGAAAACAGAGAGACCTCAGAACTTCCCTTGATATGACCTGATGCTTTTTACAGTTTGTCTGCATAAGCAGAGATCCGAAACAGTTCAGCCCAGCGTCCTTTTAAAAACGTCTATCTTCGTAGCCATGCGCGCAAATGGCCACAGAGACGACAGGGACAGTGTGCATAAACCATTCCGGAACTCTGGCCAGCAGCAGAAACTGCTCCAAGAAGTCTCTCCCCAAACAGCAGCCTGAGCAAGCTCTACCTCAGTGGCAGTCATTACAGGACACCTGAATCTTTAAAACCATTAGTTTTCTTTACCCAAACCACATACATATTTTAAAATACCATTTGAGTGATTTTTACACAAGAAAGTTTGGCTGTTATCTCAGGAGTGGGTGAGTTGCACCCCCTCCTGCCTCTTTTTGGTTGCTTTGCCTCATTAACTCTTTCCCTCCTGTGTCTGAGAGCCCCAAACCAAGGCTGCTGAGTTGAAACTGGCAGCTCTGGCTGGGGTGGGCCCCAGAGGTCTGCTCAACACAGCCCCCGCTCCCCTGCAGCTGGCATTCCACCCCTTGTTTAGGCTTGGCTTGCATTCCCGGCTGGCAGCACTGCCACTTACCCATAGCATATGAGAGGAGTTGCTTGGCCCACGTTAGATCTCACGTGTTACACAGGAAAACAGACAAACGCAAAACATATAACCATGAAACTGAGACAAACATGAATCAGATAAGACAATGGCGCTGCACAATTTCTCAGAGGTTTTCAGGTGTACATCAACTGACTGATAAGTCGCTCTGTCCTTGACTCCCTTAAAATGAGACATAATTATGTCGAGAGGTCCAGATGGTCAGTCCGAGTCTAGCCATACACACACACACAGAATCATACAGAAACAGCAGTGCACCCTCCGATGTTTCCAGAGTCAAGTAAGCACCTGGCACCACTGTCCGCCCAGAGCTCTTGGCCAGAGAGTCTGTCAGCGGAAAGGCCTCCATAGCCTCCAGATTCCAAGCAGGTCAGGACCTCCAGGTGGGTCCTTTGACCCCAGATGGGTTCTCTCACAACCCGAGCTTCCCGACACGGGTCGTCACGACCCCAGACAGGAGGGTAGCTCATCAGCAGCCCTCCTACGGCTATGGTGTAACCTCAGACCAATGGTCAAGCGTCAGAGAGAGGGGGGTTGAAGTCGACTGTCCCATTGTCAACAAGTCAGAAAGATCCAGTGAAAATACAAGAAACAGATTTTGCAGACGCGCCCAGGAGGGGACTTCCACAGCTCCTCTACGGAAGTCACAGAAGGTTGAGACCGGACTCTAACAGGCATCTCCAGACAGAGGAGAGGCTCCTCTCCCTCCTCCCGAACAAATGGGGACTTCTCCCCGTACCAGTCTCTGGAGTGTCCTCCAGGACTCCACAGCCTCCAGATTCCAGACCCTCCTGTGGCGCTTCTCACAAACAGACAGACAACAAGACCTAATACAGATAGTCAGGCAAATAAGTCAGTCACAATTAACACAAAAACCAGACACAAAGAGAAACAGAGCTCCGATATCGGACAGATGCCGGTCCCTGCCAAACCAAATGGCAGAGATCCCGGCCAGATGCCGTGGGGCCAACTTCCCCCGGCTCAGACGGAGAGGAAACCTTACAGTGTCCCCTCCAACCCCACTGGAGCGTCCTCCAGGGTCGGTCCTGGCTTATACCATCCCGGTAAGCTTAAGCCGTGCAGCGGGATCCTTACAGACCATGCACACCACAGACCGTTACAGACACAGTTTACAGCTCTGACCAGTTACTTGTTCCAAACAGACAGGCAGACAGGCGAACAGACAGACAGACAGACAAACAACAGATGCTCGAGCTTACCTCTGATACCCGACTTGCGGGGTTTGGGGGGAATGCGTCCATTCCCGGTCAGGGAACCAAAATGTTGGAC
Source organism: Cricetomys ansorgei (assembly GCA_026225945.1). Lineage (NCBI taxonomy): Eukaryota > Metazoa > Chordata > Mammalia > Rodentia > Nesomyidae > Cricetomys > Cricetomys ansorgei. Next base: position 14,927,417 of record JAMJFZ010000116.1, on the reverse strand, counting down.
CCCCAAAGGCCCAAACCGGGACTCTGCACCCCCACAGAGACTCACAGACGGGATATCGATGCAAATAGCAAGAGGATTTATTCCAGTGCACTGGGACCGTTCTAACACGCAGGATAGAAGCGGCCCCGAGGAGCAAATGGTGAAGCTTTTTAAACAGTTGTTGGGCACAAACCGAATTGGTACAAGTTGGTTGGTCCCCAAATTGTTTTCCCATTTTGATAGGTAGGGGCCAGTTAACCTTAGCAAGGTCTCGGGCACCAGGAAATGTAAAGTCCCTTGCCCAAGGCTATTAGGCGGCGGCTGTAGCTGCTGCTCATTTTAGGAATTTGGGCTGGGTCACAGTGCCCTTGAATTAAGCCTGACAATAATTGTTTTATGGTTTCTGGGGTGGGCTAGTTCTTGGAACAGGGAGTTCTGGAAAGTACTCAGTAATTATTGTATTGAGTAGAGAAAGCCTAATTTCCTATTAAGAGTTTAGGATTAATGCCCAGGGCCGGGGGTCTCCGGCCTCACAGCACTAAGGAGGTATTCGTCTATAAAGGGGCTAAAGTTGGTGATGCTCATGATGGGTTACATGTCACTGTCTTCACATTGGAAGACACACTGTGCCAGGAGAGCGTCAGCTCCCCGTGTCAGTTAATGGGGTCTGTACTCGTGTAACATCGGGGAGAACAATTTGATTCTTAGTAATGCTATTATAGGTTAGTGGCTAAAAATATAAGCTCTGTGACTATTATTTTGCATCATTCTTATTATCATAATGGCATTGAATAATATGCAAGTTCTTTAAATCGATATTTCAGTCTTCATATTCTAATTTGAATAATCATTTTCTAAGATATTTGAATCACATGACTAATGGCCCGTTGTTTGCTGGGAATTAAACCCGGGGACTCCTGCCCGAGAGGCAAGAGACCTAGCTCCGAGGCCTCAGCAGCCCTTCCTTTAATCTTGACTCAGCCTGTGGTCCTCAACCAGAGCTTAGGACCGGCACCCTTTGGAACAGACTGTCTCCAGAGAGGGTTAGCAAATGTTCACTGAGTTTGTGATATGTTTAGTAGGATTCCTGTACAGTACAGCACAGGGTATCGTACACATTCAGTGACATTTAGGTCTATGTTTGTGGTTTATACAACAGGAATGAAAAATAGCTTGTGTTTCGTGGTTCCCTGAGAGTATTTACTTCCACATAGAGGGAGAACTGTCTGAGGGAAAATAGCTGGAAGAAAATGTTAATAATGATTGCATTGTCCATAATTTTTAAGCTTCTGCCTTTTTCTAACGTCCAAATTGTCTTTATTGTGGGCAGTAATTGCTTTTGTGATTAAATTTTTAATTACCTTATAAAATAATGGGTTTCATTATGATGGTTTTTGTGCATGAATTTGACTGTATTCACCTCCTACGTCAAAGGACTTTTAGCCGTGAAGTTGAAGCGATCACCCAGCAGGACTCAGTCACTTCCAGTGTCTTTCACTGACCACAGAGGTTGTGCTAACTCAGCCTAGTTATGGAGTAATTATGTAGACAAAGGTGTATTTTCATGTCTCCCCATACCTTGAGTAATTAGGTCAACCCCACTAAAGGCCCCTGGGCTTTGTATTTTCCCTTTCCAACTTGGAGCTGTGAATGGCTTTCTGTGTAAGTTGACTTTTGATATTGCATGATGTATAAACACTAGCACATACAGTCTGAAATGTCAGCACTCTGGTATGGTCCATATACTGCATACTGCAGCTAGCAAAGAATGCTTGCTTCCCATTCCGTGCCTCCTCCATCTGTCTCTTTCTTCTAAACATATTTTAAGGGAAAACAGAAGGTTTTTCCTGATTTTTATTAGATCCCTATGCAGGTTTAATCCCCATTCAAAAAAACGTCAATGGAGTCATTAGTCACATGTGATTCAAATATCATAGAAAATGAGTATCCAAAGGCAAATGTGAAGATTGAGACACTAATTTAAGGAATTAGCTTCATAATAAACGAATCTTTCAAATATTTGTTTTTATTTGTGTGTCCATGAATGTGTGTGTTGTCTGTGGGAGTGTGTACACACACGTGTGTCTAAGCTCCTGTTTGTGTAGGTTCCTCCCATAATCCTTATCGATTTTTTTTTTTCCTGAGCCAGTAACTATTGTTGCCCAGGCTGGCCTAGAATTTGCTGTCTTCCTCAGACTCTTGAATGCTGGGATTACAGGCACATGCTGCCGTGCTTGGCTTCTTGATTGTTTAAGTAAAAGAGAACTGAAACTCCACTTTGGCATAATGAATTTTCCTCTTGTACTCATGGTGTCCAGTTGGGACAAGGGCGCACCACCACCTAGGCCTGCCTGACAACATCCGGGGTATCACCAAGGCCAATCTGCCCTGGTTGGGCGTGGCATTGTCAAGCACATCTCTGGTTTCATCTATGAGCAGACCTGAAGGGTCTGGAGAATGTAATAGATGACACTGTCACCTACTTAGAGCACGCCAAGTGCTAGACAGTTACCTGGACTGTCGGTATGCTCAAGCACCAGGGCCACACGCATCTGCAAGAGGCCCTTTACAGAGCCATGCAAGATTAAATAAAACAAAAACAAACAAACAAACAAAAAACATTTGGCTTATTTTGGGGCCTTTAGAATATCTAAGAATGCATAACAAACAAACAAACAAATAAAAACCACTTCTTATATTGCAGGGGCGCAGTGCAGGCCTCTCTGCTTTGGTTCTAGACTCTTCTGTGCACTGAAACAAGAAAAGGCAAGACAGATATGTGGAAATGGACCAGGCCTGAGTCTCTGGAGGATCTCTCAGTTCTAGTCTGTCACTCTGGGTACTTAAAAACGCTGTTGGTCTGGAAAACGAGCCTTGTCTAGTGTCCATTTCCTGCACTAAAGTTGAGGTTCTTTTGCTGAGAGCTTTAGATGCTGTTCTGGAATGTTACGTAACCTTTTTTTTTTTTTTTTTTAATTGTGTAAAGTTATCTCATATGCGTCTGTTAACAACATCCTCCATTTGTCATCAGCCTGCGGTCACAGGCAAGTGATTCAGTGGAGGTCACTGGGTCCACTGCCTTCATCATGAGTTTGATCTGCTTATCAATTCTTTTGCTGAAGTGACACCCTATTCCCTGTTAAAATTCAACCTACATTTGAGAGGTCACAAACACATACAAGTAGCCAAAATCTCAATCACTCTCCGTATATCGAGAATTTTCTTTCAAAATATAAAGCAGCCTAGAGTGTGCTCAGTGGTGTAAGGCCCTGCATTTCATTTCTAACTAGCACTTTGAATTCATTAAAATTCCATATATTTCATCAAGTGACAACTTGAGGCTATTTCAACAGCCTTTGCCATTCCTCACATTTGACAGCGTCTCTGCTCTTACTGTCAGGTGTGTGTTGTCAACAGACATTTGTTTATGATTGTATTCCAGCCATGTCACACACAGATACGGCCTGCTCTGCACGGCTCCTGGAGTAGTAGTTTACATGGATTGCAAGCTATGGTGTCTACGCCTCACAAGACCTACTCTCTTCTCTACAGCTGCACTCCCGTAGGGACTTCAAGTGTGTACTGATCTTTTTCATTCGGTAGATTTCTAAAAAGTTTCCATCTGTATTTGTATTGATTTTTCGTTTTTTTCCCTTTGGCTTCTGTGAATCTTAGAGCTGGATCTTATTTGCAGTTACTGCGATATGTACTTAGCTTCTTTACGAAGTTCTTGTTTTGGTTAATTTTGACAGTCAATTATCTAGGGCTGGAAAGATAGTTCAGTGATTAAGAGTATGTACTACTGTTCCAAGAGACCTGGGTTTGGTTCCCAGCACCCACATGGTGGTTCACAATTATCTGTAACTCTATTTCCAGGGGTTCTGATATCCTCTGCTGGCCTCTCCAGGCACCAGGTACACACATGATTTACATATATTTATACATACACATGCAAAGCATTCATGCACATAAAATAAAAAACAAATACTTTTTAAACATATGTTTTAAAAAAGATTCAATTATCTGAATTTCTTGTATTATATCTTATTTTAAAAATCAGGTATACAGCAAACATGGTGGCACATTCCTTTAATCCCAGCACTCAGGAGGCAGAGACAGGAGCAGAGGCAGGGGCAGTGGCAGGGGCAGGGGCAGGGGCAGGGGCAGAGGCAGAGGCAGAGGCAGAGGCAGAGGTGGGGGGAAGAGGCAGGGACAGGGGCAGGGGCAGGAGCAGAGGCAGAGAAACCCTGTCTCAAAAAACAAAAACCAAACCAAACCAACAGATCAGGTGTACTACCAGAGAGTTCAATCTGATCATTTCCTTGGGGTCATTTGGTGACTACAAATACATTAGACTCTGGACATATATTAAAGATATTACTAGTTATATGAACATATTAGAAACCCTGACAGATCTGCTTTGTGACAGTTGGCATTTCCAGCTCTGGTCATTGGGACTTTGCACTGATATCATACTGAAACTGAAATCAGAATGCCACTCAACTTTCGTTTGATGTGTCCAACAGCAGGTTTTATTTTAGGTTTAGACTAATATGCTACTAAGTATCTTTGTGGGAAGTTTGCTGCTTTAAGTAGGCTTTGTTACTGTTGGGTCCGGGACCCCTTATTCTGGTCTGGGACCCCTTACACTGGGCCCAAGTGTCAACTTCCTAAGCTAAAAGAAAAGCATAAGTTTCATATCATCAGCACAAGCCAGCGTCAAGGAAATTACTGGGTGCTTTCCAGACCTCCCTGTTACAGATAGCTACAAGCCAAATTGTATAGGCCCAAGCCAGGAGCACCGTGACCCAGAGCAGTTCCCAAAAACAATCTTTAAGACAAACAAAGTGGCCTTGGGCAAGAAGAGTTTCCCCACGTAGACAGCCCATGGCCTCAGGCTAAGAGTCTTCCCCCCACCCACATTGACTAAGACCTTAAAGTTTACATTTTCTAGGAGCCCGCAACCTTGCTATATGCCAGCACCAATCAGTTTAAAGGTTAACTGGCCCCTACCTATCAAAATGGGAAAACAATTTGGGGACCAATCAACTTGTCCCAACTCGGTTTGTGCCTAGCAACCGTTTCAATTGTATAAAAAGCTTCACCATTTGCTCCTCGTGGTCACTTCTATCCTGCGTGTTAGAACGGCCCCAGTATACTGGAATAAATCCTCTTGCTATTTGCATCAATATCCCGTCTGTGAGTCTCTGTGGGGGTGCGGCGTTCCGGTTTGGGCCCTGGGGGTCCCAGTTTGGATCTCTGAGGTCCAACATTACCATGTGAGTTGTCACATTAGCATTCTAAACCAAGTTACACTCAGCATTTAGCTTTTCATTTTTGTAACCAAGTGACCAACAACGTAACCTTGTAAAAGATTCTAACCCCCATCTATTCCAATGTTGTGAGATTTCATATGTATATAAACTATACCATGATATTATAACTCCATAATGTCTAATGATAAATTCAGAATTTTTAGTTTATATGGAATTTTGTTTCATCTTCAGTTAAATTTATTTGAATTTTCCAAAAAGATAACTGTTACCATAAAGTTGAGTCAAACAGTACGAAGAGGAACTACAAAGGGTTAGGTATTAATGACTGGTTTTTGGGTGTTACTTGGGTGTTACTGTTTAAAAATCCAAGGGGCAGAATGTATCTGATTTGAATTCTGGGTTGTTTTGTTTTTGAGACCAGGTCTCTCTGTGTAACCTGGCTGGCCCAGAACTCCTTATATAGACTAAGCTTGCCTTAGACTCAGAGATCCACCTGCCTCTGTGGCCAGAGTGCTGCGATTAAAGGCCTGTGCCACCATGCTTGGTTCTTGAATTCTGTTCTTAAAAAAGCTGAACCCCTCTTATCACCCATTTCTTCATTCTCTCCTTGAAGGCTGGAGAACATCTTTTAACAGAAACTAAATTGCAACCCACACTTGGTGGGCTCTACTGAGATGTGTACATTCATGCATTCATTCCACAAATGAGCATTGAGAGAACTTCTGGGAAAATGAAGCCACTTACATTGGTAAAGGTAATAAACACTCCTGTTGTAGTGACTACAAGTGACCTCAGCTGGCAGGAACTCACTAATCACTAGACTCTGTTTTGCAGATTGTGTCTTCTATATTAGTTCTACTTCCTGAAAGACAATGCTGGTACGTTATGTCCTGAAAACAAGCAAGATAATGACCTTTGCAAGAGTGCTCTTGAGAAACTTATGCTTGCTTGTGTCTAGGTGTCTGGAAGAGTTCTTACTAGATTCTTCAGAAATATAAAAGTTTCTATGATTATATCTGTTATCCTTTCTAAGTTATGGCCACATAACTTTCACATATCTCTGGGGATGGAACTCAGCATCTCACAAATGCCAAAATCCAAGGATGTGGAAGTCCCACAGATGCTTATTCTGGGAAGAACCTGTGTCCATCAGTTGTAAAACCAAAGCATAAACAAACTCCCCTGAGCAAGCTTGCTCCTGGTTGGGCATAGTCTTGAGGTACTCAGGTAGAAAGTACGCCAGGATAGATGCTTGTCCCTGGTTGGACCTGATGAGAAGTACGTAGCCTTATGGATTCTGCCTCTATAAATGTATGTCAGATGTGACTTGTGACCATTTTGTGTAATAGACTTATCCAGAGCCTGTTATTAGTGGCCAGTATTAAAGTTTGCTTCCAAAATGACTCAAAATTGTGGTAATAGTCTTTTTTCTCAATCACTGGGATTCACACAGGCTTGGGACTTTTAACAGTCTCATTAGAGTATTATTTGACCAGGTTTTCCCTCTTTGGCATATATCAAGTGCCAAGTTTGCATATTTCTTTCTTACATGTCCGGGTGTTTGTGTGCTCGGTTAAAATAATTCTTTTCAAGGAAAGCTAGGTTACTGTGGTACTTACAAAGGTGTCACTAGAGAAATAGGAAACCCTAAGGTATGTGTGACCTGGACACTGTTCCAGTTGTTGTTCACTGAGATAGCACACTGTTTCCAGAACATGCTTTAGTCATAAAGTCCTTATTGACTGCACTAAAATTTCCTTTAAATCATTAGCCATTTGTTACTAATGTTCAGCAATTCTCATTAAGATTATCGATGGACCTGGGCATGGTGGCGTAATTAATTATTAATTAATCCCAACACTTGGGAGGCAGAGGCAGGCAGATTGCCATGAGTTTTGAGCATATTTGTCTGCAGAGCATATTCCAGGACAGCCAGAGTTACAACAGAGAAACCATGTCTTGAAAAACCAAAAAAAAAAAAAAAAAAAAAAAGATTTTGGATCAAAACTTTAAATCAGAGTCCAAAACAGTTGTATGAAAAGTTGCTGTGAACGCTCCACGGTCTGTGTGTTCTGTCAAATGACTGGCTGAACCTTTATCTTAGGTTATCTGTATAGGTGTTTTGTACCAAAAGCATGCACTGTTCTTGGAGTCCAGAAGAGGACACTGGGATTAGAGTAACAGATGGCTTTGAGCTGAAAGTGGGTGCTGGGAATCAAACCCATGTCCTCTTAAAGAGCAGCCAGTGCACTTAACCACAAAGCCACTTCCCCAACCCTCCTCCCCCAATCATTTTTAATTAAAATAAATAAACCAGTCACGAGTCTGGGCTGCTTCCTCTCTTGTGCACTCATGACTTTTTCAGCTACTGTAAAGGAAGAGCTAACCTCACCTAGACAGAGTCTTTAATTGTGTTTAGAAAAATAACAATGAGCTTTAAATGCTCAGGCTTTTTGCATTTTCTGGGAGTTCAACTTGACCCTGTTCCTCACCAGTGTTTGAATAGTGTCTTTAATTTTTAAATTTTTTTTTCATTTCATGTGTATGGCTGTTTTGTCTGCATGTGTGTGTGTACTACATGTATGAGGTACTCAAGGAGGTCAGAAAAAGGTGTTGGATTCCCTGGGACTGTAATGTGGGTGCTAGGAATCAAACCCAGGTCCTCTGCAAGAGCAGCCATTGCTCATAACTGCTGAGACATCTCGCTAGTCTTCAGTGCCTTTAATTTTCGCCATCCTACTGGATGTGACATAGTGTCTAGGTTCTCAAGATAATTTAACCTTGTGTTTCCCTGGTAAATGTTGTCTTAGTTATCATCACTATTGCTGTGATGAAACATCACAGCCAAAAGCAACTTGGGGAGGAAAGGGTTTATTTCACTCGCAGTTCCATGTAACAGTTCATCATCAAAGCAGTGAAGGCAGGAACTCAAGCTGTGCAGGAAGCTGGAGGCAGGAGCTGATGCAGAGGCTGTGAGAGGTGTTGCTTACTGCCTTGGAAAATGCCCTACAGACTCACCTGCAGCCTGATATTAAGAAGGCAATCTCTCGATTGAGGCTCTCACCACTCGGATGAACTTAGCTTACGTGAGGTTGGCATAAAACTAGAAAGCATAAGCGTGGAATGTATTTTTATTTGTTTACTGATCATCTAGATATATTTTATGCCTTCATGCTTTGCTCTTAAAAATTCTGAGCTGTTCCTTTCCTTACTGAGTTGAAGCACATGTTCTTAGTTTACCCTGGATGAATAACTTTCATCAGATATTCATAGTGAGGCTATTTCTCCTAATCCGGATTTCATCATTTTGTATACTTTGAAAGCTCTTTTCAAAGAACAAGATCTTCTCTTTTAGATAAAGATCCATTTACCGTTTATTTCTTGAGGGTTTTGTGCTTTTGTCATAAGAAACGATGCCTGTTCTGGGAACAGTGAGCTGGCTTATCAGGTAAAAGTGTTTGCCACACAGGCCTGATGGCCCAAGCTCCAACCCTGGGAACCACACAAAAGTGCAAAGAAAGAACCCACAAAGTTGTCTTGTGACACCCCCACCCCTGCTGTGCATCATGGGACACCACACCCCCACACTAATAATAAATTAATTAATTAAAAAAAAAGAAACTTGTAAATTTTTAAACCAGCATTTTGGAGTGTGTGTGTGTGTGTGTGTGTGTGTGTGTTGTTTTCTACAGAACTATGAAAGCTTGAACTTTTAGATTAAGATCTATAATCCATTTCAAACTATAGTCACCCTTGATAGTTTGGGGAATTGGTTCCAGGGCCTCACAGATAAAAATCCCATAATACTACATTTGCAACAACCTATGTAATACTCTCACCTGTGTTCAATCGGCTCTAGTTTTTCCATAGTACCTAAGATACTATGCATGTCTGTGTAATAGAAAGTCTCTTTTTTGTTTGTTTTTTTGAGACAGGGTTTCTCTGTGTAACCCTTGCTGTCATGGAACTTACTCTGTAGACCAGGCTGGCCTCAAACTCAGAGATCTTCCTGCTTCTGCCTCCCAGTGCTGGGATTAAAGGCGTGTGCCACCACCACCCGGCTAATAGAAAAACTCTGTTTTATGATTTAGGGAATGACCATAAGAAAAGAGAATGTTTGTTTTTAGTACTGATACATTTTTGTTTACACTGTTTTCCCCAGTACTGAGGATCAAACCCAGTTTGCCTCTGAGCCCCAACTCTGGATCCTATGGATCTGCAGTTGATTGACTCCATGAATGAGGAACCTTGTTGGAGGGTGGGGGGAAGGGTGATATACCTTTGTGTTCAATGTGACACAGGACTTAGTTACTTTTTTTTACAGGTAGCTGTCTACTCTGGCTTTCTCTGTTGAAGAGCTGTTACTCAGCCAGGCATGCCTGTAATCCTAAAACTCAGGGGGTAGAGGCAGAAGGATCAGAATTTCAAGCCCAGCCCTCTGTTCCATAAAGGAGTTTGAAGCTATCCTGAGCTGTCTCAAAAACCAAGCAAAGCCCTAGTCTCCTTTTGAGAGGCAGTGGATCGTGTATGCATGCTTTTGTTTTACCACTCAGAGTTGTTTGCTGATGTTTCTCTATTGATGCCTCTGTGCCTTTTCTCCACCACAGGTTGGTAGCCAGCCTGACAATCACGTAGTATAAACGTTCCAAATCCATTTTCACCCCCATCTTTAACAATTCTATTTTGGGCTTTTTTTATTTGATATGATACTGGGATCTGCTTACCAATTTCTACAGAAAAAGCCTGCTAGGATTCTGGATAGGATGCCACTGAGTTTGTAGGTCAGTTGGAAGACTTAGGGACATCACTTGGAAGGCTGTGTGTACATCCTCCTGATGTATCTTGATTTGTTATGTGCTCTTGAGTATTTGTTGGGTTTATAAGACTCCACACTTCAAATATTTGATTCCTGGGAATCGCCTTAGTGAATAAGGAGTTGCTACTTTTGGGGATATTGCAGAAGTTTATTTTTAGTTATGTTTAAAATGGTTGTTTTGTGCACTGTTGGGAAAAAGGCTACCTAAGCCTTGGCATTGTATTGTCTTCAGGTATTGACTTTATGCGGGGGGATGTCTGATTACTCATGATCTGCATGTGCTATCAATCGAACACCTGAGGAGCTTAGGGATCAATAAAAACCCCTGAGATGAGACACTCAGGGTTCCATTGCCAGGATGGCACTTGCCATGACAGTGGTTCCCTCTACTGAGGTCTGGCAGGGTTTGCACCTATGAATATGCCTCCATGTCTTTTTGATTGAGCTGTTACAGTAGATGTACAGCTATGGGGGGATAGGCATAATATTAATTTTGAATCAATAATATATATCAGACAAATAACTGATTCTACTGTATTTGTTTCTTGTTGGTTTGTTTTTAATAAAGAGTAACATCAAAGTTTCCTTATTTGGCATATCCACTGGAAGGAAATGAGTTGAGTGTGAGAGTGACCATTTTGCCTTATTTGAATTTTAAATCATGCATGTATAACCTACTCCAAAATGGTGGATGTATAGAAGATAATTATAGCCATCTCTGAATGGAATAAAAGGTTATTTTTAATTTATGTTCTGATGGTTCATATTTTCTAATGCCTATAATAAATACTGTTTTATAATAAAATGACTGTTTATAAAAGAAGAATCCTTTCATTTAGTTGTAAAGAAGACATGTTTAAGTGATTCAGCAGTAGTTTAGGAAGCAGGGACTCCTTTGTCCTATTTCAGAGATAACAGCATTTCACTGAAGTCTGTTTCATGTTCATCTTTGGAAACCTTGATGATTGACAGGTATTTGGAAAATGTACCTTTTCTGTTCTGAGCAGTATAATTACTCTTTCTCTGTGTCTTCATCTGTCTCATTGGCTACAAAGAATAGCATCCTATACTAGCTGGGTTCTAAGCAACAGACATATATTTCTCATGCTTCAAGAGATTGAGGTCAGCCGAGAAGGGGTGGTGCTCACCTTTAGTCCCAGCACTTGGGAAGCAGAGACAGGTGGATCTCTGAGTTTGAGGCCATCCTGGTCTACAGAGAGAGTTCCTGGACTCCCAGGCTACATAGAGAAACCCTGTCTCAGAAAACAAACAAACAGGCAAACAAAAAAACAAAAGATTGAAAAAGCCAAGGTTAAGGTTTGGTTTCTGATGAGGTCCGTTCTTCTTGGTTCATAGATGATACCTCACGTGGCACAAGGGGCTAAGATTCCTTCTTGGGCTTCTGCTATACTGGGACTAATCCCATCATCCAGGGCTCCACGTTCTAACACTATTATCTTGGGGTTTATGTTTTTAACATGGGAATGGAAGTGCAGAGAATAAGTATTCAGAACACAACTCTCTGCGTCAGTGTTCTGGTTTGTTAACAATAACATCTCTGCCTTTAAAAAAAGGTCAGGTCAGAATAGTGCAGAATAGTGAACATACCGCCTTTCACAAAAACATGCTACAGATAAGATAACATTGATGCAAATTCCCCTGAAAGTAGCTTGAGGTTTCTAAATGTTTTTGAACTGTCTGCTCCATGCTAAAAGTTAGGGAATGTTGTATTCTTGGCAAAGGATCATGCTGATCACTTGGCTTTATTCAGTTTAGCCGACAAAGAAGACTAATCCCTCGATGATGGAGTGTGACCCGAGAGTTGTAAACTGAAATAAACTTTTTCCTCTTCAAGTTGCTTTTGGTCATGGTGTTTTATCACAGCAACAGAGACCTAACTAGCCTGTGGGAAGTAGAGGCAGGAGGAGCAGTAATTCCAAGTTGTCCTTGGCTATAGAGTTCGAGGTCAGCCTGGTCTCTGAAAAAAAGTAATAATAGGCAATATTAATCAAAGGAGAAATGACAGACTAGGTGAAAAAACTGTTGTTCACATTACAAAGACGAGGCATTGATAAGAAGAATACCAACAACTAAACCAGAAAAATGGATAAAAGAGCTGGGGATGGTGGCACATGCCTTTCATCTCAGCACTTCAGAGGCAGAGACAGGAGGATGAGTGTGAGTTAGAGGCCAGATGGATCTACAGAGTGAGTTCCAGGCCACCCAAGGCTACAGAGAGTCCTTGTCTCAAAAAAATTAAAACAAAACAAAACTGACAAGATTATGAACAAAGTTAACAGAAATGAGAATGTAAAAAGATAAGAAAAATTACTGATAAGATAAACAACTAAAGTGGCTTTTCAACCTATCAGTTGGCAAAAACTCTAAAGCTACTCTGTTTTGGTGATGATACCTAGGAAGCCTTGGGCAACAGGCTTGTCATGTGTGCCAAAATTACAATCCCAAGAGAAGTTATTCTGAAATATTTTGCTATTAATTTATCCTTAGAAATGTACCTGTAAGTATAAACTTATTTAACTTATTGGAGGTTTTATGGAAAATAACAGCTGAAGACTGACTCTCTAACCAACCGGTTATGATGTAACTTTTGTAAAGAGACAGAATAACACCTTTCGAACATTGTTACTCAAAAGAAGAGTAAAAATCACATTACTGTTTATGTGAAAGAGAAAATGATGAGTTTTAGTGCTTGCTTGTGTCTACAGAGGACAATGGAGGAGGCCCTGGAGAGAGAGATGGACTGGGGAAAGTCCCTTCACTTTCTAATGTGTGTGTAGGGCGCAGGTTGTTGATTTTGTTTTTGGTGATGGCGATTAAACCCAGGGCCCAAAACATGTTAAGGAAGTGCTTTACCACATCCAGACAAAATTTTCTTACATATTAAAATTTTTTTCCTACCCTAAATAATTATTTATCACAATTGGATTTTAAAGAAACTTTTGATGACTGATAACATAAACACATTGCATGTTTTTCTTTGGGATAAATGGGTAAGAGTGGAATTGCCATCTAAATGGGAAGGTTCACGTGATGACAGTGAGCGTCCACTGCACACCTGCTGGATTGACAGAACTTTGAGAGATTAGCCTCAGTGAAGGCTGTGAGATTCTAGAAGTCTCATATATTGTGCTAGAAACAGTGGAACAGTCACTTTGGGAGCCAATCTGGCAGTTTCTTGGAATGATAGGACATTTTAGAAGCCTTTACTTTTGATTCCTGTTTCCATCTGGATTCAGGATAGTTTACAGGTGCAAATATTTCTTGACCTGGTTCTGAAACCTCCCTGAACAATGATGGAAATCATGGCATATCCTGGAAAGGAGCATGTGCAGACTCTAGGTGCAAGAGCAAGGCAGAATCTCTGGGTCCAGCAGTTAGGACTGCTGTAACAAAGGGCCACAGACAAGCATCTTAAACAATAGATTGTATTTTCTCACTGTTCTAGACCAGACATCTGAGATCAAGATGTTGTCTTGTTGGAGTTCTGAAGTCTCTGTCCTTCCAGGTGTCTTCGTCCTGTCTCCACATGTCCTTTCGTTTGTGTGTTCTGTGTCCAAACTTCCTCTTTTTACAAAACCCCAGTCCTTTGGGCCTGACCCACCTTCAGTGCTTTATTTTAACCCAATCACCTCTGTAGCACCCTGTGTCCAAGGACAGCGCACTCTGAGGTCCTAGGGGTTAGGACTGCAATACAGGAGCTTGCAGGTTACACCTCCCATCCCACAGCTGATTGATCAGCGTTATGTGGCATTTTCTATCCTCACAGGACCAGATGATGTATGAAGCTCTGCAGAAGTCCCTCAGTCAGTGACGTTTGCAGTACCTGGCATGGAGGTGTCTAGTGCATGGAGCTCACCAAGAATCACACGTACTCTGAAGGGTCTTTCAGCTTGACATGGGTGATCTCATTGTTACAAAAATTCTTTTTAATGCACAGGGTAAAGAGCAAAATGCTACTCGAAGACGCAAACTTGAACAGCTACCGAAGAGGACTGCAGCCTCAAATAAACACTTCATACATGTAATTATTGAAGAAAGACACCACCCCACAGATATAAAGCCTTATTTTCATAATGGACAGAACTCTATAGCTCAACAACCCCCAACCTCTAGCTGGCTGTCTTGGCACCAGCATGGCAGCATAAGTCAAGACTTGAAACTCAGTGTTCCATCACTCCTTTGCTGGAAGCTGTAGAAGAGAGCCACAAAGTCCCTTCATTAGCAATATTATAAACAAAGGCTTTTAACAGGATGATTCTAGAGGACAGGGTATTTTAAACATCAATTGCTTTAGCCAAGAGTTGCTGACAGCCAGGCTACATCTCAGGATGTACAGATTAACAGTTGCTGGAATTAGGGATTTTACCAAGCTACCATTTGCACATCTCTCACAGCTTTCAGGAAGCAACATGTCCCCCCAGCAGCACATGTTGCGGGTTAGCAACTGTTTCAAGGATACAGGAGAATATATCAAACAATCACTGCACAGATTGTCTGTGCAATTATCATAGTTATCACAATTGTGCAGATAACTTCATAATTATCACTGCACATATAGTAAATGCAGCTTCATGATATCTGAGTATAAATTCAATATCTCACTACATATTGTAAGCATTTGATTTTTAAATTAACTCAGCCAAGCTGGAGCAGAGTTCTTCCTCTCTAGCCAGCCTTGTAGAAAACTCCCTACTTCTTCCTGAGATAAAGAAAAATATTTTTTAAAATATATATATATATATTTTAAGACAGGGTTTTTCTGTGTAGCTCTGGGCTATCTTAGAACTCTCTCTGGAGACCAGGCTGGCCTCAAACTCAAAGTTCTGCCTGCCTCTGCCTCCCAAGTGCCTGGACTAAAGGCATACACCACTGTTGCCTGGCCAAAAACATTTTTTAAAATTAAAATAAATTTAAAAGAAAACTTTACTGAAATACAGTTTTATTTCAAAAATCTATTATATACAAAAGTTACAAAGAATTTTTTAATCCCAGAATGGTCTGAGAAGCACCTGAAGAAAGGTCCTATCACCTGAAATACCTTGATACAGGCTTCATGTGCAACAGGATATTTTCCTGCCTACTCAACCATGGAAACCACTGACATATGATACTACATAACCGCCAGGACCCAGTCAAGCTGCTCCAGTTGTCCTAATAAGATGGTTTACAGCCAAATGATCCACTTTAGAATGAACTTATCTTTCAGATGAGTGCCTGAGTCTCATTAGTTTTCATACAGAGGGCAGAATTTTGCTGGCTTGATTCTGGGCTCTTTTGCAGGCTACATGTTAGTATTTATAGAGTGCTTATATCGTGTATTAGGAAGGCTTCTCTAGAGAAGCAGAACTCTCTCTCTCTCTCTCTCTCCTCTCTCTCTCTCTCTCTCTCTCTCTCTCTCTCTCTGTGTGTGTGTGTGTAAAAGGGGTTTGTTAGATTGTTTTACACAGACAGTGGATTGGCTACCCAAAGCTAGTAGAGCCCAGATGATGCCAGCAAAGGTCCCAGATAGTTGACCTATCTGGGTGGAGTTGTAAAATTAGTGTTTGACAACTGAACTTAAGCTAGCCTGATCTTCTCTTCCTCCCTTCTGAAATAGGACTGTTTATTCTGTGCCATTGTGTCTGGGAAGTGTATAGCCTGGTCTGTATGTTATTTTGGCTTATGGTGAGATGGTACAGTCTGTATGGTGGGAAACAGGGAACAGGCTTTCCTCTCTTATTCGGTCTTGGCTCACAGCTTCTGGGATGATGCCACCTACACCCAGGGCAGTCTTCTCTCCTCAGTTGAACTTTTTTGGAACCATTCTGAAAGCTACATCCAAAGGTGTGTCTCACGAATACCTCATGTGCTTCTTAATAGAGTTAAGTTGGCAGTCAGCCTTAGCCATCACAGTATGTATCCCTCTGATGCTATCTCACTATCAGACTCAGATTATACATCATAACTGGAACAGTTCCTCTCAGCACCTTGTCAGTTAAAGTGTGTCTTGCTATGGCAACAGTCACCCTGGTCACCTGGTCCAGGTGCTTCTGCCAGGCTTCTTACACCACAGATTTGTTCTTTATATTTTTAATTTATACATATGTTGTAGGAAGGTGTTTTCAATGTATTCCAACTTCATCAAACTCAAATATCACGACTCCTTTTTTTTTTTTCTTTCAGTGTTCTATATCTATTTTCATCATTTGTTGTTCAGGTCTCCCAAACACAGCCCTTCCCAGGGGTCGCTAACTATGTAGAGTCCCTGTGTTTTATGAGGAATTTGTTTTGTGTTATGTTTAATCTCAAGTTTTTATTTATGGCTTTGCTTGCAATATATTCTGGCTGTGTGCAAAAGGGTCTGGTTGCTTTTTTTTCCTAAACTGTTCCTCCACCTCATTCTAGGAAAGTTTTTAGGGTTCTTTTTGTAATAGAATTAATCAAATGGGAAAAAGTAAAATAAAATCAGGGTTACAAAAATTCGGTTCCTTTTCTTGAAGACATCAAGAAGCTTACAGACATTAGATGGAATGATATAGTAACAGCAGGGGACATGAAGAGGAAGGAGAGCATTAGGACCCCAGATGAAGAGAGAGTCAGACTAAGACACCCCAGTTCCCACCAAACCAGCATCAGTAGAAGCAAAAGGTTAAGGATGAAAGGTGAATTAGAAGTACCTGTCAGGGACTTTAAACTGTTAACAAATGTAAGCAGTTTTGAGCTTGCTATCAGCCGAAGGCAAACACAGCCTATCAAAAGATCAAAAATGATCAAGAAAAAAAAAGAAAAAGAAACTGACCGAGATCTTCCTTACAACAGAATGTTGGGTCTAATTACACACTCTCTGGCAGTTTAGTTTACTACACAGTGCATTTCCCAACCCACAGTAGGGCTGGTGGCATTATCTATATTTTATCAAAAAGAACAAGTCTGAGACTTCTCGAGGTGACCTCCTCCTACAGTCTGAATTCAAGTTTGTGGCTGTCTATATACCTTTGCTGGTGAAAAATCCATCCCTGTGTTCAGAAATATCTGGAAATATATCTACTGTGCTAGCATGGCCAAACTCTCCAGTTTTCTGATGTGGTTTTTTGTGCTAAACACTGCTGAGTTGATGGTGAACAAACACTGTGCCTTCTGCTCCACTTTGCTGTGTGTGGCAGACATTGTTGGCAGAACCATGATATCCATCTCCCTTCTACCTAAGAAAGACCCTTGTTGCTGGGGCAGTGAGTGATGTCTGCTCGGCGTGACGTGCAGGGACGGATGGAGCATCTTCTGCACAGAAAAAACTAACATGGAAGCTGTTCATCACCACTGGCCTGGAGCTGCTTGTGTTGCAAACATTGAAGTCTTGGAAGAGGACTCCATTTTTTTTTTTTTTTTATGAGAAACTCATAATTCTTCATCTGTTTTTGAAAAAGTACTTTAAACATTAAAAAAGAAAAAGAGGCTGTGCTGTATCTCAGCTGTAGAGCGCTTGCCTGCATGTATGAGGCTCTGGGCTCAGTCACTAGCATTGGAGGTGTGGGAGAGATTAAAAAACAAAGGCTGTATTAGTGTTGAAATTTCAGACCTGCCTCCTTCAACACGAGCCTCAAAGATACAGGCAGGGAGGTTATCTGGGTACACATCTCCTCTGGATACTTCTTCGACAGTGTGGGGCAGTGAGCAGCCAGCTCCTATTCTCAAGTTACCCTTGCCCGCAAGGGGCAGAGAGAGGGACAAAGCAGAAGGCTATCAGAGAGATCTCTCCTTAGATGTGAAAGGTCCAGCCTGTGCCACAGCTGTCCAAACTTTCAAGACCACAGTGATTATCAAGATGGAAAAACCAACAGGCCTTCAAGGGCCTCCCTTCTGGTCTGTCTACGAAGCAGCTCCTCTTCCTGAGGCTCATCCTCAGGGTAGAGGCTTCTGTGCTTCTGGATGACCATCTATTTATTACCCAGAAGTGCTCCAGATGTAGGTCTCCTTTGTTCTTACAAGCTCTGCCCTAATACTCCTGTCTGTCCCAGTGCCGTGGGAGCCTCTGGAAGCTGTTCTGATGTCCCATGTGCTGACCCCAGGGCTGCTTCTCCCCAACACCAACTGGCCTTGTCATTTTCTGTGGAACGCCTCTCAATGGCCGGACTCACCAGTCTGATAGTGCATGAACTGTGCAGTCTGACATCAACCCACCTGTAGCACCTGCTTCTCGTGGCTCAGCTGGATTTATTGTCAGTCCTTTAAAACACTGTGTTCTTTCACAGCTGAGCCTTTGGTCAAGGGAAACCCTTTTCCTAGAATGTGTCCTCCCTCTCACCCACATTGCCAGCTTTTGTTTCTCTCTTCAGAAGCTTTGGCCAGTTCCTCTGCTTTCAGCTCAAACTGCATCTTGGGCTGGCCTCACCTAACTTACACCAGTTCAAGCCCTGGATGGAAGCGGTTTGGGGAACAGGGTCCCTGCTCATTTTCTATACATACTGTACTCATCACATCATGTGAGAGATGTGATCTTGTATGTGTGATGTGTGTGGTATGTTGCATGTATGTGTGTGTGTGTGCATGTGTACTTGCCTGTGAGAGCATATACCATGGTCACCTTGTTTTTTGAGATAAGCTCTCTCACTGAATCCAGAACTTGCCATTTTGGGAATTGTGGCAGAGCAGCATGCCCCTAGAATCTATTTGTCTTAGACACCACCCCTACAGCACGGGAGTTCCAGGCTATGCCACCACGCCCAGCCTTCATGTGGGTGCCGGAAGTCTTAACTCTTGTCCTCATGCTTGCCCATTACGAGCTGAGCCATCTCCCCAACCTTTTAATTGGACCACTCAATCAGTGAATGCTATGCCACAAACCATGGTTGATTATTTTGCAGCAACGAGGCTGGCTTTGAAGGTGGGTCTTCCTCTGATGTTCTGCCCAGCTCACCTGGTGGTGAGCGATGGATGTTCCCTCCAGGCCCCATGAGTTTGGTAGCTGAATTCTCAAAAGTAGTATTGCAGAAAACAAAATGAGCTTCCTGGTAACTAAGAGCTTTGGAAGTGGAAATGCTGATTGACAGTGTTCAGGGAGCTATCAGGAAAGGAGTTCCTCCAGCTGAAAAGGTTGGTTTGTAAAAGGGATCGGATGCATATTAATTTGATGCTTTTTGAGTAGATACTTTGGGTCTGATATGTTTCCACTGCCTCCTCCATTCCCAGCTCAGGTTCTCTAATCCCTTATTTCTCTCCACTTCAGTCTATAGTCCATCTTAGACACGTGTATTTAAATGAAGTTAATTGTGTCTACTTTGATCTGGAATGTCTGTGGTTTCAGACTGCCAAAGGTCTTGCTGTTGTCTGGCAGCATGGAGTGAAGGAAACAAAGAGAGGTGTTGGGGGTCAAAAAGTCATAGAGTGAGGCTGTTATCTGCCGCCAGATCCAGTGCCACGTGTGCCCCCAACCCCGTCTTCAACAAGGATCAGCTCACACTCAGTCTAGTTCCTTCACTCTCCGCTCCCCATCTTGGATTATTTTAAAGCAAATGTAGAGGCTGTGTTACTTAATCCACGAGGCTTTCTTTTTAGTTTTTTTAAAAGACTATTTTTATTTTATGCGTATGGATGTTTTGCCTGAATGCATTTCTGTGCACCGCATGCCAGACAGGGTCCAGCACTGAGAGGGGGAAGTAGACATGAGTTCCCACCCTCACCAAGAAGCTCTCTTTAGTTATTGACACCCACTGACGAAGGGAAAATCTGTTTTCCCTAATGGAGTCTCCCTGGGATTATCAGCCACGCCTCAAGGCCTGTGCCCAGGAGTAGTTGTCCAACAAAAGGAAAAGGAACTGGCTGGCATTTGTGTAGACGTTTTGGTCTCTTTTTGCTTTGTTTGGGCGGTTTTTTGTTTGTCTGTTCTATTGGTTTTTTTTGCTTGTTCATTTTGATTTCCATTTTGTGGTGTGTGTGTCTCATGTTTTTGCTTTTGTCTGCTTTTTTAAGAGAGAGAGAGAGAACATAAAGTTGAGTGGGTAGATGAGGAGGGTCTGGGAGGGCTTGGGGGAAACATGATCAAAATATATTGTATAGAATTGTTTTCCATTTAAAAAAAAAGACTGTGTGTTAACTAGCAATATTACAGTTTGCAGTGTGTTGCCTGCAGTTGTCTTCTTGTGGGAACTGTTGAGGTAAAATGCTGCAAAAGCCCTTGGGTCACCTGTCTGTCAGCATTTCCCTGCTGTATGCACAGAAATCTGCTGAGGGTCCACCTGGACCTCACAGACGACTCGTTAGATAGCGCCTTAGCGGCTCACAGCTTAGGTGACTCCAGGCTTAGGGCCAATAAGAAGACTCGCTGGGTAAGGATGCTTACTGACAAGCCTTATCACCGGAGCTTTGATCCGCTGGACTCATACGTTGTTGAGAGAGAACCGATTCTTGCAAGATGTTCTCTGACCTCTACAAGTGTGATATGGTATGTAGCACGTGGGTACACACACACACACACACACACACACAAATGGACAAACAAATGTCAAAGATGAAAAGTCTTCCCAGGTAGCTGTGGTGTCCCAAGACAGGAAAACTCCGAAGACTGCACTCTTCCAGTTTAAAGATGAGAACTATACTCCGGGATCTAAATGGCCAGGAGCACACACTAGTGATACCCACACAGGGAGAACTTGAGCCCAGTTACATGTTGCTTCTGCTTTGCTGTGTCCTTACTCTGCAGGGTGTTTTCTCAGTTGGCAGCATGAAAGAAAGCCACAGGGTGTGGCTCTCAGATGGTACAGCAATAGTCA
The DNA here is from genome assembly GCA_026225945.1 of Cricetomys ansorgei. Taxonomy (NCBI): domain Eukaryota; kingdom Metazoa; phylum Chordata; class Mammalia; order Rodentia; family Nesomyidae; genus Cricetomys; species Cricetomys ansorgei. The sequence goes on along the minus strand of JAMJFZ010000116.1, from coordinate 14,906,580 downwards.
GAGTACCGTACTTGGGCAGTGATGGGACAGGAGAGGACTGACAGGTGTAGGCAGAGATGGAGAATCATTGCTACTTAGAATCCCAGCATTCTCAGAGCTCAGAAACACCTTCCAGTATCCTGTATGGCTCTGATGTTGCTGTCAGGGAATGCAGGGGCCCAGATATGGGATCTGATTCTTGTCTGGGACGCTCTTGGGTCCAGCACTAGACAGGTACCTTTCATCTGTGCTGGCGTTGCCAGACACATGGGCTTTCCATTACAGGACCCACTGTAATGGCGTGAGCCAGTGCTCACGCAAATTACTCTAGGCTCAATCCTTGACCTTCCTTTGTTTTCTGAGGCTCTGTTCACTTCGATGGTTTCCTCTGAGTTCAGAGTTCGGAGAGACTGGTCTGGAGTAGCAGGGTCCCAGTGGATGCCTCCAGAAAGCTGTATCTTTCTACGTCTCTCACCTCATCTCAAGATACCGCCGATGGGTATGTTCCATCTAAATGAGCAAGTGAATCGAGGGGAAAGGCAGAGAGGCTCACAGAGGGATGGGGGAGCTCAATGGGCACAGCTCTCCACACACAAAAGGTGGGCGGGGGGGCAGGGGAGTCAGTGCAGAAGGCCTTGAGTCACAGCATAGGTTTGCTCAAGGTTATAGTCACAAAGCAACTGGCTGTCTTGGTGTGTGGATGCAAAATACTCAGGTGTGTCTGGTACAGGACAGTCACTGCTTCTCGGCCATCTGAGGATACTGATGTGCCTTCAGGCTATTGCTTTAGTGTCTCAGTGGTGAGTAAGGAAACCCAAGGTGAGGCTTTGTCCTTTGACCAAGTTTTTCTTGGAAAAGCAGCACCTTATCCACAGCACATCCCACGGTCTGAGCCTTTGGGAAAGGCTTGAATGCCAGAGGACTTGAAACCTGCTCAGCGTCCTGCTGGTCGCTACACTTGGTCACTGTCCTTACTTACCAAGCCAAGTCTGCACTTCAAGCTCAGCTTTTCAAAGCTCAGTGATATTTTTCTGAGGAATTCACACAAAGGTCCATAATTAAAAAGAAATTTTAGGAAGAGGTTAGTAGCCAGGTCAGGGTAAGGTATCCTCTGGGAGGAGGATGGTGTGATGAGCTCCAGGGCCTTCAGGTGTCTGCTCTGTTTCCTGGACCTTAACTGACATTAAGGCCCCATCCACACACACCTGATGCTCTCTGTGTGTTTATAGCTCACAAGAAGAGCATTTTGGAGTTGAGGATTATTTCTGGGAAACATTCCTAAATTGAAATAACTGCTGAACGCAGAAGTGAGCTGGTCCTGAGTTAATCCGGGTGTTTTTTGGGCCACCTGAACACGGAGCTTGCAGACAACTTTGACTCACTGAACAAATTCACCTTCAAGAAAAAGTGCGACGCACACACAGATTGGTGCCTAACAGAATGTAAAATACACTTGGGGGATTGTTTGAGGTACAAAACAAAACACAATGTATGGGTTTTGTGCCCACATTTCCCACCATTCCTTTCTTCTTGGTTTTTCCTTCCCCCGCAGCCAAGTCCGTGAGTCAGTCCCCACAGCCGGCTGCTTGCTAGGTGGACACGCTGTGACGTGTCCATCCTGTGTTCGTCACCAGGGCTTTTGTTTTGTTTTTATTTTGGTTTTTGTTTTGTTTCCTGCAGAAGTGTTAAAGAAAGAGGTTTAAATGTGAGTAAGCCAGGTGTTGTGGCCCACACCTTTAATCCCAGCACTTTGGAAGCAGAGGCAGGCTGAGCTCTGTGAGTTCAAGGTCAGCCTGGTCTGCATAACAAGTTCCAGGACAGCCAGAGCTACACTGAGAGACCCTGTCAGAAAAAAAAATAAATAAATAAATCCAGAGTGGTGCTGTCCTGGCAGGAAGCCAGTTAGAGACAGGAGTACAGGGGGCAAATTCCAGGAACACTCTGAACTGCTTAGCACATAAGGGAGTCAGAAAAACTTTGGAGTGATTTTCGCTCCCTTGAAGAGTTGTGTCCCCTCCCTCAACACACAAGCATGGAATCCGGAACATTAAAGTTACACCACCCCCGCTGCAGGGTATTATTCTGATATCTTCTTAAATTAGCAGCAGGGTATTAAATTGTAATTTTGAGTCCAGAGTCCGCCTATAACCGTACTCTAAGTGGGAGGAGAGATTTCATTAGTTTGTTCAACAAATATTTATCGACTGGCAGCTGAGCTGCTTGGCGGCAATAGAACTGTGTGCCAAAGCCAAGTTCCTCTCTAAAGGGCCATTTTTCCTTGGGGGAGGGGAGAGATAGGTAAGAGTAAATGCATGTATAGGTATGTACAGACACGCATGTAAAATGTAGCAAGTGTAACAAGTGGTGTGCACCATGGTGTGCCCGGAGAAGCCGAGTGTGCTGGAATTGAGGTGGTTGTCACACAGAGGGGGGTCAGGACAGATAAAGTGGGGTCTGCAAGGAGTGAGTGGTGTCACTTCTTAGGGGAAGAGTGTGCTGCTGGCCTCTGGACATTTTACCGGGTCACAGATCCAGGATGCTAGGGCTGAGACCTGAAATTTCGTCCATGTTGGTACTCTTGGAATACAGTGAAATCTTTAAAAGACTGTGGCATCTCATGTGGTGGGGGATGTTAGGTTACTGGGGGCCGTGTCCTTGAAGGGATTGTGGGACCTCACCCTTTTAGGTTCCTTTCCCACTGCTTGTGAGAAGAGAGTGTCTGCTCCTCCTGTCTCTATTATGAGGGACCATACCACCATAGACCCAAAAGCAACAGGCAGAACTGGTCATAGATGGAAACCTACAGAACTCTGATCCAGGTAAACCTTCCATCTTTATTTATTTTTTTTGTTTTGTATTCATTTTATTTTGTGTGTATGCGCTTCTGTGAGGAGGGATGACACACACACCTGTGCAAGTTAAAGGACAACTTGCAGGAGTCAGTTCTCTCCACCCACCGTGTGAATCCAGGCTTGGGGCTCAGCTGGTCGGGCTGGGCAGCAAGCGCCTTTAACTACTGAGCCATCTGACTCCAACCTTCCCTCGTGGCAAGGTGACTCTTGTCAGGTAGAGCTACAGCTACTCTCTGAACAGGACCATCTTGCCTAGTGTGCAATAGTCCAAGCACTGAAATGACAAACTGTTGAGAAAGACAAGACCTTTATTTACAAAATGGCAAAATACAAAGGTGTGAGAATCCAAAGACAAACAGAATGGGAGTTAGGGATATTTATAGAAAAAGCAAACAGGTGGCACACCCTTCAACCCCAGCACCTGGGAGGCAGAAGCAGGTGAATCTCTGAATTTGAGGTCAGCCTCCTCTGCATAACAAGTTCCAGCGTGGCCAAGGCTACAGAGAGAGAGAGAGAGAGAGGAGAGGGGGAGGGAGGAGGAGAGAGGGAGAGAGAGAAGGTGGAAGTGTGGCGTTGAATTCCTATACTCCTCTGGAGGCTGAAGATGGGAGAATCAGCAGTGAATGTCGACCTGGGCTGTGAGATACATGGTGAGGTCTTATCTTGACAAAGGAAACCTGGAGTGGGACACACGTGTGTTTGTGGTCTGCATATATGTAATTCAACTCCACAGCTCTTCCCTGCAATGCATATATAGAAAATGGCGGTATTGCACGGTCCGAGGCTATAAATTTCTGTCTTGTGATATCAGAAGGTGGCCTTCCAGGCAGGCACTTGTGAAGAAGCCTAAGTCAAGGGCAGGAGGTTTCTACCAGTTTGAACTACGGCCAAGTTTGTGAAAAACAACTTAAATAACCGTGACCTTGTGGCTCAAGTAGAAAGTGTTTGTCACAGCTCAGCAATATGGTTTGTAAAGCTAGAACTTAAAAATAAACAAAAAAGCAGTGAAATCAGAGGGCGTGAGCATGCTTTTCGTCAGTCTGAGTAATGCAAAGCTGACAGATGGGGCAGCTGCTCTTATGACCACTGCTCTCTTATGACTGCAGGCACCAAGCTCATGAATGCCCAGCAATCAAAGGTGACGGTGCTGTGCCTGCAGTCACTTCCTGGAGAGCAAGAGGAGGGAGCTGTGTGCCACTGTTTTCTCCTAAAGCAGGAGGGTTGAAGGGCAGTGGCACAGCTGGGAGTGAGGCCCAGCACGCAGGGGCCAGCCAGGGGTTTCCACTGGAGGCCCCTTTCACATCCTGAGCGTTGGGGCTATGCAATGAAGTGGGACAGGACAGGATGCATGGGGAGGGGGGTGGAGGGTGGGGTGGTGGTGGTGTGTGTGTGTTTGTCGTATTACATTCATATTTGATAACAGACAAAAATCACTCCAACCCATCTGACAGAGAAATCGTTAGGGCCAAAGAGTTCCGGGTGGTAGATTGGGAACGGCCTGTATATCTTTTTGCTGCCTTCCTGTGAATTTTCCACAAATTAGCCACCAAGAATTGAGCAGCTCTCCATGAGTATTCTGCATGGCTACCCAGAGCAGGTCCTGACCATCCATCCTATCCCTGGGCCCCACACTAAGCCTCAGCAGGAGCTTGCAAAGGTCCCTGTGCTTTTACATCTCTCTCTTGTTGCTCTGCCGGGCTGATAGTTAAACTTAAACCTTTACATTTTTCATGACTGTGTGTTTCTCCTTTGAAGTGGACTTTTGAGTTAGCATGGGCTGTTCTACTTTAGCCGTGAGCACATTCCGCAGGTCACTTTATCTGAATTCAGAGGATTGCAGTTAGGGCCACCTCCATCCCAGGACCTCTGAGACTTGGTTAAAGAATGACAACGGAGATGGGGTATGACACCATTGGAGAAGCCCAGCAGCTTCTGGCCACACCCCCTCAGGACAGTGACCCCTGGTGCAGAGTTCTTCCTGGATTTCTTTTTGCTTCAGGGTTTTCTCTGTTCCTGTCCCACAGCACACAGGAAGTTTCCTCAGAGTCAAGGCCCAAAAAAGAGGAACAGGGGCTTGGTGAGTGTGCCGCTCACCTTCCATACGTTTCAGAGGATATTTTTTAAGAGTCCTGCAGTCCAGGCTGGAGGTGTGGCTTGGCTGATAGAATGCTAACCTAGCATATACGGAGCCCTGAGCACATGCCTGTAATCCCAGCACACCAGAGGTAGACGCAGGAACAGTTCAAGGTTATTTTTGACTACACAGCTAGCTCAAAGCCAGACTGAGCTAAACAAGCTTAAGTCAGTCTTATAGAAGTGCCAACCCAGGAAAACACTCTGCAAATATGTAACTGGGTGAAGAACTCCGAGCCCACGTAACCACCAGTGGGACTGTCCCTCCAGTGTCTCCATTTCTAGTTAATCCCCGACCTGGTTGCCATAGGTGGAAGTAAAGGTCAGACAGCTGCTTAGGAAAGCTTCCTCCAGAAGCTGGCGTCTGAGCTGAGAGCCGGGTGTAGGGAAGGACTTGGCTCTACTGGACTTGGTCCAGGGTTTGTGCAGACAGAGCTGAGGAGGCCCCGCCTTGTGGCAGTCCTGGGTGTGTGGAACAAAGAGAAGCTGCCGGAGTTGCTACACAATGAGGAAGGGAGGACGGAGGAGAAAGAGGATGTGGGAGCAGAAAAAGCCAGAGGCCTCAGGCCTGCCTCTTGCAATCGGAGAGGAGGCTCTTCTTCCTTTGCATTTCAACTACACCTCACTTTTACTCACTAAGCAGACTTAGCTCCTTAGTATCTGAGTCCTGGGATAAATATCTATGCAAATAATGCAATTTAAGGAAGCAAGTCAAGCAAAGCCTGGCATGGTAGTACATGCCTGTAAATCATAGCACTCCAGAGGTGGGAATGTGAAAATCAGATGAAGATTAGTCTGGGCTACAAGGAAACCTTGTTTCAAAAAACCCTAACGAACTAACTAACTAACTAACTAAACAAATTATGTGACCATGAACTGCAGTGAAGGCACAAATGGAAATCAGGAGCCAGATTTAGTATCTGGCTACTCTTCCAGAGTATTAAATTTAATATTTAATATTGTGAGGTGGCAGTGGCAATGGTGGTGGCAGCCTTTAATCCCAGCACTCCGGAGGCAGAGTCAGGTGGATCTTTGGGAGTTCCAGGCCAGCCTGGTCTACAGAATGAGCCCTAGGACAGCCAGAGTTACAACAGAGAAACCCTGTCTCAAAAAACAAAAACAAAAAACCAAAACAACAACAAAATCTGTTAATATTGGCTTTAAATATGGAAGCCTGGCTTCTATTCCCACAGCTCTGCTCTGAGCTCAGTAGAGGATACAGGATTCTGAGGCCTGGTAGGCATCCCCCAGTCCATTCTACAGTAACCAGCCCACAGGCCTCTGCACACATGGAGGGAAAACATATCAGAGTATTAATAGAGATCACCACCTAAGGCTGTGTGTGTGTGTGTGTGTGTGTGAGAGAGAGAGAGAGAGAGAGAGAGAGAGACACCACCCTGACAACTATTCTACTTCTCTTTGCTACTGTGTGTGTGTAAAACAGACACGGAGAGACAAAGTCAGGAGTTTGGCCAACTTAAAAAACCTTTAAGTCAAAGTCACAGAAATAAGCAATGCAACTTGGATGTAGCTAGGGACTAGGGGAAGGGAACGGGCATCAAATTTCGGTTCTGTAAGTTGAGAACATCCTGGAGATGGCTGCACAACTGTGGATGCACTAAATACCACTGAACCAAGTACTTTAAATTTACTTTTATGTGTGTGTGTGTGTGTGTGTGTGTGTGTGTGTGCATGTGTACCATCTGTGTGCAGGGGCCACAAGAGCCAGGAGAGGGTGTCAGATCCCTTGGAGCTGGGGTTACAGGTGGCTGTAGGCCACCTGAAGAGGGTTCTGGGAATTGTGCACAGGTCCTCTGGAAGAGTAGCAATCACTCTTAACCACTGAGATATCTTTCCAGCACCTGAACTATGCATTTAAAAATGACAGCTATTGTGCATTTTACCACAATTTTTACAAACAAGACATCAAACAATATTTCGGCAGCAGTGCTAACTGCTGTGGTCTGGTACAGTTGTGAGTGATCTTGTTGGCCCAGTTCAGCAGTCTAAAACCCTATGTTCACAGGGTCCATAGGAATCTCCGCACTAGAGCTGCAGTCACACAAGTCTATGACTTCCTCTGATCCAAGCCGCTCAAGTGGCCCAGTGGTGGGTTGACAGATGGGCTCAAGGAATGGTCCGCTCCAGTCACCCATGCCACCTGATTGGTTTTCTCCTCGTGGCTGTGCTGACAGGCCAAGGCCTCCTCTCAAGGCCTCCTTCTGCTTATCGTCCAGTCCTGAAGAGAGTACTGTGAACTGAGCTGTTAATTCTATGACCATCTTTCTCTCTCCTCGGCAAACTGGGATTTCCATTGCACCAGTTTGGCCTCTTTTCCCAACACGGCAATTGGACAATCTAAACTGAGGTGTGTGGGTCATACTTATAAAATCTCATGTGTCTAAGCTAGCTCTGAAAAAAAAATTAAACCTGAAGTCTAGGCCACAAGTTCCTCCTTTTCTAGCTTTTAAATCAGCATATCCTGACCAAGAGAGAGCAGAAAAAAACTGGAGTTCAGAACCCCCACCACTGCTGCTCTGTGCTTGCGCTACCCGTGAGAGGCAGTAAACTACCATGCGTTACACTGATTTGGAGGATGTCTCTGAATTTGAGGATGCTATTTGTTGGAATTTTTTTTTTTTTCTACGAAGTTGTAGATTTTTAATTTAGACCCTGGATTTGAACTTAGATGCTCTGGCTTTATACATATTATTTATTCCTTCCTGTTATTTTCTTTTCTTCGATGAACTACAAAGATAACAGGTAAGGATTAAAAAGTCTATAGAGACTCACATGGGCTCGGGTGGCGGAGATTGACCCATAGCAGTCCCTTCTCCCCATCCTTGAATCTGGAGAGGGACCAAAAGGTGGATGGAACCAGCCCTCATGTGGAAGCGTCTTTGCCCACCTCCTCATTCCCTAGTGAGCAAACAGATGTTTACAGGTTATTGAAGGGTTGTGTCACAGGGTGGAGGCAAGGGCTTGGACCTAGAAAAAGAATGATTCAAATTACTAGGGGTATCTGGTTCTGCCACCACTGCAAGCTGGCCAATTTAAGAGAAGCTACCTAATATTTTAGAGTCTCATTTTCCTCTTCCTTTAAAGGAGCACCAGGCAGTCTACTTTCTAATGTGTGCATTCAATGGACACAAACGATGCTGTTTTCCTAAGACACGATTGCACTAGTCTTGATTTTCTTAAAGGAGGTAATATAGGAACAAATGGAATGCACGGACATGGTGCCCACGTGGGCAAACTCAGGAACTCTTCCAATGCTCTCAGGAATGCTGGCTCGTGCATGACCACCCACACAGAATCAGGACTCCAGGTTAGTGAGCTCAGAGCCAGCTTACTTTTCAAGAAATTGGGGGTGAGGGTTCTAAGAACTTCCCTTCTCTCTCTTTCTACCTCAGTGGAAGCAAAGGGCAGCCAAAGACTTGTGTGATGGCCTGTAACCAGACCAGGGCTAAGTATAAGAACAAGGAGCTGAGAGGAGGCGTCATGCAAATGGAGACAGCAGATGCCATGCAGCAGGGACACAGAACCTGCTGCCTCCCAGGACTCCCTGCAATTGTTTTCTGACCTTGACGTTTGCTGAGTTCTCTCATTTTTAGTCTATTTTTGAAAAAGTGACAGCTGATGAGGAATTGTATTGTTGCAATTAAAGGATGGGAGCTTCAAATGAGAGCCTGCGTTCTTTTTCAATTCTGAGTCTTGAGTGAGTTCCCACATTGGTTTATGATCAAATCTCTAGGAAGAAATTCCAAAGGCGATGGATGGGCTTCTCGGCCATGTGGGTTGAGAAGACAAGCCCACTCTGGGAGAGAGTGATGGGTGTAGGGTAAAGAGCCTACCCTGGGAGGTAGCCACTCGCAGTTCTGTGACTGTCCATTGGAAGCACACTACTTCCTAGTCACTGCCTTGGAAAGGCTGCACGGGCTTTAGTGTTCTCATTGTGGTGTTGAAGCAGGTATGTGCTAAAAACTTGGAAAGCGAACATGAAACTCTCTGAAGAAGACACAGGATCTGACTTCCTAATTTAGGTGGCCTAGCCTGTAAGGGAAATGCAGATCCTGGCTGTGTGCTTATGGCAACCAGAGAGATCACTGTTCTGTGTATAAAATACCACACTTGTGCCAGAAGAGATTCCAGCTGCTCACTCTCACGGGAATGTGAGGCTCAAGCCACAAAACAGACAAGGGAAGTGTCGTTGGGTCTTATGGAACCCTCTCCAATGGCCAGGAAGAGCAAGCAGCCTTGAGAATTACCTTACAGGGGAGAGGGATCATGGAGACTCTCCTTGGATTAGAAATTGCCAACCAAGAGGATCTGGAACCTTGGAGAGGGCATGTCCATTCTTGTAGGTCTCGGTCACAAAGCATTCATTTATTCCTTTAGAGAGGATTATATGTACAGTGATATGTGCCCAGTCACCATTAACCCATGCTTGATTATAAAAGCAACTTATATTTCTGTTGAGTCCCACCTGTCTTTCCAGAATGTTCTGTTCCAGCACACTCACACACCTCCATGCAGCCATGGGTCACAGATGCCCTGGAACTGTCTTCACCTATGTACCTATGTGTTCCAACACACACACACTCTGAATCACAGTGGTGCTGGGACTAGTCAGCACCTGAAACCTCTCACGGTTACTGGCTTCCTGAGCTATCTGCCAGATCAGACTGATCTTGGCAAAAGGTAAGCTTTCATATTTTGGATGAGGCTCCCTATTATTTCCTCTACTATGCCACTGACTTGTGGAAGAACTCACTGATCTGACCTGCACAGCTACTTCTTGTCAAATCCTAACCCTGTCCACCTTTGCGGTCCTTGTTCTTCCCTTGCAAGTGCCCCCGACAGAGCTGGCGAGCCTCCTCGCTTCGGGTGGCTGTCATCCTTACAGGCTTAGGCACCTTTGCCAGATGCCTCAGCTGTGCAGGGAACATCTTACAGGCTTGTTACACTCTTGGCTTTCCCTCGGCTCTCCTAGCCCTTGGTCCTAAGACTGCTCTCTTTCATTCCAAATGACAACTGACAAGAAACAAAACATCTCCTTGTCCAAACAACATCAAAAATATCTTCCAGGTCAAAAGCAGGTGGAGTAACAAGAATGTAGGCGTTGACAGTTGGTATGAGCACTCATCATGTAGCCTCAGGCTGCTCACCTGTGAGCTGAGTCGAACAGTAAAGTTACCCACCAGGCTGACACAGCTGTAGTGGAGGATGTAGAGTAGGAGGATATCTATACTAGAGTCTGGCAGAGTCAGTCCTCTGCCTGCCAAGCCACATGCTAACCCTCCCACCTGTGTGAATTCTGCAGAGCAGACCATGCACCCCCTGGCATGACGACACCGGCACTTCCACCTGGCACCAAGCTCTGCCTTTCATTCCCATTGCCTCGTGTGATGCCTGATGAGGAATCTACAGAACGAACAAATGAATGAATGCACTTTTGCTATTTAAATTTAAATGCTTCATATTTAAATCTTACACTGTTGAACATCATCCGTTTTATTTCTGTTGCTGTAATAAAATATCCTGACCAAAAGCAACACAGAAGCGGAGAGGGGTTTATTTGACTTACAACTCCAGGTTATAGCCTACTACTGTGGGGGAAGTCAAGGCAGGAACCTAAAGCACCATGGATTCACCATCAGTCTCTTTAAGCTTCAGTTTTCATCTACAAAATGATCTGGCACTACATATAGCACAGAGATGCTGAGATGTTAGTAAGACATCACTGGAGTGAGCTGCATCTCAGTGGTGCTTGTCAAGCATCATGGAGCCTTGGGTTCCATCCCCAGCACTGTAAACAAAAACAAAGATGATGGATGGATGGTAAACAATGAAAAGGATTCTCAGTAAACATCCCTTTTAAAAAATATATAGCCTTTATCCAAAGGTTCTACAAACCCAGTCTTTGGCTTTTAGATAAAGCTCAGTAAAACTCCAGAATTGTAGTCTCATCCCATTAACCAAGTCTTGGTTAGCACTGGGCCTGTCTAGTTTGGGGAACAGAGGAATGAATCATCTGGTCTCCCTTACAGTTACCTCCTCAGGAGAAGCTAACAGCACATTTATACAGATTAGAGGCATGGCGGAGGTGATCTTTGGAGCAGTGGCTCGTGACCTGCTGTAGGACAAGGCTGCAGCAGGAAGGCTGCGTAAGCTTTGAGACCTCGATGAGGAACACAGCTGAGACAGATGGAGACCTGTGGTGAAGCCGCCGAACCATCTCTCAGGCCTGTGAAGGTTCCAGGGCCCAGCCTTCCTACTGCCCCACTTACTGGATCTCTTGAAGAACGGACAGACTTGACAGGATAACAATTTCCAAAAGATTTTAGAGGTGACACTGGGAGTGTGAAGATTTGCCCATGCTACAGAGGATTCTCTATTCAGCTGTCTGGGCATCCCATAACGATACAGCTGACATTCAAAATATCTTCCTGCATTACACTGCATTTTCTCCAGTAACACTTTGAAAAAATTGGGACTGCTGGTCTTAATAGCACAGGATGTTAGCTACTGGAGACCGACTGCCCACCACCAACCCACAGTGTCTCCACAGCAATGTCTATCAGTTGTTTCTGATGTGACAGTCACCACAGCTGAAAGAGGAAGGAAGCTGAGTATGGACATAGTTTAGTAAAGACTTTATTCAGGATCCATCAGTGTCTAACTTAGGTGACATGGATAATAGCAAAAATTAAGAAGAACTCAGTAATTTACAGAGAAAAAATTTCCACCTCAGCCTTTTATGCTTATACAACTTTCTTAGGGGGACATGAACAAAGTCTGTTGATACCAGTTGGGGTACCAAAGAGACAAAGAAATGATCCCATCTGAGTCTCCCTTAGTAAGCCAGAGAGTTTATTGGGGTTACTTACAGGATCATTAGCAATTCAAGGGCAGCTGCATCAGCGAACACCCAGGCCAGCACGGGTGAGAAGCTCACCAGCCATGAGGCATCCACATTCTTGGAGCTCCAGCAGACAGCTCCTCCAGAAAGCTCTCGCTGCTTTTAGAACTTTGAGGAGGGACTTTGTGATGGACATTTTCATCAGCTTCTTGAGTCTTATATGCCTTCCTTTTCCCTCCAGGAATAAATGTTTGAATCCAGAGGAGAGTTACACAACAATACTACATGAGTTCAAGTCAAGCCTTTAACAAAATAAAATTTTTGAATGAAATTTTAAAATCTCTCTAGCTCCATATAATAAGTGAAATACAAAAATGCAATGAATATTAATATACTGTGATTAACAGTTTAGTTTATTAGGTGTTTTAATAAAGTAAAACTTCATAGTGAAAAAATAACATAATAAGCTTTTTATGATATGCTTACAGTATGACAGACACGGGTGAAGACGCCCTCAGTAACAGGAGATCACTGCATGCGTACAGGCGAGCACAGGAGTGGGCTGTCTGAGGCAGAGGCGCCTCTGTGCCATGGAGAGCCTCACTGGAGATTACACTAGCGCAGCTTCTGAGCATCATGGATCTTAAGCTTAACAAGATACAAATTCCACTTTATCAGCTATAGGAAGCTTTGGAGAAGATTTCCTTTGGCTGTGATGATATTTACTCCAGAGCCTCGTTCCCTTTTGGAGGCCTCTTCATCCGTGAGTAGGGACTTATAGTGTCATCCATCACAAAATCATAAAGTACTCTGACCCAGGAGTTGTAGTGGGGGAGTTTGTCGTAGTATTCAGCTGCTATCTTCCTCACCTGGAAGGGAAAAAGCACAGCCAGGGAACATGAGTGTTACTGAGGCCTCAGGATGACAGGTGAGTGACAGACAAGGGGACAAAGTTCCAAACCAGCCGAAGGACAGGGCCTTTACTCATTGTCCTTCAGACCTCTGGGAGCTCTGCATGAATAAGGACGGCCTACAGACGACACACACGTAAACAGCTCTGCCGCAGTCCACACTGACTTAGGGCAAAGTCGGCAGCAATCAGTTTAGTATAACAGCTGGAACAGAAAGATGCTAGCATTCCAAATCATAAAACGACAAAGCCAGTTTATAGCCTGGATAAGCACTTGAGTCAAGATACTCCTGAGACTGAAAATACACTACTGACCATCATTAACACAAGAAGTTGAACTGTAGACACTATAAAGACCAAGTTTAAAAAAAAAACCAAAAAACCCTTAATACTAAGTATTAGAGAACCTAAGGAATTTGTCAGCCATGTGTCCATTTCAAATACTGACATATGGATGCCTGTGATTCTTCCAAAGTTGTGAACAAATTGAAAAATGGATGCTTAAAACAATGTTTTGTACTGGGCTGGAGAGATGGCTCAGTGGCTAAGAGCACTTGATGCTCTCCCAGAGGACCTGTGTTTGGTTCCCAGCACTCACATGGTGGCTCACAATAGCCTGTAATTCCAGTTCCAGAGGCTTCCAACATTCTCTCCGCCTTAGAGGATACCAGGCATACACATGGTATGCACATACTTGTAAACATACATCCACATAAAATAAAAATATTTTAAAAAATGTTTGTGAGCAGCGAAACTCAATAAAAATGCACAAAAAATCTTTTAAAAGCTAAGATATTAAAACTACTGTGTAATACATGTCAGGTAGTTACTGAATAAACGAAACCCCTCACAGGCAAACATCTTAGAAAGAACAGGAAAGGCAGGCTTTCAAACTCGAGGGCTGTTTATAGTTTATTAACTTAACAAAGGAGCAAGAAGATACTTTGGAAAAGCAGGAAGTGAGTAGCCACAGATGTGCCATGGGGTTTTAAGTGAAGAATTGTCTGAACTAAACTAAGTTCTTAATGTTGAGACTGTTCCAGAAAAACATACACATGCAGTTTATTGTGGAAAAATTTTGCTCAACGGTTGACTCTTCTCCTTAAATATGATCCTTTTAAAAAACCACAAAAACTTACTTCCCCAGTGACAGAAGAGGGAACTGCCGGCTGCCAGACTACATCTGCTAGTGCACTAGCAGGATGATAGTAAGGTCTGGCGCCTGGTGTTGCCCCAAACCACAGCCCAAAGCCGTCTTTAGACACTTGGGTGCTGAAAACTGAGATTTAGTAAAAGGGGCCCTCGGGTGCCCTTCCCCCACTTCCCAATGAACCCTCTGACACACTTTACATGTGTACTGCGTATGTAACAACCCAAATGCTGCTTTCTTCCCATGTCTGGGCCAACTTGGCCTTGATATTCCAACTCCAATACTGCAAGGACACTGTCCACAAAGCCCTATCACCGCCACACCTGGGAAATCCAACCTTGACACGTGTTTCTTACAGTAAGGATTGCCCACTGAGCCAGTATGCTTTACAGTTTTTTCTTAACCAAATAATCATACGCTGCAACTAGTTGTCATGTTGTACGCAATTTCAACCTCCGTGTTCAAATCTGTGTATCACAAGAACACGTCTTAGTCAAGCGTGGTGTTTAACAGTGATCAAGTTCCATGAACTACAGCGCCTTCGCGGAGGAGTGTTCCCTAATCCTGAGGGGGTTTATAGGTAAGAGATTTTGCACATTCCCCAACCCTTCTGAACTCTAATCATGACCACAAAGATTAAGGTCCCAAACCACAAAATGCTGAGTCCTTAGTAAAGTTAGGCTAGCAGATAAAGGCAATATATTCATTTTCAATTTGAAATACACATTAGATTCGTTTTACAATAAGCAAGTCATGACTAAATTGACTGCAACATCATCGGAAGCAGAACACCAAGTGCTTCACTTACCAGGGGCAGGTTTTTTCCAGGAACGTTGGGGAAGTCATGGTGTTCATTATGATAGCCCACGTTGAAGGTGAGTAAATTCAGAGGCCCATAATATGAGTATGTCTCGTGTCCCTTTAGGAACATGTAATGTTCGGCTATAAAATGCCCAGAAATCGGGTGCAAACCCAGGCCAAGCAGGGATGCTGACAACATGTAGACTAAAGATTTAATTCCAAAAACATAGTAAACTACAGCGTCAAAAATTATCTGGGTCACAGCATTGATGATTTCCAGATGAGTGACTGGCTTGGGATTGATGAGCAGGGGTCTAAAAGCATAAAAGAGAGGCTGAAGGACAACCCAGACAAACTTCCTGAAAGTGGTGCAGAAGAACCAGCCCTCAAAATCAGCAGGAATATCCACATCAATGCCATCAGCTCCGAGGTATCGATGATGATCCATGTGGTATCTCTTAAAGGAAATCGAATATGGAACCCCAATAGGGAGATTAGCAAATATTCCAAACCAGCGGTTCCACAGCGCCTTGTGGTGGCCAAAGGGGAAATTGTGGGAAATCTCATGGATAGCCAGAGTCATTGAGTGGTTAAGGCAGCTGCCAAAGACGTAGGCCCAAAATATGACCCATTTCCAATCCAAGTCTTTGACTAAGTAAAATGAAACCAACTGGACGAGAAGCATCATGGTTATGATCCAGATCAGGTTGGGGTCAGGCTTCATCAAGGATTTTATCTCTGGATACTTTGCTGTAAGAAAAGAAAAAATCAGAAAATCAGGAACAAAGAAAAGCACACAACAGCTCAGCAGCTATAATTAATGCAAAATTAGATTTCTCCCTTTCTAAATCATAATACTCCTCCTTGTAGACTTTACCAAATATTCATTTCCTAAAGGGAAGCAATTTATTCTGATAATAAAGTCACAAAATAGCATGACACAACAATTTATGCAAGAAAAAAATAAACAATCTGAACATTTCACATTCTTTCGTATTAAAATAATTATATCTATGTTTAGACAAAGCCTGGGCATATTTTATTTTAAGATTTACTCATTTTTTATTTCATATATGTGTGTCTGTCTGAGCCATGTATGAGCCATGTGGGTGCTTGGTGCCTGCAGAGGTCACAAGAGGGTATTAAATCTCCCTAGAACTAGTTACAAATAACTGTGAGCAATTTTGTAGTGCTGGGAACCGAACCTGTGTCCTCTGCAAGAGCAACAAACGCTCTTAATCACTAAGCCATCTCTCTAACCCAATTCTTGCATATTTATGTTATATAAACCATTAAATCAACACAGTTGACAAATGACAGAACATTTTTTTTAGAGCATCCCCAAATCACGAAATTCATTTTCATGATTCTCTCAGACCAATCGACTTCCTTCAAGTAATTCTATTCTGAATTTTCACAAAACTTTAAAACTAATTTGGCATAGTGGCACACACCTATAATCTCAGCAAAAAAACACCAAAACCAAAAACAGGAAACAAAATGAGAAACTCCCTAAACCCAACAGTATAAAGGCCTCACTCATATAGCCAACAGGACATTTCTGAAACAAATGGCCACCAACGTGAGAAACAACCAAGTTGGACCTCTTCCCTACACCAAAAAAAAAAAACAACAAAAAAACAAAAATCAACCAACCAACCAACCAACCAAGAAAACCCGCAAATGGATCATAGGTCTAACTGATAAAATTATAGAACTCAAGAAAAAAGCAAAGATAAACTGAACTGCATCAAAATCTTCTTTGCTGTAACAATACCATCAAAAAGAGCAGATAACAACCTACCAAACAAGCAGACACATTTGAAAACCATCTATTTCAAAAGGGAATATATCTAGACTATGCAAGAAACTCTTAAAATTTTTACAACTAATAATCCATTTTTTTAAAAACAGGCAAAAAAATTCTAATAAAAAAAGACACATAAATCTCCTTCACAAGAAACTACATGAAAAATACTTGACATCATTAGTCATTAGAAAAATAAAAACAGAAACCACTAAAACGGTTGTAATTTAAAAAGACAGCTGTAGCTCATTGGCAGAGCACTTGACTAGCATGTGTGAGGTCCTAGATTCCAACTCCAGTAGGCGTGAGGGGTGGGGTCAGGAGGAGGGTTTCGTGGGTAAAAGCACTTGCTGCATGAGTCTGAAAACCTGAGACTGATCCTTTAAACCCACATAAAAAGCCTGATGTGGTGGTGAACATCTATAAT
The DNA here is from genome assembly GCA_026225945.1 of Cricetomys ansorgei. NCBI lineage: Eukaryota > Metazoa > Chordata > Mammalia > Rodentia > Nesomyidae > Cricetomys > Cricetomys ansorgei. Next base: position 14,889,659 of record JAMJFZ010000116.1, on the reverse strand, counting down.
CCTAGCAGTACTATAGCAAGCAAAAAGGCTGAGACAGAAGACTGCTTGGAATGCCCAACACAGGCAGAAACAAGAGAGACCCTGCCTCAAAATAAGGTGGGAGGAGACAGCCCCCTCCTGAAAGTTGTCTTCTGACCTCCACATTGTACATTGTGGTATGTGGCATGAGAGCACACTCACAACCACAGAGAGAGATAAGCAATAACTAGGTTGTGGAGAAACCAGAATCTTTGTACACTGCTGATAAAATGTAAAATGGTTTAGACTATTGGATATTTAATCACAAAAGAATTGCCAATGATCCCAAAAGGAAAATGCATCCATACCCTGTATGTGAATGTTCAGAGAAACATTATTAACAGCTAAAAGGGTGAAACAGCTCAAATGTCTATCAAATAGACATTTAAATGTGGTATCATCATACAAAGGAGTATTAAAGGCTTGGTCCCCAGCTGATAGACCTGATCACTGAGAGGATCCTGAAGGCTCTGACCTAATCACAGATTAATCTCTCAAAGAATTCAATAAGCCAGTCACTGGAGGCTTGCCACAGAGGACATGCTTCTTCCTGCTCTCTGTCTTCATCCTGGTTGCCATGAGGGATCAGCTCTTTTCCTTCAAGCCGCTTACAACCATGATTTTACCAGACCCTCACCCAAAAGCAGTGGCCCCCGTGACCAGCGATGGAAGCCATCAGCTCAAATAAATCCTCCCTCCCTTAGTTCTACTTCAGAAGCTAGGGGTGCAATGCAGCTCAATGGTAGAGAACCTACGAGCACCAAGAACTGAATCTGAACTCATTCCAGGATAAGGGGGTGGTGGTGAGGGGAGTTCATTTGAACAGCATCTATTCACTTATATTTGTGAAACATGAAATTTCTAAGTTTAGCCACTACTGAAGAAATCAGGGCCTTTCCTCCTTCATCCCCTATTGGGCAAAGATTAAGTGTGAAAATGGTGGGTACGAGACAATTCCTTATATTCAATGAACTTTCATTGATTTCCTCAATTAAAACAAACAAACAAACAGCAATGGGGCTAGAGAGATGGCTCAGCAGTTAACACTGACTGCTCTCGCAGAGGAGGTGGGTTCAATTCCCAGTACCAACATGGCCGCTCACAGCTATCTGTTAACTCCAGTTTCAGGAGATCTAACACCCTCACACAAACATACATGTAGACAAAACACCAGTGTACATAAAATAAAAGTAAAATATTTGAAAAAAATCAAAACAGCCGAAGTTTAAAAACAAAAAACTTTCAATCTCTAACACCAGGAAGGGAGAAAAAAGTATATTCTTCAGCTGCAATTTAACCCGGATTGGAATCTTCTTCATAACATTAACTCATCTCTTAAAAAGTCGGCCCAGGCTAAGTACTGGAATGGGAGGGTTAAATTGGGTAATATTTGCAAAGCTCTCAACCCAATAACTTATCGTTACCCTTAAAGGCTGCCTGCTAGTGTAAGAGACTCCTCTGTCTCACGCGGAAACCCCAAATATTCCCCAGACTAAGTCAGGCCTGTCCTGTCCTGAAGTCCGAGAGGCTAAGCCCTTCCTACGCGGCCGGTCCCGCGGATGATTGGGACAGCGACGAACCGGAGCAGTTCGGTCTGGGAAAACTCGTGTCACCGGGCGCCGGTGCCCCGCTAGGCCAGCGGCTGACTGGACCATGTGACCGAGGCTGGGTGCTGGGGATGCCCCAGGACCACGCCCTGAGCCGAGCTGGAGGCCCGGCTCGAGCCCCCCTTCCTCGCCCCCGGGGGCGAGAGGGCTCCGCCATCGGGCAGTAGGGACGGGGATTGTCCTACCGGGAGCCCTCAGCTCACCCGGCGGGCTGCTAGCGCCTGTCCGCCGAAGGGGCAGCGGCGAGCGGGTGCGGGGAAGCGCGGCCCCATCCCTCGGGCCCTCCCGGAGCCCGCCCGGCAGCGCCGCCGCCCCTCCGGAGCAGCTGGTAGGGGCCGCGGAGGCCGCGCTCATCCGGGAGGGCACGCAGGGCCCGCACACGGCCGCGCGCACATAACGGGGCGCCGGCCCTCACCCAGGATCTCCCGGCGCCGGTCGGCGTGAGGCTGGTCGGTGTAGACCCACTCGAAATCCTCGCGGGACACGCGGCTCCCCATGGCGGCGGCGCGCGGACCCGCTCGGCCTCTCGCTCGCGTCCCGGTTCCGCTGAAGCGCGTGCAGCAATCTGTTCCCGGCCTCTCGTCGGTCAGACGCGGGGACGCGGGCGGGGACGGGGCCTGAGGCCCCGCCCCGCCGTGACCACGCCCCCGCCGGGCGCCTGCGGCCAACTAGCAGGGTGATGGGCGGCGAACACGCGGGCTTAAGAATCCTGGGAAAAGGTGAAAAGGGAAGGGAAGTCTGCAGATGGATAAGGCTGCCTCGTTAGCACCTCCGTGGGTGGAGTACTTAGGGGTGGCTACCTCTCCACGAGTCCTGAAGATCACTAGCTTGATTAAATGGCACGGGCCCAAGTTTCGTTTAATTTTTAATAGCAAATTACCCATTGAGCCATGTTTGGTTGCCTTCTGGGACTAAGACCTCCGGAGATTTGGAGTGTGTGGCAACTAAAATCTAATCAAGAGAAAAGAAAAAAACAAACAAAAAACAAAAACCGTTCCGAGCGTTCTGAGCCTCACATGTTTGTTTTGTTTATTTTGCTTTTGTTTTTTGAAGTAGGGTCTCACTACCTAGCCTAGGCTGTCATTCAACTGGTGATCTTGTCCTTGCCTCCCAGTGAAATTTCAAGCTTGTCTAACCCTGCTGTCAAGAAAAGGGAAGGGGAGACGGGATGGGGTTTGTGGTTTCAATGTTTCTCTTACACTGATGATTGCTCAGTCATGCATCATTATGTGTCACAGAAGTGTTCATCTACAACTTCCTAGGGGCGGGAGCATGGGATTTCAAAATGCGTTACCACTTCTTCACAAAGGTTTTTTAGGGATTGGAAGTGTAGTGCAGTGCTGGAGCACAGGCCAAGCAGGTCGGTGTAGCTGAAACCAGGGAGTGAAAGGAATTGCTAATTAAGATTGCAAAGATTAACACATAGGATTAGTTTCTTAAAGAAGCCAAGTGCACATGAATATAACCCAGACACAGGCTGCACCGCTGCACACACGAACACCCAACTCTGTTCAGTCTGTAGATACAGCTGCTAATGTATAGAAAATTATAAACAACAGAAGAACATGCTAACCTACACCACAGAATTCAATCAGCAAGGTCTCACTTGTTGTAAAAGAAATCCTCTCCCACGCGTGCTCCCAGCTGCAGCTTCTCCGCCTGGAGTAGCCACGGAGCCATCCTGGGTTCACAGTCTCCACATGGAAGAGCCATGAGGGTAGACCGCCTGGCAGGCTGTGGTTCTACTGCATCCTTAGCTAGTCTTTGGTGGACCCCACTGAGCCAGTGAGTACATAGGAACTTGGAAGACATGCGTCTGGAGGGCAGTCTCAACTTTAATGCATCGTGATTGTACTTTAATAGCGTGGACAGGGTCATTGACCCGAGAAAGGAACCCATTGGTTGAGGCAAGAATACTGGGAGTAGCCTCATCTGTAAGTGGAATTCAAAGCATCAGCCACATTTCTTTGCTTCTGTGAAGCAGACAGTATTTAATATCTAATAATTTAATAATCTAGCTGAGTTCTGGCAGGGACTAAGGTGTGGAGCAGCCGAACACCTCCGGTTCTCAACCCCTGGGATGACTCTGGGTGCCAAAGCCAGCTTCAACACACTCTTAGCCCTTAGGACAGTCCCACAGGGAACTACAAGGCGACTCTGTGTTCTCTAATATATAAAGAGGAAGACAACAGTTAACAGGGACTTAAACCAACCAGCTGTGCTGTCTTGGTCTTATTTATTCTGAATGGTTAAAAAATTATGTGCTATTATTTAAAGATGTGTATGTGTGTGCACATGAGTGCAGTTGTTCTCAGAGACCAGAGGTGTCAAATCCCTCGGAGCTGGAGTCACATGTGGTTGTGAGCTCTTCCCCATGGGTGATAGTGTTGGACTTCAGAGATCCAAACTGGGACCACCAGGGCTCAAACCAGAACGCCGCATCCCCACAGAGACTCACAGACAGGATATCGATGCAAATAGCAAGAGGATTTATTCCAGTATACTGGGGCCGTTCTAACACACAGGATAGAACCGACCCCGAAGGGCAGAAAGCAAGCCTTTTTATTATTTACAGTTGAAACAGTTGCTAGGGGGCTGTATAGTTGCTAAGCACAGACCATGTTGGTGTAAGTTGATTGGTCTCTAAATTGTTTTCCCATTTTGATAGGTAGGGGCCAGTTAACCTCTAAACTGGTTGGTGCTAGCATATAGCAAGGTCGTGGGCAACTGGGAGGAGGGAACTCCTCAGCCCAAGGCTGTGGGACCAAGATTATGGACCATCTGCACAAAGGGGGACACATTTTCTAGCCCAAGGCTGTCTAGCTGCCTTGTTTGTCTTAGAAAATGTTTTTCTTACAGAAATTGTTTTTGCTTTAACCCTGGGAAACTCTGGAACTGTTCTGGGTCACACTGCCCCTGGCTTGGGCCTATACAATTTTGGTGCTCTTAGAAGCCTGACTAAAGTTGGCTGCTTTGGTCTTTTTCTATACTAGGGACCTGAATCTTAAGGTGGGACCCCCACAATAGGAACTGAACCCTGCAAGAACAGTAGGCACTCTTAACCACTGAACCATTTCTCTAGCCCCTGATGTGACATTATTTAATTCAAATATCATTTGGATTGAGGTGAAGGTATTAAATTCTTGCTGGGCATGGTGGCCCAGTCCTGTATGACCCCAGCTACACAGATAGACAGATCACAAGGTCCAGGACTGCCTGGGCTACAGAGCAAGTTGAAAGGAAGTCTGGGCAAATCAGTAAGACCCCCCCCAAAAAAAAGAAAAGACTGGAGATAGAGTTCAATGGTAGAGTCCCTAGTAAGGCACTAGGATCAAGACTCACTGCCACCAAAGGAAAAACAACAACAAAACCCCATAATTTCTTATAATAGAGCTTATTTTTTTCAGAGGTTCATACTAGAGAAAAAACCTAACACAACTGAAGTATAGTACATATTACAGTTCTATATGGTACTGTGCTATGCAGTAGCACCACCTAAAATGTAAAAGAATGGGGCTGGGAATTGAGTCCAGTGATAAGGCTTCTAACTCCCATGTGCATCTAAGTTCAATCCCAGCACCTGAAGGGTGGGGATGTAAAAGAACCTAGAGTAGCGGTGGTATAGCTCTGTGGTACCAGCATTCAGGAAGATGAGGCAGGAAGACGATGAGTTCGAGGCCAACCAGTGCTATAGCGGGGGAAACCTGTTTGAAAAATTTAAAAACTAAATAAAATGAGATTTAAAAAAAAAAGATTTTGAACTATAGAATAGTTATGTGTGCTGCTTTTAGATATAGCTAAGCATACTTCTTCAGCATAGTTTTATTTTAATGTTTAATATGTATTATTTTATGTGTATGAGTGTTTTGCCTGCATGTATGTATATCTGAGCACCACATATGTGCCTGGTGTCCTTGGAGGTCAGAAGAGGGTGTAGGGTCTCCTGGGACTGGAGTTACATACAGTTTGTGAGCCTCCGTGTGGGTGCTGGGAACTGAGCCCAGGTCCTCTGCAAGAACAAGTTCTCTTAACCATTTCTCCAACCTATTGCAGAGTTTTTAAAGGTCTCGATGTGTACACATGGAAAAGCAAACAGAAGTATAAATTTAAGGCTTTGGGGTTAACTAGTTCTTTCATACCCTTTCCTTAACCCTTGCCAAGTGATCTGCAATGAAGTCATGGCACCAGTTACTCTAAACCAGTGGTTCTCAACCTTCCTAATGCTGTGGCCCTTTAATACAGTTCCCCATATTATGATGACCCCCAACCATAACATTATTTTTGTTGCTATTTCATAAATGTAATTCTGCTACTGTTATGAATTGTAATGGAAATATCTAGTATGCAAATGATCTTAGTCAACCTCTGTGAAGAGGTATTTGACCCCCAAAGGGGTCATGACCCACAGGTTGAGAACTGCTGCTCTAAAGTCTTCTGTTGAAAGCTAGTTGCATCCACATAGTTGTTGATGTGCATCTCGGGTGAGATGAGCCGTTGTGTTGCTGTTTCCTCTGGATTGACTCTTAAGGAGAAATGGCTCAGCAGGTAAGAGCACTTGTTGCTCTTGCAGAGGACACAGGTTCAGTTCCCAGCACTGACAAACAGCTCACAATCATCTGTAACTACTCTTTATCTCCAATATCAGAGGATCCAACACCCTCTGAGGGCACAGCATGCGTGTAGTACACATACATGCAGGCAGAACACCCATATACATAGAATAAATCTTAAAGGAGAAAAGATAGGAATGACATAATTATATTATACTATATTATAGTCTTAAAAGCAAAAGAAATTTTAAAAACTCTGGAAGCTCACGATACTTACAAGACTCACAAGGCCCCTCCCTGAGGGACCTCCCTGAGGGACCCCACTGGTGCAAGTTCTTGAGTCATCATCACTCCTGCCGGGGTGAGCTGTTTGGTGATGCAGCTGCTTGAGTCACTCATGCTCCTGTAAGTATTGCCAATAAAATTGTTGGTGCACCAAGCTGGATAGAATCATTTATTTGTGCTGTTATTGACCCTCAGTCTGGGGTAAACAGAAATACTTTTCCCAGGAGAAGCCTCACGGGAGCCCTACCTTGAACTTGACACATTCTTCCATGGAAATTATATGTTTCCCTTTTATTTGTTTGACTTTCAAATAGGCAGTTCCTTTAGAAAAAATATTTATTTTGAAACATTCTCTGACTCTGCAGCCCTGGCTGGCTTGGAACCACTATTTAGATCGGACTAGTTCCAAACTCAGAGGTCAACCAGCCTCTGCCTCATGAGTGCTGGAATTTAAGGTGTGCCACACCATGCTGGGTTAAGTAGTTTATTTTTATGACATTTCAATAATCACTCAGTTGAAGTCTAGGAATGACCTTGAAAAGGATTAGCCTGGGAGAAGCTTTGACAATGTTAAATCACTAAAGAGTACTCACAGGAAACATTCTTTTTGGGCTGTAGCAGGACCTCAGTGAGAATGCCTAGCCAGTTTGCACAAGGCTCTATCTAGGTTCTACTCCCAACACTAGTCGGAGGGAAGGGTAACACCCATGAAAATAAACCAGATGTCAAACAAACCCTTAATTAAAATAATTCCTGCCATGTATTTCTTGACAGCAAACATAGCGTATCCAGCACTCAGAGACCAATAAATATGTAATCTTATTTTAAAATGTGCTTTTGAATTCGAAGATTAGCATGTTTGAATTTGCAATCAAAACACTCACACATTTGTCCCCATCTAGATCAGATTTAGTATTGAGGGGACAAATACTCCTCGGACCTTGGGGCCTGCTTGGGTGTAACTGCCCCTGCCCAGTGTTGGGGCATCATAGCGTTATAGAGGAATAGGCCTGTGAGAAAGCTAGGAAGGGTCTATTATTTCAGGGGTCTATATGAAGGGATCACATTCAGAAGCCTGTGTGGTCAGGATGGAATGTAGAAAGAATGTTGGGAATGTTGGTGCACACCTTTAATCTCAGTATTCAGAAGGCAGTGATGGTCCATGCCTTTAATGCCTAAGACAGAAACAGAATGTGGAAGCAAAAGTAAGAGGTGGAGCTCAGAAGGAGTCAGTGTCAGAGAGAAAGTGATGTCTAAGAAGAGTCAGACTGAAGAGCAGGCAAAGTGACGAATCAGAGGAAGAGTTAGCAGAGTGACTCAGAGTAAGGACACGCCCAATTCACATGATAGAAAGATAGACTCTCAGTTCAGTTACAAGAATCAGTTACAGAAGAGTCAGTTCCAGCAGGCAGTATGAGGCAAGCAGTCTGAAGCAGGCAGAGCAGGGATAAGACAAAGAGACAATGAAGTGGTTGACTGAGACAGTACGGAGCAGTGAGAGCTCAGGGAGAGATAAAGAGACACAGAGGCAGCTCGGCCCATAGCAGTCAGTATCAGATGGGAAGAGTGCGTCAGTTTGAAGCCAATCAGAGCAGTTCAGTCTGAGGTAGTCAGAGATCAGCCAGAGTGAGCCAAGTCAGAAAAGTTCAGACAGAAACAGCTGGCTCAGGAGGTCAGTTTAAACCAGTCAGTTCAGAGAAGAGTTTGAGCCAGAACAGTGAATGAGTTGAATCAGAAAAGTCAGAGTTCAGAAGGAGCTAGTCAGAGTGGCTCAGTCAACAGTAAGGTTTAGATGTTCTAGATTGTGTGGAGACTGAGGCTGAAGCCATCCAATTCTAGGCTTAAGAGTAGATTGTATGGAAGCCAAAAAGTTCCAGGGCTCCAGAACTATGGACCGGTGATTTAATTAGCCAAAGAATAATCAGCTTTTACCCTGAATCAGCATCTACATCTGGTGAATCAACATCTACATCATAGGCTTCAGTTTCCTGCTGGCATCAATTGTCCCATATGCTCTCCAGTCTGCGTCTGCACACTGGACCTATCTTTCCTACACTCCTTTTTTTGCCTTCTGGGTTCTGGGAGATATCTTCCCACAGCAGAGTTACTTACCCATGAGGAGCTCTATAGTCTTCTGTGAATTTGTCTTCAGGCCTGTAGGCATAGAGACTTATCAATAGCTAATCTAACTGCTTAATATACACACTGCAAGTAGGACCACAGGTGAAGCTTCAAGCTCTTTTGTTTTCCCAAGAAAACCAGACAGTTATGCTTCTACTTCCCAACTCCCCTCCAGTGCAAGAAAAAAAGTAAATTGAATAGAAAAAAATTATATAATGGCCTCCAAAGAAGCAGTAAAGGGCTTTGATAAAATTAAATGCCTTTGGCATCATCTATGTAGGAAATCTAACAACTGGATTGTCAGAATAACTTGTCAGAATGAAATTAAAAGAATTTTGCAAGATCTAGGTGGAAACTCATGTACAAAACTATTTTGTAAGCCAGGCATGTTGGCACACACTTGTAGTCCCAGCACTTGGGAGCTACAGGAAGATGAGGGGCTCAAGGAATTCAGCTACTTAGTAAGTTTGGGGCCAGCCTAGGATACAAGAGACCCTGTCTCAAAAGTTTGTTTTGTTTTTGAGACATTAGTTTACTCCCACTCCTAAAAGAAGAAAGAAAGATTCAGTGATATGTAGTTTTGAATGAGAATGACCCCCATAGACTCATATATTTGAATACTTGGTACCCTGCTGGTGGAACTGTTTGGGAAGGATTAGGAGGTGTGGCCTTGTTGGAGGAGTTGTGTCACTGGAGGCCAAGCTTTGAGGATTCAAAAGCTCATGCCATTTCCATTCTGCACTTCCTTTTTGTGGATCAGGACTAATGCTCTCAGTCACAGCTCCAGCACCATGCCTGCCTGCCTGCTGCCATGCCACGCACCTTGATGATCATGGACTCACCCTATGAAAATAATGAAAACGAATGGACTGACTTTCAGGTCCACAAAGGGCCAGTGGATCATGATCCTCAGCTGGTCATGTTCTCATGGATCCACTGGGTTATTTGTGCCAGCAAGTAAGTCCTCATTTGGACCCTGAGAAGATCAAAGCGTTACAGTGCTTCATTACCTTTTCCAAGAAACTTCTAGTAATGATAGGAATCTCTATCAGTTCTGGAATACCAGATCACAAATCAGAAAAGGTGTGACTTTATGCCCACATTGACTGGAGACCCACCAAGCATGTCGATTTCTTATGCAGTGCTCCAACCCGCCAGTGGTACTGAACCAGAAGGTTTCTCGTTCGCCTCACTTCTCTCGCCAACCCAACCCAGCATAGCACACCTGGCATTGTGCAGCTGGGAGAAATTTTGGAAGCTGCTGGTTGGTGACTCAACATGTGGATGCTTTGCATTCCAAGGCGGGGAACCAGCGGCATGACGGAGCTCAAGCTCCGCGGAGTCTTGTGCTTGAACTGTGGGGAGCAGACTCCCCAAGAGGGTGCTTCAGGCCCACATCCGAGTCCTGGACCTAGCTGGAGCACTGAGGCGCAGAGCATGGCTACTAAAGGAGATGTGTTCCTCACTGAGGAGCAGGTCCAAAGCTTTCTTGGTTCCATCCTGTTATCGACAGGGCGGCCCTCTAAAGCCAGATGTCGTGTTCTTTGGGGACACAGTGAACCACGACAAAGGCTGACTTTGTGCATAGGTGTATGAAAGAAGCTGACTCCCTGCTGGTGGTGGGATCCTCCCTGCAGTGGACTCCTGTTACAAGTTCATCCTCACAGTTCCCTGGAGAGCCTACATTTTATACTGACACAAATAAATTAAGAATGGCAGGCTACAAGTCAGAAAGAAAATAAGTAAAGTCAGTCAAAGCCCATATGCTTCATTTAAAAAATCAGAGTTGTGTGCTAGTCTTATGGTATCGTTAGACTTTCCTCTTAAATCATCACTGATTCTCAGTATGCTGAAAGGGTTGTTTTACATAAATAAACTGTGAATTTATTCCTGATAATTCAGGATTATCATCGTTATTTATGCAACGGCAACAAGCAATTCAAGATAGAAATTGTCCATTATATATTATTCATATTAGATATCACACAGGGTTGCCAGGCCTATTGACACAAGGTAATGATGAAATCGATCAGTTATTAATAGGAAATGTGTTAGAAGGCTCAAAATTTCATGAAAAATGCCGTGTAAACAGCAAAAATTTAAAAAGGAACTTCTCTATTATGTGGTGACAAGTCAAGGAAATTATAAAAAAAAAAATGTCTAACGTGTTCCTTGTATAATTATGTCCTGTTGTCTGCTGGAAGTAACCCTAAGAGTACTCAAAGAGGGGAAAACTGGCAGATGGATGTTTTCCATGTTGCAGAATTTGGAAGTTTGTACATCATACTATCAATACATATTCAGGATTTTAGTGGGCTTCTTCCTTGAGTTCTGAAAGGGTTGATTCTTAAATTAAACATTACTAGAAGTAATGGCTATTATGGGAATACATTTACAAATCAAGACTGACAGTGCCCCTGCATATTTCTCCAGTAAAATGAAAAAAAAATTGCATACTATGGCATAAAACATACCACACAATCCTACAGGACAAGCAGTTATAGAAAGATCTAATCGGATGTTAAAGGTAATGCTTGCAAGACAAAAATGAATAACAAAGACCCTCCCCCCGGAAACAGACTGCATAGTGGTCTACTAACTTTAGATATTCTGAATGTTAGTGAGACAGGAACAACAGTGGCTGAGAGACATTGGACAATAGAAAGAATTGCAGAGTTAATCCATATATTATAAAGACATTAACATCTGGATGGAAATCAGAACATATATTGCACTGGGGCAGGGGGTATGCCTATATTTTTAGTGGAAATGAGAGCATAAAGACAAACCATGAACTGTCCCACACATGTGGTCAAGAAAGGATTAATATTGTGAAGAGCCAGCAAGATGACTTGGCTTATAAAGGTGCCTGCTGTCAAGCCTGATGACCTAAGTTCAATACCCAGGGCCCACATGGTGGAAGGCGAGAACTGGCTCCTACAAGTTGTCCTCTGACATGGGTCACACCAACACACCCACACACTCACACCCACACTCACACACTAAATCATAATACAATGCATGAAGAACTTTTAAGAATCAGTAAGGAATGTGGGTGAGAGAACAGAGGAAAATGAATTTAACAGAACAGAAAGCAAAAAAACATTGCTCAAAGCTCTTTTACAACACAAGGAATCTATTGAAAAAATAGATTATTCAAATGACAGGAATTGAAAGCCAAATATGGGACAGGGAGGACACTGTCCCTCAGTTGGGAGGCCTCCTCCTCAGGTAGGAGGCAATAGAAATTCAGCACCACTTCACCTAGTGACAGGAGAGCCAGAGAGTGCCTGGCCTGCAGGAGCTGGAGCCCGAACTACAGCAGGTGGGAGCTGAGGCAGAGAAAGGAAGAGGGACATATTTCTGATTGTTCCCCTACACCCTTTTCTCTCCTGTGTCTCCCATCAGACTGAAACCAGCTCAGGTAGGAGCCTGGAAGACGGACTAGAGAGCCTGCCCAAGGAGCGCAGGGCAGGATAATCCAGATGAGTGGATCTAATAGCCAACAGGTGTGGGCTAATGCAAGTGGCCTGGGGTGATGTGGGAAACATACTTTTGTTATTTATCAAGGGCATTGCGTTGGGCAACTTTTTTTTGTTGTAAAGTGGAAAGTGTAAAATGGAAAAGTTTATTTGGTTCATGGTTTCAGTGGTTTCCACAGTGGATCACAGTGGGAGCACATAGCAGAGGAGACCTGCTTACGTCAAGATGGCCAGGAAGGAGAGAGGGGGAGAGAGAGAGAGAGAGAGAGAGAGAGAGAGAGAGAGAGAGAGAGAGAGAATATATATCAATAATCCCTTCAAGGATTTGCTTGGAATGGCAATCTTCCAACTAGGCTCTGACTCCTAATGAGCCAAGGACCAGGCTTTCAATACACAGGTCTTTGGGAGAGAGTCATCCAAACTACACATAAACCTACAACACAACATGCTTTCAGAACCTCTCACTTCCAGAGTGAAGGTGTGAGAAGCTCTGTCATCCCCCTCATCCCTCTGCCACCATGAAGCAGTAGCAACCATGAAAATGTAAGAAAGCTGTAACAACTATTAAAAGTCTCCAGACCTTTGACAGAACCAATACAGTGCTGGGTGTGGCCCTGGAAGAGTGAGTAGGTTTGAAGATGAGCAGAGCAGTTCAGTCTGAGGCAGCAGCCAGAATCAGCCAAAGTCAGAAGAGTCCAGTCAGAAACAGTAAGCTGCCTCAGAAGATCAGTTTGAACCAGCATCTTAGAGGAGAGTTTGGTCCAGAACAGCAAATGAGTTGAACCAGAAGAGCCAGAGTTAGAAGGAGCGAGTCAGAGTGGCTCAGTCAGCAGCAATTCTCAAAGGTAGATTAGATTGTACAGAAGCTTAAATGTTCTAGATTGTAAAGAGGCAGAAGCCTTCCAGTTCTAGGTTTAAGATTAGACTGTATGGAGGCAGAAACCCTCTAGGGCTTCAGTACTAGGAGCTAGTGATTTAATAGACACAAGAAGAAACTGCCTTTGCCCTGAATATCAACATCTGGCACCTGGTGAATCTTCATCTACAGTCTATGACCAGTTCGAGAGTGTCTGCAGATGGAGGCATACAGTGCAAAATGCTTAACACAGGTTTTTTTTTTTGTTTTGTTTTGTTTTGTTTTTTAATGATAAAAATACGAGCAGGATTTTCCAGACTTGGAGAGGCAGAAACGAAGGGAGGCCAAAGGTATAAGGCAAAAAAGGCCTATCCTATCTCAGGAATTGTAAAGATACAAGTTTGAAGGCCCAGCAGAAACAGTGGGCATTCCGGCTTTGGGCAAGGTTTCCAGCCAGAGCAGAACCTTCAGAAAGATTAAAGTAAACTGGGAGTTTTATAGGGGAGGAGCCTCGGACCACACTACCATTCCATCTTATGGAGTTATCTAAAAAGGTTTAAATATTAAAATTGAAAGTTCTAAATTTGGGCCCGCAATGGGCATTTGTTTGATGTACACTAAAGCCAGGTTTGCGCTGAGAAACAAAGGAGGGCTGCCCGTTCCGATCTCCCTAATTCGATCTCCTTTAAGTTAACCAGCAAACAGGCTCTAGGAGTGGTTTTTGGCACAGAAGATTTGAAACCCATAGTGGGTGTGGGACGCAGGCAATAACTAGGAACAAATCCAGCCACCTGGGGTGCCCCCCAAAGTCCCCAGATTTGACCAAACAGGTCTGGAAAGTAAGGGGTGCGTCTTCGACTCCTACAAATTTCAGTTCTTAAGATCACAGGGCCAGTGGAAGGTTCGTGGACTAATGGAGTGATGGCCCAGTAGAAAATTCCAGGAACTCTCAACCAACTGCTTGGTTCTCAGCCAGGGGAAACAGCTTAGAACTTTCTACCAAGTGATCTTAAGCCGATAGGGGTTCTTGAGAATTCCCCAGACCTAACCAGAGTGCCTCTGAGTTAGTTACCTTGTCCCAGCTTTTTTGTTTTTGTTTGTTTGTCGAGACAGGGTTTCCCTGTTGTAACTCTGGCTGTCCTGGAACTCACTCTGTAGACCAGGCTGGCCTCGAACTCACAGAGATCTGCCTGCCTCTGCCTCCTGAGTGTGGGGATTAAAGGTGTGTGCCACCACCACCCGGCATCCCCGCATTCTTGGTATGTTGCATATGTGTCCTGGTCAAGGTGGCTAGAGTGTTAGGTAAGGACATAGAGGGAAAGAAAAGGCTGCTTGAGAGAAACAGGTGGCCCTGCCAAGCCCTCAGGTCCCAGAGAAAAGGTCTGGGGCCACCTGCTAAGGGTGCCATCCCGGGTTTTGGGCACCATTGCTATATTTCTGTGGGGACTTAAAGGAGAGATGGAAAGGCAGAGATGAGTCTGACCGTGTTTATAGGCAGACTGAGGTTTGTAGGCGAGGGGACACGGTCTCACCCACATGTCCCACGTCAGTCAAGTAGCCAGATGAGAAAATCCCTGAGGAAGAAGGCTGTAACTTTTATGGAGGCTGAGATGACTACCACACATATATTATATTCCCTCCTGTAGTCTCTCCTAGTGGCAAGGGAAGTTGGGAAATGTAGTCTTTCAGCTGGAAATTATCACTAACAGTCTAGGGAGCTGGGGAGGGATCAGTATAGATAATTGGTGTGCTACAACATCTAATCTAAGTGTGTCCAATCTTATCTATCTATCTATCTATCTATCTATCTATCTATCTATCTATCTATCATCTATCGTCCATCCATCCACCTATCTATCTTTATTGGGCAGGGTATCACTGTGTAGCTCTGGCTGTCCTAGAACTCACTATGTAGACGAAGCTGGTCTTGAACTCACAGAGATCCACCTGCTTCTGCCTCTCGAGTGCTGGGATTAAAAGCCTGTGTCACTACACTCAACTTCAAACTTTTGGAACTGTAACCTAACATTACCATGTGCAGAGTTCATGTTCCAAAATTGAGCAATCAAGTTCAAAAGAAAAACACAGAAAAATCTCATCATCTTCTCAGTATATTTATTATTTGTCCTGGTTTGCACTCATAGCTATCCTGGGATGTTAGAAAAGTGAAGGCATTCAAAGAAGCAGGACAAGAAGAACCCATACAGAGAATTGGCTAACGAAAGAAACTGTGAGCGAGAGGCCTTCAAGCAAACCACTTCAAAGGCTCTGAGAAAACCATAAAAGAAGGTAGGAATATTGACAACATTGCATCAGAGGGTATCTAGGAAGGGACAGGAATTATAAAAGACACAGAGGGAATTTCTAGAGGAGAGAAGCTCGTAGCACAAATGCAAAATGCACTAAGGAGGCTCCATAGTGGATCTGAGGTGGTAGAAGAAAACATTATCCCAGATAGTTTAGCAGAGGTGATGCAATTCAAAGAAGAGAAACATTTAAACAAATATAAACAAATAGATACAAGTGGGATTGTACATAGATGGGAAGGCAGCCATCCACGAGTCAAGGAGAAAGATCAGGAGCATCATCCCTCACAGCCTCTAAAAGCCATTAGCCCTGCTAACCGTGTCTCAGCTTGAATTGGATGACGGTACGTATTGTAACAGACCCCCAGATCTTGCCACAACTGACTCCACAGTGGAAGTGCCATCAGGCAGTGAGACTCAGCACGTTGTCAGCACCATCTGCCAAAATGAGAACAAAGGCTTAATCCATCAAAGTCCACAGTTCTAGGAGAGTCTCTAAGTGTCCTAACCTTGTCTTTTGGCTTTTGTAGTTCTATTTCTAGCTAACTGTTCTCTTTTACTGGAGCGTGTCAACCCAGAGTATAAGTTTTTGTGCTTAAAACCTCACCCTGGGAAATGCTCGTGGCTAGACTAGGATCCCGAACACCCAGTGTAGTCACCGGCTGCCTAATGAAGACTTTCTATTCGTTACAATCTATTGGCTTAAACCCAGGTCCAAGTAGTCTTTCTTCTCTTATGCCACAACAATATTTGTTATTTAAATTGTGCAAATTGTGGATCTGCCTTAGAAAACCAACACCACACACCCGTGACACATCTAACCAGGTTCAGCCAGTTCCAGTGCGACTTTGAAGTGATGTCACAGTGAGTAAGAAATGCTTCTCGAGATGAATCGTGCAGGAAACCTGGTGAGCATCCTGCCCCACCTATCTCTATCTGGAAAACAAAGATTAGACATCTTTTATAGGAGAAGAAAGTCCTTGTGTGGGAAACTGCAGAGAGAGCAGAGTGGAGAAAAAAAATCATTATATTCTCCATATGCATTTCTTCCTGTCATTCCTATAGGAACCGGAGACCCAGACACAGACACAAGAAGGTTCTAGAGGTACAATTTTGCCTCCTACTCTAGTAGACAATGTGGAGACTGTGGCCTGCCACTTCCTTTTGCTGAGAGTAGACAGATATCTTTCCCTGCTGCTCTGCTCTAAAAAAAAAAAAAAAGAAAGAAAGAAAGAAAGAAAGAAAGAAAGAAAGAAACCCTCCCATGCATTTTTAGCATATACAGGAAGCAACGTTTATGTGTTGATCCTATCTTCTCATTTACACACAGGCTAGCAGAGAAGAGGAATTGAACTTGCTGTGGAATGCTCAGCAGAGTCTTGGAGAACATCTTCAGGCTGCAAGCTTACACTTCTAAGTCTAAATACATTGTGTCATTAGATAGAACTTTGGGTTTTCTTTTTGTTTGTTTTTAATCGGATGTTAATTCCAATAATGTGAGGAGAAAGACCACTGACCCAAATCATTGTGGCCAAATTAATTAAAGCAAACAATTAATTAAAGATCTTTAAATTCACATATGTGGCTGGTTTACCCTAAGGTGGGTCTCAAGAGGTCAGCAGCATTGGACACGAAGAAGACAAGGTTTTATAGCTCAGGGTAGAGGGTTTCTAAATGGGGGGGTTGGTGGCAGGGTTACAGGAGCAGAACGTAAACATCACAAGTTAGTCATAAAGACCTCTGGAAACAAAGACAGGATTAGAAGGTGGTCATACCAACCATTTGAAACAAAGGCAGAGTTGCAAAATGGTTATAATAACCTTTGAAACAAAGACATGGTTGCCATTTCCTAGAACAGGCAGTACAGAGCCATTTGCACTTAAGGTTACAGGTGGGGCATAGTCCAATCCTTGAGAAACAGAGGTTTAATCATAAACAGGAATGAAACTAGTTTGTCTTCACTACAGGATGGCTTTCAGGCCCGAGATGGAGGCAGGCTGCTCATCACAGAGGCTTCCCAAATTATGAGCATTGGGAACTACGCAGTGAGACATTCTAGTTGTCTTACTCTGTTGGGGTGGTATAACAAATGTCATGAATGAAGTGGTCCACAGTCAGTCAACGTTTATTTTTTGTGATTCTGGAAGGTGGAAAGTCTAGCTGGCAGCCAGAGCCTGGTGAAGACTTGCTTCCCATGCTCTCTGGGTCTATTTTGTCCTTCCTTTGTAGTTGTGTGTGCCTGAAGTTTGTTGTTGCTTTCGTTTGTGGTTGAGAAAGGCTATTACCCCACAGCACAGTTGACCTTAAACTCCAGTAATACCTCAGCTCCCTCAGTGCAGGGGATTGCAGGTGTGCTGGCTCTGGGACCTCTTTCATGGGACATTAATCCCTCCAATCAGAATGAGAGTGTGATAGTCGTCACCTCTGAAAATGACTTCTTCTTTTTCCCTCTCTTTTAAACGGAGGCAGTTGTTAATTTTAAACTTAAAAACTTCTACTTTGGTCTGGCTCCCCTACACACACCCTCCCCCCTCCAAAAAAAAAAACCTGTTAAAATGTAATTATAGTGATTTAAGTATTCAAATTGGCTGGGTTTGGAAGCAGAAGGAGTAAGAGATAGTAATAGATAATAGAAGCTAATGAGGAACTGTGTGTTCTACTTTTAGTTTCTGTTTTAAATAGGTAACAGAATTTCTGTTCAGGATGATAAAAATTTCGGGGAAATAAATAAATAAATAGTGGCTGGTACACATGTTGTAAATATGCTTAATAGCACCAAATTATAGTGGTTTTTTGTTTGTTTGTTTGTTTTTTTGTTTTATTTCATTTTGAGGCAGGATCTCTCTATGTAGCCCTGGCTGTCCTGGAACTCACTATATAGACCAGACTGGCCTCAAACTCACAGAGATCAGCCTGCCTCTGCCTTCTGAGTGCTGGGATTAAAGGCGTGCGCCACCACACTGAACTGTAGTCTTAAAAATGATTAGAATGGCAACATCTCATCAATCATTGCTTAAGAAAATGCCCTACAACAAGGTCTCATGGAAGAATTTTTTCCGATTGAGGTTCCTTCCTTTCAAATAACTTTAGCTTGTGTTGAGGTGACATAAAACTAGCCAGCACAGTAGTTATCTGAGAAATGCAAGTTTCAGATACAATGGAATGCCAAACAGCTATATTGGGGTTAAAAGAAACTGAAGATCACATGGTGGGTGGACATGTCAAGCTGCATAGGCACAGAAACCTGCTGCCCGTGGGTAGGACTACATTTTTTTTTTTTTTGGTTTCTTTATTGTAACTCTGGCTGTCCTGGAATTCACTATGTAGACCAGGCTGGCCTCGAGCTCACAGAGAATACACTGGGTATACTGGGTAGGCAGATGACAGCAGAATGGGACCCTTTGTTGGAGGCGTCAGTTGCTATCTGATAACTTAGCTTCGGGGTTTGTGGAAGCTGGGGATCTGTTCGTACATTCCAGAAAAACCTACCTAGCAGTTATAGAGTGTTAGATCGTAGAGATAGATGATGAACGGTTACTGGGGCCTAATTACAACCAAAGACACATTGTAATTAGGCTCCTAATTGTAATTAGGACTAGCAACATCTAACTTCATGATCATTGAAGTTCTAATCTGTTAACCAGCCTCTGTAGAAGAGTCAATGTAGGGTACAGTTTTGTTTTGGAAACTTTTGTTCACATATATGAAGAGCTTTGTCATTTTATAACTGTTACAAGGATATGCCACAGTTTATTTAACCAATTCCAGATTGATGGATGATGTGATTTATTTTTTTTTACAGTTTCTAAATTCTCAATTTATTTTTAGATTTATTTTATTGTTTTACGTGTATGAGTGTTTTACCTGTGTGTGTTTTGCCTGTCTGTGTTCCACATGCATGACTGGTGCCCTCAGAGGCCAGATCCCCTGAGACTGGAGATACAGATGGTTGGGAGCCACCACGTGGGTACTGGTAATCGAACCTGGGCCCCCTGGAAGATCAGTTAAGTCCTCTTAACCACAGAGCCATCTCTCCAGCCCCTGATGGTAGAAATTTTAATAGATTTATTTTTATGACATTGAAGGTGATGAAATGCTTTCCTGTTTGGTTGGCTAATGGCTCTGAGTAAATGTCGTTCCTGGCCTGTGTTTAAATTTTTGTTTTAATAGTATTTCATGCTGGCCTTGAACTCATCACTGTGGCTGAGGATGACTTTGAACATTATGGGCATGTACTACCACACTCACAGGGATGCTAGGGATCGAACCCGGGGCCTCAGGCATGCCAGGCAATTATTCTACCAAGTGACCAACAGCCCCAGTCCCTGATGTCAGGTAGGTTCCTTCGTTCCTTCATTCGTTCGTTCCTTCCCTCATTCCTTCCTTCCTTCCTTCCTTTCTTTCTCTTCCTTCCTTTCTTTCTTTCTCTCTCTTTCTTTCTTTCCCTTCCTTCCTTCTTTCCTTCTTTCCTTTCTTCCTTCATTTCTCTCTCTCACTCTCCCTTCCTCCCTTCCTTCCTTCCTTCCTTCCTTCCTTCCTTCCTTCCTTCCTTCCTTCCTTCCTAAATGATTTATTTAATTTTATGTGCATTGGTGTGAGGGTGTTAGTTCCCCTGGAACTGGAGTTATAGACAGTTGTGAGCTGCCACATGAGTGCTAGGGGATTGAACCCAGGTCCTCTGGAAGAGTAGCAGGTGTTCTTAACTGCTGGTCCCCTTCTCCAGCCCTGTGCCAGGCTTCTTATTTCTTCCCTTTACACTCCCCATTCTTTTTGTTGCTACAGTGACAGGGAGCAAGAAGTTTGGGGCCTTTACTTTCAGAGTCGCTGTGCTGGCTAGTTTTGTGTCAACTTGACACAGGCTAGAGCCATTGGAATGGAGGGAGCCTCAAGTGAGAAAACGCCTTGGTAAGATCAGACTGTAGGTAACCTGTAGGGTATTTTCTTAATTAGTGACTGATGGGGGAGGGCCCAGCCCACTGTGGTAGGGCCATGCCTGGGCTGGTGGTCCTGAGTTCTATAAGAAAGCAGGCTGCACAAGCCAGTAAGCCACACTCCTCCATGACCTCTGCATCAGCTCCTGCCTCCAGGTTCCTGTCCCAAGTTCCCTCAGTGATGAACAGTGCTATGGGAGGGTGAGCCACAAACCGTTTCCTCCTCAAGTTGCATTTGATCATGGTGTTTCACTACAGCGATAGTTCACCCTCACTCAGTCAAAAAAGTGTCCCTTACTAGTGCTTTAGCGGAGGTTCACGCAGAGATCTTGTTAGAATACAGATTTCTGCGCAGACGGTGGGCTGAGATTCTAGATTCTGGAGCTGCTCCCCGGGGATAAAGGCTGCTGTGAAGTCACAACTTCCGGGGACTTAGGGCTTTTCTCTGGAAGAAAGCGTCCACATGACTCACCAAGCTGTTTTGTTTAAGTTGACAATAGCTGTCACTGTCCCTGATGAGTTGTTACCTGTCAGAACATTCCTTTAAAAACAAGGTTGGTAAATCAGCTTATTAACACACCTCGTTAGTCATCTGTGTGGATGACTTTGTCTTCTCTCCCTGGCTCCAAAGCTGGAAGCAGTTTGCTTAATAATCTCAGAATGTCTGTGTCAGCAAGTCACTGGAAAGCTTAGAGCAACAGGTTTTTGTTTCTTTTTTCTCTTTCTTTCTCTATTTCTTTTTTGTTTTCTTTCTTTCTTTTTTTTTTTCTTTTTCTTGAAGTTGTTCCAGGTCTTTGTATGAATGGGAACTCCTCACGTTGCCTGGATGTCTTTCTTCTATCTTTCAAAGCTACTGCTGCAGGGTGGCTTCCTGATCAACTTGTTCCTGGGCGGGGGAGGGGAATGCAAAGGGCAGTGAGTCAGGAATGGAGGGAACTCCCACACAGTGTGACTTCGAGAAAGCTCCTCAGCACATTTCCGAATGGTTTGCTGGCTTACTTGAGAAATTTTAAAATGATATTTCTTTATATATTCTTGGACAATTTCATACAAACGGACAATGTATCTTGGTCACATTGTGGTGTTCATTAAACATTTTATTACCTATTTTTATGCGTATGGGTGGTTTGCTCAAATGTATGTCTGTATGCCATGTGCTCCAATGCTTAGTGCCCACAGAGTCCAGAAGATCCCCTGGGACTAGAGTTACAGATGGTTATGAGCTGCCATGTGGGTGCTGGGAATTGAACCCCGGTCCTCTGGAAGATCAGTCAGTTCTCTTAACCACTGAACTATCTCTTCAGCCCCTTGAAATCTTTTTTACAAATGAGGATATTGAACCTGAGATTTTAAGCCGCCTCAAGGGCGATAGCATTCTCAGGGGTGGGTGTGTGTGTGTGTGTGTGTGTGTGTGTGTGTGTGTGTCCCTGTACACATCACTGACACCTCAGGGATGAAAAAGGGTTTGGAAGTAATCTGAATCATCTCCCAGGTCCTTTACCATTTCCCAAGTTCTTTTTGGTCTAGGATTTTGAGAGATGATACATCTAAGATGGCCTGAAAATAAATTTCCCAGGAGTCTAGAACACCTATATGAGTAATTTGTGTGTGTGTGTGTGTGTGTGTGTGTGTGTTTAAACACACGTAGGTAGGGACTAGGATGAACCCATGTAGCATTTGGACACTGCCACAGGGTGGCCTGCTCCTGGAGTTGCTATGGGCCTGTATCGCTGTGTAACCTTTCTGTCCTCACACACTGTTCTTGCTGTGCTCTGGGCTGCAAAACATTCAGCTTTCATTGTCCTCTGGCAAAAGCTCAGTACACTGAGTTTTCCCGGGGCTCAGAGGATAGGTGGCGGATGTGATCGCAGCGGGCAGATGTGATTCCAGCGCGCAGATGTGGTCGCAGCGCCTGGGGTCATAGAAACTAGTCCTTTAAAGAGCAAGTGCTTCTGAGTTTGCTCCAACCCAGCAGAGGTTGGAGCAAACTTGGCCTTCATTGGTCTCTCAACACAGAAGGTACACCCTGAGTTTCCCATTTCCAGGGCCAATTTACCATTTCATTGCTTCTTTACAGACTCAGATCAGTTAGAACCTGGCACAGGGAAAAGGAATCAAAAACACTGAAGAGGA
Source organism: Cricetomys ansorgei (assembly GCA_026225945.1). Classification (NCBI taxonomy): domain Eukaryota; kingdom Metazoa; phylum Chordata; class Mammalia; order Rodentia; family Nesomyidae; genus Cricetomys; species Cricetomys ansorgei. The sequence continues at coordinate 14,867,370 of JAMJFZ010000116.1, read as the reverse complement.
GCCAATGAGATGGTTCAGTGGGCAAAGGTCCTCCAACCTCCACACATGAATGAACTATCCCCCCATTATGCACTGGCTCAGTTGAGTGACACACACACACACACACACACACACACACACACACACACACCACCACCACCACCACCAAAAAAACACACAAAAAACCAAGAAATGTTGAGGGCCAGTGAGATGGTTCAGCAGGTCAAAGGCACTTGCTGCATACACCTGACCCTGAGATAAATCCCTGGACCCCATTTAAGGTAGAGACCTGACTCTAAAGCTGTCTTCTGACCACCACACCAAAGGTCACCCTTGACTAAATGTTGAATTTGAGGCCAGGATGGGATACATGATACCCCCATCCCAGAAAAAAACAAAGTTCAAATCTACCCAGCTACATTTATACGAATGATAGTTCTAAAGTGCATTTTGATTTGGAGAGCTGGGGCCTTGTGCATATCACTGAGCTGTGCCTCTAGAACTCTTATTTTATGACAGTTCCACCAATGTGCCCAGGCTGGCCTGGAATTCAGTCTGTAGCCGAGATGGGCTTTGAACTTATGAATGATCATCTTCACACCAGCCTCCCAAGGAGCTGGGATCACAGACTGTGTCAGCAGTCCTGGCTTGAAGCTCATCCTTGGTTTGTGTTTCCTTCCTAATGAAATCTGTTCTTCTAGCTCTGACACCCACCACTTTGGTTTTGTCTTCTTATACTCTCTGATTTTGTCTGAGATGATGCATGGAACCTAGCAAGTTTGGGTGCACTTTGCAGTGAGCTGACCATCCACGACAGGCCCTGCAGGAGGGTTTCGGAAATTAACCTGGGGAGCTAATGTAGGGTAGGCTTTGTTTTTGGTATTGGGGATGGAAACCAGAAACCAAACCCTTTACATGCTAAACATGGGCTCTGCACATGCCTGTTGGCATTTTGAGAAACATCTTTCTGTGTATTCCAAGCTGGCTTCAAACTCATGCCGTAATCCCAGGAAGCTAATTCAGGATTACTTTGAGTCCAAGGTTAAACTAGGCTTCCTAGTGAGTTTCAGGATAATGTGGGCTACAGAGTGAGACCCTTAAAATAAACAAAGTGACATTGAAACTAGTCATGGTGGCAAGCACATTTAGTCCCAGCATTCAGAAGGCAGAGGCAGGCAGATCTATGTGAGTTCAAAGTCAGCCTAGTCTACAAAACAAGTTCCAGAATAGCCAAGGCTACACAGAAAAACTTGATGTAAAAGTTTATTTTTAGTTATATATAAAATTGTTTTATGCACTGTTGGGTGAGGGGCTGCCTAGGTCTTGGCATTTTGTATTGTCTGCAGGTGTTGGATTTATGTGGGGGATATTTGATTGTTCATAATCTTCATGTGCTATCAGTAGAACACCTGAGGAGTTCTACGTCAATAGAACACCTGAGCTCAGGTGCTTGGGGTTCCACTGACCAGCATTGCACTGGCCAGGATGGTGGTTCCCTTTGCTGAGGTCTGGTAGAGTTTGTACCTATGAAAGCACCTCCTTGTCATTCTTGTGAGCCACCCAGCATCATAACTACTACAGAAACCCTGTCTCGAGAAACAAAAACAAAACAAAAAGCCACCACTACATTGAAAGTCCATCTCACCCATCAAAATGGCATCAAGAGAAAAATAACAAATGTTGGCAAGATTGTGGAGGAAAAGGAACACACTGTTGGTGGGGATGTAGATTTGTAGATTAGGCAAGCCTCTGTGGAAACCAGCAGGGTGGGTACAGAGAGATAGCTCAGTGATTAGAGCACTGAGTGCTGTTCCAAGAGGACCTGTGTTGGATTCCTAGCATTCATATGGAGAGGCACAGCTTTCTGTAACTCATTTCCGGGAAACTGGTGCCCCCTTCTGGCCTCCATGGGCACATGGTACACAGATATACATGCAGGTAAAATACCCATACATACAAATAATTTTTTAAAATTGAAAATAGAGGGATGGAGAGATGGCTCAGTGACTAAAAGCACTGGCTGCTCTTCCCTGGTTCAATCCCCAGCACCCACATGGCAGCTCACAACTGTCTGTAACTCCAGTTCTAAGGGACCTGACACACTCACACCAATGCATATAAAAATAAAAATTAAGTAATTTAAAAACATTGAAAATAGAACTACCACATAATCTAGCAATACCACTCTGAGGGACACACCCGAGTCAGGTCACTATAGACACAGTGTTTGTCTCTCTTCCCAGCAGCCAATGAGCGGAATGGACCTGGTGCCCATCAATGGATGAATACAGAAATGTACATACACACAAAGGAGATTTTCTCAACAATAAAGGATGCAATTACATCCTTCTCAGGACAATGCATGGATCCAGAACTCATGTTAAGTGAAATAAACCAATCTCACAACCATGTTTTCTCTTTTGTGTGGAATCCAGGAAAAGGACAGGGAATTAAAAGGGGGACTCTAAGCATGTGGAAGGGAAATGGTGAAGGTGAGAGAGGGTAAGATTACTATGGGGATGAATACATCAATATGTAGTATATGTTTGGAAACATCAACATGAAACCTCTGTAATTTGTGACCTTGGACTCAGAAGTCAGCAAGCCTTTGATTTGTATGCTTTGGGGAAACTACTGCCAGAGCACTCCAGTACAAGCTGCCTCCAAGCCCAGCCCTTTTCCCAGTGCTGGGGATTGAACCCAGAACTTTGCAAACACATGCCAGTATGCAAGCATTCTACTGTAGAAGCTCATCCCCAAAGCTCCCAGCCTTCTCAGTCAATTCTACTGGTGTTCTGCATGGCTTGCTTTGAGTGACTATCTAGAATGACCATCCACATGGCATCTCACTGCTCCTTGCCTTTCTAGAATGCAGTATGGCACAGCAGAGCTTCCTGGATCCAGATCAGATCCCTGTCTAACACTGTGGACACGTTGCTTACTAAGGTTCAGCTAGCCCATGCAGAGTCGAACCTGTTTTGTATGGATGGTGGTTCTGTGCACCACAGAACAGTTATGTGTAAACTGGCTCAGGACAGTAGCTACTGAGATGGTGTCTGTTTGTGGTAGCTCCAAACTCTGGTCATGAAATAAAGAAACAGGTAGACCTGGTGACAACACATTTATTTCTGTGCCCTGTTGTGTGACTGGGAGGTGCTTTTTTTCACCTTCCAATAACTGATTAGGTCATAACAACGAAAATTCCAGAAGATAAACTAGTGGTTTATTGTTGCTCATGAGCATAGGTAAACAGACACATGGTACCACATAAAGAAATTTTAAACACTTCTAACCTTTTGGCAGTACGAACCACTAGACTTTGGCAATAGGCCTGACTGGATTACTAGGCTTCTAAAGGCTTGTGGCTTCCTTCAAACACAACAGGAAAAAGGTGGATTTGATGCTTGAGCTTCCGAAATATAACCATGATTCTTAGGAAATTGGGAAAGGCTAACATCACCCAAGCCTGCTCTAGTTATTATCTGTGTAAATACTGCTCCTCAAAGTGAGAGCACTGGGCGGCCACTCCAGCAGCAGTGGGTACTGTCAGTTTTGTAGACTTTGCTTTGTTGAAAAATCACTTCCTACAGATAGTAGGCTCTACACTTAAGTAGTTTTAGTTGAACCTTTTGTGCCCTAAAGGAACTCAAACAGATCCCCATCCAAAGCACTGAGCAGTAAATTCAGTTAGAGTCAGCCATTTCCAAGCAGCTGCATCATTTCTTGTGTCCCCTTTCAGGCCTCTCATTCCCGATTTCGTATCGTACATCGTCTACTTTCTGAGGGTTTGGTACGTGTAACAAACGGGTACTCACCACTAGAAGAGGATCTATGGCTGTGCTGATCACCAAGGATGAGACTTACATTAAATTAAAAGTCTATGCTGATGGAGAAGGACGAGGCAGGAGTTCTCAGATCCTAGAAAGTATTATGGCTGAGGAAGCAGAGAACTCAAATAAGGAAGCCAGCCCCAGAGAACTAACTCAGCATAGAACGCAGAACTAACCGGCTCACTAACAAGGGGCTGGGACGGCACACGGCATCTCTTTGGAGGTTAAAGTGCAGGCTACGGAATGCATACAAACAGTGCGTGAAACAGTGCAATCCCAAGGCGCCATCATTTTTGTTCATGACGCAGAGACTATTTTTTTATATGTCCATCTTCTCTAAAAAATCCAGCTGTAGTGACACCTTTTAGCTTATTTATTTAGGCATTAAACTCTTGTTTTACCCACTCTTGGGGCTACATAGAATATTTTAACATTTTAACACATAGAATATTAGCGCATACATCTTGAAACTACTAAATTAAGGCAAGCCCCTGTGAAGTTCAGTACTCCAAAAAATGTTTTACAAAAAAAGTTGATTCCAAACCAGTGGCTTTAGACCTGGGGCACCCCAACAGTCTTTACAACAGTAGGGTTACTGTTAACTGCCCCTGTTACCTCCAGGCTCTCTACATCAGAAGGGAAGTTTGATGAGCTTCTGTAACCAGGATGGGTGGAAACCAGGTGAGCAGTCTGTGCGGGAGGTGAGGAGGGCTCTGCGGGACAGGGGCCAGTCCTCTTCACCTCCCATCCATGTCTTCTCATGTTTGTATGCCTGTGTATAGTGTGAAGCACAGGCAAACTTATGCATGGGAATGACCCAAATAGAGGGTGGCTCTCTTCTCGGTGGGAATACTTTATGAAATGTGCTGTGAATCACCCACAGCACGTAAGGCTCTGCCAGGAAATGCGAGAGGCTGGCTAACTTTTCCCATGGTGTGTTTTAGTTGTTAAAATAATGTATGATCTAGAGAACTCTAAATGGCATTATGCCTTCCCAGTGTGAGCATCCAGCTCCCCAGTAACTGTCTTAATGAATGAGGAGGACAACTTCCTAACTCATGCCAGCTACTCCAAGTGAAGTGTAAGACAAGCGAGCTGTAGGCTTCATGCTCATGGTTACAGATCTCATGCACAGCAGGCGCAACTCCACCCGATGGGCTGGAGATGACAGGTGCATGCTGCAGACATCTTTCTTACCGTATGAAAGATGAAAGCCATGTGCTCACATTAGCTAATGGAAGACTAGAGATTACACTTAGGCTAGTTAAATGTAGTTTGAAAAGAAATTCGAGAAACTTTTAATTATTATTGAAGCAGTAAGTTGAGGCTTTTTTCTTTGATGCATAAGAATTATACTTTGAAAACATGTACTTCGATGCTTCATAAAGTCTTCCTTTACCAGAACAGCAGAATGATTAAGTCAAGTCTGAGTGCTCAGTAGGCCTCCTCCAAGGTTACTGTGATATGGCTACACCCTAGAACTGCAAAAGTGAGACCTGCTGAGAAAACAAGTTCCAGACAGGGACCTTTATGGATGACCTTGGCTGACAAACCTTTTAGGAAACCGTTTATTTTAAAATTATCCTCCCAACAAGCCACGAGATACTTGGATGCCATTAAGGTTTCTTACTGAGAACTACATTGTAAATGACTTTCAAAGTCAGACAGAGACTTGAACAAAACCCAAGGGCAGGACCATGAAGGAACAACACTAAGAGTGGGTAAGAGAGTGCCACTTGATAAAAGTAACCTAAGGGTGCATAGTATGTCATGTTGGACGGATGGCAACCTTGTGCTTTCTTCCCACTGTGGGATTTACCAAAACCTTAGTTTTATACAGATGTCAACTTTCATCTGGAAAGGGATAGGTTTTACTATCTCACACCTAAATTTACTATAAATAACTGAAGCCCAAAGCAACAGATGTTTAAAAAAACAAAACTACATAATTTAGCACATTAAATAAAAATAGGACAGTGATAGTTGAATGCTTCAAAAATATACAACAGGGAAAAGAACCACTTTACACAATTTGGAGGTTGTTAAAGTGACCACTCAGAAGATTGAACAGTGCAAGACACACTTTTCCAGTTACAAGCTCAAAACAGGAGTGCCAGTAAAACTAGAGCTTCTGTTAAGTTATACTGAGAGCTTGAAAGTGGTATTTAAAAGCTTCACTCAGGTCATCCCCCAGAAATGAAATGATCAAACTGCTTTGTCACGGTACAGTTTTCTTCAATGAGCTTTCCTTCAGTTGGGTCCCTATTTAGTCATGCTGACCCTCGAGCACAGTGAAGAGTCAGGATCATGACTAATTTCCAGAGGTCTGATCTCTATACAAAAAGCCTTGAGTTTGGGGTTCTGTCTTAGCCAGTGTACCTGAACCCCACAGAGAAGAGATACATTAGTGGACTTTTAACAGTCTCTTGTGTCCGTAAAACTGGAGGACAAATGGACTAACAATTCTCCCCCTACAGGCAAACTGCTAGGAGGAAGATGTTAAGCACTTAAATCAAGGAAGGCGCAGCTCTAAAAGTGGAGAAGTGTAGAGGTTCAAGGTCAACACCAGTGCAAGAGCTGTGAAGTGCGGTAACTAGGCAATGCATGCATCCATCCATGCAAATGGAGGACATGGCCGAAATAAAACTGAAAGCATGTTCTAACGACTGGAGACATCCCTTGCAGTAGTTTATAAAAATAGATAGTACTGTAGAGCTCCCACTACAGTCAGCACTATGCAGTCCTTCCTTCACCCACTCCAATCCCCAAGTATTAACTACTTCTCAGACATTCCAGACAAAGGTCACTTATAACAAACAAAAAGTCAACTGTTTTTTTTTTTTTTTTTTTAAAACAAGATAGTGTCCATTTAAAAAGTAGATTTTTCTTTCAAGTGAACAGGACATTTTATGTATTAAACTTAACTTTTAGTCTGTCAAGAATGGGTTTTAAATCCGCATGTAATGTGCATATATGCAGAAACAAACTTAAAACATTATCTGCACAGGAAAAAGGTTAGCTCCCCGAAATATGACAGAACGGGTCTGGTTAGTACAAATCTATTGCAAAGTAAAAAGGTTCTGTGCATCAGCTCCACCAGAGAAGCGCGAGAAGGATGCCAACCACAAGAGCCAAGTGTAAGTTGTGTTCTGATCGCCTGGAAGCCTAAGGGACACCATGGTTGCTCCATGATCCTCCAGGAATAACTGCTTAAATGCCCAGCCATGGATGTCTTCCTCTGGAACTAGAGCCACAACCCAATCTACTTTCTATTCCGAAGTCGTTTGGATTTCCTAAGCGAGTCTATGGCTTCTGTCGCCTTCCTTCGTTTCCGAGGAGATTCCTCATTCTGCCCAGACCCTGAGGACGTTCCTACTGCACTTTCCATGACTTCTCGGAGCTTCCGTTCCAGCTCTGCCAACCGTGCATTCTGTTCACCTATGATCTGGGTCTGCTCTAGCAGTTTCTGGTCTTGGTCTTGAAGCTGTTTCTGCTGTTCTTGCACTTTGGTGCGGAGCTCAGAAATTTCCCGCCTGAGGACAGTCACCCCAGCACCATTGGTTTTAACCTGCTGCTGGAGTTTGGTGACCTCTTGTCTTGAAGGGTTTTGCTTGGAGAAGAGCTGCATTGTTGTTAGGGCTGCAGATGGCCCGGGAACTGTGGAGGAAGTATCGAAAAGGATTCAACTTACTTACTTTACGTTTTTGGGTTTATTACAATACAAAATTCACTTTAAGCCAGTAGTTGTGATTATATACAAAGAGTTAGTCATGAAATGGGTCTAGAGAGCAGAATTTAACTGAAAAACCAGAAACAGGGAAATGGGATGTAGCCGTGCTGCAGAACCTGAGCAAAGCTTTGGGTTCCACCCTCAGCACCAAACCAACGAACATGGTTAAATGGAAAAACAGATAAAGATGTTATAAAATTATGGATGGTTATTATAAACGGAAGACATAATCAAGAAGTACGAAGAGGAAAGCTGCTGTGGTGGTGGTGGTGGTACTTTGAGTGTTCCCACACTCAAAAGGCATGATGAATACCATGAGTTTGAGGCCAACACAGGCTACACAGAGAGTCTGACTGCAAAAGAACACCACCACCACCACCACCCACCACCACTATCCATCACCAAAACCCAAAACAAAGCAGATACCTGGAGGAGAGCCCATGAGTCTTCCAGACACATCTGATCCTGGCAATTTCCTCTTCAGAATTGGAACAATCTTCTCATCAAAGTACTCCATGGCCATGGAGGAAATATCCCGTAACTCCTGCAGCACTTCATGTGCTCGCTGAGGGGCTCTGGTAGAATTGACGTATCTTAGCACACGGTAAATCTCATCAATCACCTACAATGATGAATTCTAGTTAGCACTTACAAAAGTTAAAAGAGATTAGCTAAATAGAAAAGAAGGGATTACCCATCTTAAAGTTGCTGTAAAGACTCACAGAGCATTTTAACCCATGAACTCATCATGGAGAATCCATGGCACAGGCTTTTAGACTTACTACAATACTTTATGCTTAGACTCAGAAAGTATCTTTACTGTAGCAGGGAACTGTGCTAAAGCTAAAGAGTCAGAACAAGTGAAATACAGCTCCTGCCCTGAAGGAAATCAGAGCAACTGGGGAGACACATGAATACACACAATACAAGAAGAACCACACAGACATTAAATTCTGCATGGAGTAGTGGTGGGGTGGGGATTACTCAAGGCCATGATCTAAACCTGATTCTGTCCCCAAGCCCCAAGAACTCAGTCTGATTCCTCTTTCTCCTGTGCTCCATCCCTTAAAGCTCGGTTTCTCTAAGAGTTGACACAACTTGGAATGAACTTTTAGGTCACACTTCCTCACCATCACCAAAGGGAAGCAAAACATCCTTTTCTGTTTTAATGACAACTGCAAAGAGGAAACTGGAGGCATAACGTCCATGTTGAAGAAAATGCCTACTTCGTGGGTTCCTAACTCCTTCCTCTCCTACTAGGATAGTAACTGAATGTCCTTAGCCAAGTGTGCTCTCAGCTTTATTCCCTGTGATGATGTAATGTTCACATTTCTCTGCCTTCAACACAGACCTGAAAATGGTGATTCACATCTCTCAAGACTGTAGTGTAATACTTGAATGTGTTCTCAAATATTATACTGCACCTCTGTGCAGTAATAAGAATTGTGAACAGCTGTTATATTTGGCTGCCAGAAGGTCACCTTCCTGTGTGACAGTCCTGCCCACTGAGATATTTGTGTTGAAAGCATCTGATTGTATTAATACTAATGGAGGAACTTTACAGGGTTCCTCAGCCTAAGCACCAGTCAGGGAAGATCTTGTTGGGGGACTTGATTGGCCTGTATAAAGGCATCACGCCAGCCAGCTGAAGTCTGGAGTTGCACCGTGAAAGCTGTATTCATTAACCATCAGGCCTTTGTATTGGTGGGTGGTGCTTCCCCTCAATAAAATACCTAGACACCTCAGGATCCAGGATGGTCAGTCAGCCATGGGAGGCAAGACCCTTTGCCTAAGCTGTCCAAGTTTTGTACCTCGGAGAGTTGTCTTTGCTCTATATCGAAACCTGTTGTAGATACTAATATTTCCATCTACAGAAGACCACAGTCCAAATAATGTCCATTGCAATGGGACTTTATCTCACAAGAATTGGAGGCTATAAGCCAAACCATTCTGCCACCAGAATCTCAAATCTCCTTGAATCACACAGACTCCTCTAGCTGCATCATTCCAGCTCTGGGTCAGTCTTGTAATCTGTCTTCTCTTCTTGACTCAGAGAATAAACATAAACATATAATGTTTACTAGTTAAAAGGAAACACAGAATCTAGCAAAATATTACTGGGACAAATTCTAGCCCATAACATTTTCTAGATTCAAGTTCAAGGTGATGATTCTTGTCAGTCTAGAAAGACATGTGCCCAATAAAAGTCAGCAAAATTGAACTGCTAGGAATAATCCTTTATGTAAAGATAAGATGACTTCACCGAAGTGGCCAGCTTTGTGGGCCAGGACTGAATAGGAACTGAATTAGCTGAGGTGGAGTATCAGGCAGATTTAATGGGAAGTAATACATTCCATGTTGAACTCAATGGGCAATCAGGTGATACATGTCAGAGGCAGCCGGAGCAAGGTCAGGAGTACAGGATGCAAACTGCAGATGTGGGCAAGTCTCACACAAGAGGGTCTGAGCTCACAAAGGCAGAACATGAGGCCCAAGAGGTCAAAGGCACAACCAAGGAACCAATGTCTAAGCTACATTTTTCTGCCATTATGGTTCCATGCCAAACTCATGTTAGAAGAAAATTAACTTTTTCAATAACTTATTCAACTATCATGCTAAAAAGCCAGTACACAGCAAAATGGGAGTACCTTTTCTAGGACATAATTATGCAAGCATAGTTTAAAATAAGCATTCAGGTATTTTCAGAGTGCTTCTTAATGCCTGTGATATTTCAAAGCACTGGAGTAAAAACCAGTGAGCAGGGATGATAAGGTTCTAATTTGTAGCCAGGCATGGGAAGCACACCTTTAATCTAAGCACCCAGGAGGCAGAGGGAGGCAGATCTCTGTAAATCTGAGGTATAGCGTGGTCTAGAGACAAGTGCCAGGTCAATGAGGGCCACATAGTGAGATTCTGTCTCAATAACAACAGCAGCAAGATTCTTATTCTTATGAGGCTTGAGTAAAAGAATGTTAAATAGTACCACAAAGGAAAGAAGAGAGGGAGAGGGAATATATTAGGGAAGGGCCAGGAAACTTTCTTTGACATCCAAGACTGACTGAGATTAGGACTGGTTACCTGCAAGTCTGAGGAAAAAACATGCAGGCAGTGCTTACAAGGTCAGTCGGCATGGCTTGTCCAAGGAGTTCAAAGGGTACAAATGGGCAGTACTCCATATGACATGAGCAGAGAATGTTAGGATCCAACTAGAATCCAATATACTTCTGCAAAGGTTACCAGTGCTAGTTACACACATTTAACCTGCATATTTTATATACATTCAAATAGTTTGTAGGAAAATTTAAAACTTACATAACACCTGTATGTAATTAAGAAGTGGCCAGTAAAAATTTGAAGTATCCAAGGCAGGAGTCCAGCATTTTAAAATGTTGTTCATGTTGACCAATGTTTCACATGTTTGTGTTAGGTTAAATGAGTCACTGTTTGTGTCCAAGTCTTACAAGTAGGTTATAAATAAGAAAATCAGTGGCTACAGTTGATTGATTTTGGGTTCTGTTTGTTTCTATGCTGTCTCGAAGGCTAACGTATTACATCTAACTCTCAGGAACTAAATCAGGCCCTCTGCCTTAATTTGCTCCCAGGTGTTTGTATATTCCGAGCTTCTGATCCCTTTTCTAGATTGTTTTCCTGTATATCTCTTCCATAACATACTCACCTCTGAACTTTCTTCCAACATATGATTCTTTAGATCATGTAACAACTTCATCAAACTTTTTATTTTCTCTTCAGAATACTATATACATTGTAAGCACACCCTTGTGTGAATCTGTCTTTCCCATAATAAAAAGCTAACAGAGATCATGGCCAGTTTCACTACCGGATACCCAGAGCCCCACAGTGCTTGGCACATGACAGCTACTTCTAAGTATTATGTAAATAAGGGATAACAGTAGTCAAATATCCTATTGTTTAATATTGATATATCCAAATGAAACTGTCAAGGGGCAAGCTAAAGGTTTAAGTTCAAATTAAGAACATGGGTTTTAGACGGCTGGTTGCTTTGAACACAAAATTCAAGAATTAACAAGATTACTACTGAGAGTAATTTCTCAAAATACACAATTCTTTTATATGTGCTTCTTCTGTTTTAATAAGGTGTCCTCAGTTTTATGACTAAATCTCTAGATATTATATATATCCATATACTTATTAGTAGACTAGTATTTGAACCATGTTTGGCCTAGACTGGGAATGTTTAATTTCTTCAGGTGTGAAAAGACAGATCCTACCCAACAGTAACTTTGCAAATGACTCAAATAGCAAGCCTACATCAGACAGACTTGCAGTGAATTCTATGTACAATTAAGTACAGGGTGAGAGATAAAAGGCAGAAGTAAGATCCACCCGGAGACCTGGGCAGTCTAATGAGAGGCATGGACATAGCAATAGGCAAACTTTCAGCAAGTAGGGGAAAGCAGAAGACAGAAGATTAGAGTATACCTGCTTGAAGAAAAACAATGCAGTCAGTGATGGTGGCCCAAGCCTGCAGCACCAGTCGCTCTGGAGGCTAAGGCAAGGAGACCATAAGAGTTCAGGGCCAGTCTAGGCCACATAGTGAGATCCTGTTTCAAAAAGCACAAATGAATGAATAAACTCATCAAAACAAGGAAAAATAAAGAAAAGAAACGAAGCCAGGGCAGGCAGATGGCATGAGTGGACAGGTGACAAGGTAAGTAGCCAATGCGTGATATTGTATGGGAGGCCTTTATTCTAACTTATGTTCTCAAAAACAGACATTAGCTGGGTGTGGTGGCCTGAACCTTTAATCCTGGCAGTTAGGAGGCAGAGGCAGGCAGATCTTTGTGAGTTTGAGGATAGCCTGGTCTAGGACAGCCAGAACTACACAGCAAGACCTTGTTTTCAAAATAAAAACCAAAAACCAACAATCAAAACTAACATTTTATGGTTGATGTTTTTCATAACATACCAAAGGGGACTGCTAACAGATACGAAATTACATTTGTAAATTAAACTATGAAACATTTTTATTTTGACTTTATTCAGTTCTCCACATATAGTGTGAAGGCAAAACCTCTTTACATATAGTCTACCATTAGGAAAGGTCACATTTTAAAATCTCATTAACAGAGATTTGAAGTGATCTGTCCCTCTGTCCAGCAGTAGTAGCAGAGGGAGGGCATGATGAAAGGCAGGTAAACCCAAATCACAGCACTGTGTGGCAGAGGTGCATGCTCCTCCAGTCGTCGTGAGTGGCTGCAATAGCATGTTAGGAGAGCACAGCATCACCACATTTAAAGAGCAGTCCAGGGCTGGAGAGATGGCTGAGTGCTAAGCAGCACTTTGGCTCTGGCAGAAAACCAAGGTTTGGTTCCCACTATCCATATGGTGGCTCACACCTGATAGCAGCTCCCAGTCTAAGGGTTCTAGCGCCTCCTCAGTCCTGTGAGGGTACTGCATGCATGTGGTGCACATACATACATGCAGGCAAAACTCACACAAATTAGAATCTTAAAAAAATCATTGATTTATTTGTTTCTTTTTGAGAGAGGGTCTCATTATATAGCCCTGGCTAGCCTGGAACTCTCAATGTAGACTAGGTTGACCTTGAACTCACAAAGGTCTGCCTGGTTCTGCCTCTCAAGTATGGTGATTAAAGGTGTGAGCCTCTAATGTCTGGTCTTAAATAAATAAATAAAAAAACAACAACAACAAAAAACTCTTAAAGAAAAATAGTTCATTTTCAGAATATATCTGATCATTTCTCATAAACTGTTCTGAGGTCTGGTGAGGCACACCTGTGACCTCAGCACTCACAAGGCTCAAACAAGGGAAACATGAATGGAAGTCAAGCAAACAAACAATGATAACAAAAATAAAGAACAAAACAAGACAAATACTCCCTTTGAGGTATAGCATAAAGACGGGAGACCTCAAGCAGGTTGTCTACTAAACCCTACCTAGGCCTTAAGCAATAAACTAAGTTATCAAACAAATTTCTGTGTTTAAAAAGTATGGCATACTCCCAACGGGAACCATTATCACACTTCTACACACAAACCCCACCAGACAAAGCACATGTCCAACTGTAAAGTACTAACACTGACCATTTGTGCCTTCAGGCTTTTGTGGGCAGGCCTTTATCTTTTAAAATCTACCGGTTAGCCTCCCATTGCATGTTCTCCACTTCTGTCTTTCTGTTCTGCCTGGGATTTCTTTAAATCAACTTCACCCTTCCAACCCTTTAATTTTTAAAGATGTTTTCCATAATCAAAATGGTTCTTAATATTCCTAATATGGCATGTGTTTGTCTGAATACCTTTTCTTACTTTTTTTAAATTTTTATTCCTTACATGAGTTCCTCAATCTTTTATCCTGTTTCATTCTGTTACCTTTTAGTCTAGTGAGTCTCTGTTCTTTGCTTATATTTAAGAGTACAGCAGATAAAAATCAGAACTTCCTAGTTATCCAAGGAGGTTGGTGAAGGAGAGGAGAGAATCTAAAATTCAATACAAAAACAGGGGCTGGAGAAATGGCTCAGCCACTAAGAGCTCTGGCTGTTCTTCTATGGTACCCAAGTTTGGTTTCTAGCTCACAACTGCCTGTAATTCCAGCTCTAAGGGCTCTAACACCTTTCTCTGGTCTCTGTAGGTACTTCCTCCAACATACATCTTTGTTTGTTTTTAAAAAGACCAATTCTTCTTATTAAAGGCTCACACCTTTAATGTGGACTAGTCATAGTAAAATAAAGAAACTCTCCCAAGTAATCTCAAAATTTAAGAGCATTTTGTAAGAAAATCTAATAAAAAAATGAAACAACGATATTCTAGATATATTAGATTAACTTAAATTGAATTGTCATTCCTCACCGTAACTGACCTATGATAATCAAGAAACTGAAGATTGCCTGGCATGGTGGCCCACACCTTCAGTTCCACAACTTAGGAGGCAGAGGCAGGCAGATCTGTGAGTTTGAGGCCTGCCAGGAGTACACAGTGAGACCCTGTTTCAAAAAAGGAAAGAAAAAGGCTGGATGAGGTGGTGCATGCCTTTAATCTAGAGGCAGATGGATTTGAGTTTGAAGTCAGCCTGGTCTACAGAGTGAATTCCAGGACAGTCAGAGCTACACAGAGAAACCCTGTTTTGAAAAACCAAAAACCCAAATAAAACAAAACCAAAAATAACAACAACAAAAAAAGACCCAAAACCTAAACACAAACAAACAACAAAAAAAGATCAAGAGATACAATGTCTTCTAGATTCTAAAGTACAAACTTGGTCTGGACCAAGAAAAAAAAAAAAAACACTAGAAAAGTATTATTGTGACATGTAATGAAATCCAAATATAAACTGTCAAGACAGATAAGAGTATTTTGTCAATGATAAAATTTCCTGGTTTTCTATCTGCACTGTGGTTATGAAAGGAAGAGTGCCCTAGTTCTTAGGAAACACAGAACAGAGCTAAGAACCAAGGCTTACTAATGTCTCTAGCATATTTTCACTTGATTCAGGAAAAGAAGTACACATTAAAGAGAAAATAAAAGCCAGCAGGACCAAAGGCACACAATTGCTAGGTCTGGAAAACAAAACACCATGAGCTCCTATTTTCCTTCCCATAATACTAAAAACAAGCCACTCAAATCCAATGTGTACATTTTAGGTCTGTTTAGATATTTGGTCAGCTTCTTGACCCTGAACAACCAGTGTACTTTGAAAACCCTTTCTCTGAGAGCCACTGAGTTTCTAAAGAACACAAGGTATGGTAGTTTGAATGAGAATGGCCCCCACATCGGCTCATAGAGAGCGGCACTATTAGGAAGTGTGGCCCTGTTGGAGGAAGTGTGGCCTTACTGGAGAAAATATGTCACTGGGGGAGGGCTCTGAGGTCTCAGAAGCTGAAACTAGACCCAGCGGCTCACACTCCTCCCCGCTGCCTGCAGATCCAGATGTAGAACTCTAGGCTCTTCCAGCACCATGTCTGTCTGCTTCCTGTCATGCTGACAATGGTCCAAACCTCTGAGCTGTAAGCCAGCCCCAATTAAATGAAATGTTTTCCTTTATAAGAGCTGCTGTGGTCATGGTGTCTCTTCACAGCAACAAAACCCTAACTACCCAAGGGTTATCAGGACTGCAGTAATGGTGAAGAGCAAGCACTATCCATGTTCTCTTCCTTACTGTATCTCCAGAAGACTGACTGCCCACCAGTAGCATGCAGCACAGACCAGCCTGTAGAACTGCTGATGCAGACACCAGTTTATACAAAGTGCAGCTTCCATATGCAGAATGAAGATGTGAGCGATGCATACAGGAGAGGTGCATTCTTAGGTCTGAGAAGGAGAACGTACTGAGTGTGGTGGTTAGGGTTGGCCAGCTATAGCCTGTCTGGTCTATACAAGTGTATATCCACTCATTTACTCCACGTTGCCCAGTTGTCTCTCAGAATTGAACATTTGTGACAAAAATACACATGACCACAGAGCCAAAATACTGACTCTAGTTTTTACTGAGAAAACATATGCTGAGCATGGATCATTACCCTAGATAACAGTGGCAAAGTCTCAATATTGTGGTGTTTGGCTACCTAATTTAAATCACACTGTTCTTTTTCTCACTTACTTAAGTAACTTAATAAAGTGCTACCTGTAGACTTCAATTTCAGCGAAATGGATATATTATGATAATCTAAAGAAATCATATATTAAACCAAGATTATACATTAAGAAGAAAATTAGAATGTTTATTAATATTCAATCTGAGTGACCCTCAGAGGTCAAGTATGAAAGGCTTGGTTCTCAGATAGGTGCCACTTACAGTAAGTGGTGAAACCTTAAAGAGGTGAGGCCTGGTGGCAGGGAGTTAAGACATTGGGGTAGCCTCCAAGGGGTGACTGTGGCCACCTCTTCCTGTCTCCCTCTTTCCTTCCTGCACACTGTCCATCGTCCATGCTCTCATGATGTTGCACTCCACAGCAGAGCCAAGCTGCCATGGATAGAAAACTGAACTTTATGAGCCAGAATGAGCCCTTTCTCCTTGTAAGTTTATTTATCTCAGGGACTGGGCACAGTAATGGACAGTGAACACAAAGTTCTTAGTTCAGCATCTGGAAATTAATTGCTACATTCTATTATTCTGAAGATAGTGTGTGGTTAAGTTTAAGGATAAGAAATCCTTAAAAAGAGAACGGCTATCAAACAATCCAAATACTACTACCTTCTTAAATTAGCTACTTTAAATTAAGAAATATAAAAATAACAACACCATTTTTTTAAAATAACAATTATGATGTATACATGCAAAGCTATTAAAGAAGGTAATTTTAAGAAATGTCTTTTGTTGTTTCCAGTCAAGTACTGGTTTGCTGGAGAAAAAACCCTTGTGAAGCAATGGACACGTAGTAAAGGAGACTGGAAAGAAGCAGTAGTGAGTGAGAAACCACATGCTGGAGTCAACTCTGCATCAACCAGTTTCCCTAGGCCTCAGTTTTCTTCCCCATTGAAACAGGACAATGTTTGTCCATGTCCCATACATGGCTGTGGGGAATGAAAGTAAGGAAATGCATGTGAAAGTTCTCTGACAATGAGAACGGGCTTCATAAATGCACAGTACAGCAATGACAAGAAAGGGGACAGGGAGAAATCCATATCCTGAGGCGAGCATACAAAGTTCCTCTCTGGTGAGTTCTACTGTGAGCAAATAAAGGCCCAGTCAAGGAGCTGCCTAGCAATGCCGAGGATCCACAGCATCTGAAAACCTGAAGACGTGTCCATTGCTGCCCATGGGTTGGCTACTAGAATTTAAGTTGAGGAGCCAACATGTGGTTTCCAAAAAAAGCAGAACTCAACTGGACTGTGCTCAGGCAGTACACATCTATGTCTTAGGCATGTGAACCCAAATGAAGACCGGCAACAACTTCTGTAAAGGCCAAATACAAAATGCTCATTTTTGCAGGTCCCTAATCCAGCCACAAACTTCTCTGTTAGAACACCTGGCTGCATGGTAGGAAACTGTAAGCAGTCTCTCAGCTACTTCTACTATTAAAAGTGAGAGTGTCTACTAGAGAGGACAAACTTGAAGAACTTTTTAGCAACACATAAAGAGTTAAGGACTATAAATGAATAAAATCTGGTACAAAAAATTGAACCAAATGTTTTTAGTTTGTCATGCTCTTATAGTATTTTACAAAAGCATTTTAAGGTCTTATGAGGAAGTAAAATACAATAAGAAAGATTTAAATAAGATTATAAGCTGTCAAAATAGATGTTATTGCAAACTGAGAATGGAGACAATATTTACATACAATATTGCCACTGTAAACTGTTTACGGAAATAATCTCACTATGTATTAAAAAATTGCCATCACTGAAAGGACCCTTGTGCCAGTATCTATCAAGGAGCAAAATGACCTTTTAAATCTATTTCTATTGCTTCAATATCTCACTTGAATTTACACTGAATTCAATAACTGAATGCCCCCAGAAGTTTCAGCTCATGCAATGTGGTAGGGGAGGGGATTCACTCAGAAAACAGTATGAGTGCCATACTTAGTGCGGTAAAGAGGACTACTCCTTAACCCTGGTGTATTGCCACACAACAAATTTTACTGTGATCAAATTTAAAAATTTACAAGCTCATCATATAAACGTTCCTCAAACAAAACCAAATCAGCACAGCCTCCTAGTTACCTTCCCCCAAACTGTAAGAATCGGGAAGGCAGCACAATCCCTAACTTGTTCAATGCAGCGTTTCTGGTATTTTGACTGTAAAGGTATAAATGTTTTCTTAACTATGAACCCTTACCAAGCCTCTCATTTCACTGCATTTTACATTTATTTTACATTGCATTTTACAATTAGACTTTTAAATGTCAAGATCACATGAATGATTCATATTTATGTATCATTATATACATGCTTATGTACAGCAAAGTACAGAAAAGCTAAATAGAGCCAGTAATAGAAACTCATTCAGAAAATTAGTGACTCTGACATCACAAAAACTGCCTTAACCTTTCTAAGACCTAGTTTACACAGGGCAGCCTGACTCTGGGTATGCAGCACTGGTTACCTTTCCTGGGATGAAGCAACAGAGGTTGGAATCCACATACTTCATGAACGTCATATTTAACAGTGACAGCCTCGTTTCCACTGCGGCAAGGATGTCTGCATGACGAGCTAGGGAATGGTTTCTCCTTTCTGACTCTCTCCTAAAATAACAATAAAAGTCAGTGGCAACCATTAAAGCAGTGATTAGAATAAAATATCAAACAGATGAACTTTAACATGCTAATTTAGACATTTGCAACTGGGTCATAATAACTGTAATGCTCAGATATCTTTAACAAGAACTACTGCTAACAAAATACCTGTTTTTTTTGTTTTGTTTTGTTTTTTTGTGTGTGTGTTTTTGTTTTTCTTTTTTTTTTTTTAAATCACCTTGTTTGAAGACATAGTGACAGCCGGCAGGGTAGCTCACTTGCTCAGTACTATGAGGCCCTGGATTGGATCCCAATACCATACACATACACAGAAACATTAGAGTTGTTTTGTTGGCTATACCAAGCTCACTAGTTATTAGAGTCAGAGAAAACAGTTAAGCGAAGGAATTAAACGTGGACACATACACAAGAGAGTCTGCTTTACCCATAAAATTGACCTCCTGCAATTTTTTTCTAATACTTTTTTGTTTGTTTGCTTGTTTTTTCGAGGCAGGGTTTCTCTGTTGTAACTCTAGCTGTACTGTAACTTTCTGTAGACCAGGCTGGCCTCGAACTCACAGCCTGCCTCTGCCTCCTGAGTGTTGGGATTAAAAGCGTGTGCCACCCTACCCAGCTTAACAGTTTTATTCAGAAGTAACTCATACATAAAATTCAGTATTTAATTATTTAGAAGGCAGCTATGTGTACTCCGTACCAATGTCATACTCTATTTAGGATTTAGTTTACTCAGAGCAGATTCTGTGTTTTTAGAGTGGCACAACCATCACCATTATCTAAATTCTGCACACTTTCATCACCACAAAAAGAAAGCCTGTACCCTTCATCATTTGCACCCATCTGCCAACTCCTCACCTACCTTCTGTTTCTACGATTTCCTTATTCTGAACATTTGAATAAATGGGACTGTGATGGGTAGCGCTCTATGTCTGGTTTTTCACACTTACTATAGTTCATTCAGCTCTCTGATCCTCTAGCACTAACCTTTTTATTGCTGAGTAACATTCTCTTATATACCGACATCATCCTTTATACATCTGGGTTATTTCTACATTGTGATTATGAATAAAGATCCTAAGAACACCTGTGTACAAGTGTGTTTGTTTTTGCTGTTCTGGGGACCAAGTCAGGACCCTGTACATACTAGTCAAGTGCTCCACTGAACTATAACCAACTCTTGCTTTCAAGTTTATATATGGACACACATTTTAATTTCTCTTGACTAAACACTTAGAGCAAACTGCTCTATTGTAATATGTCTGTTTAACTTTTAATTTGGTTGTCTTCCTTCGTTGTTCATTTTGTCTTTCAAGAAAGGATTTACTTAATTTTATGTGTATGAACATTTTGTCTGCATGTATTTATGTATACCAGGTGGTACCCATGGAGGTCAGAAGAGGGTGTTAAATTCTTTGGAACTGGAGTTACAGAAGGTTGTGAGCTGCCATAGACAACTTATGGAAGTCAGTCTCTTTATATTCTGTGAGTTTTAGGACTAGAATCCAGGTCAGCAGTGCCATTACCTGTAAGCAACCTTGATGGCCCCTAAGTCCCAATTATCATTATCATTATCATCATCATCATCATCATCATCATCATCATCATCATCATCATCATTTTTTTGAGAAAGGGTCTTTCTATGTAGTCCTGGCTGTCCTGGAGCCTGCTATGTAGACTAGGCTGGCCTTGAACTCACAGATCCTCTTGTCTCTGCCTCCTAAGTGCTAAGCTTGAAGGCATGGATCATCATGCCTGGTCAATTTTTTAAAAGCATCATTTTCCCCCCAACTCAACTGTCTTGGCACCCTTACTGAAAATCAAATAAGTATACAGGGTTTCTTTTTCAGATTCTCTATTTTATTCCATTGATCTATGTTTCTATCATTATTATTGTACCATACTGTTTTGATTATTGTAGGTTAGTACTACATTTTGAAATCAGGGAGTATTAGTCTTCTAAAACTGTGTTATTCTGGGTCTCTCCTAGCTTTACAAGAATTTTAAGATTGGCTGTTCAAGTTCTAAAAAAATATGTATGTATGGGGCTGAGCCTTGGTCAGGACTGTATTGTATTATAGATAGATCTGAGGAACACTGTCATATTAACAATATTCAATCTTCCAGACCACAAATGTACATGCCCTTTTATTTATGTCTTTTTGTCTTCCCTCATTCTCTTTTATTTTGCTTTTTTGTTTGTTTTATTTTTCAAGACAGGGTTTCTCTGTTGTAACTCTGGCTGTCCTGGAACTCACTCTGTCGACTAGGCTGGCCTCGAACTCACAGAAATCCTCTTGTCTCTGCCTCCCGAGTGCTGGGGTTAAAGGCATTCACTGCCACCATCCCACCACCTCATTTTGCTTTTTTGAGACTTTCTTTTTTAGAGATAGGGTCTCATGTAGCCTAGGCTGGCCTCAAATTTGCTAATGTACCTAAGGCTGGTCTTGAATTCCTGATTGTCCTGCTTTCACCTCCCAAGTGATAGCATTATAGATGTGCACATTCACATCTCTTTTTTTGGGGGGTGGGGTGGGGGGAGTTTGGGTTTTTGAGACAGGGTTTCTCAACAGACCCTTGGCTATACTGAATTATGTATACCAGGTTGGCCTGAAACTCATAAAAAAGATCACTGCCTCAGTCTCCCGAGTGCTGGGATTAAAAGTGTGTGCCACCGCCACACAGCCTATGACTCTTCTTTATTTTGTAAAGATATTTATGTTTATGAGTGTTTTGCTTGCATATGTATCTATGAGGTCAGAGGAGAGGGTTGGACCTCCTAACACTGAAGTTATAGTTGATGATGAGTTGTCATCATCTGTATTAGAAATTGAACCTAGGTCTGCTAAAAGTGCTCTTAACTGCTAAGTCATTGCTCTAGCCCTCTAATTTCTTTCAGCAGTGTTTTATGCCTTTCAGTTTCTTTTGATATTATTGTAAACGTAACTGTCTATTTCATTTTCAGATCATTCTTTCTTTCCCTCCCTCCCTTTCTTTTTTGTTTTTTCGAGACAGGATTTCTCTGTTGTAACTCTGGCTGTCCTGGAACTCACTCTGTAGACCAGGCTGGCCTTGAACTCACAGATCCACCTGCCTCTGCCTCCCAAGTGCTGAAATCTCACCCAGTGAGATTATTCATTTCTAGTGCACAGACATACAGCTGATCTCTGTGTATTATAGCCTATCATCCTTGCTGAACTTACTGCCTCTAACAATAAGTTATTAATAAACGCCTTGTATACAAGGATATGCCATCTTTGCACTGAGGGACACTTATATCCTCTTAGTTTTTGCCTCTTGCCCTGGATAGAACAACCAAAAATGGCAATATGAACAGACAGCAACAGAGAACATTTATTGTGATGGGATGTCCTTTGCTACAAAAGTTTAAATTTATATATGAAACATCTGTGCTTAAAAAACAAAAAATAAAACCAAAACAATACGAAACATCTCACCAGGCAAGGCCACCCCGCCCCCAATGTGCACTAAGGCCGATGCTACCTAGAACGTACCTCGGTAGTTGTGCTTTAACTTGCTTCTGACATAGATTATGGTACCTCTCCACTTTCAGAAATCCCTGATTCAACATTCTCTGACAGACCAAGTCCATTCTTTTACAAACCTATAAGCAAAGGGGAGACAGAATTTAAAAAATAAATAAAACCAATAACCAAACCATTAGTCCTGAGCTTGGAAGTCTGACTGAGGGTCTCTATGCTGGCACTGTTCCCAGATCGCTGTCTAACCTAAGTCACTGCCAGTGTTGTCAGTGCAATGGACTTACTATGGTGTCTCACTAAGAAATTACTGTTTGGGCAAAGCAGTATCACTTACTTAGGTATGAGGTGAATACCCTGTCTGCAGTACAGAAGATCAGTAAAATGATGTACCTGGAAAATTTTAATAGTTTGAAACATTCATACATATATACATACTTACATATGTATACACACATATATGTATATGTAAATTCAAAATTTAGTCCAATCTCAGAAATATAAGCAGAGTGAGAATTCTTATTTCTTCTAGTGATCTGGGTCACGATGTCCAAGGCTTTCAAAGTAGATGGTGTTATGCTCTCCATCGGAAAGGCAATCACTTTAGGGTACTTAAGAAACAGGGATTTTTAAATATAGAAGCAGTGTGCCACTGGAAAGCTTGAGATCCTGATCTGTAAGGTGTGGCTGTTTTCTAACTCAGAGACAACTGAGACAATCACAAGAATGAGATGAAATCATACATGCTAACTCCTTTGATAAACTCTAAACCACTGCACAAAATTGTTAGTTTTTCTTAAAACAAACTTGAAGCCTCTGTCCTAAATATTTAATTTTTATATTTTGTAGTAATCCTAGTATCTTTCTTATATTTTAATATTTTAAATCCAACCTAGTGTTTGTTTTTTTTTTAACTCCTCTAAAAATTTTGGTCATCAACCTAAAGGTTACTTCTCACTGTATAGGGCTAGATGCTGGAAAGTACAAGCTATTGAAGCAAGTGCCTACCAAGGCCATGTCAATTAGCAGAGGCTGTCTCACACTTCTTATCTGTCCCTTCCATTACAGCATCTACACATGACTACTCGCTATGAACTGAGATGCTGACGATATCTCGAAGTTTGTTTCTCCCAGGACACAGTAAGACAAGAGTCCTTGCACACTGAGCTGAAGTCCAGAGTCTTTAATTTTTTATTTTTATTTATTTAATTTTTGGTTGTTGTTGTTTGGTTTTTTGAGACAGGGTTTCTCTGTTGCAACTCTGGCTGTCCTGGAACTCATTCTGTAGACCAGGTTGGCCTCCAATTCAGAGATCTGCTTGCTTCTGCCTCTTGAGTGCTGGGATTAAAGGTGTGCTCCACCACCGCCAGGCTAGTCTTTAATGTTTTAATATTAAAGCACAGCATAGCATATGAAACATATTTGGGAAATGTTATTGTCAACTTTATAATAAAATAAAAAATAAATTGAGGGTAGTGACACACACCAGTAATCCCACCATTCAAGAAATAGAAGCAGGAGGGTCACAGGCCAACTAGGGCCATATAGCAAGAACCTGTCGCAAAAGATGCAAATCACTGCTTTTTAAACCCACTGAGGAGTCTACTTAAAGGCAAAGAGTAATTTGGACTTACTTTCAAGTGGAATACAAGAGTCTTTTGAATAAAGCACAGTAAACCATTTATACTTTACAATAAATACGTTTAAAACTAGGGTGGTGAGATGGTTCAGTGTTACACATCAAGTGGAGAAAGAGACAGAGACAAGGTATGGAGTCACTCAGGCTGTCTGTGGCCTCGTTATGGAGCCGAGGCTGGTCTTGACCTCCTGATCTTCCTGGCTGGGCCACTCAAGTGCTGGGATCATAGGCATGCGCATCACACTTACAAACCCCAGAGGAAACAGTAAAAGATAAAAAAAACAATGCTTATAAATGAAGCCTCCATTGACATCTGTAGTTGGAAGCTAACAGAAAGGACAAAAACAGAAAAAACACGTCACAAAGACAAATTAGAACAGCACCACAGAAGCCAACATCAAAAACACACGAAGCATTAGTCAACGGCGTCTGACACGAAGGGTTTTATTGGTTCTTCTCCTTTCATGAATGCTCAATAAACACTGACAGCACAGACACAAAGATACAAAAGGACACACATCTTTTGTTTAGGATTCAAAAGGAGGCAAAGTCATCTTAGGAAAATTGGACTGTACTGAATCCCTATGGTGAGCAATTTAATCACTGCTGCCAATGTCTGCTACCTTGCAACTTTAAAGTACATCGCTTAGGGTAAGGAGGTCACAGTGGTGAAGTGCAGGGGTGCTGGGTTCAAGTCATGACACTGCATAGCACAGCACAGCACAAACAATTCCCAAGCTGCCTCATCTAAAGTGTACTTCTAAATTTAGTGGGATATTAATAATTTTTCAAGACTCAAGGGGAAAAATGTTTCTCTGATTATTAACATATTAATATTAACGAAAATCCTAGCAAACTGGTAGTTTACCTAAGACCCAAATTAAAAATACAGAGCATAATAAATAAAGATGATGTCTATGTTAGACACTATCAGGACTCCTAGGAGCAGGCTAGATTAGCAGAAAAGAGAAACTGAGAAGGGTTCAGTGTGTGGGGAAAATGTCTGAGCAATAGGTATGAAGCTAGAGGCACAGATGTCCCGGAGTACAAGGTAACTACAGACCCTGATCATGTACAGCACACTTACAAAACGCCATGACAAGATTTTTTAAAATTTCCACTATCAAAGAAACTATAAAGGTTTGAAATTCATGCTTATCCTAAGTTGGACATTACACACCAGATGTGTGTGCCCAAATCTGCTCCAAGCATGGTGGGTGGTACATGCCTATAATCTCAGCTCCTGGAAGAGCCAGAGTAGAGTTCACGGGCCATTTGGACTGCACAGTAAGACTCTGTCTCAACTACTTAGCTAATAGTTTTCCAAATATGTACAACATTTATTTATCAACTTTAAAAAGAATAAAGGCTGGAAAAACAACCCCAAATGATGTAGGAAACAGCAGTACTCACGATTTTTAAAAGTCAGTCACTTTAAACACGTCAGGTGTAAAACCAAGTATAAGTAACAGATGTGTATGTATCTGTTAATCAGCAGCTTGTATGGTTTTAAAATTTTATTTTATTTTTGCATGCATGTATATCTGTGTGTGAGCTTGATGCGTACAAAGGTGAGAAGATCCCCTGTATCCAGAGTTACAGACAGTTGTGAATTGCCACGTGAGTGCTGGGAATAGAATCTGGGTCCCCTGAAGGAGCAGTTTAAGTGCTTTTAACTGCTGAACTGTCTCTCTAGCTCCCATTTTTCTAGTTTTTTGAGAAGAAAAATAAATGCTATATAATCATTCTTGGAAAAATACCTCCCCCCCCCCAAAAAAAAATAAACCTTAAACGGAATTAAAGAAATTAACTGTACAGGTCTTTTGCTCATTGCTGTTTTAGTATTCAGACACAGATGTAGGATTTCCTAATTTATTAATCACTTCAGGATTTAAAATGTCATGTTTATCCTTTTGAAAATCATTTTCTAACTTAAGTGGTAATGAAATTTTCTCTTCACGTTTATTTGTTTAGAAATCTTTTTAGATTTGTTGTCACCAAGGCTTTTCTTGACAATGCACGAAAATTACACAATAAATTTGTGAAACCTGCAATTTTCCTTTAATATCTCTACAGTCAAGTTTTGGTTAATTTTAAAGTTAACCTGAGCAGCTTATAATATATGATGACCTTTAATTTGCAGAATTTTCTCCTCTGGTGCCTTAGCTGTCTTGAAAACTGCTACACTAAAAGTCTTCAATTTTGTTCAAGATGCTATAAAGACTTTCAGATGTAATTCATATAAACCACAAGAATAACATAAGCAGTAGATAAGATATCCTCTGATTTTATAAGTGCTGAGTTATGAAGCACTAGCTTACAATCGCAGAGATTGCTCGCTTTTTACAAGATATTCTTGGGTGCGCTACAGTTTCCAAAGAAATGAAGCACTTCATGTTTTCTCCAAATAACTCAAAAGCTATCATTAAAAATTCAATCCTGAAAAGAAAATAAAATAAAGAAGGCTCAGTGCCTGAGCTCCAGCCCCGGATTCTAGTCCACAGACAGCACTGCCCTTCTCACCTGCTTCAGCTGTTTGGGACAGGATGAATTTGAACTTGGAGCAACTCTCCTGCCTCAGCTTTTCAAGTACTGGGATCACAATTATGTGCTACTACACTTGACTTAAAACAGATCTTACAAGTTACAAGTTTGAACTCTTCAAAAGGTCAATAACAGAAAAGAATGAAAATGAAAGAATGAATTTTTTTTTTAAACATCAGATCCAAGATTCTTCTCTCAAAAAAAGAGTTATAGAGAACATTTTGAGGAAAATAGAGAAAGCTGAATATAAGCTGGAATGCTAAATCCCCTGGAAACAGATGATACCGTGGTTGTATGAGGCAAGTAGTTAGAAGCATGCTTTATATTCAAATAGGTTAGTAAAATGTGAAATGCAACTTTGTGCTTGTGCACCTAAACTGTTCCACCCCCATTTAGAGCAAGACAATGAGCACACACGTGAGAGTCAAAGCAAATGTACCAGAAATTAATGGCAGAAGAAAAGCAATTTGTAAAATGAATACTGAGTGAGCACATCCATTTGGCCTGTTTTCTTTCTTATTTACTTTATCAGGAACTCACTTTCACTGCCCTCATCCAAAGAAGGATCAACTTACCAAGTCTTACATAGTGACATTTGAACGTTTCCTAAAAAAATCATACCCACCTTACATAGACTGCAGAGTAGCACCTGTGCTAGCACACACTGTATTTATACGTCTAGGTGATTTGCTTGCAAGCATGTCTGTGCACCATGTGCCCTTGGAGGCCAGAAGAGGGCACTGGATCCTTGTGACTGACCTTAGAGCCGGCTGTGAGATGCCAGCCTCATGAGTGCTGGAAATAAGACCCGGGCACTCTGAAGAGCAGCAGCGCTCTTAACCACCAACCTTCATGGTGAATTTACATCACCACATAATCGTCATAATCCTCAGTCATCAGCAGGCAGAATTGAAAGAAATGGTCTATCCTGGGTGGTTTGTCCCCTAGACACTCACTTGAAGAAAATATATATTCATTTTACATTAGCCTGAGAAAAACAATTAGAAAGAGCCTGTCCCCGGGACCCCTAAAAAGCACTCCAAAAGCCAACAAGGAAAGACTTTTTGATAACTTTTCTGTTATCTGTGCTGTTCTCCTCAATAAGGGAATTGAGCATTGATTAAAATGAGGGTGCTTTGATGCACCATTAAAAATGGCTATGTTGTTTATGCTATATAATTTATTCTCAGAATTTTTCTTGAGGAGCTAGAGAGAAGACGCAGCAGTTACAAGTGCTTCCTGTTCCTCCAGAAGACCTGAGTTTGGTTCCCAGCACCCAAATGAGAGAGGCTCATAACTGCCTGTAACTCTAGCTCCAGGGAATCCAACACCTCTGGCCTCCACAGCATCTGATTACGTGTGGCTGACACAGACACACACATATAAATAAAAGCAAAATAAATCTTAATATATTTTTTCCTGAGCTAAGGGTAGTGGTATGTGCCTGTAATTGCAGCACTTGGGAAGTACTGGAAAGAGGACCCAGAGTTCAAGGTTACCCTTTGCTAACTTGAAGCCAACCTGAGCTACATTAGACCTGTCAACCTCTGGACTCCACACTCACATGCACACACGAATGCACTGGTATGTATTTATGCCATCCACATAGACATGTACATGCACAACACCTTACACACACACAAAGAAAAATTTTAGTCTTATAAAATATTAACTTCATGCTGGGGTGAATTAAAAACCTAAAACAAAACCTCATCTGTTTCAAATATTGAGCGCCACTTTTTCAGTAGTTAGTATAAATTACACAGAAAACCCCTTTATTTCACAATGACATGACTTTCTATTGTTAACTCACAACAGTGAAATGTTTTAAGAACTGTTTTGTTCAACACACTGAAAGCTTGCATTGTACTACTGACTTTGGAAGGGCTGAATTATACAGGGTAAGGTGGGATAGAGATGGGGAGATTACCAACACTGACCATATTTCTTTGCAGGTATGTGCACCTACACACATGCACACAAAACACGCAAAGAACCACCTCATGGAAATCAGGTGTATTTGCACACTTTGTGCTGCCGTTTGGATCTGGAATGTCTCCCAAAGGTCCATGGGCCAAAGATCTGATCTCCACTGTGGCACTGTTAAGAGCTGCCCAAAACTTTAAGAAGTAGGGCCTACTAGAGAGTACTAGGAGCTGTATCCTGAAGTGGGATTGTGGAACCCAGCCTCCCTCTCTTTCTCCTTGCCCACCATGGAGTGAACACTGCTGCACCAGCACCAGTGGCCTCAAACCAGTAGGTGTGCACAGTAAAGACTCTCAAGACAAACCATTCCCTTCTCAGCCGACTTCCTCCAGGTTTCTTCCATTGACAGAAAGCTGAATAACACCTGGATAAGATGAATGATATGGATTCTTACAGCGTTGAACACAGTACTGTATTAATCTCCTCTGGATGTCACTCAGTATTTCCAACTCCTTTTGTATCATTACCGTACAAACTATATTAGAATTACTTGTAAAAGAGCCTGTTTTCCAAGTAAGTTTAAGATCCATGAGGGTAGGATTCCCAGTTCAAGGTTACTCTTGGTTATGTAGCAAGTTTGAGGCTAGTCTGAGCTACGAGCCGCTACTTAAAAACAGTCTTGTAGAGCTGGGGAGACAGTCCAGTACACAAGCATGAGAACTTGAGTTAGATTCATCAGTACCCACTTTAAAAGCCCATGCCCTATGCAAATAACCCTAGTTAAACCCAGTGAGTCATAAAAAAAAAAAAAAAAAAAGAGGGTCTGTTGGGAAGAAAGGCATCCCTCCATCTGGCTTCCTGTATCCCCTTTCAGGATACAGCTCCAATGTTCTAAGACTCACTAGTCAGCACTACTTCTTAAAAGTTTTGGGCAGCTCCTAATAGTGCCAAGCCAGAGACCAAATCTTTACAAACGGGAGTTATTTGGGAGATATTCCAGATCCAAATGACAGCACAGGGGATGCAAATATATCTGGCTTCTTCTATGAGGTGATTAAAGTTGCTTTTTCCTTCTTTTCATTGTGTGTGTGTGTGTGTGCGTGCGCGCGCGCGCGTGCGTTCACCTGTGTAGGTGCACATGCACGCTGAGAAGTAAGGTTAATGTTGGTAAACTTCCACAATCTCTCTGTCAGTTTATTCTTTTGAAGCATGGTCTCTTAAACCTAGAGCTTGCCAATACAAGCTAGGCTCAACAGCCAGCTTGTTTCAGGGATCTCTACCGTTAGAGGCTAGAATTATGAGTGGGCTGTCACACCCACTTGGCATATACGTGGGTTTTGGGAATTTGACCTCCCATTCTTCTGATTGCAAAGCAAAAGTTTTAACTGTTGAGCCCCCTCTAGGCCCTGTTCTGCTAATGTTCTTAAACATTTCTCCTCACCAAAGACTGTTGTTAATCCTGGACAGTATCAAAGATAGGTTCTTATACTTTACTAGTCTTTGGAATAAAGTTCGAGTACACGCAGAAACTACCCAACGGCACATTTAAAACTTTATACTTCCAGGTTCAGGCTCAGTCCCATCCCTTTTAGGCAACCCTTCCCAGTTTCTTTAGTATTTTATAGTTTTGTTTTGTTTTCCTGCAGGGAATGGTCTACTTGCACTACACGGTAAAAAAAAAGTATGGTTCTGAAGAAGTTTTTCCTGCTTAACTTCAATACTCTTTTATTTATGCTTTCTGACTTTGTTATTCTGGTGCTTTGTAAATGAGTTGAGAAGATATGTCCATTATGTCTCCATAATGGCACTGTGACAGGCTTGTTGATTGAACCCTTTTATTTTTGAGTTATCAGGAAGAATTA
This sequence comes from Cricetomys ansorgei, assembly GCA_026225945.1. Classification (NCBI taxonomy): domain Eukaryota; kingdom Metazoa; phylum Chordata; class Mammalia; order Rodentia; family Nesomyidae; genus Cricetomys; species Cricetomys ansorgei. The sequence goes on along the minus strand of JAMJFZ010000116.1, from coordinate 14,837,172 downwards.
GCAGAAAGGAGAAATCGTCCTCAAAAGATTATAATTTGTTGCCTTTACTTAAGTAAAGTAAGACTGATTAGTAATTAGTAAAAAAAGTAATTAGTAAGACTGATATGCTGAAGAGAAGCAGGAGGAGAAACAGAATCCACAGCACAGTCCACTCTGTAAAGCAGGTGGCGGCTCTCAAGGTGTGTGGTGAGACTCCCAGAGTTTCCAAGACCCTTTCCGGAGTCTGCATGCCCGACTATTCTCATAATGGAGAGGCAAATCATTCACTCACTTGCAGGTGTTTACTAAGGTTTCCAGAGAAACACAGTAATAATGTGATACACTGATATTCTGACAGCTAACGGATGTGTGCTTTATATTCTTGTGTTTTATAGAATTTTCTAAGGTAGGCTCTTGGGATCATCAATAACCTTTAAAGAGTATAAAGATGTACTGAGACAAAAAAAAAGTCTAGAACTTCACACATACAGTGAGATATACAAGATTACAGAAGATGCCTAATTCAAAGCAAAAGAAAAAAGGCCTCTTCATTGTCCTTAATATTTCCTACTACCAACTCAATCTATAGTTAAAGCTTTCTGCTTGAAGAAAAACTATGAAAAAACTATAAACAGCAGATTCAACTCTCTAGGGTGATGAAGACAAATATCTTGGGACAGAGCATGGCTTTATATACCTGGTTACTGACTGGAAATTTCTATTCCAGGTAATAAGCAAGAATTCTTGATTTAGCAGGCAGTCATATTTATGTTCTGAAATACTAATAGTTCATTAAATTTGCATGAACACCACTTGGATTACGGGAAACCACTGACAGTTATCTCTACTACCTAGAAAATATAGAACACTGCGCTTGTGAGCCAAAGCAACACGTTCAAAGTTAACTTTGATCTGCTCCCTAAGGGAAAATCTCAAGTCTTACCCTTGGCTACTTGTTTCAAAATCTCTCAGGTACTTATTAAGGGGTCTGGTTGACACACCAAAGCTGCATCAGCACTAGTTTGTCTGTCCTACTGGGAAAACAACCAACTCAAAGTACAGATCTTGCCATTTGAAAAGTTGTATTCAGCTAAATACATTTTAATACATTATAGAAATTAAATATTTAAAGCTATTTTTCTGTAACCAGGATTTCCAGGTTGTGTATGTTTGGGGAACAAAATTTAGTGGTAGAAAAAAGAGCCAATTTAGTAAGGCATTCAGACAGACCCTTTGAAATCAGCAGACTGGAAAATCAAATTTCAATTATTTATGGTTACAGGAGGCAAAGACTATTACCAACTAATCTGGACAAATAATTGAAATATATTATTGTAGCAATTTCAGGTTAGGGATATTTACTGAAAATACAGAATATTGGTACTTGGATTATGTCCTGCCCTTTAAGTTAGGTGCTAGGAATAGGGATGACTGGCACCTTATAGGATGAGGCAAGAAAGAAAACTGGGAAGGAAGAAAAAAGCAAACCATCTATCTCAAGAATGCATAAACTAGCCCATGGATCATAATTTTGCTTTATGGAAGCTAATTGTGTTCTTAATATCACCCCCTTCCAAGCTGATCCAGCCTTACTTCTTACTCAAGAAAGCACAATGAAAGGAACTTAGGAAATGTATACAGCAGATGCCAGCACATGCACTTAAGTCATCTGATTTTTTTGGCAAATGATTTAGGTAAAAACAATTACTTAAATTGAAATGATATGTATAAAAAGCCTAACCAGGCACTGTCTCTTTTCTACCAATTTCACAAAAAGATCATGATTAAATTAATGCTGACACCTAGTGACAAGAAAGAATATCTGTATTTTATATTACTTGCATTGTATTTCTTGGAACCAATTAATCTAAAACCGAAGATCCATCTTAGTTTCCATAAAGACCCAGTAACATTAGGTGAAGAAAGGAACGGGTCTGCCCTTTTTCTAAAACCGTATGTGCAAGTATAAAACTGGCTGGAAGTAAGAACGCCTACCAAAGGGTCTCCTTAGCAAAAATGTTTTAAATTACAAATCTGTAACATTAAAAGGCCAGGAAAAATGCTTAAAATATATAATATTCAGCTATGCATTTCACATGAAAGAGATGCCAGTTATTAATGAATTGTGGGATGTGACTGCCCTAGGGTCTCCCAGCATAGTCTGTTTTCTCTTTAAACATGTTTTAACTTAAAAGAAAAAAGAACAACAGAGCACTTGTCTAGCAGGTGTAACACTGAGTTTGAACTCCAGAACAGTGGGGAAAAAAAAAAAAAGCCCAGTACCACAAAAACCAAACATGAATTAAAGAAAGAAGGAAAAATAAGGAAAATGACTGGCAAGCAAAAAACCCAGTTTTTCTCAACACTGACCAAGACAACTGTGAACATCCCAAGCTTTCCAAAGCCATTGTCTGGCTGACTGGCTCAGTTCAATCAAGTGTTATGCCCAGCTGCCAAACACTAGGTACAGTGTTTTACACAGCATAAATTCTGGTCAAGCACCATTCTTCATAAAGAAATAGTTACGATTCTACATGAAATTCTAGGATGATGTTTTGAAAATCAAGGACATTGTATTCTGAAATACCTATATCCAACTGAATAAATTTTCCATTCTGCAGGGCAAGGTTGAACTGCTGTACTGACTAGGGAACACACACAAAACCTGCCTATCGTTTGAATGATTACAGGCTGTTTTAAGATGATTTCCTTTGAAATGCAATTACGGTGAATTCTGAGCTGAAGGAATAGATCTAAAATATGCCATATTGATTAATACGAAAATGCTACACACAGCAATTCGGAAAGACGTCTTTGTCCTTTTATAAACCATCCAGAGCACATTTAATGACTACATAGAACTGGCTCACAATCACTTCAAAATGTCCACCCCCTTCAATTTCCTGACCACTTAAAGATAAACTCATTGGAAGGAAGTGAGGTATCTTCCTGAACCAAGAAATTCATAAAATCTTCAGTTAAACCTTTAGGATGTAGTGAAATTCCAAAGGTTTCTCCCCACCCCCCTTTTTAAAAATCTTGAATAGAACATGTTATTTTTGGGGTATAAACCACCCTGACTGCAGGAAGGTGGGCTTGAAGCACTAGTTTAAAAAAATAATTGCAAGACTTGGGGTGGGGGATAGCTTGTCAAGGGGGCAAGTTGCTCCGCTATGGATAGGAAGTATTAGGGATGCAAAGTCGGGCCGGACATTTCCCAGGGCTCTACTTTAGTGGTCAACTAAGGCTCTAGGGGATAAAGCCATGAAAACAGATTGCAATTTTAGAACCTCAACTGGGGTTCAAGGGGGGAGGGAGACAGACCTTTCCAACCAGGAAGCTCGGGCGGTTGGAGGAACAATACACTGCTCTTGCAACACATCGCAAGCCTAGCTGGATCGTCTGCCTACTTGGGAGTGTACTCCCGAAAGCCGGGCGAGGGTAGGACAGTAAGTCAAGGCAGGCCGCCAGCCCCCTCGGGGATCCCTGCGCAGCCGGGCGGCGGGCACCAAGCCCAACTCCGTTACTTCTTGCTGGCAGGCGCGTCCCAGACTGGGGGGGCGAGGAGACCCCCAAGGCGCGGAGCCTCGCCGGCCCGGGAGTCATGGTGCCAGTGCAGCAGCCCCCGCCGACCGGCGCCTGGGACACTTTCCGGAGCCTCGGGCGCGCTCCGTACCCCGCGCCGGCCGAGGCTCGCCGGGGCTCCCTCCCCGGGAACGCGCCGCCCTCGCCGGCCCTCCCCAGACCGCAGCCCGGAGGACACAGCGGCGGGGTCCCGCGGGGGGCCTCACCAGGCGGAGCTGGCTAATTTCGTCGTAGGACATAAAGCTGAGGATGTTCTCGATGGCTACGATGGGCAGCGCCACCAGTGTGTTGTTTTGAGGCAGGTGGTCCGGGGCCAGCGTGGGCGCGGCGGGTGCCTGGGACCCCGGCTGCGGAGCCTGCGACGGCGGCGGCGGGGGCTGTCGCTGAACGGAGCCGCCGGCGGAACAGGAGCCGCCGTCGCCGTGGCCGCCGCCTCCTTCCTCAGCCATCCGATCCTCAGACGCCGCCGCCATCTTGGGAGTTTGATTCCTTCCTCCGCTGTAAGGGGACCAGGACACTTCCTGTGCGTCACTTCCTCCTCCTGCCTCGGCGGGGCGGGGGAGCAGGAGGAGAGGGGGGCTTGTGGGACAACCGAGGGAAAGAGGCTTGAGCTTGCTGTGTGTTAGGTGGGAAGGAGGGACGATACTGTACACCTCAAGGAAGGTGATCTTCATGGCCCTTTAAAACCAGAGACTACTTTGTCAGAGTGGAGACGAGCGAAGATTCTGTAAATAGTCCCTTTAATCTGAATGGAAACGACCTGAGGTTAACTATTAGTGCCCTCCTTGTTAAAATGAACAACACTGGTGCAGTTTTCTTTAAAAACAACTCGGCAAAGGATGATAAAAACTATGTTGTCTTCATAAGTTTAGCCGTCTTCATACATTTAGGTACATAAATTTGTATTTAGATCGGCATTTCCCAAGGCTCATAGTAATAATTTCTGCTTATAAAAGGAAACAAATGCTGCTATTTAAAAACGACAAGACCGTAGATAAAGCCTGAAAACATGTTAATGAAATAAAAATAACATAGGTTGGGCGAATATATGAACATATCTCCAGATATCGTATTTACTAATTGCTGTATGTGTGTACCCCTGGACCTTTAAAGTTAATCGTGCTGGCAGCCTGAGGTGCTGGCAGCATGTGTGATTTTTATAACTGAAAAGGCCTACTTTATAAATGTAAATGGTTGCTGCTTTCTGTTAAAGGACTACTTCCTATACCCATCCAGAGAGTGTAAGCAGAGTAACTGAAGCTGCACTAAAGTTATTGAGGAAGTCTGGTGGTAACAATGGGAATGAACTGCTCCCATTGGGCTTTGAGCTTCTCTGCCATAAAGGTGACATAGTTTAGCTGTTGAAGGTTGTGGGACGAATTAAGCTATGAGATTTCTTTCATCATGCAAATAGATCTTTGGATCAGGAAAGAGAGCTTTGATTAAAATAAAACTCTGGAGGATGAGGCGGTGGTGGAAGGTGGTTCTTGTCGTTCCCTCTGCTGAGGTCTGGGAGGCTTATATCTGTGAAGCTGTCTTCTTGTTTTTATTAAACTCTTGATGGATGAATTACCTAAACACACATACTATGTGACTACTTTCATATGAGATGTCTCATATAAGCAAATCCATAGAGTCAGGGGGCCAGAGAGATGGCGCAGAGGTTAGAGCACTTGCTGCTTTTCCAGAGGACTTGAGTTTGGTTCTCAGCACCCACACTGGACAGCTCACAACTGCCCAATTGAACTGGGTGGATTAGCAGATGCTGGAGGCTGGGGACAAGGGAAGTGTGGAAGAGGACTGGCAGTGGTACCTTGTTCCTTTTGTGGGTGACAAGAAAGTGGCATTATGGACCAGGAAGATGACTTAGTGGGTAAAGGCACGTGCTACCAAACCTGACTACATGAGTTTGATCTCCAGTACCGACATGATGAAAGGAGAAAATTGACACACACCCAGACAAATAAATGTAACTTTAAAATAAGACTAAGGGGCTGGAGATAACGGCTCAGTGGTTAAGAGCACTTGTTGTTTTTGCAGAAGATCTGTGGTTCATTTCCAGCACCGACATGGCAGCTTAGTACACAGACATACATGCCAGCAAAACACTCACACATTAAATAAACCTAAAATATATTAGTCAGTGGTGGTGAGTATATAACCTTGCGAAAGTATTAAAAGCACTGATTTACATGCTTTAAATCCTTATTTATTATCTATTTTTAAATTTATGTATATATGTGCTTAGGTACATGTAGATATGGGTACCCTAAGTTGCCAGAAGAGGATGTTCGATCCCCTGGAACTGGAGTTAGAGGCAGTTGTGAGCTGACGAGTATGGATGCTGTATGAACCAAACTCAGGTCTTCTGGAAGAGCAGCAAATGCTCTTAACCTCTAAGCCACCTCTCCAGCACCTGAATCGCATGCTTTAAAATAATGACTTTTATTAAATGTGACCTACCTAACAAAACAGTCAGTTTAGACAAGAACCAGGGAAAAGAAGCTAAAACTAGAAGGCAAACATGTAGTGAGGTGCAGCACACGGTTTCAAAATAACCCACCCCACCATTAATAACAAAAAATGAAAAATATGATACAGAAATTCAGTGGACAGGCTCATAACCAAATGATTAAGAATATCACCAAAAGGTTTGGGAGGAACCAACATCATGAGCCTCTTACTAAGATGCCCTGCCAAAGATAATGCCAGCATAATGTAGTATTCATGCATAAAAATACATAATCTGCTTTTGAAGCAAACACATTTCTTTTTGGACTTTGTGGTTGTTTGGATGAGAATCTTTCCTATAGGTTCAGATATTTGAATACTTGGTTCCCAGTTGGCACTGCTGTTGGGGGATCCTTTGGGAGACGGAGACTTGCTGCAGGAAGTACGTCACTAGGTGTGGGCTTTGATTGTTGATAGTCTCACCCAACTTCCAGTTCACTCTCTGGTTGTGCTTGAGACTGAAGATGTGATCTCTCAGCTCCCTGTTCCTAACGCCATGCTTGTCACGTGATACCTCGTCTCCTCACTAGGATAGACTCTTTTTTCTGTAAGTTGCCCTAGTTGTGATATTTCATCACAGTGACCGGAAAATAACTAACACAGACCTGAACTTGTAAAGTTTCTGTCTTGGCCTCCTCCTATGATTCCATTACTTAAAGGTTTCATCCATGATGATGAAGGTTCCAGTGTGTGAGCCATGGCGGACATATTCGAACCATACCCGTATCATAGCAGAGATGGTTAGTGTTCAATATGTATTTCATATCTGTTTCTAGACGTCTGCATATTTATAATGTGTTAATTTTCTCTACACTGATAGGCTGTAATTTTACTTTTGTGCTCAGGGCATTGCTATCTCTTCAGAGAACCAATTACAATTTAGTCTAAATTGAAATCATTCTCTACCTAGCTTTATTAAAGTTGGGAAGCTTTCTTGATGGGTTCAGCTGAAATAGAATCTCTATAAGTAGAATCATGCTTCACATGCATCATGAGAACTCTCACTTAAAGGAAACACACAGAAAACCCTATAAAAAGCGAGTCATCGTGCTCTCATTTAATTCGTGTATTTTGCTAATCCACTCATTACACGCAGTTGTTTGTATGAAATTATCCTGCAAAAAGCAATCCCATTCCCTTAACTCTCCATATGCGGACAACTGGTTAATAGTCAGAGCTGTTGGTCTGAACAACAGAATACAAATTTGGTAATAATTTTAAGCAGTTTCTGCCACGACTCAGCTCATTCAAAATTTTCTCTCTTTATGTGCACTAGATTTTCACCCTTCCACTTCCCATGCTTGTTGGGGCTATTCTTGTTGTTGTCGTTTGGAAGCACTTGGGATTGAACCCGCGGCCCTGTGTGTGCTAGTCGAGTACTCCACCATCCAGTTATGTCTACAGCCCCACAAATTTTTCACAGAGAGACTTTCAAAGCAAATGGTAATTGTTTTAATTTCTGAGCTCAATCTTTATTTTGGGTATACTTCCCAACCGAAACAAATATTTACACTTAGAAGAACTTCCGAATTCCAAATTTACAAGACAGGGTTTTTAAGGGATGGACACATACTTCTCAAGATCCACATGTTTCCAATTTCATATCTGTGAAAATGTGAGAGAGAATACTATCTTCCTCATGGAGGTGATACAAGGATAAACTGAGAGCAAGTGGGTGGCGCCTTTAATTTATTTATGTGCACAGCTGTTTGTTTGGTGGTGGGAATGGAATCCTGGAAGTTGCATAGGATAGGAGCTACCTTCCCCAGCTTTATTTGTTCATCAATTTATTTTTGCTTTGTTTTGTGAGGTGGGGATCCACTGGTCTCAAGCTTGTAATCCTCCTTTATGCTAGGGTACAGGCATGCACCACCATACCAGCTATGGCCAAGGTCTTGTATTCTTCTGATTTAAAGCATTACAGTGAGTTTACTGTAATGCAGACACCGTGTGTCATTCTGTCCACTCCTTTCCCATCTTTCTGCCTTTCTAATCGGGGTTTGTGTTGGGGGATGTGGTGAGGCTGTGTGTGGTGGAATACTTGTTCAATGGCACTTCCACAAGGAGATGGGCTTATGTATAAAAGAGAAAGTTATAACCATACCTTTTTTTCTGCTGCGTGTTATCACACTTGTATTTAGAAGGAACAAAGTTTGAACTCTTATTCTAAACAATAAGAGGCTTTAAGTTTTTGTGGATTGCAATCACACACACACAAAGAGATTTATTTACTTTTATTTTATGTGTGTGGGTGTTTTGCCTGCTTATATGTGTCTGTGCGCCATGTCCATGCAGTGCCTGCAAAAGCCAGAAGAGGGTGTCAGATTCTGTGGCGCTGGAGCTCAGTTGTGAGCTGTTATGTAGGTGCTGGGAATTGAATTTGGGTCCTCTTGAAGAGCAGCCAGTACTCTTCACTGGTGAGCCATCTCTCCAGTCCCACCTACATTTTTAAAGATCTATCTTTTAGGAATGAGGAGATAGCTCAGTTGGTAAACTGAGTTTGTCAAGCAAGCACGAGAGTTTGAGTTTAGGCCCTCCCGCCTAGTGACCAGATGAGACATTTCCTATTGTTGCTGACATCTAAAACTGTACTATTAGATACATTTACAAAATTGAAGTTTTGACTAGTGGAAAGGACTCCACTGAACTTTGAGTTCAGGAATGTTGCTGGCTGCTGACGTGTTTATTTAAAATTAAGGTTCCCAGGCCTTGCTCAAAATCCACCAAATCAGAAACTATAGAAATCTTCGCATGTTCATGTTTTCCCTCAATATCTTCACTGTACACAAGCCCACACTTGTTTCACGAGCATATTACAGAGTCCAACGTTCTATTTTTGTGTTTGCCTCCCACCGTCAGTGAGAGCTGCTGTCTTAGGCTGCATAATTGCCCAGTCAAGTTCACAGCACCACAGAGCTCACATTTGCTGAGCAGTTAACTAAGAATATTTCTTCTTCTTGCCACTTTCCGCTTATTTTCAGGCAATGGCACCTACCTTAGCTTTCATAAAGCTCTGAGGAATGAATAAATCTGACATTTTTTTTGTTAAACAAATGTTTAATGTTCCCCTGTATGGAATTGTAAGGTTCTTACAAGGTTCTTCTCAAAACCTTGTCTCATTTGTCTCTGAATGCCTCAAGTGTGTGGCACGATGTACTGGTATAGTAGGTGCTTATGAATGCTTAACGAATATCTATGAATCTGGGTCTGGGGAGATGGCTCAGTGGATAAAAGTTTTTGTTGAACAATACTGATAGCCTGAATTTGATCCCTGAACTCACGTTAAGAAAAGAAGAGGCAGATGCAGTGGTATATGTCTGCAATCCCAGTGCGTCTAGCATAAAGAGAGAGGCAGACAAAGGAGACTCAGCTGGAAGTTCTTACATACAAGACAATGTCAGACACAAGAGAGACCCTGTCTCAAGACAAGGTAGGAGAGAACCACCCCCTGAAAAGTTGATCCCCACTTGCACACTGTAGTATGAGCACACACACACACTTGCACACACACATACTTGCACACAGACACACATGTGCACACACATGCACACATAGACATGTACATGTGCACACCTGTATACACACATACACACACATTCACATGAGCACACACATGCACAGATAGACATACACATATGAACACTCGTATACGCACATGCACACACACACACACACACACATACACACACACCTTTAAAAATCTATGAATTTGTTGATGGGATGTTTGGTTATTAGTCATTGGTCTAGAAGGATGGAGTGAGTGTCCTGTTGTCCAACGGTGGAAGGCTCCGCACAATGGCCTACTATTCCCAAGCTGTAAGCAATGGTAAGGTTGCTGTCAGCAGTATGAACCACAGATGATCGATAATCTGAAGGACATTATTCTCTAAGCCAAGTCCTAACCCACACAGCTTCAGGATCACAAGGTTTCTGACTTAAGATTAACTGAAAAGTGCTGTCTGCTGAACCTTTGGCAAAAATTATGGCACCGGAGATGACATGTCCCATAAACTGCTTAATTGTTTTCTAAATGTGATGTCATTGTTTGGGATGCTAAACCATAAATAATGGCTTAAAAACTGGGATGATTCTACAACTCGAAATTGAAGATAATTCCTACATCAGCACTTTCAGTATCTCTAATGTCTTCTGTTTTCTGTCCTGTACCATTGCTGGGGGCTTATCTTGGATTTCAGTATCAAAAAACATGTGCAATTGGAGTGCATGAGAAGGCAGATCAAGCTAAGTGAGTCCACCATAGATCAGGAAATATCTAAGAGCTGTTAAAGGTGGAATGCAGAGCTGGAGGAGTGAAGGGAAAGAAGTAATAGAAAAAACTAGAGTTGGAGGCATCTGAAATATTTTTAATTAAATCACCTTCATTCAGTGTGTGCGTTTGTGTGTGTGTATGTGAGTGTGTGTGTGTGTATGTATGTGTGTGTGCATGTATGTGTGTGTGTACACAGTATGGCATACACGCAGAAGTTAGAGACATCTTGCAAGTTCTCTCTTCCCACCATGTGGATCCTAGGATTTGAACTCAGATTTCCAGCATTGGTGGCAAGCCCCTTTACTCACTGAGCCATTTAGCAGGCCCTGAAATATTTCTTGATTTGGATGATGGGGTCTGAGCTAACAGTTATGGTTTGAACGTGAGTGTATTTTAGAAAGCAAAGGTTTTTAAAGACCTAGATGCCTCCTTTCTGGCTCAGATTCTGAGCTTTTTACAGCATTGTTTACTGTGAAAGAGAAAAGAATCATTACTCTTTGAAAGTTTTATGTGCAGCACTGTTACAAAATACTAGGTGCATGCTGGTGGCACACATTCTGAGTGTCATTCAAACAGCTTGAGTCTATTGGTCATCTTTTACGCCGACTGAAGTAGTGTCAAAGGCTGGGTGAAGGATACTAGGTGAAATCTAGAAGAAAAATTGTGTGTTAGGATGGAGTAGCCAGCAATTCAATCTTGGAAGGGGGCTTCACAAACTTAACCAAATTATTCTTATCACAGGAAATTTTGTCTAGTGGTTGGGAGCACTATTTGGCAGAATGTTAGTTTAAGAAATGACCACTGAGAGTACTCAGCCACAAATAGGGAAATACCACCTTTCCTACAAAAAACAAAACAAAACAAAACAAAAAAACCCTCATGAATCATCAAAGAATAAGAGACGGAGAGATCGTAAGGTCCAGGAGGAATGGAGTAAATCAATGTCTTCTGGACACGACAGGACCAGTGCACTCATGAACAGCAGCAGCTGTGGTTGCCTGCGCAAGACCCGCACAAGAGCAAGCTAGTGACACTCCCACATGGAGTTGGGAGAAACTTGTGAGCCCCATTCCTATCTGAGAAACTATTGAAAGCTGATAGCTTTTGGAAGAGGGAGAGTCACTTTTCTTTAAGAGTATGGCCTGTAGTAGGCCATCATTCTCCAGTGGATGGGCATATGGGCAATTCAAATTGGACTCAGTGGCTTATTAAAAAAAATAGAAGACACAGAGTTTGGAGAGGGTTGGGGTAGATCTGAAAGGAGTTAGAGGAGGGGTGAATATGAAAATATATTGTATGCATGTATGAAATTCTCAACTAATTATAAAACATTATATTTAACAGTAATAAATCACTGCAGTGAACAGGAGATGAAGAACTGATCTGGGCTGGACTCTGACACTAAAAGTGGACTTGGCAGCAACCAGGACAGGAGGGGATCTAATTTCACTGGCTGAACCGGCAGGATGGAAGAATCAGGAGGTGTTTCTACAACACACTGGAAGGCACTAAGTAACTTGGCACCCTTACCGTCAGTTTGGCCGTTGCCTGAAAAGGAACGCTTTCTTCAAGGTCCTAACCTCTGAATCTCCTGACATGTTCCGTGCTCTGCTTTTCCTCTCAACTCGGCTATTAGATACCACTCAGCCCCTCCCCATTTCCACGCTAAGCTACGTTCACAGTCCCTCGTTCATTTGACAGGCTATTGAAGTACCTCCATGTGACCACACATCAGAACGGCTTCACAGAACTCAGCCTAGTAGCACTCGAGTTGGATTTCTGGGCAGGCTTTGGTCACTCAGCCACTCAGCCTGGTCTTGGGTTGAGGATGCGGAGGAGATTAGACAGACTCTCTTCTTCACAGGAAGATCAGCTCTGCTTCTTATTTAGTGCTTTCTATTGCTATCCTCTCCTCAATCTGTCAACAGAATCATTTTAAGGCCATTTAAGGAAACAAGTAGTTTCCCCACCCCCTCTGCCTTCAGATGCCTTAAATACTATCTTGATCTACTCTGTACCTGTAATTCACCAAGTAACCCAAGTCAGGCTCAGATTTCTCTTCTGTTACCACATATTACTTTAGAACATTGCTACCTTGTGAGCGCCTGGAAAAACCGGGTTGTGGTTCTCTAATAAGAGGGAATGCAGTGGAATAAGAAACATATATTTAGGGGGAAAATCAATTGGTGGACTGAAGATTATATTGGCTCTTTTAAGTCACGGTGACGTCATTTGGCGCCCTAAATTAGTGGTTACCAAACCATCAGTGCTTATTAAAGACAAAGCTTCCTGGGTACCTCCCTTGGAGATTAAGGTTCAATGGATCTGGCTGGTCTGGGTCCTGGGAATCTGCATTGAACTAGAAGAAAGTCTTGGGTCTCAGCAGGTTTGGAAACTCTGTCTTTAGGCATTCACTGCTGAATCGTAGCCTCAGGGACCGAGGACATGTCTTATTTGGTACATATATTTTTCTTCTGAAAATGTACTGACTCAACATTAAAGGGAAATTGAAGAAGCAATCTACTTGTATTTCTGACATTTTAATATATCAGTTTCACTTTCCTGTAATTCCTTATAACTGTGTCCGTATGTGTACATAGACAGAAAGGTGCAAATTCAGACTCTCATGGTGAGGCTTTCTTGTTTTCCTCCTCCTCCTCCTCCTCCTCCTCCTCCTTCCTTCTCCTTCTCCTTCTCCTCCTCCTCCTCCTTCCCCTTCTCCTTCTCCTTCTTCTCCTCCTCCTTCTCCTTCTTCTCCCTCCTCCTTCTCCTCTTCCTCCTCCTCTTCTCTTCTTCTTTTTTAGAAAACAAGCTAGCCTGAACTCGCTGTGTAGTCGAGGCTGCCCTGTACTTTTATGTGATGCTGGGAACAGAACTCAAGCCCCTGTGACCACTGGGTAAGCACTCTACCAACAGAGCTACATCCCTAGCTTTTGTTTGGCCTTTACATTAAACATCAGAAATGTGATGTCACATAAAATCGGCCACTTAATCTACTGTGACAAAAGTGTTGTAAACTGTGTGGTTTGCCAGAGCCACAGTTCTGGAGGCTGAGGAGGAGAAGAGCAAGGCACCAGCAGACTCTGGGTCTGGAGACAGCCACTCAGCACCACCGATGGCACCTTCTCTTTGTGTCCTCATAGCGAAACAGAAAAATAAACTTCCTTGGGGCCCTTTTTGTTGTTTTGTGTCTTGTTCTATATTTTGAGATGAGGGCTCCCTATGTAGTCTTAGTTGCTCTGGAACTTTCTACATAAACTGTAAGCTGGCCTTAAACTCACTGAGTTCTGCTTGCTTCTGCCTCACAAGTGGTGGGATTAAAGACGTACACACAGTATCGGCTCCTGTGGGCCCTTTGATAGGGCACTAATCTTATTCATGAGGGCTCCACGCTCATGAGGCAATAACTTACTAAGACCCTCACTTTTTTTGCGTGTGTGCATATGTTCATGTGTGTGCACATATGCGTATGTGTGCACCTGGAGTTCAGAGGTTTGATGTCCATTGTCTTTCTCTATGTCTGTCAACTTTATCACTACTATTATCATCATCATCATCATCATCATCATCATCATTATGTATTTGTATTATGTATTATTTTGGCTTTTGAGACAGAGTCTCTCTACATAGCCCTGGCTGAACTGGAACTCACTCTGTAGACCAGGCTGGCCTTGAACTCATAGAGATCCTCCTGCCTCTTCCTTCTGAGCATTGGGATTAAAGGTGCACCACCATGCCTGGCCTCTATTTTTTGCGTTTTAAAATTACATTTGTTTGTGCGTGTGTACGCATGCACACGTGCACACATGCACACACATTTGTTGCATAGATTACGCACGCACACGTGCACACATGCACACACATTTGTTGCATAGATGTGGTGATCAAAGGACAACTTGCAGGAGCTGGCTCTTAGCCGGGCGGTGGCACAGGCCGTTAAGCCTTTCATCCCAGCACTGCGGAGGCAGAGCCGGACAGATCTCTAAGCCAGACTGGTTTACAGAGTGAGTTCCAGGGCAGCCAGGGCTACACAGAGAAACCCTGTGTCAAAAACAAAACAAAACACCAGCAAAAAACAAAAACACCATCAACAACAACAGAAGGACGAGTTGATTCTTTCCTCCCACCATGTGGGTCCCAGCAACTGCACTCAGCTCACGGGCTTGGCAGCAAGTGCCTTTACCTTCGTGCTACCAACCTTATTGTTTGAGACAGGGTCCCTCACTGAACCTGAAGCCTGCTGATTCAGCGGCTGACCGGCCAGCAGGTCCTGGGGATCCTCTTGTCTCTGACTACCCAGCTCAAGGATTACTAGCCCGCTGCACTGGCTTTTTGCGTGGAAGGCTGGTGAGCCAAACTCAGGTCCTTGTGCTTACACAGCAAGTGCTTTGCCAACGGAGTCATTCCCCAGCCTCTTCCCACCTTTCAATATTACCTTGTTGGTGATTAGGGTTTGGCATATGAATTTTAGGAGAGCACAAATATTCAGACAATAGTAATCAATCATTATAACAAAGTATCTGTAATTAATCTGTCCATTTACCAAGTATTCAACATTTTTGCTGTATTGAAGTTTTTGTTAACATCATAAATGTTATAATAGCTTATATCTACAACTTTTACACAGAACTTTTATAATATTGGGGATCAATTTTTGAATAATGTTTTTCAGGAACAATATTAATGAGTCAAGGAGTCTCAATATCTTCAAGTCAGAATAATCAATATTGGAACATAGCATACTTCATCGCTGTTAGAAATAAGGTAGCCAGCTTAATTCTTAAAATGCTTTTAAATTAAAATTAAAATTTTAAATTCTTAAAATTCTGCAATACATCTCCACAATGTCTTCATATCTTAAAGTGCATTTTTAAAAAATTTGTGTAACAATTATTTGGTGGCATGCAGTTCCAATCAAGATACCGTGAGGTAGAATAATGAAAAAGTCCTTGTGGAGTTCGGAGTGGAGCAAGAGAGATGGTAGGTGACTGTACAGGGGCAGGGGTGAGGCGATTTTAGAGAGGCAGAGTGCATGATGTGTGAAATGTAACAACTGAGTGTCTTGGAGATCAGGAATGAGGAGGCGAGGTTATGCTGTGACCTGGATAACAAAGGAGGAGTCAAGTGCAAAATTGTGTCAGAGTTCTTCAAAGAAGCAGAGCCAGAAGAATGTGTGTAGATACATAGATTGATGGGTATGTGTAGATGTATGTGTATACGTGACAGCTCACAATTGAGAACAATTTTATCACACCAAAAGGGTTGTGACCCTTTGTCGTTCATTTCCACTTTTTATCTTGCCACAAGCAACCGTTGATATTCATACTTATTCTGGAATTATCCTAAAGCTTTTGTTTGTTTGAGACAGGGTTTCACTCTGTAGCCCTGGCTGGCTTAGTATTTATTATGTAGCCCAGGTTGGCCTCAAACACACGTCAGTTCTCCTACCTTAGCCTCCCAAGTGCTAGGATTGCACGTGTGAGACACTGTGCCTGTCTGTCCTAGAATTTTGCATAAATAGAATTATAAACACTTGGGAAAAGATGAATTAGATATACTCTGTCTGGTATAGGCTTCACTTTTTTTTTCAGTCCTGGGGCTAGAGCCCAGGGCTTTGTGTACCCTAGGCAAGTGTTCTGCCACTAACCACAGAACTAACACTTGTTGTTTTTTTTAAGATAGATTCTCACGATAGCTCAGGCTATTCTGGAACTCACTGTGTAACCCAGGCTGACCTTCATCTTGAGATTCCCCTGCCTTTTTCTAGTGAATGCTGACATTACAGGCGGGTGCCACCATGCCTTGCTCACATTTTTCAACTTTGAAGTCTTCGTCCTTTCTGGAAAATGATAGGAATCTCAGGTCCTGTCCCGAGAGACTGCATGGTCCCATTGCGCTTACTTATGGCCTTCAGAGGCAACCTTTCTCTGCATTTTCTGCATCCTAACAGGTCTTGTTACAACAGGAATGTGCATTCCACTTTTCCCAGTATGAATGGTATTGTCCCATTATAATGTGAGTTCATGTCTCTGTCACCCTTGGAAACCACTCCTGTAGTCTAACCATCACATACTAACCAAAGGCACAGACCTGCTGCTGGATTCTGGGAAGACATGGGGTAGCATTCCCTCATCCTACCTCCTTAAGTGCTTGCCTTTTATGGACACCAAATATTTAACGATCCCAAAGCAAAGCAATTACTCATGTCTTTGTCTTACATCCCTTGGCTCCCTGGTATTATTTTTAATAGCTCCTCCATTGCCATCTACCAGCTTCATTTCTACAAGGTCACTGGGCTCCAGGAAACAATGTCCTTTTAAATAGGCTAGCCAATGCCTTCAAATCGCTGCGTGGGGCAAGGCAGTCCCCAGCCGGGCTGTTGAGGTTTGTTGGAAGATCTAGATTTCCCAGCAGAGATTTAAAGATAATCATGTTGCAGCCACAGAAAGAGAAGATGTAAGTGCTAGAATCTAGTGTGCCTTAATAGAGACATTTACAATCTGACTAGTGAGATCGCAGCATGGAGTGCATGCATGTGTGTGCGCACACGCACACACGCACACATGCACACACGCACACACGCACACACGCACACGAAGTTTAGTCTGAAGGAAGCAGTTTATTTCTTTAGGAACGACATCCTCTTTTCCTTTTCCCTCTTCTGTATGGTGTGTATGTATTAGGTGTGTGTGTGTGTGTGTGTGTGTGTGTGTGTGTGTGTGTGTGTGTGCAGGAGGCCAGAGGTCAGTGTCAGGTGTCTCCTCAATTGCTTTCCACTTCATCCTTTGATACAAGGTCTGTCACTGCACCAGGAGCCCGATTTAGCTGACCAGTGAGCACCAGAGATCTACCTGTCTCCACCTCCGAGCGCTGGAGTTACAGATGCACTCCACACCCTCCGTACTAGGGAATACACTCAGGTCCCCAGGCTTCACAGCAGGTGCCTCACTCACTGATCCATCTCCTTGGCCCCTCGTCTTTGCTCTTTGTAAGAGCCATGTTCTAAAGCAGTTTCGATCTTCATCGAAGATCAAGTCTCACAGCTGCTCAACCCATGCATACTCTACCGAGCCGTAGACAGCAAGAGTAGGATGATTTTTTTCAGGTCTAGAGAAAAGAATTGAGGAGAGATGTTCTGGTTACCCTAAAGTCTGCTCAGAAGTTGGGTAAGCAGCAGTAGGCGGGTAGTACTGTTTCAAGGCCCTTGTACATGCTTTTTATATTGGTGACTTTATTACAAGGTCCCCTCCGGGAGAATGGAATTGATACGATGTCTTGTAGTGTAGATCTTACAGGGAAGTTTCCTCTGGTTTCAACCAGGAATACATATTCTTTTCCTCTGGAATGAATGGCTTTAATCTTCAAGAGCACTGTGTGTCATGTAAAATTGATCACATATTTTCCCTTTCTCTTGGAGTTGCTAACACTCAGAGTTCAGCTCTATGGCTGCTCTATGAACAAGACTTTACAGCTTTCATTTTGTTCCTAGCTTCATTGTACTCTTAAAAAATTATATTCTCTTCATTCTGATGTACCCACTTATTTTTGTCTTCATTACGGGGTATTACAGAAGAATTCTGATACTTTGCATTGTCATTATAAACACTGACATATAAGTAAAGTAAAAAATTTGAAGGAGAACTACTCATTTTAGTAGGAACTTTGGGGCCTGTTTATTTAACAGGTAATTTACTATAATTTGACTTTTTATTGGGAGCAGTCTATTGCTGTGTTTTAATTCATCCACTCTGAATTCTGTCTAGTGACAAGTTCAAATCTTTTCTAATGCCAGGGTTTTTTTTTTTTTAAGTTTTTTTTTTTAAGTTTAAAAAAAGAAAGAAACTCAACCAAACAAACAAACAAAAAAAACCCAAAACAAAACAAAACAAAAAAACTAAGCCAATAACAACCAAACCAAACCAATCAAATCTTTCCCAGTTTCCTGATTGATCTAAGGTATTTGATCTGTGCCTCAGTTTCCTTATACACACTAACAAGAACAGCAATGTTCTTTTTATCAAATTAAGTTATATAAAAAGCATTAAGCACATAGAACTGTGGCTGGCACATGGTTTAAGCTGAGCATTGCTAGGTGCTAGGACTCACTGCTAAGCTTTTCCAACTTTTCTCGTAAGACAGGATTCTCAGACCCT
Organism: Cricetomys ansorgei; assembly: GCA_026225945.1. Lineage (NCBI taxonomy): Eukaryota > Metazoa > Chordata > Mammalia > Rodentia > Nesomyidae > Cricetomys > Cricetomys ansorgei. Next base: position 14,818,674 of record JAMJFZ010000116.1, on the reverse strand, counting down.
TGATGGATCATGCTTCGCAGGATTACCTCCTTCTGTTGTACATAGGGTCCACTTGCTAATCTAGGTTCTTTGTGTTTAGGATGTCATTGGCAAGGCTAGTACACTAGTTATTCATCCTACTGTGTGACAAATTACCTCCTAATTTGTCAGATTAAAATAAAATATAGCAGGCTGGAGAGATGGCTCAGTAGTTAAGAGCACTGGCTGCTCTTGCAGAGGACCTAAGTTCAACTCCCAGCACCCAGCTGTCTGTAACTCCAGTTCCAGGGGCTCTCATACCCTATTCTGGCCTAAGGGCATCGCACACACACAATGTGCAGACACACACGCAGGCAAAACACCTGTACACCTAAATTTTTGTTATTTTTCGAGACAAACTTTCACTGCTGTAACTCTAGCTGTCCTGGAACTCACTCTGTAGTCAGGGCTGGCCTCCAACTCACAGAGTTGTCTGTCTGCCTCTGCCTTCCTAGTTCTGGGACTAAAAGCATGCACAATTACTGCCCCACTACATAAATTTTTAAGTGTGATTTTTAAAACATCCCATAGTTAGCAAGAGCCAGAGATCCAAGAAGGGCTTGGCTGGGCTTTCTGTTACTTGTGAGCCTCAGCTGAAGGTTAAACTGGGGAGGGGCCATTTATAACCTAACTCAACTCATGTGGTCTCTGAGTTTCAGTTTCTCTCTGTTAGCTGAGGCTTCCTTTAGTACCTTGCTATTTGCTCATCAGAAAGAAAGTCACTCTTTACAGGAATTACTTTGTTAGTCACAGCGAGCGTCTTCAACCGCACCTGAGTTAACTAAGGAACCGACTTGTTTCAGAATCCAGTTTACTGTACTGGAAAGACCAACCATGTGATCACAAGATCGGAGTTTTCAAACTTGACCTTTAGGAAATAGACAAGGTTAGGGATTGAAGTCGATCAATCATATGACCGATGACCCAGTCAATTATTCAGTTATGAAATGCCAATGAGGTCTCTAGACATTGAAGTTCAGGTATCCTTCCTAGCTCATGATCACATTGATGTACCAGAGGCTGACATATCCTGACCCTAGAGAAAGAGGATGGTATATACATTTGTTGTTCTCCAACTATTCATAGCATGCGTAAATGACCATAAGGTCCATTTCTACCAGACAAGTTGGTGGGCTTGTTAACCACTGAAGCTTACACTCATGGTTAGTGGAGATACCTGCAGGAGTATCTTTGAACAAGACCCAGATATCAAAAAATCTAAATTGAGATTTCCATGAGAATCCAGAAAGACATGCTACAAGCTTCATGAATGCTAAAACCCAGTTTCTTCCCATTTACATTTAAGTAGTTCCGAGACCTAAAACGTCACTGGAGCTTGCGCTTTGGAGAGGCGATGAAGGGTTGTTGTCATCCAAGAAGAGGGCTTGTAGCCGGTTCCCATTGCACTGACCCAGGAAAAATGGCTTAATCCTCTCAAGCTTCCATTTCCTATCTAAAAATCATAAAAAGTCCACCAGTGCAGCACTCTCCCCAGAGAGTCAAGGTGACAGATGTCAGAAATGTCTTTATTGCAAAGGGAATTCATGATTAAGTTAGGCTAAGAAGCCATCAAATGAAAAATGATGTGTTTAGCATTATCTAGAGTCAATTGTTGGCCAGTAGTTAGTTGTAAGTGGGTTATTTTATGGCCACATTTTAAACTCTTGCAGGAAATGGTTGTTGTTACAATTCTCGACACACCCTTACATCACAGCACTGAGTCTGACAATATCATCTTCATCTTTATAGCTTGAAAAAAATTCCTCTAAGTATTTACATAAATGCACAGTGTTCTCTCCTCTGTAAAACGCTGGCTTCAGCGTGCACATTTGCAATGTTATTCTTTTGATGCAGAGAACTGCTGAATGCCATTTTACTGTGTTCTTTTGCTAATTATTCCTCCTCCTCCCCGCCCCTTCCACCACTTCCTCCCTCTTCCACCACCACCTCTTCCTTCTTCCTCCCTCCTCTACCACCACCTTCTCCTTCTTCCTTCCTCCTTCCTCCTCTTTCTTCTTTGTACAAATCCCTTTTTTGAAGGATAGAGAACACCACACAAATTGTTCAGTTTCTCCCTGAAGATATTATAGTAACGTTCTACTTTAAGTACTCCTTGGAAAAAGAAAGGTCTCAGACAAACAGAAAGCAAACAAATTACGGCACTGTGGCAAACACTGCCCATGCATCCACAGGAATGTGCCATTGCTCTACCGCTGAGTTACTCAAGAGCTGTGGTACCACAAGTCACAAGAGATTTGGCTCTAGGCCTAGGGAGTCTTATTCCTTTATGAGCAGGGACTCTCCAAATGTTGCAGAATTAAGATTTCCTGGGATTAGGGTTTCGACTGCCCTTTGCCTCACTTATTTTCTGTCCTGTGATAAAATGTACGGCTGACCTGCTGAGCACAGCTTAAGCTGGATGAAGGTGACATACCAGACACTGTGTCCTATGAGGTGATGGGCTGCCTGGAGGGAAGTTCGATGGCATTTTACGTCACTCAATGGAGTACTCATTTTGACATCCTATCTTATACCCATCTCTCTGTCCCTCATTTGAAAAATATCCACATCCTGAAAAACTAGAGCATGAAGTAAGTGAGCCTATGGAGTGTGGGAACTGGAGAAACAGTGCTGTGTCGTAGGGTATGCCTGGCTGAAGTTCAACAAACCTTTTGTTAATGACTGAATAAAATGACCCTAAAGTATATGTGTTGGCCATAATGAGAAGTCTGTTCTCATTCACTATCTACAGTCTCCCTCTCCCATTTCTCCTTCTCCACTTTTTCTGTGACTTGGGTAGGATGGTAGAAGGGGATTTGTTTTAAGGGCCTTCACTTGTGGCTTACTGGACCCCAGGGCTAAGTGCTCACCAAGACTAGGAGGGGAGGGGAGTGAAGTAACAAAATAAGAATAATGTTCTTAGTTGGGCATGATGGTGAGTGCCTGCAGTCCCAACACTTGGGAGACAGAGGTAGGAGGATCAGGACGTTCAAGGTCATTCTCAGATACTTAGTTTGAGGTGCCATACCTCAAAAAAAAAAAAACTGTTGGGGCTGGGAGGGTAGTAAGTTTGTAGACTTGCTTTGCAGCAGGAGAGAGGCTGTTCCCTGGGGCCTGCTGACCAGCTAGCCCAACTAACTGGACAAGTTCCAGGCCAATACGAGACCCTATCTCAGTGAAAAATAGATGAAGATGGTAGCTAAGAAATGTCATCCGAAGTTACCCTCTGGCCTCCTGACGTGAGTGCACACCTGTGCATGTGCATCCCCCAAACCTGCGTCTGTGGGCACTAAATGTACTCTCAGACACACAAGAAGACTCTAATTCGGTGAACCTTTTTCCGTGTGACAATCGCTTGGTTTTTCTGAGGGGAGCCTGAAATGGCACATCCGTGACCTTAGCATTTACTGTTCCCTGAGAGTCTCTCCAGCAGCGTCTGCCACTGGTGAGTCCTTGCAGTATTTTCTGGATAAGGACAGGTCCGGCCTCTGGTGAGGACTTGGTGTCCACAGCTTCTTGCTCCTCCTGCCCCCACAACCTCCAAATTCCCCGAGCACAGCTGCTGCTGGTCCCTCCAGATTCACAAACTCAGAGTCAATTCCAATTTCAACAACATGAATAGAAGAATCTAGGGCATCGAGTTATTTTGAAGATGAAGTGAGTTAGTGCACAAGAAGTACTTGGAATCGTGCCATAAGAGTTATATAAACATTTGATAGCATCATATCTTATTTTGACTAATTGCCTGTAGCTATCCCATGCACTCCTTCCTGACTTTTTTCCTTTATTTTGCTATGGGGGGAGGGGTGTTTACTGGAGAATGGACCTAGAATCTCATGTGTGCTAGACAAGCTAACCACTGGGCTGCCCTCCTCATACTCCTTTTTGGTTCTTTTTCTTCTTCTCATATGCTTGCATGCATGTGGTCTGCATGTGTATATGTGTATGTTCTCAAGTGTGTAGGGGTTGTGCATGCACATGTGTGCACAGTCTCGTTGAGGCTGGAGTTTGATGTGAGTCATCTTCCTTGATCATTCTCCCACTCATTCTCTTGTTGCAGGGTTTCTCAGTCAAGCCCTGAGCTTGTAGCTACGGCTAGCCTCACTAGCATCTCGCTGTGGGGATCCCGTCATCGCCTTCTAAGGCTGGAATTACAGGAACAGATGGACTGCCATGTCCACCTGGCATTTACACGGGTTCTGGAGATCCAAACTCCAGTTCCCTTGCTTGTGTGGCAAGTACTTTAACCACGGAGCAAAACACCTTTCCTTCTTTTAAAAGGTACCTTCTTTTGAACTGGTCCTACTAAGTTTCCCAAGCTGGCCTTGAACCCGCAATCCTCTTGCCTCAGCTTCCCCAGTAGCTAATATTACAGGTGTGTGCCATCACACCTGAAAAGAAATCTCATGGTTTTGCTAAATTTTCCTCAGCAAACAGATCAGACAGAGTAGCAGTCACTTGTGGGGAGCGTGAGTGGGTCTATTCGGTAGTCAGAATATTCACTTGGTGGGCAATGACTTACATAGTGAGAGTGGCGAGGGGATTGTAAGAACATCATTATCCTTCATCTGGCAATTGACCAGATCCAGACCTGGTCAATCGGATTGTCCCAGCAGTTCTTTTGGCCATGAAATTCCAAGGCTAGCCTGTATACTTGCTCCTATATTCAGGTTCTGGGGTAGCCTCCAGCAAAGTGCTTCTCAGGATTCTTCTGCGGGAGGCAGAAGGGAAGACTGCTGTTTTAAAATTCTCAAATCCTAAAGCTGGAAGGATAAGATATGATGGTTTTTGCCATGTGGAGAAATCCATATGTCAAAAGAGAAAGTGAGACCAACTCATAGAACAGAGGTGGTGGGAACGAGAGGGAGTAGCCTTTCTTCCTGTCGAGGTGAGATTGACTGACTGACTCCTGGATACAAATGAGCTTGAGTTCCCATGTGTGGGCTAACCTGAGGCAGAGGGCTGGCATTGTGACTAGACAACGCACAGCTGACACTTTCAACAGATACTGTCTTAGCTTTCACAGAGCTACTGTCCATTGGGAGAGTTCCAGAAACTGGAGTGAAGCTGCTGAACGTTCTGATAGGTGCCACAGAGCTCTCAGGAGGGAAAAGCTCCAGGTCAGGAGGGCAGAGAAGGTATTACGGAGCCGCTTCCTGAAGGGAACATAGGAACTAGGCAGGTTACAGGGCAAGTGTGGAGAGGAGCGAGGGTAAAACTGGGGAAGAGGACCGACCATCTTTGTACGATGAAGTGGTGGAGGGAAAATAACCTGGAGAGACCATTCAAGAATTCTCCTCTTTTTCTGATCATTGTTTTCCCCTTGAGGCAATGAGAAGCCACTAAATGCCTTGACGGGGGGATGGCAAATCTGGACTCTGTTTTAGAAAGGGCATTCTGCACAGGGAGGGTTGGAACGGTGCGAGTCTGGAAGCAGGGAACCTTTCCTGCTGTGTGGGACATTGATGCCCCGGGCCTAACTGAGATAGAAGACGGAGTTAGAGCAAAGTGCACAAAGCGGAGAAATGCTGGCAGAAGAACTTTCAGACTGTGGTATTCGGCGGGCCTCCTCCTTCCCACAGATGTTGTTAAGCGTCTAAGCACCGACCTTTACTCCGGACTTCACCGTTCTGGGCCCCCTCTCAGTTTTGAAGTCCTGGACTAGTTTAATTTCCTCTTCTTTCACCATTATAGGATTTTCTTTCCAGCTGTTTGTTTTTCTCAGTTGATGTTTTTAATCATTTTTTTAAGTCAGTTGACTTTCTTGGTTCCTTCACTCGTCTATTCATTCTTGTTTCAGATTAGCATTTGTTTTTATGCCAGGCATGGCGACTGATGTCTGTGATTCCAGCACTCGAGAGGCTCAGGCAGGAGGATAGCCACAAGCTGAAGTCTAGCCTGGGATACAGAGTGAGACCTATGTCAAAACCAAAACCAAAACCAAAGAAAGCTCAGGAGGGTGGCACACACCTTTAATCCCAGAACTGGGGAGGCAGAGGCAGGCAGATCTCTGTGAGTTCGAGGCCAGTCTGGTCTACAAAGTAAGTTCCAGGACAGTCAGAGTTACAAAAGGTAAAAAAAAAATCAAAATACATACATACATATAATTTTTATTGCAGCTATTGTGCATATAAAAAAATCTACACAGCTTGCTATCAAACATGTGACTCCAGCCAGAGACACTTTGTAAATGCTGAAGTTTTTTCTTTGATGTCTATGTCTCCCTCCCACGCAGGCCTCAGTGGCACTAAGGAGTTACTCTCCCACTGAGCTGTTCTCCCAGCCCAGTCTTCTTATTTATAAATGCCACAGATATACTGTTATTTCTCAGCATTTCCATTTTGAACAATATCTAACAAATTCCTACCATGGAAGAGAAACATCTAATTCAGCTTCACCATTGCCCATCCCAGCTCTACCATACGCATATGTATCTCCCATTGTTCTCGTCCCAGAACGAAGCTAGACCACTCCCATTCCATTCTGGTTGGGGCAAGATTTCATGTTTTCACCATGACTGTAAATAATACTTGCAGATGAGCCACGTGGCACACTGGGATCACTTTCCCTTTCTTGCACAAAGTTTTATTTTCTCTGAGGTTAATAATTGCCATCTTCTTCTTCCTTAATGTCTTTCAGAGTATAATTAATTTAACCACAAATTCTCCGTGGCTGTCTAAACCCTCTCCCTGCAGGCTCAGACTTAGCATTCATTCTCTCGTTTTCTTCTTCTTAGAGAAATCTTTCCTGTGTTCTCAAACTTGTTCCAGCCTGATTTGGCAGCTCTCTGAGCCTCCTAGATGTCTCTCTCCCCAGGACACATCCTCAGTGTGAGCCTAGCAAAAATTCTGTGCTTGTGTCTTGAGCTGAATTTTATTGTTTCTGTCTTCTTTTGTTGCTTGCTTGTCTAGCTGATATGTGCTCTACATCAGCTTCCTGAGGGCCTAGGCCCAGGACATAAGTTCTGACAATTTGTGTCTGAAAACACCTTCATTCTGGCTTTATATTTAAGCTCATTTAAGAAATTGGTTTTTATTCGCGTGTATGTGTGTGCGCCTGCATGAGTTTATGTGCACCCCATATGTACAGGGGCTCACAGAGAACAGAGGGTGTCAGATCCCCTGGAACTGAGTTACTGGCAGTTGTGAGCTGCCTGGTGTGGGCGCTAGGGATAAAACTCATCCTCTGCAAGAGCAATGAGCACCCTTAACCGCCAAGCCATCTCTCCAGGCCGTTGGCTTTACTGAGTTGATGTACAAGGTAGAATTTTGAGCCACAGGTAATTTTCTCTCAGACTTCAGAAAGCAAGGCTACCCTGACCCAATTTTCAAGCATTCAATCTTCCAATAATTTATATGCGCCTTACTCTCTGTTCTGAAAGCTTTTACTTTGTTTCTAGATTTTTTGTTTGTTTGTTTGTTTGTTTGTTTCCGTTTTGAGATAGTGTTTCTCTGTGTAACAATCCTGGCTGTCCTGGAACTCACTATGTAGACCAGGCTGGCCTCAATTTTGCAAAGATTCACCTGCCTCTGCCTCCCAAGTGCTGGGATTAAAGGCGAGCACCACTATACCAGGCTGTCTCTAGTGTTCTTAAGTGTTATGCTCATATGACACTCATGTTTTTCTGTGGTTCTGCCTTTTTGTTTTTAAACCAGAAATAGTTGTTTTAATTCATTTCTGCTTCAATCTACAACATGGGTCCTTGTACAGAGATGGTTCTATCTGGTATGACCTAAAGTATCATCTCCCCTTCTTCTTGTTGCTGAAGAAGGTTGCATTTTATCTTCCCAGTTGGTATGCTCTTCAGGGGGGAAGACTATTTCTCCTGCCCTCAGCATTGCCTGTGTAGGGTTGAGCCTTCTGGTCCTTCCCCTGCACACTTTGGAAGTGTGTGTCTACTGACCTTGTTCAGATCATATTTAGGCAGTGGTGTGGCAAGAATTTATGGGTGTTGAATACAGCTCTTTTTTAAAGCTATTGTGCTGGCCGTTATGGGGGTCCTTTCCATTTGATAACATAAAACTCTCCATTCTGAGAAAGTTTCTGGAATTATTTCTTTGATGATTTCTTCTGTTTTTCTTATTTCTTTTTCTGTTAACTTTTAAAACATTTTTCCTTATAACCTTTTCTTGTTAAAGTGTTAGATGTTCCTGAACATTTTTACTCATCCCCACAATCTTTTACTCCATCCCTTTGTCATTTCATTTTGCATTCTGGGAAATTTCTTTATCTGATTTTGCAAATCTTCTATTGAGAATTTCATGTCTGCTGATGGTCTCTAAAAGCTGTCATCTTGAGAGTGTATCTCCTTAACTTTCTGAGATGCTAGCTGTAGTTTTGTGGGGACTCTTTCTTTCTTTCTTTCTTTCTTTCTTTCTTTCTTTCTTTCCTTCCTTCCTTCCTTCCTTCCTTCCTTCCTTCTTTTTTCTTTCTTTCTTTCTTTCTTTCTTTTTTCTTTCTTTCTTTCTTTCTTTCTTTCTTTCTTTCTTTCTTTCTTTCTTTTTTCCCTTCCTTCTTGTGGTCTGTCTTACATCTGGAGATCTTTATCACTTGTCTGCTTGGTCTTAGATCTGTACATAGTTTTAGGAGACAGCTGTGCAGGTAGCCTAAAAGCCTGCATATGTGGGCAGAGCTTGTTTCTGTCCTTCATCTATTTTTGAGAAATATTTAGAGTATGAATCTCTCCTCTTGGATTGCTTGACTTCTATAGAAGGCTATCCTTTAATACTTGGCAGGTAAGGGGCTGAGCTAAATTGTCCCCTTTAACCGCCTTAAAACATTCTTCCAACCCTCAACAGTGCTTTACTGTCCACAAAGCATCCCTTCTGCCAAATGAACATGGCTTCTGCTTCAAGCTCCTGTCTTGAGTTCCTGCTTGGACTTAACCTGGAAGCTAAAATAAATCCCTTTCTCCCAGGGATCAACTAACCTTTTTTTAAAAAAATATTTTAAATTATTTATATGTGTCTGCATATGGGTATGTGCATGTGAGTGCAGATGCCTGTGGAGGCCAGAGGTACTTGATCCCCTGGAGCTGGAGCTACTGGTGGTGGGAATTGTCCCACGTGGGTGCTGGGAATTGAACTCAGGTCCTCTGCAAGAGCAGTATGCCACTCTTAACCACCGAGCCCCTACTGTGCTTTAAAATGCAGCCTTCATGCACTGGGTCTATTTTCAGCTTATCTCATACTAGTGATTCCTGCCTTCTTGACTTTGGGGGACCCTGTGGAATTCTTTGTTGTCTCCCCACTGTTGGCATAAGGACTAGTCTTCTCAGATGAACTAAGTTGGTTCCCACTTGTCTATCAGCTTTTAATTCTAAAATTGTGTTGATGTCACAGCTTTTCTAATCTCATCTTGGGAAATCTGTGCTTTAGAACAAAACAAAGCAAAGCAAAGCAAAACACCACATGTCCGTTTATTAGGATATGGAAAGGAAGCAAAAAATAAACACAAGGTTCAGTCTGTCCTCTTAGTATCCTCCCGTTAAGGCTTCCTATTTAACTCTGTGTAGTGGCTCATTTTTCTTGTAAGCTTGACCCAGGTTGGAAGAGGGAAACTTGGTTAAGGATCTACCTCTTTCTGTTGACTTATGGGTTTGTCTGTGGTGCATTTTACTGATTGCTAGTTGATGTAGGAGTGCCCCAACTCACTATAGACCATCCATCTCTAGCAGGTGGGCCTGGGCTGTATGAGAAAGCCTGTGAGCCAGTAAGCACTGTTCCTTCAACTGCTTCAAGCTCCTGCTTGAGTTCCTGCGTGAACTATAACCTGTAAGCCGAGACCGAGATAACCCTTTCCTTCCCGAACTGCTTTGATCATGTTAATCACAACAACAGATAGCAAACTAGGACCCTCTGCTTTTCTGTAACTATTTATTTTGTCTTCTTTGAAGGTCATTATTGAATTATTTTTGTCTTGAACTCTTCATACAGAATCTTTCAACACTAACAAGATGAAATCCTAGAGAGGCAAACTGTAAAGTTCTACATTCAGAAGGAAACCAGCAATTAAATGACATGACATAGAATTAAAGAAGTATTGCTTCATCTCCACATAGGGGAAAGATCATAAGATCAAAATAATTCAATGATACGATATGGCTGTCCTTCAGATGCTAAGAATGTGACGTGGGCTACATTAATAGAAGCATGGTGCTCAGGACAGAGATTGGAAAGTGTTCCCCCTCTTCATGGTGTTTGTCAGTGAATTCCGAGGTATCCTCTAACCTGCTCCTTGACAAGGAAAATGACAGCTGATGACAGAAACGGAGAAGAGCGAATGGCAGAGAAGAGGCTGAGAACTTCAGCAGAAAGAGTGTGGAAGGCAAGGGGTGACACAATGTTTGAAGTTGGAATACAGCAGGGAAATGTAAAGAGAAGTCATCCGGGTTGAAGGAGTAAGTGTGGGTGCTGTTGTGTGAAAGGCTTGGACAGCTGCAGAGAGGAGTGTGTCTGCTTAAAACGAAGAAGAGCTTTCTCCTGCTAAGAACTGTCTGGAAAGGGTGCGTGTTGGTAACCAGGAAGCTCTCTCTGACCCTGGAAGGTTAGTGGTTGAATCGAGTAACTTCTAAGGTCTTTTCTGGTCCTGTGATTCTAGCGTTTCTTGGAGCTGAAAGAACTGTGAGTATGATCTTGAAACATCTCCCCTTGTTTTAGAAAGAAATTGGCAACTGTCTGATCAGTACCTGAGCAAGTTCTCCTTTTATAGTTCAAATAACTGTTGTTCAGCCTAACACATCTGAACACCTAGACCAGTGGTTCTCAGCCTTCGTAATGCTACGGCCCTTTAATACAGTTCCTCATGCTGTGGTGACCCCCAACCATGAAATTATTTTTGTTGCTACTTCATAACTGTAATTTTGCTAATGTAATGAATCGTAATGTAAACATTTGATATGCAGATGGTCTTAGGTGAGCCCTGTGAAAAGGTCATTCGACTCCCAAAGGGGTCATGACCCACAGGTTGAGAACTGCTGTTGTTTTAGGTTTGAAAAAGTGCGTACAATTGTACATACAATTGTACACACTGAGCATTTGTGTTTGTAAATGACAGTTTCCTAGAATTTATTTTATAGCTTGTCAGGGTTTAGGTTTTAAAGGAACACTGGGCTTATTGTTCTTGGGGCATGAGTGACATTGTTGGCATGGCAACAGGTGACTATATAATCCCACCCTGGGAGTAAACACATATTTTTAAAGGTATGCTATTTATATGTCCTGATATTGAAAAGCCTGTTATCTTTTAGAGTCCTAACACTACTTTTAATTTATGGAGCTCATGTGTGTAAGAAGGAAAGGTAAGGTCTCACAGTAAGCCTTATGTCCCCGTGTGAACAGTTGCATGCTCACTGAACCTTGGGTTGTCTGTCCTCATTAATCAAGAACTCTGGGTTTGGCTATTCCAGACTAACAATGTCTCCATTGTCCTCACATTGTAAAGGTTGGCTTGGTCCAGGAGTCCAAACATGAAAAGTAAGAACTGAGCAGAGGGCAAGCTGTGTGCATGCAAAGCCGAGGTTAAGGTGTGTTTTGTGACTGGGGGTCAAGACTGGGTTAGTTAGATCCTGGAGAAAAGTCACAAGATAAGGAGCAAACCAGAGGTTCAGATCCAAGCAGCCCGGGTCCATCCCTGGGGAGAGTCAGACGTCTGGCAGCACATAGTCAGGAACCTGAAAGCCATCTGTTTCTGTGGTTATCTGCTCAGAGAAGAGGTCAGATTCTAGGTGGGGTCTGCTGACTTAGTCAGTAAATAGGTCTGAGAGAATGCTGCACTTCCTCTTAATCAACCAGGAAAATGCTGTACGGTGACCTCATATTTCAAAACACTCCCGCCCCAAACCCCAGTTAATTCATCCCCCTGCACTGCTACTGGGAAAGACAAGTTCAGTGTAGGGCATCGGAAAAGGGCAGTTGTGACGATGGATTCTCACGTTTCAGATTTAGGTCTTGATATGCAAAATTTGAAACAGTCTGCCCTGTTGGACCCTCAGAAATAAGCCACACCCCGCAGGGGTCGGGTCTGACTCCATCAGCTCCTTTTTCGTCTGTGTGCAGGTAAAAGCAGAGCACCAGTCTTTTGGCTGGACATGGGTCAGAAGGTCATAGCTTTTCTCTGCATGACTAAGTACCCATTTCTTCCTAGGCAGGATGGGTGACCACAGATGAAACGCTCTGGAACAGGCCACTGAATCACCTGGCTTGAAATGACAGGCTGCTATTAGAGTAAATCACACAGAGTTGAGAGGAGGCCAGGGAGGAAGTGCCGCTCACCTTCTTTGTAAAGCTTTTCATTTTCTTCCTTTAGACTCAATTTATTTTTAGGCATAATTATTCCTCTTGACCCAATCAAAGAGGGGCTTCTTTTCTTAAAATTGTTTTGGCAGGACTTGAGTGTAATAACCGTATCCCCGGAGCCTTCCTGGATGTCTCTGAAGTGAAAAGAAGGAAATATGTAAGACACCTTTTCAAAAGCATGGCTGCAAAAACTTTTAGAGGGTATTCAATTCTTCTGAGTCACAGAATATTTCAGAAATTGACTTTAAAAATCTCTTCTCTCTCTCTCTCTCTCTCCCTCCCCCCCCCCCCCCCCCCCGCTACTGGAGATTGAACCCAGGGCTTTGTGCATCCTAGGCAAATGCTCTTCCACTGAGCTGAGCTGAACCTCTGACCCCACCCCCCAACTTCTTTTATTGAAGATTCCCATGGAAGAAATCCTAACCAACCCAGACTCTTAGACAAGCACCTAAGAATCAGGCTTCTGGTAAACTCATCCTACTTCCTTCTAGGAAAGATTAAAAGCAACAATAACCCCAAGATCCCTCATAGTTTTTAAAAAATTTTATGTACATCAGTGTTTTACCTGCATGTATGTCTGTGTGAGGCTGTCGGATTTTCTGGAACAGGAGTTACAGATGATTATGAGCTGCCATGTAGGATCTGGGAATTGAACCTGGGTCCTCTAGAGAGCAGCCAGTGCTCCTCTCTGAGCCATCTTTCTATCCCAGAGCCTTCATAGTTTTAACACATTCCACAAGAAAATACATTAATCACACCTTCTGTTGGCCTCATCTTAATATTGGCAGTACAGTATTTGGAAATGGGTTATCACACGTTGTTCAGGCTGGCCTCAAACTCCTGGGTTTAAGCAATCTTCCTGACTTCATAGCTGGACTTACAGGCCTTACACAGGACTTATAGCCTGTGTGCCAGCTGATCATACAGTTTTAAAGCCAGTCCTGGGAGATTTGTACAGCTGGCAATTACAGAGGAAGTAGAATTTTAGAGAGCTCTCTCACGCTATTAGGCCATACTGTGTTTTCAGACAAAGTTGGTTCTTCCTCTCTGGGTAAAGATTTATCTGAACTGTGGTTTCTGTGGGTGGAAAAGAGTTCCTGGAGAGCCCGAAGCCTTTCCTTTAATACACATGCCCAGAATATAAGGCATGAAGCTGGTGGTGATCTATAGGACTTGACATGTGACTATAGGGAGTTTTTCATGAGATGGTTTTATAACTGAATTTGAAAGACATTAGGTAAAAACAAACAAGAAAACTCCCCTAAAAATGATTGCATTTCTTTTTGATTCTCACTTTAAGATGGCATTAAAAAAAAGTTCACACTGGTGATGTTGAAAGGCATCCATACTATGTATAGCTCATGAATTATATCCAACACTTCTCCAAGAGCAAGATCAATAAAAAGTTTTGCATAAGCGGGAGATGTACATCAGTGGTAGACACTTGCTTAGCTCTGGGTTTGATAGAGGTAGGTATGGGAAAGAGGATGGGTGGATGGATGAGTGGATGGGTGGATGGGTGAATGAGAGGATGGTGGATGGGTGAATGGATGGGTGAATGGATGGGTGGATGGATGGGTGGGTGGGTGGGTGGGTAGATGGGTAGATGGATGGATTGATGAATAGATTGATGGATCGATGGATGAATGAATGAATGAATGAATATATAGTAGATCCTCCAGCTATCAAGGACATTTTCAAAGCCAGTGCCTCCAGTTCTGTCCCAGACTGATATGAACCTATATTACTCTGCGTCTCATGCAGTTCACAGCAAGGTGAGCAGGAATTGACTTTATGAACCAGAGAGGCCCAGACATGCCTACTCCAGACCTGCTGAGGCTGCTCCTTGACCTCACCAAAGCCTTGTGAGGAGCCAAATCCCAGAGGACCGAAGAGAAACTGTCTTCTGGAATGGGGAAACAGAACTGATGAAAGACAGTGGCGTTTTCCTTTATCAACTGCCTGTGTGGGTAGCAGTTTGCTTAGGGTGCATCTTCCTTACATGCTCTATTTCCATCAGTTCAGTTGCCTGCCGTAAGGTGCCTCACGGGGGCTTCCTGGGCAGCGACGACACACTCACTGTTACCTTTCACTAGGTGTTTTTGACCCAGATCACTTGGGTGTCTTTTAAGGGTGGACTTCTGATGCCTTTACAATTCCCTTTTCTTCCTTCCTTCCTTTATTTTTCTTTAGAAACAGGATTTTACACTGTAACCTGGGCCTGCCTGGATCTCGCTGTGTAACCCAGGCTGGATTCCACCTTGCCACAATCCTCCTGCCTCAGCCACCCAGGTACTGGGATTACAAGTTTGAGCCACCACGCTTGGCAGACTCATTCATGTCTTCATCAGCGGGCTTTTAAGTTCAGCTCGCACTTTATGAGTCAAGACTTAGTTTGTGTCTGCCCAGCCAATTATTGGCCCTAAAATCCTCTTCGTCTTTGTTATTGGCATCATAAATTACTACTGAGAACATCAGACACACTTTGCCAGCGCTGTCCTCAGATGTGTCCAGTGCTCTCGTAAACACAGCGTGATGGCTGCCCCTGTCATCTTAGTCACTCGGTTCAGCATTGCTGAGCGGTTGGGATAAAGACAGCAGCCTTCTCTATTCGTCATCCAAACCTATGTCAACTGGGATTCACAGCTCATTTCCCCAACCTTTCCCCTTAAGTTTCTCCATAGTGGAGAGCACAGTATAAGAATTGGGTTTGAAATCTGGGGTCCCTTCCCCGAGTTAAAGTACCAAAGTCCTATGACTAGAATACTTGGAAAACCTGAACCAAACCACAAAACAAACCTGGTCCTTCCTTCCTTCCTTCCATCCTCCCTCCCTCCCCTTCCCTCTCTTTCTTTCTTCTTTTCTCTCTCTCTCTCTTTCAACAACATTTCAATGCGTGCTTTCCTTTGCTGCCCTGGTGCTTGCTATGTAGCCCCAGGTTTCAACCTAATGGCAATTCTTCTGCCTGGGCCTCTTGAATTCTGGGAATTACAAGCATAAGACAGCCTAAACCCAACTTCTTAAAGAAAGAAAGAAAGAAAGAAAGAAAGAAAGAAAGAAAGAAAGAAAGAAAGAAAGAAAGAGAGAGAGAGAGAGAGAAAGAGAGAGAGAGAGAGAGAGAGAGAGAAAGAAAGAAAGAAAGAAAGAAAGAAAGAAAGAAAGAGAAAGAAAGAAAGAAAGAAAGAAAGAAAGAAAGAAAGAAAGAGGAAAAGAGATTTAGGGACGATAGGATGGGAAGATAGCTCAGTGGGTAAAATCCCTCGTCACAGCAGCCTGGCTACCTGAGTTCCATCCCTCATCCACTGTGGAAGGAGTGGCTCAGATTCCAAAAGTTTTCTGCTGACTTCTACACACACAATAGTAAAAGTAAAATCAAATACAATTTAAACAAAGATTTGGCCAGGACGTGGTGAGTGGTTAGACCTGTAATGCTAGCATTCAGGAAACAGAGGCAGGAGGCTTGCTGTGAGCTGAAGGCCAGTCCAGACTCTATGGTGAGTTATAGGCTAGGATAGCAGTGTGGGCTACAAAATGAGGCCCTATCATTAAAATAATATTTAATTCCCTATTTCTCACAACTGAGAAACATTTGTGAGCTTCATATAAGCTATGTAACAGCTAAGGAATGTAGCACTCACAACCCATAAATTAACTATGAATGTCAATGGATTTGTCTCCTGACTCAGATACTTGATCCACGAGATTAGATAGAAAAAGAAAAGCCTTAGATAACACATGCAGGCCCCAGACAACCTCCTTTCCCTGCCTGTGTCCAACTTGGTCATGGTAGATTTACGCAGGGAGCTGGGCCTTGTGCACCCTCTTTCTCTTCTTGCTTTCAACCCTACCTTTGTTTCCTAGTTTCGCAATGGGCTCTCCGCAGAACGACTCTTAAAAGATTTGGCTGAGAATTGATAGACGTAAGCAGCCTTCCTTACCCAGTCTGGCCTCAGTTGTCCATGTATGCATTTAGCCTGGTGGTTCTGACTTTTCCTTCTCTCTCAAATCAGTGACTCACACGAGGTCTCCTCTGGCATTCATTAGTTCCAGCTCCCACTTGATCTTATAAACGAATTTGCCATTTTCCATCTGACTGTTGTGGTGCATGCTTGTAGCCCCAGCACTTGGGAGTTCTGTATGGTGAACTCAAGGCCAGCCTGTGGTACATGAGCTCTGTCTAAAACAGAACAAAATGTCTTCCTCAGATTTAGTATTTCCTGCAAATTTACTATGTAATAGATATTTTGTAAATAGTTGATAGAATTCAAGTGGAGGCCTGGAGAGATGGCTCAGCGGTTAAGAACATTGGCTCCTCTTCCTGAGGACCTGGGTTCAGCTCCCAGCCCCGACATGGCAGCTTATAACATCTGCAGCTCCAGGGTATCTGACACCCTCACACAGACATACATGCAGGCAAAACACCAATGTACATAAAATAAAAATAAATTGGCCAGGCGGTGGTGGTAAATACTTTTAATCCCAGTACTCAAAAAGTAGAGGCAGGTGGTGGATCTCTGAGTTCGAGGTCAGCCTGGTCTACAGAGCAAGTTTCAGGATGGCTAGAGTTACACAGGGAAACTCTGACTTGAAAAAACAATACATAAACAAACAAATAAATAGGCCTCCCTGCTGCTGCCAGGAACCATGTTGATGTCTATGGCCCATGCTACAACTGGAGGCCATGTTGATGTCCGTGACCAGTGTTGCAGCTGTCACCATGCTGGTGTCGGTGAGGGATTTTTAAGGTGGGTTAACTGAGGTGGGAAGACAAACCCAGAAGGTGGGTTGCATGAGCTCATAGGCTGAGCCCTGGATTGGACAAAAAGGAAAGAGTGAGCTGAGCACCAGCATGAATCCGTTCACCTGTTCCTGATTGTGGATGTGATATGGGCCCCTCCTTCAAGTTCCGCCTCTGTGACTTCCCCGCTACGGTGGACTCTAACCTGAGACGGCGAGCTGGAATAAGCCACGTATCAGCATGCACACCTGCAATCTCAGTGTTCCAATGGTGAAATGGGAGGTAGGGACAGGACAATTCCTGGAAGCCCATGGACCAGCTAGCCTGATACATGCAATAACCTCCAAGTGGGAGGCAAGGACGGACAGGTTATCCTTAGGCCTCCACACATGCCATAGCATGTGCACACACCAACCACACAGGTTTTCTTTAAAGATACAACTGACATAGGAGCTGCATATCTTGCTCTCACAGAAAGAATATATAAAAGATAGGTGTGGTAGATTTGATTTCAATTTTTTTTTTTTTGAGATAAGGTCTTGTAGGCTGGTTTGAAAGTCTTGATTCTCTTTCCTCAGCCTTGCAAGTTCTGGGATCACAGGTGTGCACTGCCACATCTGGCTCATGATGTATAGTCAGAAGTGATGTGTTTTCCTTTCTGGAACACTGCATCCTGGTCTATATTTCCTGATGAGGCACATTGTCAGTTTGTCCCACTCCTGAGGATGCTACAGTTTTCTGATGCTTCATCACTGACAAGCAGAGGAAGAAACCAAGGAACAAAAGGTTACTAAGTGCCAGCGTCCAGTTAGGTTCGAGGATTTCTTAGACACATCTCATGTTTTTCTGAAGGTGTTTTTGAGGGAGTGGAGGGGGAACATCATTCTAACAGTCCTTTTATGTATACCTTACACATTTCAACTAGTCTAGGACAAGGGAGCCTGTGTAGCGCTGTGGCAAATGGACCTAGGGAAAGAGGGTTTACAGTGGCTCCTAACTAGATCTAAACAGGCCAGCTTGGAGAAACAGACCAAGGACCAAT
Source organism: Cricetomys ansorgei (assembly GCA_026225945.1). NCBI lineage: Eukaryota > Metazoa > Chordata > Mammalia > Rodentia > Nesomyidae > Cricetomys > Cricetomys ansorgei. The sequence continues at coordinate 14,800,580 of JAMJFZ010000116.1, read as the reverse complement.
GGGCTCCCCATCACTGAGTAGGCAGGTGTTACGGAACACAGAGAGGGAGAGGGTGTGTTCTATCTTGGGCCTTCCCAAAGTTGTAGTTATACCCAAAGATTGGACCTTCCTGGAAACCATTGCCCAATTTGTATCCTGCTGGACAAACTGTTACTTTTGATGCTACTTTACACAAGCATTCTAATCTAAATGAATGCGAAAAGGAGAAAATGATGTCTTTGAACTCCTGCTACGATCTGCTTGTTTTAATGACAGGTAGATGAAGAATGGTCCACTGAGTCAGCAGAAAGGGAAGTAAAAATCAAAATTGTTGTCACCCAGAAATTCTTCCTCAAAGACACTCCCTATTCTTTTCAATGTCTTCTTAATGTCACACTGGGACTTGACACATGGAAGTCAGATAGGTCTCTCTGTGGAAGGCACTAATTATTATTCTATGAAGAAAATAGATCCGAATTTAAATGCTGCTATTTAATTATCCAAACTATTCCAAGAAGACCGAATGATGGTTTGTAATGAATGAACCTCTCGTGAATGCCAATGAAACATAATGCGTATTTGCCTTTGTATCGAGCAGTTCACTGCTACCGTTTAACAGTGCAGCATATTGCTGTGGTTCTGCAGAAGAAGGACAGAAGGTACTGGAGCAAAGATGACGGTTTTCACTTACTACCAAGTTCTGGTGTGAAATCTAGATGTGAGAGTGTGTGTGTGTGTGTGTGTGTGTGTCCATGTATGTACTTGCAGAGTCCAGAGACCGATGAGCATCTTCTTCTGTCGTTGTCTACTATGCTTTCTGAGACAGGGTCACTTACTGGACAGGAGATCACTGAATGGCTAGACTGATTGTCAAAGAGCCCCACGGATCCTCCTGCCTCTGTCTCCTAGTGCGGGCCTTGCAGGTGCATGCCACCACAGCTAGCTTTTGTGTGGGTGCCTGGGTTCTGAACTCAGGTCCTCGTGCTTGTGAAGCAAAGCACTGTACCCACTGAGTGTTCTCCCAAGCCCTTCAGAGGAACTAATTTGTACCATTTATTCACATACAGTAGTGATGTATTCTGCACATAACATTTTCAGGAAGATAAAGAGAGAAATTATGTTGATTGACAATAACAGCATGACTGAGGACCTGGCAACAAGGATGAGGAAGTAACAGGATTCGGAGGAGATATTTATGGCCAACCTGGAGCCGCCTAAGACCCTTTTGTGTGCTAGTGAAGCTGAATGAATTGAAGAACCTGTTTGCTTTTTCGTACACTCACTCTCAGAATCACCTAAACTGTCATGTCTCACTCAGCCACCAGATGGCCTTTAATTCTTTAATTTTTGCACAGAGGGCAAGTCCAGTGGAGCCGTGGATGGTCTGTCCTGGGTACCTCAGGTGGTGCACCAAAAATCAGGTGGTGCACCTTCCTTAAAAGCATTCTCTGCTCTGCCAGGAATGACCCGTTTCCGAGCCCATCTGGCCCTCCTCATTCTGCTGTCATGCCTGCCAGATGGACAGACTTTCCTCTGGGAATTTAAACAACCATTTGCACAAAACCTAATGAACACTGCATTATAAACTTTATTGCTCCGGGTTAATTTTCTGCCTTTGATAAGCTCTCTGAATGCACTATAAAATTGTGACAAGTGATGCTCTACTGTTTAATGTTCTGGTTGTACCAGAATGTTATGTCTCATGTTAGAATTATTATGGTCTGTATACCTTTATTTTAGAAAATAATGTTTCAATGTGCTTGATGTTTTGCTGTGACTATGAAGAGCGCTGACAGGAACATGGGAGTTTTGTGTTTCAAAGTAAAATTAGAGGGCTAAAGAATGATTTCATAATTTGTATTGCACATTCCTCTTAATAAAAATGCTTTCTGATTGCTCTTTTTGCCTGAAGCCTCTAAGCTCTAAGTAAATAATAAGTTCTCAGGGTCTAGCTGGATGGTTCAACTGGAAAAGGTAGCTGCCACCAAGCCTGATGACCCTCATGGTGGAAGGGAGACCTGGCTTCTGCAAGCTGTCCTCCCTCCCCCACCCCCATCCCCACCCCCAGGGCCATGGCACGTGCACACTCACTAAAAGGTAACTGAGAAGTGGTTGCTGTGGTATCTCCCTGCCTTGTAAGTGCTCCCTGCTCCACCACTTTCTTTTTTCATTTTAAATTGATTTTTTTTTGGTTAGCATACAAAATACCGAGCATCATTATGACGTCTTTCTTATATGCTTAGCCTTACGTTATGCTTGTATCCATCCCCATGGTCATCTCTTATTCCCTCTCTCCTGCTTACCTCTTCCTGTAAAAACAACACAATGTGTGAGCTTGCTCCTCCTGAAAGGGGAGGTTGTACTTTCAGATTAGATCTTAATGTATTTCTGCAGAAATACAAACCCATAGAGAGGTGAAGCCTAGCAGGAGAGCTTGGTTATCTGGGAGGAAAGGACACACCTTCACACATCTTCAAAGGGGACCGTGAACCTGCAGCATCTTTCTCTTCCTCTCTTTCCCATCCTGGCTGCGAGCTGAGTAGCTTTCTCTGCCACGTTCTTCCCACCATGATGTACTGTGTCTCTCCTAGTCTAAAATCTACACTGCCAATCACAAATGGAGACCTCCAGAATTGTAAGCCAAGATAAGCCTTCTCTCTTTTAGTTGATTCTCTAGGTATTTACTGAAATAACAGAGAGCTGACTATTTGTCATTACCGTTTATCAGTGAAAGTCTGAACATCAGCTTTTATCAGTTTTTATTATGTTGCCAAGTTATATCTTCCATCCTTATTTCTTTAATTTCAATTTTTTATTTAAAAATTTAAGTTGTATTTTTCTTCTAAAGAAGCTATTTTAAAATTAAATAATTATTTTTAAGTAGCGAGCAAAGTCTAAAAAGTTGAAAAGAGTCACAATTAAAAGTAAATCCACATCCTATTTCAGTCTTCCAGTTTCCTTTCTTTAAAGGAACCACAGAGTAACCAAGCACATCCTGACTGGATTTGAGTTCCCTTCCATGGCAAGAATTCACAGCTGATACTATAAACCTTGTCAACAGCCTGTGGTATGGAAGGTCACCCGCCCTAGTAGGAAACTGTTGGTGCTGTTTTGCTAAAGGAATGTGATGTACCCACTGAATTGTACTTCAAGTGTTGATAGTTATGCTCACAGGTTAGTGCTGCCTTTGGGCTTGGTCTCAGAAGAGTCTTTCTGTAGCGGGCAGAGGTTTGTGCAGAGACTGATGAATGGTCAAAGTGTGAGACCAAACAGCTACAGGATGATCAGACACAAACAGGACACCTGCCAAGACTCACGGAACATCAGAGAAGAGGGAGTGGAGAGAATGTAAGAGTAGGAGGGAGGGAGGGAGGAAGGAAGGGAGGAAGGGGTGGAGTGTTGTATATGACACTGCTTTCCTGGCACGACGTAGTTCTTGTCATGGAGGATGGAGAGGCTCATGAAGAACTGTAGGCAGTTAATGGTTGTTGGGGGAGAGAAAGAGATGTTTTCTTCAGGGGTGTAACCTCTGGTAAATTGCCTGGGCTGGTTTTGAGACACAGAAGATCAGACCCCCCCCTCCACACACACACACTCCCACACCCAGTAGTTTTATTACCGTCATTGCAGAGCCAATGGCCAGAAGCTACAATTAGGGGTTCCTGACCCTTGCTCCCACTCTCCTCGTTGAGGCCCTTCCTACCTGCTGCTGGCAGTGTCGGTGCCAGAGGTGTTCTTACAACAATCTGTTCTGTTTCATAATTATTGTCTGAAAACACCAGCACTAAACACTTATTTTGTAGATATTTTTAGAGGTTTAATTATGGTGATAGTCATGGTACATCAAGTATTACTTTGGTGTGTGTATGTATCTATGATAGAGAAAGTTTTATTGTAATGTAGCATCCATATAGAAAACTACAGATCATGAATTTACCTCCACGTTCTCCACCTGGATGGAGAAAGAACGTGTTTGGGAGAGCAGGAGGTTGACTCAGTTGATAAAACCAAGTAGTATCTTGCAAGCATGAGGACCTGAATCCCATCCCCAGAATCCATGTAAAAAGGCCAGATGTGGTGCAGGCCCTTGTAATCCCAAAGCTGGGAGGTAAAGCAAGGAAAATCCCCGGGGCTGGCCTGCCAGTCAGCCTACTCTAATTGGTGAAGCCCTAGGCCAAGGAGAGAGAATAGATAGCTTTCCTGACACTCAGTGTCGGCCGCTGGCCTCCATACACAAGTGCCTACACGCTTGGGCGCACACACACACAAATCCACACGCATACATGTGCACAGACAGGCAACGAGAACAAAAGGAAGTGTCACTGGTATCTGAAGCCATCACTTTTGCTTTTCCCTATTCTTCCCACTCGATAGGAATGATCAGGACCCCAACTTTCATGGCTGGGACTAGATTTGAATTTCTATGTAGCATTACGTAAGATATAGCAACAGGAGGCCTGGCCCATTCCTGTGTGCTAATTTCTCTCTCTCATTCTGTCATTGCTGGAAATTTGGGTTCTTTCCAGTTTTTGACTATAAATAGTGTGGCTAGAAATACTCTTGTACATGACTTTTGTGATATATTTGCATTGCTATTGTGCACATACCACGTGGATTGTTCGGTCATTGGACAGGTAGACGTTCAGATTTGGAAGAAATTGCCAGTTTCCAGTTTGTTGCCGAAAAAGCACAAATGTTTCTTCTAAGTTATACTCATAGATACTCTGAAACCTTTCCTTGAGATTAAACGTTCTACAGGAGACTTTAAAACAATTCCGGATCAAAACTACTTCGGCGCTGTTCTCTGGTTTTAGAACTTAAGCATCTTGCTCAACTTTCTACTTACTGTTGAATTGGTTTATGACCACTAGAGAAGTTTCCATTTAAGGCCAAATGTTGCCTCTATTAAGAAATTTAAGTTGGGGGTGGGGGTGCTGGCTGGTGAAATAGCTCAGTCACTAAAGTGCTTGCTGTGCAAGAAGGGGCCTGAGCTTGATCTCCAGATCCCAGGTAATAAACAAACAAACAAGCAAGCCAGGCATAATGGTACATGGTTGCAATCCCAGTGCTGGTGGTTAGAGATAGGTAGATTCTGGGGCTTAGTAGCCAGCCAGCCTACTCTAATCAGCTTTAGGCCCGTGAGAGAGCTTGTCTCAAAAAATCACTCCTTAACAGAGGCAATTGAGTGTGATCTCTGGCCTCCACATGCACCCCACATAAACGTACACTTACATGAACACACACACACACACACACACACACACACATATCCACACACAATTTAAGTTCAGATTTAGCATAGGATGTCTTTCTTACCCCCTCCCTCAAAGAGTTTCCATCACTCTGAGTTTGATAGTAGGTTAACAGCATGCAATCCCATGTAGCCAGCTACATAGTCAAAAAGACAAAAAGACAACTAAAAAGATACAATGACAGGAAGCTGTCTTACCAAGCAAAAATGAGGTCACAGAGGTAGGGAGGGAGATTAACAATCCCACCCTCTTCTCATTCTTGAAAGACTTCCAAGAGTGACATCAGCATTGGCCTCTATCCCCATAGGCTAGAAAGAGGTGTGGACTTGAGTGTGCTCAAGGGAAGGTGGCTCTGAGATTGACAGTTTCTTGCCAACTACATACCTTTATTTTGGAGATCAGTGTAACCGTTATGTTGTTCTGGAAGCCAGCCATTAAAATGGGCTTCTGGGAAGTTACTCACTAGACAAAGCATCTTAAAAATTCTTTAAGGGATCTTCAAAAATGAGTATAAAATGCGCATCACTTATTTGAACATTACATTTCAATTGGGGAATTGAGTTTATACTTACAGCTGACATCTATTGAGAGGAAGCTCTAGATGATCCTCTGGCTTGCGTTGTTGTGAGAAAGCTTACAAGTTAGCACTGAAAATAGTTGTGTAGCTCGGTGTTGCGATGCACACCTTTAATCCCAGCACTCAGGAGGCAGAGGCGGGAGGGTCTCAGTGACTTTAAGGCCAACCTGGTCTATACAGTGAGTTCCAGGACAGTCAGAGCTACTTAGTGTGACCCCGTCAAGAAAAACAAACAAAAAGATGTGTGTGTGAGTGAATGAGTGTGTGTGTGTGTGTGTGTGTGTGAGAGAGAGAGAGAGAGAGAGAGGGAGGGTTCCAATAACTGGATGGCTGTCAACAGAATTACCTCTTAGAACAGTGAGATACTCAGTTCTGACTGGTGAAAATTATATCAAACCCTCCCAAACTGGCTCAAAAGTGAACATATCATTCATTCATTCATTCATTCATGCAACATTAAGATACTTAGAATTTAATTTTTAATATATGTTATATTTTTAATAATTTTTAACTATATGTTGTGTGCATGGATCTTTTGCTCTCACGTCTGTGTGTATACCACCTGTGTACAGTGCCTGAGGTGGCACTGGATCCTCTAGGACTGGAGTTACAAACTTTGTGAGCTGCCACGTGGGTGCTGAGGATTGAACCTCAGTCCTCTGGAAGAGCAGCCTGTATTCTTACCACTGAACCATTAAGTCCAGTTCCAATATCTAGAATTTGTTGTGGTCAGTCTGTTGTGCTTCTGGAAGGTAAGCTAAAATTAAAAGTTAGGCTTGCAAAATCAGAGTTTTTACATCAAAATGGGTTGAGCCAAGTGCACAGAAAGCTATATATGACAAAGGTAAAGTGTCAAGAAGGGAACAAGTCAATTGTTGTAGGGGTGTAGGTGAGGAAAAGGTCCTCCTAGGTTGAAGAATTCGCAGTGTTAGGGAGGAGAAGACAGACAGACATCTGTATGTTCAAGATCAGCTTTGACTCCGGAGTGAACGCTAGGTCAGCTAGAACTACATAGGAAGAACCTATCTTAAAAAAAAATGGGGGAGGTTAACATCAGAGAAAGAGGCTGGAGATAAGGGTTAGATATGTAAAATTGAGAGATGGAGATTCCCGCCATACCCTCAGAGCTGGCGGGAGCTGGGCATGCCCAATACTGAAGATCAGACGGACCAAGTAGAAGAGAGCATAAAAAAATAGGGCCTAACCCAAGAATGGGGGGAAAACTCTATAGAACCCCAAACTTTGAAAATAGGGAAACTGGAAGATATTCATTGGTAACAACTGGGATAGAGCTGGGTGTGTGCTATCAAAGATGCCTGAGAGCTAGGTGTTTGGCACATTTCTGTCATCCTAGCCCTCAGGAAGATGAGGCAGGAAGTACCAAGTTCAAGTACAGCCTGGCTGACATAGACCCTATCTTAAAACAAAAAAACAGTAGCAAAAGTGAACTTGAGAGAGCAGGTTATGACCCACCACCAGGCATTAGGATTGTTGGGACCTTTTGTGACTATTAAATCTTTGACTTATGGTACACAATAGTCACAGGTGTACTGCTGTGTGACGCTCCAGGAAAAGAAGCAGGTGAAGACTGAGGAAGGGCTGCCTCAGTTCTGTGTAGGAATTAGTAAGTAGCTTGTTTGATGACCATGGTGAAGAGAGGAATCAGGAGACACCTGAGCAGATGATAACCAGGCATAACACCAATCAGCACATCCATCACCAGCAGTTTTTCCTGAAGACAATACGCTTCCTCTAAAGGCCTATCCAGTTTATGCCAATGAGGTTATTCTGGGAGCTATGTAATAATGAGTCCTGTGTCCATGTTATCAGTTGGTTCTGGAGCTCCTTCAAGTCAATGATACTCATTGTAGTCAGTGAAAACTGCAATCACTCTCTTAGGAGGGACAGAATCCTCATTTTATAGGTCCTCAGTCTTTGTGCCCCCCCACAGCTCTACCCAAGGCTACTGTGAGAAAGAGGAAGGAGCAGGAGACTCAGGCACAGGAAACAGGGCTCAAGCCAAGAATGGTCTGAGCCACATCCTGGTTGAGATATGTGGCACTAGAATGTGTGATTAGGACAAGCAGGCTTGCCTCATAGAGGAAGCAAGACTATAACCAGGAAGAGAATGGGTGCACAGCAATTCCAGTGCAGAGCTGAGAACAGGGCAAGATTCTGGTCTAGACATCAGGGCCTTCAGGCTTGAGACTCGGGAAGACCTAGCAAAGGTCGCATTGAACAGCTGAGCTCTGCAAGGATTTTGTGTTTATATGTACGGGCTGTGGCGACTGCAGTTGATAGCCTGAGCTCTCAAATTTGGGATCAGATGCAGAGAAGAAAAAGAGTGATGAAGCAAGGGGGGGAGGGGAGAGTGCGGGGGGGGGGAGGGGAGAGTGCGGGGGGGGGGAGAGTGCGGGGGGGGGGGGGGGGGAGAGAAAGGAAATATGCATATTTTTGCCAGCTATGTACTAGGTTCATTGTAGGTAGCAGGTGAAAAGCTAGATATTTTTGTAGGCAACCACATACTTAAAAATTGTTTCTAAGGAAGGCCTTTACAGGCAGTAACACAGGTGTGATTTCTAAGCATCTTGATAGACAAAGGGCCTTTTTTGAGGTTTTTTTCACTGATGGGAACCCAGTGGGTTACATACAGGGTCCCACCTAGCACCTCAGAGTGGCCTTTGAGTTAAAGACTTAGGGTCAGCCTTTGAGACTTTAAAACATTTTCTTGAGATTTTATTTTTATGTATTGTGAGTGCTTGCTTGGGTGTATGTCTGTGTACTACATGTCTGCAGTGCCTGCAGAATGCAGAAGGTGTTGTATTCCCTGGAACTGAAGTTACAGATGGTTCTAAGCTGCCACATGGGAGCCTGGATTTGAACCCTGGTCCTCTGAAAGAGTAGCCAGTGTTCTTAATTGCTGAGCCATCTCTACAGGCCCATGACCTTTGGGTTTTCTGGTTTAGGGCCTGCATGTTCATCTGTCTGGTGATAGATTCATGCCTGCCATGCAGACAGTGGACTCATGTGTTATAAAAATTCCAGGAGACTAGTTTACAGCAAAGGTTTCTCTATTCAGGGACCAGGATGACTAGACCTCTAATCCATATCCTTAGGAGACATACTGACATGATGTCTAGTGTGAGGGTCCTTGGGTGACTGTGTAATCATTCTAGTAATCAGCTCTTCCCTGAGCATAGAACCTGGATGAGAGCATTGTGACCATGAGGATAGATGTCACTTGTGTTCCTATGAAACCCGGTGAAGATTCCCTTCTCTTCAGAGGATGCTTCTCCAGTGGCTGCTCTGTCTGATGATCTTAGGGAAGATTTGGATCTTGGATGGGGCTACAGGCTTTGGGTTACTTTTGTCTCCTTACACCCATCTCCCAACCCAGGACAGACCATCTGACATTCTGTGTTCCTTTTCTTTGCCAAACTAAAACATTTCCTCCTAAGGAGGAGACTCCTAGGACTCAGAAAGCTAAGGAAACTTTAAAAGGTATGAGATTCATAAGCTCCTCCCTCAAGGCTGTAAAAGCAGAAGCCAGATGCCAAGGAAAAGGTATCTGTGGTGGAAGCGTCTGCAAGGTGCGCAGGAAGCTCCAGGGGCGTAGCTTTGTGAGTCACCACCCATGCTGGGGGTGGGCTGCCTGGTAACTCAGCACCTTCAAGTCACCTACGCTCCTGTGAGTGACCCCAGTGAGGTCATCGGTCTACCTAGACTTGGGAAGAATTATTTCTCTGCTCTGTTATCCATGCCCTAGCTGGGTTGAGCAGACATTTGTTCACATCTCCCCAGGAAAAGTCACACGACGGGAACATTCTTCCTTTAGATGGCTTTCCTATCACTGATTAATGTCACAATCAAGAGCAATTTCTGGTAGCTTGGCAGATGACAGAGTCAAAAGGTTCAGAATTTGAGGAACAGATTGCTGTCTCAGCTGCTTCTATCAGTTCAGAAGTTTGGGAAGGACTTCTGCTTTGAGTTTTTTTTAAGTTGACTAGTCTGTTGATTATGTTGAGAAATCAATACAATCCCTTTTTTCCATGGCCCCGACTGTTATATGCAGCTTCAGTAAAACAGGGGTGGTCGCATGGATGAAACACACTAGAGGCTGTAGATGCCTGCAGCACAGCACACCTCCTGTTCTGCTGTTTTCCAGTTTCTCTTTTCATGTAAGGAAGGAGTAGTGTTGCCATACAGAATGGGCTTGGATTTTCCCTTGATCGTGGCTTCCAATGTGAATCATTAACTGCTTAGCTCTGAAATGTCTTCCCCATTACATCAGGTTGCAGGGGTGTGTGTGTGTGTGTGTGTGTGTGTGTGTGTGTGTGTGTGTCCTTAAAATAGAAACCACAGAGTAGAGATCCCTTTCAGATTCTCACAAGCACCAGAGACTGAGCCCATGACATGAGGACACTGAGGCAGAAGGTCTTTCAAGTGGCAATCCCAGAGGGTGGAAGCAGATACAGCTCAGGGCAAACGAATGCCTTAGGGCTGTTGTCAGGTTGGCACAAGGGTGGGGACCAGATGGCATGAGTCATCCTAGGAAACGTAATACCTGGGTGGGGCTGGAAGGCAGCGTCACACTGCCTGCTCTTGTTTTATAGTTAACCTGGTATTGATCCACAAAGATTGAAACAAGCCCCATGGCTGTTCTTCAGGTTAAACCAGCATGGAAACCCCCAGGTGATCACAAGGGTAAGAGAATAGGGCTGTTGACCCCAAGGGAAGAATGCCAGCCTGGCCTCTGACGCCCATTGTTCTTCAGCTGTGAGCCCCCAAGTAGGTCAGAATTAAATAGGAGGAAACAGTGGGGTTTGGAATTAATCAGATTTGGTTTTAATTACAGTCACTCAACTCAGATTACTTTACTTTTTAAATGTTTGGGTTTTTGTTTCCCCCTCTGTAAAACTACTTCATGGAGCTGTGAGATAATTAATAAAATGATATTGTGGATGTGCTTGATAATTGAAAAGCAGACAGCAACCAAAGCCCTTACTACTTGGAATACTGAGTGGTCATGACGTCCTCAGTCAGCTGATAGCTTTGACTTGAGTCTGGAGGCCTTGTTTTCAGCTCTGCCTTTTGGAATCTTGGGTCCTGGATCTGCTTTCATTTTGGTACTACTGATTGCATCATAACATTGTAGTGCTGCTGCAAACTCAGAAAACACAGTGCTGTCCTTGCTGCTGCTGTGCAGAGGTGAGTATCGGGTAGATCACACATGTCTCTACCAAGAAAAGGAGCTTGGCTTTAGTTCTAGTAGACTCTGAACACTCGGGTCCTGGGCACAATAGCTGTGCGGAATCTCACTAGAGTGTGATGCCTCTGGACAGAGGACTGAGAGATGATATGACCACCAAACGCAAGCCTCCAATGGGTCCATGTGGGTATGAGGTATTTTAAGCTGTGGGTTAAAGTTATCTATCAACTAACGATGAATAATGAAAATGTGATACCTACAAGCAATGGAATTTTATTGATCTGTAAAGAAAAATGAAATGAAATTTTTAGGTAAGTAGATATATCTGGAAAAGATTATACTGAGTGAGGTAACCAAGACCCAGGAAGACAAAAGCTGCATGTTCTCACTCACACGTGGACCCTAGATTTGTGCATTTAATGTGGAATAACTGTACAATCCAAAACACTAAAAAGGGGCACTGGTGGGGAGGGAAGAAAGGTCTCAGTGGAAGGGGAGAGTAGACAAGGGTGATATGGAGGGGAAAGGGAATAATGGGGAGAGATGGAAGGGCAGGGTTGAGGAAGGGGTAGGTAGTAGGATAAATAATGCTAAAGATGTTTGAAAAACCATACAGGACGCTGAAGTGATTTAGAGCACTTGTTGCTCTTGAAAATGAGCTGGGTTCAATTTCTAGCACCCTATGGTAGCTTACAACTATCTGCAACTCTAGATCCAAGAGATACGATCTTCTCTTCTGACATCCATAAGCACCAGGCACGCACACGAGGGACATACATAGATATAGGTAAAACATCCACCCACCTAAAACAAATAAATTTTAAAAATTTTAAAGAGTTAAATTGATGTTACCCTACAGTCAGGAAAATGCTCTTCCTGGAATCCATAAGTTGTCAAATAAAAAGCCCAGTTTCAAGTATGAGATACTCCTCCTTGAGTGGTGGGTCAAGAGTGCCCGAACAATGTGGGCTATTGACATTGCTACCAGCTGTCCACCAGAACATGATGGTAAGACCCTATTGCTAAAGACATCACACACTTTAGCCACAGGACATGGAGAAACCAAGTTGTTACTTACCGGGAAGCTTCCATCCTCTGGGATTGCCACTTGAAAGACCTTCTGCCTCAGTGCGGCAGAGGTTGGGGGCAGCTAGAGTGAAAGGGTGTCTTCTAGACATGACAGGACTGCTCCACTCAGAAACGCACAGCAGGTGTGGCTGCCTGCACAGGATCTGTATGTCAAGCCAGTTAACACTGTGGCATGGGGGAGGGGGCTCATAAGCCCCTGCTCCTAGCTGAGAAACTGTTAACTGTTGATGACTCCTAGGGAATGACAGTAAGCTGACCACACTCCAGTGGATGGCCCCACACTCATGAGTAAGTGGGAAGCATACATTGGAAATCAGTGGGCAATAAAAAAAAAAGGTACAAGTTGGGGTGGGGTGGGAGGTAAAGCTGGGAAGAGTTAGAGGGGGGAGTGGGGAAATACTACCAAAATACATTGTAGGCATATATGAAATTCTAAAATATACTATATTTAAACAAACAAAATAGCTATTTTTTGTGTTCCTTATTCCTATACTCAAATGGCAATTGTCAATTATAACAACGGTTTGTGACAAAGGACAGGGGATAATGGGCATAGAATAGGAATTAATGATTGCTCTATCAGTGACTTATCACATTGCTTCAACCAAATATCGGACAAAAAGTAACTTAAGGAGTGAAAGATTTATTTTGACTTGCAGTTTGCAGGTATAGTCCATCATGGTTGAGCAGGCATGGCAGCAGGAGTGAGAGGTGGCTGGTCACATCTCATCCACAGTCAGACAGCAGAGACGGATGCTGGTGCTCGGCTCCCTTTATCCTCCGTATTTATTCTCACATCCAAGTCCATGGGATGGCGCTGCCCACATTCATGGTGTATGTTTCTCTTTCCAGTTAAACCTTTCTGTAAGCATCATCATAGACACACCTAGGGGTATATGTTCATGGTGATTCTAAACCCATTCAAGTTACAATGAAGATTACCCGTCACAAGGATGGAGCATGCCTCTACAGTTAGCATTATAAGTATTGCCGATATCAATGTGAGGCTGTGTTTGGCACCTTGGTGTCCTCCCAGATGCTTCCTTCTGTATTGTCTCCTGCGCAGTCTGTCTATGCACTACCTGCCACTTACCTGTTCACACTTGCAGCCTGGCATGGATCCTCTTGCCTGGAATAATTAGTACAGATTTTCCTCAAAGCAGAGGCTGATTCTAGGGCATGGATGACAGGGAATAGAGGCGAGGGAGAGGAGAGAGTGAGGCAGAAAAAGCGGAAAAGCCAGCATCTGGATGCATTACGGTGGAGATGAAGGACTTGGGCCATGCAGATGTGATCCCCTGGGGATCATGAAGGAAGGGTAGAGAACATCTTCTGGAACAGTCCATCTGAGGGGGGAGAGGACGGATATTCTTTTAACACTTATTCCTATTGTACTTCTAGTCAACACTTGCCCTGTGCCCCAGGGGGCAATCGGAGTCCTAGAGAAAACATGGACTATCATCTGAAAGACTAGTGTATGTCACAAAAGTCACAGGTGGCCTGATGTGATGTAATGTATCCTTCTTCCCAATGTCTGGTGACTGGGCATCTGAGATAGCTTTCTAATTAATCTTCCTGTCTCTTTATATCTGGCACCAAACTATCCTAAATTTAATACAGCTGAATCTTCCTAACAAACAACTCTTAACATGTACTCCTGTTCTTGACAATCTTTAATATCATCTTTTCTTCATGATAGTCTGGGGGAAAGCCAGCATCACACTTTTGGTGATACTCCAGGTCCTTGTGAACTTACTTCAAGCTCACAAATCCTAGAGAAAGCTGGGAATAGTCAGTCAGTGTTATTTGAATATGCCCGGGCACTCCAACTCTTCATTTGGGCATGCTCTGCCTGGAGAGTGCCTTTTCTCTTTAGATGTTGAAATCCTATCCATCCCTCAAAGGACAGTTCAAATGTCACCTGTATTGCTTTCAATTGTTGCATAACAAATTACTGGGAACACAGTGGCTGCTGTGGTTTGAATGTACAGTCTCTCTCAAACCCATGCTGAAATTTCGTTGCCAATGAAACAGTGTTGAGAGGTGAGGCTTAAAGAGATTCAATCCCAGCAGGCAGATCCCTGTGAGATCAGAGCAAGCCTGATCTACACAGTGAGTTCTAAGACAGCCAGGGCCGTCCTAGAAAGACCTTGTTCCAGAGACTTCACCTTGCAAGGGACAGCTGTGAGCATGGCAATTGTTAGCTCACTGTGGGAAGTTGTGATGGCCGCCTATTTAGAAGCTAGCGTGGCCCAGACAGTCACTCAGCCTCAGCAAGAAAAGTCGGTAGAGGAGGCAGATTCAGCAACCCTGGACTGCTTGTATGACACTAATAATTAGTGGTACTAATTATTACTTGCTCTGGTACAAGCAACAAAGACAGCAGATGACTCTCATTATTTGTCAAGAAGCTTATAAGGAGCAGAACACAACAGAAAAACGCTTTTCTGTGAACTTCCAGAAGACAGCTAAGTCCTTCAGCCTCCAGAGCTCAGACTCGCAGCTGGGGGGATGCTGAGATGTATTTCTGTGCACTAGGCAGAGGCACCGTGACACAGGACACAGAGAGAGGCTGGCAGAAACCTCAGATCTCAGTGTCTGTGCTAACACAGAGGAAGTTTCTGGGGTAACAGAACAGAAAACCATCAATTTCTCTTAGGAGGAGTAAGTGCTGCTCTCACCCAGCTCTAGGAAACACACAGAGAAAGGCGCATCTGCAGACTTTAACTCTTAGAGGAACAGTAAAGGCGACAGTGCAGTATCCCAATTTCACGGTGCTTTTATCATTGCACTCGAGTCAGAGCTTTGATAGCACACAAGATAGATCAGACACCTTAAGCATTCGCAGTTGAGCAAGTCTCTGTAATTTAGGAGTTCTTATCTCCAGGAATTTTGTCAAATGTTGTTCATGCACCCCACTGACCATCCACATCCAAAAATAAATCTCTTCAAAACAAACAAACAAACAAACAAGCAAAAACAAACAAACAAAAAAAAACAGGCCTGGAGAGATGGCTCAGTGGTTAAGAGCATTGGCTGCTCTTCCAGAGGACCTGAGTTCTATTCCCAGCACCCCTATGATAGCTCACACTGTCTGTACCTCAAGTTCTAGTGGATCCAATACCCTCACATGCAGAAAAAACACCAATAAATCATTTTTTTAAAAACGAAGGAAGAGAAAAAGAATGAGCAAAAGAAAGGAAAGGAAGGAAGAAAGAACTTGTCCCACTCCCCCGATGTAATTAGGTCATAAGGACTCTGCCTTCACTGGTAAGTTTAATGCCTAAATTAAAGGGCTTTTGGGAGCAGCTCTCTTTACTCTTCTATTTTCTGCCATGGAGAACTTTCAGCGGGTTTTCTGGGATTTCTTCTACCGCCAGCTGGAGAAAACTGCACTTTGAAAGGGTTTCCGTGATTAGACTGGTCCCACCAGGACACAAGGCAACATGGCCGTGGTGGTAATGTCTCTCGCACGCACAGATTCCATTGTCAAAGGGAAAGAAAGCATACAAGGGTGAGTGGGTGTTAGGATTAAGATTAAAATTCTACCTTACCAACACTTCCAGAAGGCCCGTCCTGACTCCTGGTCAGGAAAGCAGTCTCTTCCCCGCGCACTTCATAGCACTCATGCTAATGAACTCACTGGGCATGCGTGGAGCCACGATGATCTCATTTTCCTCTCCACAGATGGTGAAAGGCTCTTGATTTTGCGTACTTTCCATTTGATTTAGTGCTGGTTAATTACAATCTGATTACCGTTATGCTAGAAGATATTTTGGTATTGCCTATATTTAAATAAAAGAAGACATATAAAAGACAAAACGTAAAAACCATTAAAAATATAAAGTGAAAGAGTGTATTATATATAATCAAAATAAGAGAAAGAGAGAGAGAGAGAGCCTCTTGCTATTGTATCCAGGCTGGTTTCAAACTCCTGGGCTCAAGTAATCCTCCTGCCTCAGCCTCTCAAATGTTTGGCACAATGAGTGAGCAGCACCATGCCCAACTTGAATATAATTTTTCATGACCTTTTTGTTCTATCTTCTTGATGAGTTAATATAAAATATTATGTATTTTATTGCTGTTTTCTTAAATTCTGTAATGTTTTTATTGTGGAACTAAATTTTTAATAGGTGATGAGATCTTACCCCCCCCCAAAAAAAAACCCATTCAATTGAAATTTTTCTAATTCAACCAAATAGTCTCTTTTTTAATTGGTGTATTTTATCATTTACATATTGTGATAACTAATGTAGTTACACTTGTCCTACTATCTAATTTTGTGAATGTGTGGGGGTGGGGGATACCCTGCTTTTTTGTTTTTAGGCAGTGTCTCATGTAGCCAAAGCTTGACTTAAATTTGCTGTGTAGCCAAGGATGACCTCGAAGTCTTGATGCTCTTATATTTACCTCTCAAATGTTGGGATTGCAAATGTGTACAGCCATATCAAACATTAAAAAACAATACTTTTTAACCTTTTTGTCTATCTATTATGTTGGTAATTTCTTCTTTTTCTTACTATGATTTTAAGTGTAATAGTTTGACGGCCACTATAAATTTTGACATATATGCCCTTTTTGCCCCAGCAAAGTTTATTTTATTTCAGTTTTCTTTCAAATCTTACTCCCATGCTTAGTCTGATATTTGTTTTATCTTAGATTTCTTTTAAGCATGAAAAAAATTATTATTACTATTAATTATCATTAATGGTTTGGTAGTTATATATATTTATATCTTATACCAATTTGTTCACTTTTAGTCTTTGTATTTTTAAATTTAATTTTTTTATCCATTGTAAATTTTCAGTGAGAGTATTTGGGTGGAAATTTTTCTGGCTGTTATTTGAAAAAATTTTGCTTCTCTCTTTTCCACCTGTTATTACCTCTTTGTGAAGATCTGATGTGTTCACTGGTGCCGTATTGTAACCTTTCCCAGTCTGTTGTAGACTGGACCTGTACTCATGCTGCTCTTTCAGACTGCTTCTTCTGACTAGTAATACGTTGTTCTTTTAAATATTGTTTTAGCTATTTGTGTGAATTTATGTCTCAGTTTTGTAGCTTACACACACATACATACACACTACAAATACACACACTGCACATACACATGCACATACACCACACACTGCACATATACACATACATGCCACACATACACCACACACATACACACATCATATATACCACATGCACAGTACACACTTGCACACACCATATACACTACACGTAAACACATATACACCACACACATACCATGTTTCTTACATACACACCCATGTACACATACATGCACATCACACACACATACCACACAAACACGTATCTATACTATACACACACACACCACACACACACCACATACACTACACATAGATACACACATGCCACACATACCACACACACACAGAGACACACCACCACCACCATCATCACCATCACACACACACACACACACACACCACTAAAGAAGAAGTCATGGGCCTCTGAACCATGGGAAGCTAGGATCCTGAACAGAGGGAGTCTGACTGTCCAGAGGCTTTGCTTTATATTACAACATTGCAAACACTAACAATAAGTGGTCCCTACTCAGGGAAATGACACTGACAGCGCGGGATGATAATGGCAGCTACTCCTTCTGGAAGCTTGGCCTGGGCCAGATTCTGGGCTGACTGTTTTATATATACAGCCTCCTTTAATTGTCCTGGGAGGCGACCATATTGATGTCAGACTTTGTGTGGACACCTGCTCAGCATAGCATGCATTACAGCCCAGAACTCCTAGACTTTCACAACCCTTCCGTCTCCACCTTCAGGAACTGTATGTATGCTACCAAGCCCAACAAAGGTGTAGCCTAGGCTGGCCTAAGACTCACATCCTCTTGCCTCACTCTTTTTAGTTAGTTAATCCCTGGCATATGCCACTACAGCTGCTCCTTTAACTCTCACAGAAGCACTGAAGCCAAGAACCCTCCCATTTACAGATAATAAAACCAAAGCTCCTAGCAATCAAGTACGTTGTCTAATGCCACATATCCGTAAAGTAGAGATGTGACTTCTGGTACGGTTCTGTGTGACACTTGGTCCACGATTTTAGCCATTCTATTTGCAAGACTGAAGTTCTTAACACCAAGTGACTTTATTTCAGGAGTGTAGTTTAGTAGGTGGGCTCAAGTCATCTGCAAACTCTTTGTAAATTATCTGTAGACTGTTTGGGTGCTGGAGAGTGAACTCAGTGGTAGAGGACTTACCAAGCAGGCACAAGCCATGAGTTCAATCCCAGAAATAAGTAGATGGGGAAAAGAGAGAATAGTTTTCTTCTGCTGTGTATGTAAAATGTTTGTTCATGGAGACTCAGCTGGTCTTTGATCTCTTTTTTTTGAATTTATTTTATTTTTTAATTATAATATGATTATGTCATTTCCCCCTTTCTTCTCCTCACTCCAAACCCTCCCATATACCTCTCCTTGCTCTCTTTCAAATTCATGGCTTCTTCTTTCCTTAACTGTTGTTACATACATATGTATATTTATATGCCTATGTGTATTACTAAATAAATAAATACAACCTGCTCAGTCTGTATACTGTTACTTGTATGTGTGTTTTCAGGGCTGACCATTTAGAATCGAACAAGCAATTGGTGTGTTTTTCCCTGGGAAGACTCTCTTTCCGCATTCATTAGCTGCCTGTAGTCTTTGTCTGGGGTTGAGGCTGTGTGCTGCCCACTTTATTTAGCATGTCTATTGTTGTTGTCCTGCTCTGCTCACGTTTAGGCAGACACGACAACTTTTGATCTTTTGATCAGATATGCTCCTACATGTCTTGGTGCCCAAGAACTAATATACTAAATGTGCCATTTTTTTTCCAGTCTGTGGAAAATTTCCTTCTGGTTATTGACCTGTATGTTCTCCTCTCTTGAAAATGTATTCTCAGAATTTCTTAAAATTCATAATTAGGCATCTGGCATTATCTGAAAGGAGATGCTGACCTTACCACTGTCCACTAAGACTAGCAAAGCCTCTCATCATCTTTGGACTCAATCAGTTTTGGGGTTCAGAGGCCTAACTTGCCACCAGCCCATCTTCATCCCCATTCTCCTGACAGGCTGTCTATAAGTATTGTCTCCCTAACCCAAACACATTCATCCCCAGAGGTGACGGTGCTAACCTGGCTGATGCTGCTTATGCAGCTACAAGGCCTCCACTCATCTCAACCTTGCCTACTGGGAGTGCCCAGGTTGTTATCTGGGTCAACATGTTCTGCCAGTTAACCTGAAGTCCAGGAAGATGCTTCTTGATAGTTCTATGTGATATGTGTCCTTGTTGGGACATTTAGATCCACACAATGTACTTGGACCCATCTTAGGACATAGTGATTTACAACAATCCTTTTTATGGTGACCCAAAACTTTTGATAGTCTTGAATATAAAATAAGAAATCTGCCAGGTAGTGAACGTCAATGGACAACTGTGGCCAAATAAAGAACCAGGTAAGCTGAGCATGACAAACCTCTTTCAGTCCTCATACTTTTCAAAAATGTTAAGAGCCTTTTGAGGGATGGGTGCTGGATACAACTACTGAATCTGCACGACACGCTTTGAATCTTGCAGCCTTGAGCATGCCAACAAAAGTCACACTCTTGGTACTTGCACATGCTGCTCTTGCTGCCACCATTGCAGCTGACAGGTGCTCCTTGGGGGCTTCTCCCAGCATTAGAGGGCACTATAGCTTCAGTTTGGGAGCAGAAGCCCTCACTTCTACTTCAGATGAAGTAATTGGACCTAGAGCTACCTTCCTGCTGTAAGCAATCAGGAAACCGGACAAACTGGATGAGGGAACTCCTCTCTGGAATTTGGCAAAAGATTCTATGGGATTGGAACGCTTTAGGAAAGGAATCTGATGGAGTGAATATGCTCTTACCCGGGAATAATTCCTAGACTATGGCATCGCTAGGGAGAGCTGTGACAGAGCACAGGAGAGGGGTCCCTTTTAAGCTGAGGAAGCACAGGTCAGAATTTGGGGCTGTTGAACTGGATTCAGTCTGTGGGGCTGGACAGTAGAGACAAGGAGTATTTTGCAAGGAATGGGAAGGTATTACAAGCCAGGGAAACCAAAGCAACAGGATGGACAGAAGCCCAGTTAACTAAATGGGGGGAAAGACAGCTGTTTATTCCATAAATTTTCTTGGAAAGCTAGATATTGATATAAGAAAAAAATTAATTTGGACTGGACCCCTTATTTCATTACATATACCCAAAAATGCTAAGAATGGATCTCAGGTCTAAAATTATAGAGGGAAATTTTGTAAGCTTCGGTTTACGGAGCAAGATTTCTTAAATAGGATACAAAAAATAACAAATTTAACTTAATAAAAATAAAAATTTTCAGAAAGACACTACAAGTTAGTACGTTGATCTGAAATCTAAAAGTGTTTTGAGTTACAGATTTTTTTTTAAAAATCTGAGAATGTTTAAATATGCATAACGAGATATCTTGAATATGGAATCCAAGTCTACATATGAAATTCATTATGTTTCATATACATCTCGTTCTCATAGCCTGAAGGTTATTTTTTATGATATTTCTAGTTCACTTATGGTTTGACTGTGACTTGTTACAAGAGATCAGGTGTGGAGTTTTCTACTTTTGGTAAGTCAGTATCAAGAAGGTTTGAATTCTGGAGCACTTCAGATTTCAGATTTTTAACTTGTATAAAGAAAATGAAAAATCAAGATACCTAAGACAAAAAAAATTCTCAAAATATATGCGTTCCAAGGAACATTTCTCCAAACTCTATTTAAAAATGCTTACAACTCAGTAATAAGGCACATAACTCACAGGTGGGCTGAAGACTTCATGAAAGGAAACATAAATGACCAGTAAGTTCAAAGTACAAATATGTTTATCACAAATCATTAGAATATGCCACGTGAGCCAGCCTAGTCTACACAGCAAGTTCTACGCCAACTAGGACTATATAATGTGACCCTGAATCTAACAAACCAATAAACAGAAACTAACAACTGTTTTTTGAATATGTGGAACAAGTGGAATTCTTTCATCCATTGCTAACGAGTGTAAAATGTACAGCAGGGCCTTGGAGAGATGGCTCAGTGATCAAGAGCACATGCTGCTCTATTTGAGAACCTGGGTTTGGTTCCTAGCACCCAAATGTTGGCTTCCAGCCATCTCGAACTACAGTTCCAGGAGATCTGACACCCTCTTCGGCTTCTGCAGTCACCGGGCATGCATGTGGCACACACACATCCATACAGACAAACACTTATACACATAAAATGAAAATAAAATCTTTGTTATATTTTTGGTTGTGAGCCTAGCCTCTAAGGGCTGAGCCATCTCTACAGCCCATACATCATTTTTTTTAAAGTACAACTGTTTTGAGAAACATCCCAGCTCTTATTTTTATGAAGGTAAATGTGTACCAAACAAATGACTTGGCAGCTCTACTTTCCAGTATTCACTAAAGACAAATGAAATGTACATTTATGAAACACCTTGCAGGTAAGTGTTGATAGCAGGCTCTTTCATACTAGCCAGGAAATGTTCCATGTGTCTATGAACAGAGGAATGGACAGAAACATTGGTGCATATGAACAATGGAGCATTACTCATTAGCAATAAGGAGCACATCATTGAAGTATTTAACAACCATGAACAAGTCTCAGAAACATTGTGCAGATTATATGGTGTTGGTTCAAAGGGTAGATCTTCAATGGTATTACCAAACACACAAAATAGTATTTATGTGTGGGGATGAATCTATTAACTAGGTATATCATGGTAGTAATTTCACAATCTAATGTAGGCCATGTATTCATCATATTGCCCATCTTAAATATACATGGTTTTGTTGGCTATACCACAGTAAATGGAGAGGAAAATAAATAATATGGAGTGGGAACTCATGAATTAAAAAAAAAAAACAGATAATGGAATGGAGGATGTAAACAGGACTCTGCTTTGCATAAGTAAGATTTCATCTTAGTATTACTTTAAAAATGGTGTCTAAAAATGAGCTTGAAAATTAAAATCTCTCTTCAAGCAAGGGATACTCGACTTTGTAGTCACTCAGGTTATGTGCAGGGTATGTTAAATTATAATAACCCCAAGAAGACAACAACTACAAATGCCGAGCAGAAGTCACATGTGAAAGAGTAAGCGCTGATCAGTATTATGCATGATACTCCAGGACTGTCTGTTGTCAGACAGAAGATCACTCATGTTGATGTGAAGGCACTTGAGGATCACAGAATGTTATGGAGCTTCATTCTGTGGTATTTTCAAGGGTTTATATATTTGCCCAAACTAAAAAAAAAACTATACCTTAAAATCTATGCATTATATGATATGTGAGGTAGACCTCAATAAAGATGTTTAAAACAAAGACCACATGTTTATGTGTCAAGGTAACCAACCTGTCACTACTTCTCGTTAATATGAGACCTTGGACAAGGTCCTTCTCCAAGTTCAAACTCATTTATCTGTAAATTAGGAATATGAGGATTTAACAGGATTCTGAATGTTGTGCCATTCCAGGGCCTGGCATGAACCTTAAAATCAAAGGTCAAGAGTTTTTTTCTGATCAAGTCAAGAAAAAAATGTGGTTTAAATTTCCCTTGTTCTTTTGAGAAGCTGCCTCTGCAGATCTCAGGGTGCATGTGTGCTTTTGTCTACCTACCACCCACATATCATGCAGGCAAGACACACAAACCTGAGATAATCATCCTAAGAGAGGAAAGGTTTGCGTCAGCTCAGCTTTGGAGATTTGTGTCCATAGCTTGTTGGTCCATGGCTGCTTTGGGCTTTGGAGAGGCAGGATATTTTGATGAGAATGTGTGATGGAGTGAGTTGCTCAGTTCATGATGTCCAGAAGTAAAAAGACAAAGACAAGCATCCACAGTCCCCTTTGCAGGGCACACTGCCAGTGACCTAAGTTTTAGTTGGCTCTGCTCTAAAACATTCCGTCATCTCTGAATAGCACCACTCTGGAGTCCAAGCCCTTAATACATAGGCATTTGGGAGTCATCTCAGATTCAGACTACAGCATTATTCTCTGAAAAAAAATCTTCCAGTATGTAAATAAGCAGCATGGGGAAATGGGATTAATTTCCTTTCCTAGTTGAGCATAACATTTTGCTCCTAGATAAAGGGAAAGTTCTGGCTTTTTAAGGCAAAATCACATCTCTTGGGGACAAGCTGTCCAGTTATACTCAACTGACCTGAGTTAAAATGGACTCATTTGATCCAGCTAGGTGTCAGAACATCATGTCTCTCTTGGACCCATCTACAGTGTCACATTTCCCTTAAGTTTCTGCCTTTCTTGTTTATGACATCTTGTCTGGCAACTTGAGCCTGCCCTGCCCATGATTTGGTCATCTGCCACTCACCTTATGATTACTATCTCAACCCCAACTCCTGTCTGAACTCACCACCTTCTCACATATCTACCATTTAATTACAATCTGACTAGCAGATCCCACGTACCTTCTGCAGAACTTGTGGCCCACGTGGTTCCTGCCTGCTGACCACCCTTCTCTTGGAACCACCAGAAGCATGGGCTCTTCAGACTGAATAGCTCTCTCCTCACACCTGGGAGAAGTGCAAGCATTTTTGGCAGGAACCTTATCTGAACTTCTAAGCTGAAGCATCGAAGCTACATTCCTGCATCCTTACAAGGGATTCAGTCGAGATAAGAAAACCAAGAATGGGATGGTTGAGTTTAACAGGGTTAGAAGAACGGTGCATTTTATGCTGTTGGTACGATACCATTCTTTACTCATCTGCATAATGTTCTTAGGAGAAGCTTTTGTGCTCACAGGAGTTTCTTCCACTTCAATTCTTAATTCCAGTGATCTTGGATGTCCTCGTGTTAACTTACACACACCCCACGATCACAGTGTGCAGAGCTTCCTTCCTGCTCGCTTAGGCAGGGTTTCATGGTATGCTGTCCGGGCTCTCCTATTAGGCAGATGTGGATTTGAGTGTCGGCTCTGCTGTTCATTAGTGCTGTGATTCAGGGGAGAGCTCTCTGTTCTAGACACTCTGGGTTTGCTTTTGCTCATCAAACATGCCAATATCACCTCTCTCAACGTCTTTGCACTTGTTGTCCCCCTTCCTGATGCCCTCCTTGTCTAGGTCTTCTGAGGGTAGTTCCTGTCATTCAGATATCAGTGTAAATGTCATCTCTTTGAATGGAATTTTCCTGACCACTATTTCTAGCCTACCCAACTCCAGTCTCTATGATGTTATCTTATTTTACTTTTTTTAGTATTGCTCTTATATACTTATCATCTAGTCACCCCGATTAGAATGCATAGTTTTCATAAGCAGGACAGGTTCTTATCTGTTTTTTTTCCATTACCATATCTCTAGAGCGTTGAATTGTACCTAGCCCAACAAGGTAAATTCTTTAAAGTATTTGTGGAATGAATCAGTAAGCCAGCATCTCTAAGCTTTAGTTTCTCTGTAAAATACAGACCACAGTCTTTCCTTTCAGGGCTACTGAAGGTTAATATCTATGAACACATGTACATGGAGGAACTGAGTATGTGCATGGCGTGTACTAAGTGTGCTATAAAGGACATACCTAGTTGTTGTGATCTCTGCCGCTTTTCTCTCCAGCATATAAATTCCCCTAGGTACTTTGGACACATCACATTGCTATGTGCAGGTATGAACTCAGTAAAACTTGGTTTATCTGCTTATAATTCATTTGAGATAGTGGTCTCACTTGTAGTCCTGGCTGGTCTCAAATTCTCAGACTAACATGATGTTCCCAATTCAGCTCTCCAGAAGCTGGAATGACAGGTGCATGCCACTGTGCCTGTTTATAAATTTAACCAAGATAAAAATTTCTTCTTTTTAAAATGCAAACCTCACTGTAGGTCGTAGGAGTTTTTGTTTTTGTTTTGCTTCAGCTTGTGCTTCTCTGACCTGAGGGTTTTCCTGACTGTTCACAGTGGCAAGATCAGGGAATTAGGTGACTATTCTCTGTGTGACTATGACCAGAGTCAAAGAACTTACACATTTGATTTCATTCATGCACTTGCAGGCATATCTTCCTGTACTAGACTACACATTCTTCGAATCGCCCTTCTTGTGTTCCCATTGACAGGCCCAGGCCTGGTGGCACTAGAGGCACTGAAGGACAGGATTGCAGTTGGAGGAGCAGCAATGGCAGAGTTTAAGGAGGCAGACCGTGGACCTAAGGCACCCAAGTTCGGCTTTCAGCTTTCTGCATGTACCTGCTGTAAAACTTCAGACAAAGTACTGTACGTTTCTGTGGCTCCAGTCCTTTATTCATAAATTGAGAATATAGATATATACTCACTATTATCATAGTGATAATAGATTATTATTATTATTACAATATTATGTGGGTTTCCTTAAAAAGTACTTTAAACTCTATAAGCATATCAGGTTTCATATAGTTGTGCCTTAGATAGCACAGAGATCACAGTAGACATTCAGTAGCAGTCACTGAAAGAGATGCAAGTTAAAAACTTTTGGCAAATAAAAACATAATTAAACGGGTAGGTAAAACTTGTAAGTGGTCCTTTATAACATTTATAAATGTACTTTAGTTAAAATAGTGAATACATATTTTAACTTAATAAAGTATGTTTAATTTTAGTTTCGTTTAATATCGAAACCACTCTATTAGATGAAGTAAATATGACAGAGGTTTAAGAATGGATTTATATTCTACTCCAAATCAGTTTATAAACACTCTTAGAATGCAAATTAAGGAAAAGATGTGCCAGTGGTTATGATTTGGGAACTCACTGGTTTGGACTCAAAATTCTTTTGAACAAATACCTTTCCCCATTCTTTGGTTCTTTTGCCTTCTGTTTACCTCTTTATTTACTTTTTTTTTTTTTTGTGCATCTTGCTAAAGCTCTCCATGAGCTTTAATTATAACAGTAGCAAAGTCTGAGTTCATCCGAGATGTTTAGGAATGTTACCTTTCCTTAATTAACAAGATGGGGCAAAGCAGGTTGTTCTCACTCATCAGTGAATAGCTAACTTGAATGTTACACCTACCAGTTACTACAAGTCAGTTGTAAAGTCTTTAGAGATGAGGTTTAGTGACACAGAAATTCGTCTGGGCTGGGCATATAGCTCAATGGTATAGCACTTATCTACCATGTGTGACACTGTGTGCTCAGTTCCCAAGAGGTCCCATGTTTGTTTCAAAAAAAATATCTGATTAGCTTTTCCTTTCCTGATTGCTTTTCTTTATCTGTTTGGAGAAAACTTGTATAGTGCACGCAATTGGCAGTAAAACATTGTGTGTTATGCTCACAGGAATAGCAAGAGCTTTGTCTATCTACCATAAGGTCTGTGTTTCTCAGTCACTGTGACAATGTACGTGAGATAATCTGCTGAAGAGGAGGAGGAAAGTCAGGGCTGGAGAGGCGACTTGGTGGTTACGAGCTCTTGCTACTCTCGCCGTGGACCTAGGTTCCATTCCCAGCCCACATATGGGGGCTCACAACTGCCTGTCACTCCAGTTCCGCAGAATCTGAGGCCCTTTGGCCTCCTTTGGCCTCTTGGGGCATTTGTATGCATATGGTACACACACTCACGTAGACACACACGCATACACATAAAAAAATAAATACATCTTTTAAAAGGAGGGAAGGCTTATCTTGGCTTGCAGTTTTGCAAATCTTAGTCCACGGTTGATTGGCCCATTGCTTTGGGGCCTCTATTAAGGTAGCGCATCATGGCTGAAGCCTGTTGTTGAGGAAGCTGTTCACCTCACCAGGGAGCAAGGCAGATGAGGGGCTGGAGTCCCAATATCTGATTCATGGCACGCATCAATGTCATACCCTCTTTCTATTCTATCCCAACCTCTACAGATTCCACCACCTTCCAATAGTACCACAGGCTGGGAAGCCTTCAACACACAAGCCAAGCTATAGATCTAATCGGTGGCAGCATTCTTGGGGGGGGGGGAAGACACGAATAAATGTTGCCCAAACACACAAACCTTAAAAATGGTTTCAAAATGACGACAACAAATTCATTCTGATTTCTGTGTATTTCGATAGACGCGTGAAGAGGACACTCGTGTGCGTTCCTCACAGTGCAATGAACTTCCTCACCAGGAGGAACAGAGACTGCAGCTGACTCTGCTGGTGCCCAGCGGGCCCTCGGGAGGCCTTGGCACAAGCGCTGCCTGAGTATTTTAAGACTAGACTGCTCCCACTCGTCAGCGGTGAAGCCTCTGCTTAACTTCTTTCTCAAACCTCATCGTGTGGATTTTCTTTCTCTTCAAATGCTGCATACTAGTTATAAATAAGGTTCTCTATGGATGATGGTACCACTGACCATCATCAGAACAGGGAAGCGTTTTAGGATTGTGTTCCGAATGGGTTTAGGTCCCGCAGATCTTATTGAACCAGAACTAAACTCTGGCTGTCTTGGAACTCGCTCTGTGGACAAGGCCTGGAACTCACAGCAATCTGCCCGCCTCTCCCTCTTGAGTGCTGGGATCAAAGGTGTGTTCCACTACCATCTGGCTCAATCAGAACTTCTTACAGGCATTTATGAGTCAACCACTTGGGATCACAGTGTATCTATGACCACAGAATTGACCGCAGAACTGGGAAATGTACAAAACATTGATTTGAACCTCACAAGCTGCAGACAAATTACTCATTAATTTGTCACTGGTACTGTTCACTCATTCTTTGTAGTACTGAGGAACTCATGCTACATAAAGACGAGCAAGAGAATCCTGACCCTATGGCTTACAATCTTACGAGAGAGACAGAAATTAACTGGAGAGCACTTGGAACACAAGCCTGAGTTTCTGGATACTCAATGGCAGAACAGAGTGTGACGATGAGGTCTGTCCTATATGCTGGAGGAAGCACAGCAGGCAAAGGAGACAGAAAAAATAGTTTGGCCCAGACTCAGAGAGGGAGAGGACTGTGGTATGCAATCGGGCTAGAGGGCGCAGACAGACATGCAAGGACTTGGAGGAATAACCTAGGAAGGACTCTCATTATCTGAGGATCAGATCTATGGAAGGTGGTGGTAATTTAAACAGTGTGGTGTGGTGGTTGATGAAGGGGAATTTGAGCTATTTAGGAGATAGAATAGACTAAGATAAACAAACCCAAGCATGGTTCCTAGGTTTGTGGTTTGAGGAAAAGAACACAGTGCCATTTATTTAGTGTGACAGGAAATAGGAGAGATCAGGATGAGAGAGAAAGACGGGCTTTGATTTTAGACAGATTACTTTTGCAAGAGGAAGTGATCAAGCAGGTAGTGGATATGGTGGAATACAGCAGGCAGTACTGTGATGACTCAAGCCTTCTCCACCAACTGTCTAGGGTTATAGCTGTTACATACATGTGACCATTTAATTGAATTGAAATAAAAACATTAGAAGACTGGAGAGATGTTCTTCTAGACGCTTGGGTGTGATTCCTGATACCCATGTTGGGTGGCTCACAACAGCCTGTAACTCCAGCTTCAGAGGGATCTGACACTCTGGCCTCTGTGGGCATCAGTACTGATGTACACACACATACACATACACACACACACACACACACACACACACACACACACACTGAAGCAGATCTTTAAAAATTTAATTTTTCTGTTTTACTAGTCACATCTCAAGTAGTCAATAGCTTTATGTAGAGGGCTGGGGTATAGGTCAGAGGCAGAAAATAGCCTTGGCATGAAGGAAGATCTTTATATTTATATTTAGTAACCCAGTTCTAGAGTTCAGAGAAGCGGTCTCAGGTTGAAGCTTTGCAGGTATGGTTTAACAGCGTAGTTAGCAGTGTGGGAAGAGGGTGGTCAGTGAGATGAGGAAGGCATACTGAGAGTCAGTTACCTTCGACAGGCAAGGCCAGTGAAGAACAAAAGGCTTCAAAGGGCACAGAGAAGAAGCAGCCAGAGACAGGAGGAAGAGAATATCCTTAGAAGTCAAAGGGAAAGGATGTACAGAGGAGGAGGGAGGGGCAACAGCTACACACCGCTGCAAGGAGGGTCAAGGAAGGTGAAGACAGAACGTGCTTGCTCTGTCAGTGATGTAAAGGTTTCTGGCCACCCAGCAAGAGCTGTTTCACTGGAGGGGGTGGTGGGGGTTGAGGTCATGGAGAGAGCACTGACAACAGAAGGTAAATGTATGAGCTCCTTATCCCACAAGCTGTCAATACAATTACATTTACAATTTAGTCCGGTAAAATAGAACTAACATTACAGACATGTCTTCAAAGCATCACATCTGCCCCTCTAGCCTACCAATTTTGTCATGAATATGAGGAGGCACACATACTGTACTTCTTTCTTATTCTGACTACCTTGGAGGCTGGGTAAAAGGCAGACCACACAAGGACTCAGAGAAGGCTATGTTAAGGAGCATCATTTATCCTTCCACCAGAATGTGACAGAAGGTGTTTCTTTTCTATTATCTAGAATCTAGAGAATGCACAAGGATACAGAAAAGTATAGATCTCCATGCACTACTCACTTGGCTCCAACAACTTCATCCTCCAGCCCTGCCCCACCATACCCAATCCACAGGAATGGAAAGGACTTAAGTCTAGAGCAACATGATTACATGGGTGTTGAAAAGATCATTCTTGCTGCTGAATACTAACACACACACACATGCACACGCACATGCACACGCACAATTGTATATTTTGCTGGCCCAAACTCTTGGGTTCAAGTCATCCTCCTGTCCCAGTCAACCAGAAGTGGACTATAGGCCACTTCTCCATGCTAGAAAATAAGTATTTAAAGACTTTCAGACCATACAGGTTCTGTCACAACTGCAGGACTCTGCTGTTCTGCCCTGAAAGCAGCCTCAGACTATATATAATAAATATGTGGCTGTGCTCCAATAAAATATTATTTATAGAATGCAACTTTCATATCCTTTTAATGTGGTACAAGTCTTTGGCTTCTCTCCCTCATGATTTAAAAATGCAAAAAACCATTTTGGTGGGTGTTGCTGGGCTGGTGGCACAGACTTATAGTCCCAACTACTTGGGGGGTAGAGGCAGAAGGATGGCAAGTTCAAGATCACTCTGGGCAATTTAGCAAGATCTGAGTCAAAATAAAATTTAAGAAGTAAGAAGAGACCTGGAGATCTAGTGCAGTGGTATTTTCCAAGGTTCAATCTCTAGTACTGCAAAGCAAACAAACAAATAGAAAACAAAACAAAATAAAAAACCCAATCTTTTGCTCAATAAACAATATGAAAACAGGTGGAGAGCAGATATGGCCTGTAGTTTGCTACTTATTAGATTAGAGAATGATTGGAGATACAGATGCAAGAAGTCCTGGCCAAGGCTGGCTATAGCAAGAGTCAAAAGAGTCAATCTACCTGGGAGGTGGGGTGGGGGTAGGGGTGGGAGTTGGGGAGGGGCACTGTTAAGTACCACCAATTTTGCATTTATCGAGTACCTACTATACTCTAGGCACAATGTTAAGGCTGAAGCTCTATAAGCCTACACATATTTCTTGCCATTGAATCTAGTTAGACATGACTAATGTTAGACATGAGCTTTTTTCTGTGTCATGTGGCCTGTACTACATGGCACCATGGAATGTGGAGGCTGGTTAGCTCCTCCTGAGTCACATCAAATAGCACTTTGAAGAGTCACATTTAGGCAGGAACTTCAAAGATGTACAGAAGCCCTGTCGTATGGCTTACGTGGTATAATAAAGCAGGGAATACAAACTTCAGCCCCATCTTCTTATCACTGAGTACTGCTAATTGAGGAGAATGCAGGGAAAAAACAGGTGAGTTTGTAGGCCAAAGAAACTGTAAAATAGCTATTGTTGACAGAAATAATCATGCATTTCATTATAGAGAAATTTTGAATGTTCCAGTACAAAGAAATGGTAGGTGTCTAGGGGAAGATGTACCAGTTACTCTCATTAGATCATTAGACACTGCATACATATGTCGAAATATAATGTACCCACAGGTATGCACAATTATCATGCACAAATTAAAAATGCATTAAAAAAGTAAAGTTGTAAAGACAGAGTGTCTGGGGAGGACAATTGGAGCATTAAATTGTTCTAGATGCTCCAGGCCCTCGCGCCATCTTCCGGCTCTTTCCAGTCTCCTCCATCTTCATACAGTTCCAAGCCCCTTCCACTACTTTAAGATACCGAACAGTTTCAGGCCCTCTGCCTTCGCTGTTCCCACTGCCCAAAGTCTGACCTCTTCATCTCTCTACTCCTCAGACGCCTCCTCTGGTCACCCTGTCTAAAACAGATATAACGCAGTTAGGTTTACCTGATCGATCTCTTCTCACCGCAGCACGTCTGATTACATCATCCATTTGCTTATTGTCTAGCTTCTCTACTCAGAGTATTAGCTTCAGGAAGGAAGGGTCTCTAATGCCTCTAAAATCCAGAGCAGCACCTGGCAAGACATAGGCACAGAAGAGTGCAGTTTGTTCTCCTTAGCTACAGGGCTACAGGCCCCCCATATGCAAAGTCAACCAACCTCAGGTTGGATATCAGGGGTAAATTGTATCAGAACTGAACTTGTGTAGATGTTTTTCTTATCCTTATTCTCATAATAATACAGGATAGAAAGCATTTGTAAAGAATTTACATCGCATCAAATAGTATGAGTAATACATAGGTGAATTGGAAGCTATATAGGTTATATGCAATTCTATTGATTGATTGACTGATTGACTTGCCCACACTCGCCTCAATCTCTTGATCCTTCTGCCTCAGGTCCTAGG
This sequence comes from Cricetomys ansorgei, assembly GCA_026225945.1. Lineage (NCBI taxonomy): Eukaryota > Metazoa > Chordata > Mammalia > Rodentia > Nesomyidae > Cricetomys > Cricetomys ansorgei. The sequence goes on along the minus strand of JAMJFZ010000116.1, from coordinate 14,768,712 downwards.
ATTAGAAGCGTATGCCTCCATTCTTATTATGCAAGGAATTGAGGACTTACAGATTTTGGTATCCAGGTGGAACCCTAGAACCAGTCCTTGCACCTCCAGGTGCAAGATCTGTAGCCACCATCCCCTAAGTAACACGGGAATGCATCTCTGGGAGAGGGAAGGGAGTCAAGATTTGGAACATCTGTGGGAAATGAACAAGAGTAGTGTGGGGAAAACACATGCCAAACAGATAGGTAATTTCACTGTGCCTAGGGGTGGGGTGAGGGCAAGAGAGAAGGCGGCTCCTCCCCAACCAGCTTGTGATAATCTCACTTATCTTTCATGAAGTCAAACACAGAATTATGGGGTGGGGAGGACCATGTTGAGGCTCTTGAAGGAGTAAGTAGGTGAAAGTGGGCGTATAGAAAAAGTGAAACTTGGAAGGCAGCTACCAAACCACCTGACAGCTATGTGCAACTTACAACAGAACTGAAGGGAGTGAATGAAAGCACAGACAAGGCTTCTTTGGTTTTGTGGTACTATGATAAAAAAATAAAAATAAAAAACCCTCAACCATAAACATACCTGCTATTTGGCAGCTGGGAATTCTCAGTTGGCTGGAAGTGAGTTTCAGGACAAATGGCCAATTACTGTTTCCTTTTCTCTCCCTTCCTTTGGGCAGGGCATTTGTGTAAACAGCAGTGAAGAAAAGCAACTGGAGTAGATTAATCACATCTTTCCTTGCTTCCATTTTCACTGCAATAGTTTATTATTATTTTTTAATTACCAAGCCAGTGTTGCCAGTGTTCATACTAATTATAATGTACTGTTGTGTGTAGTCAGTTTTCTGTCAGTAATGAGATAAGTTCCCCATTTCTTGATCCATTGAGAACTGGAGCATTAGTGATCAATAAGAATTCTCTTTCTGGATGACTGTATGTAGACTATATCAGGCTATATCAGACTATATCAGGCTGCAGCTTGTTATAGGAAAGAAATCATGAAAACAAGTGGATTTTTAGTGTCAAGTAGTCCCTGGGTGGACTTCAGGTAAGCTGGAAATAACTTCCCACAATTGTGCAAAAATCCAGCATTAGATTTTCTTTAATTTGTTAAGATTTGGGAAGTTAACATGCTCCTGATCGATTTCCTCTTTCATGACACCTGTTCTGCTCAGAATGGTATCCATTTCAGTTTGTGGCAACTTTCATTAGGGTTGTTCTCGACTCCGCTCACATCCATATTTAATCTGTGTGGAAACCCTGGAATTCCCTGTTAAGGAATAGTCCTAACATCTACTTGTCACCACAGCCACTGTGACCAGCCATGCCCGAGCTCCTTTCATCTTCTGTCTACCATATTACAAGGGCCTCCTATAGACTCTCTGGCTCTCAGTCTTTTTACTGGTAGCTGGAGTGAGCCTATTGAAATATGATAGTGCACAGCACTCTCTGGCATTTTCTCATTGCTTTTCTCACTGCTTCCCTATTTTACTAAGTGAACACCAACATCCTTATAATAATAGCCTACAGGCCTTGGTTTTCTTGATTATTTTTATTTTATGTGTAGGAATGTTTTGCCTTAATGTCTGTGTATCGTGCGCATGCAATGCCTGTGGGGGCCAGAAGAGGGCCAGATTCCCCCAGAACTAGAGTTAAAGACAATCGTTAGCTGCTTTGTGGATTCTGGGAATTAAACCCAGGTCCTCTGGAAGAGCAGAAAGTGCTCTTTTTTTTTTTTTAATTTTAAATACTTTCATTAATAATTTGAGTTTCATACAAAGTATCTTGATAACATCCTCTTCTCATTTCTCCCTGTTCCACCCTCCTGCCACTGTGCCCTCAAAACAAATAAATGAATAAAAGAAAAGGAAAAAAAAAAAGAAGAAGAAGATTAAGTCCAGCTTGTGTGGCAGAAGCATGGATCAGTGGATCACCATGGATCCTGGAGGCAGCAGGGCTCTCGTCACAGACATTCACCAGGCTAGCTTGAGACCAAGCATGCAGAACTGTGACCTGAAGTTGGGCCTCACTGCCCAAGCCCACAGACGCCCGCCCAGACATCACACAGGCATCTTGGCATTGGCTAGGCACTCAGATATCCCACAGGGGCCCGGACCACCCAACAGGGACCAGGATGTCCCACAGGCACAGGACATTCCCCAGGATCCAGGGCATCCCGCAGACACCTAGACATCTTGAAGGCACCCAGACATCGGACATCCAGTAGGTATCAGGGACTTCAGCAGGCACCAGAGCATCCTACAGGCACGAGGGGCCACAGGTGCTCTTAAACACTAAGCCATCTCTCCAGCGCCTACTTAATCCTTCATATCGCCCCGTCTTAAATCCCACTACTCTCTTCAGTTTGCATAAGCTATCTTGACTTTAATACACTAAACAGGCTCCTCTCTCTGGGGCTAAGCATTGGCTGATCTGCCAGGAAGTTTTCTTTCCATGTACATGTAGTTTATTCCTTCACCTCCTTCAAGTCTGTGTTTTTCAGCAAAGCCTGTTTTGAACATTCTACTAAAAAATGCACCTCTAAGCCTTATCATTTTACAGTCTATTTTCCCACATAAATATAATTGGTTTATATTATCAAAATACTTAAATACTAGTTTTACTGTCCATTCAACTTTGTTTTGCTCATTAGTGGATCCACAATATTTAGAACTTGCACTATATAGTATTTTGATAAAATTTTAAAGAATGAAGAGCTGGATTTTCTTTACTTAACTCAGAATAATCTTAAATAAATAAGATTCTAAACTAGGTTTGTTTAGAATTCTAACATTGAATTCTAGTTGGCATCAGTTATAATTTCATATTTAGATATAGTAGCTGGGATGGTGCCAATAGGGAGTTTGATGGGATTTTTGTAAGCAATATGTTAAAGTAAGAAATAATTATTCTTGTATTTGTTGTTTATTTATTTGGAGACAGGGCACGTAGCCCAGGCTGGCTCAGACTCCTGATGCTTCCTGCCCCAGCTTTTCCAGTGCCGGATGACAAGCATGTAGCACCGCTCCAAACAAGGATTGTTCATTCTTTTTGTTGTATTTATTCTAAAACCAGGAGCTTACTCATGTTAAACAAGCACTCTGCCACTGAGCTATGCCTCCAGACTCTCTCTTTTTCAGTTTATGTTTCAGTTCAGTTTACTAAACTGCCCAGCAAGGCCTTTAATTTGGGATCTTCCTGCCTCGGACTTCTGAATAGCTGGGAATAAAAGTCTGTACCAGTACAGGTCAATTTTTAATTTAATTTAATTTTAAAGGGTGTTTTTTCTCCCTCCTCCTCCTCCTCCTCCTCCTCCTCCTCCTCCTCCTCCTCCTCCTCCTTCTTCTTCTTTTTTCTCTCTCTCTCTGAGGTAAGGTCTTACTCTGCCTCACAAGTGCTGAGATTACAAATGCACCACATTCAGCTGACTCCCTTCTTGAAGCCACAGAACTTCAGGTGCTTCATTTCCTTTCCTTTCTGAGAATCTTGTGTAACGATGAAGAATTCCGAGGGTTCCTGAAGCCTGTGTCTCTCTCTCCTCAACCAGCTTGCCCGCCCAAAGAGAACCATTGCAATTTTCCCAGCGTGAGCTTCCACTGCTTGAAGAGATGATCCCCCAGTTAAAGGATTGTGCGGTGTGACAAGCTGAATAGCCAGCGCCTCAGAGGCTGTTTTACCCATTTTTAAACCTTTTGACTGTTCAAAGCATACAGAAAACCTGCCACTTAATACTGAAGTACTTTTCTTCTTCCATTATAGCAAGTTACAGGACTTTTAAATGAGGCCTTGGACGTTGCCTGAGGAGGGGAAGGAAGGATAAATTCGAGAGCCCTGTAAGTCAAGAACTTGCTTGGGTCAGGCGGACTAGAGAGTCTCCATCTTGTGGGGGCGGTGGGATCCCCAGGACTCCCGAGTCGGGTGCTGAGGTGGCGCTTCCCCGGCCTCTCAGCATCCCGCGCCTTATGGCAAGCTCCAGGTTCCTGAGGCAAAGGGCCCAAGTCTCTTGAGCAATAGGGAACTGCCGAGGAGATGACGGCCACAGCCCTGAGCGCCATCCCTACGTTTTACGATTATTGTTCTCCTGAGGCACCGCCTTCCGGCTCCCTGGCCCCGCCTGGAGGCGCGCACCAGAGCAGCTCAGCCGCGCCCCCGAGCCCGCACTTGTTTCCCGGGGCGAAAAGGTGCCCGCCCCCTTCCGCCCCGCCCCCAGGACCTGCGCCTGCGCCGTCGTCGCCCCGGGCCGGCGCTCCCCGCCCATTTCTCAAGCCTGCCTGCCAGCCGCGGGCGGGGCCTCGCGGGGGGCGGGGCCAGTGCGCCTCTGCGGGGGCCCGGCCGGGATTAGTTGGTTTCGGAGTGGAGGAGGGTGTCGCGAGCGCCGAGACAAAGCCGCGTCCCGGAGACCGGCGGGGAGAGCGGGCCCGGGGCTCGGTGGCGTCCCGGTCGGCTGAGGGGACTCGCGCGCCGCCGTCTCGCAACAGGTCGTCCAGTGGGCTCGCGGCCTCGTCCTCGCTCGGCTTCCCCGGGCCCGCGACCCCCGGGCCACTTCTCGGCCAGGCCGCGGCCGGACTCCCGCTTCCATGCGGTTTGGGTCCAACATGATGCCGGTAAGCGGGTGGGTATGCGGGGCAGCGGCGTGGGGCCCGGAAGTGTGCGGGGTGGGGGGGGGTCCGGTCAATCAAGTCCGTCGAGCTCGAGGGTTCGGGACTCCGAGGCTCCGTCCAGGGTGCCCGGCGAGGGTCTCGGCGCTGCCCGTAGGTCAGTGCGGCAGCCCTGGGCCGCTGCTCCGAACTTTGCCTCTCGGATCGAGACCTTTCGTGGGCTTGTTTTGGAGATCAGGAGCCGGGAACCTTGTTCTTCGCCTTCTCTTTGATTGTTTAAGCTTTTTACTGGAGTGAAGCGTAACATTTGAAATGGCTTGCCTTTCTTTTTCTTTCCCTTCTTTCGTCCTCTTCTCCCTCCACCCCCCCTTGAATTTCGATCTGATGTCGGCGATAACAGCCAAGTCACCCTATCTCTTTGTGGAAACAGGTTTTAGTAAATGCAGCCGTAAAAGTTTTAGTTCGAAAGAAAACTTCTGTGCCCGGTTCACACAGCTTGTTCTACAAGACTTCTGAGTGAGTTGTGTAGGCATCTGATTTGGCCACCAGACTACAGGTGATTTGCAGGTTGGATGGAGATGAGTCTGAAAAGCCCTTTTTCTTGACCAAGCGCAGATTTGGCTGGTTGTGGTGGCTTCTGCAGTCGTGTATTTCCTCGTGGGTGCTATATATATTCCTATCTCAGGCAGGATCGATCATTCTTGCAGTCAACCTAAGTTCTTTTTTAATAATATTAATAATAATAATAATATTTTATAATTTTTGAAAAGGTCGTATTTTTTAATCATATTCATCTCCAAGCTCCCTCAATCCGTGTTCATATAACTTTTGTTTAAGAAAACAAAAACAAAACAAAAAACCTAAAACAATTTTTTTTTGCTTTTGTAAAACCCATGAAGCAGAATAATGAAATGTGTGTGTGGGTTCTATTTTGTTTTTTTGTAATTCACATGCAGAATATATTATATTGTCTCCTTGCCCACTTGTGTTGTGCAAGGTGTCCTAAATTTTCCTGTCTTGTACACATACATAATAATGTGATTATCTGGTTTAGGTGGATTGAGATGGTTTGTATTGCTAAGAGTTAAGGAATTTGGGGTTGTTAGCATTTTGTATTTTCTGGTTTAGCACTTATTTATTGAGTTAGATTTATGTTGTAAATACCTCATATTAAAATACATACCTTGATAATGATAGAAGATTTTTTTTTTATTCCTTGTGTTTTTATTTCTTTGTTGTGAAGTAACTTTTGCAGGTTGCCTATCAATTTTTTCCTGAACAGTAAAAGGAAAAGAACAGATGTTTTTGTTGCAATATGATTTCTTCCTGAAAGACCAGTTTACTATCAAGGTATCCTTTGTTGTTTTTCTTTTTGTTTTATGTAGGGATGTTTTTCTCCCAACTTCATAGTAGATCATCAGAATTCTTATAAAAAGTATGACTCGGGACTAAAATCACTTAAGCAGTATGGTTATTTTGGCTGCTTTTCTGATGTCAGAGTATACACTTTTAAAAAAAAATTTATTTTTATGTGCATTGGTGTTTTGCTTGCATGTCTGTTTGTGTAAGGATTATAGATCCCCTGGAACAGAGTTACAGACATTTGTGAGCTGCCATTGTGGGTGCTGGAAATTAAAACCGGGTCCTCTGGAAGAGCAGTCAGTGCTCTTAACCACTTAGCCTCTGTCTCTCCAGACCCTCAGAGTAGACTCTTAATAGGTGTAGTATGTATGGTATACTAGCTTTGAAATCAAATGCTCTTTGGAATTTTGCACAGCATGAGTATTTCCAGATGTTTAAGAAAAATTTGTCTCTCGGCTTCATCGTCTATAATTGGGGGTGATAGAATACCAGTTCATAAGGTAGTTTGGAAGATAAGAGTTTCTGTTTATGAAGGAAGTGATTAATGCTGTGCCTGGCTTGGAATAGGTGTTAGATAAAACTCTAAATTGGCAACAGTGATCAAACATGAGATTCTTATTCTGTGATACATAAAAATATGTTAGATTTTAATTTAGCAGCCTCACGTTCTTTTTACAAAAGATTTATTTTATGTATATGAATGTTTTCCATGTGTGTGTGTCTGTGCACCATGTGCATGCCTGGTGCCCACAGAGGTCAGAAGAGGTCATCAGATCCCCTGGAACTGGAGTTATGAATGGTTGTGAGCTGCTATGTATGTGTTGGGAATGTGCTAGGACCTCTGTAAGAATAACAAGTTCTCTAAATCGCTAAGACATCTCTCCAGCACTAGAGCCTCATGTTGTATACGCCTTCATACTTGTGGCATTAGAGTACCTGAAAAGAAAACTTTCATGTGTGTGGTACTAGGGATCCAACCCAGGGTTCTGTAAACATGCTAGACAAGCACTCCGTCACTGAACTATAAAGCCCTTAAAAGTATACTTTGGTTCTTTGAGATAGGATCTTGCTATATAGTACCTGTCTGGTTTGGTACCTAATCTGTAGCCCAGGCTGGTCTTTAGCTCACAACAATCCTCCTGCATCAGCATCTGGAGTACTGATGGGCCACCATTTCTGGCTTAAAAGAATTTTCTTAAGTGTGATTTTCATCTTTAGCTTTTAATATGCTTGGATTTTTATTTTAATACAAGTAAGGTTTTGTTGTATTTTTGTTATTGCTTTGGAAAACTTACTAGTTTATCAAGAAACACATTGTGCTTATGAAAAGATGGGCACTCACAGTGTAGACCAGTTGCCTCGATATACTTTTTTAATGCGGTAAAATATACATTATTTAGGATTTTACCATTCTAACCATTTTCAAGTGCCATTTTGTGACACTAGGTACATTTCTTTGGTTTGCTTTGGAAGGCATTCTGAATTCTATTGCATTATATTAAATATACACAAAGAAATGGTCTTCATGTATTTTCTTACCAAATAGTATAGACTCAAGTAGTTTTCTTTTATGTGGGACATGAGGTGATAATTGGTTACAGAGCCAGAAGTGAAGATGCATTTTAGTAGGCTAACTAAAAATAAATAGAGAATCACAGTGGAGCTAATGATAGGGTACTGTGTAAGTGGGAATGGTGATTACTCTCGTTTTCAGATACCTGCCATGGTTAGCATCTCTTGTTCTGTGGTATCTCCACCACTTAGAGAGGAGAAACTGATTTCAGAGCTGACACCTTATCTTCATTTAAGAAGGGTTATTTGTGCTTGGAGAGAGTGGCTTTTTAGTGTTCCATTCATTGTAATTGATTTCGAAATGGAGGCAATTACCCAAAAGAAAAATTCTCACCCACTTGAAAATCATCCTAGATTTCTTTTATTTATTGTTTTCATTTTGTGAAGTGTTATATTCCAATAAAAAATACGATTTCATGATAAAGCTTACCTAGCTCTGAAAGCATTTGCTGCTCTTTTCAGAAAAGTTTCATAAAACCTTGTTTGTATCTGCTGTTGAAATAGTAAATTAAACAGCAAAAACTTCCAATGAAAAACTACACCCAGCAATCACCAGTGCCCCACAGAAGGCCAGAGGGCTTGAATTTGCTCGTATGGGAGCATTTTGGCATACTTACGTAGACAGTGGGGTGTGCTGTGCCTATGTGATCTGCCCGTGCCTTGTACACAGTGTGACTGTTGTGCATGAGGAACTGAAGTTGGAAAAATGATTTCATTTTAATTATGTTTAAATAGCTGTCTGTGCCTGGTGGTGACTGTTCTGCATGTGCAGTCAAGCCGAATGTCATCATACTACAGGTAATATTTCCCGGAAACACTTGATCTGAACATGCTTTAGTTTTAAATTTGTGACATTTTTTTCTGTCAGTGCTGCAGGGGCGTAATTACGTGGAGTCCGGTTCTTTGAGCTTCTGGCATGGAGAGTGCAGCTGATTGGTTATGGCAGTGACTCCTTTAGCACTTTGACACCTGGTCTGCGGCTTTTCCGTCTCTGTAGTTTCGCTTTGTGCAGTTTGTGGAGCTCCACAGACCAAAATATCACATTTTCCAAAGTTCAGTTTTACTTGCTAGTATTTTCCAAACTGAGATTGTGTTTTCAAACTAAAAAAAAACAAAAAACAAAAAAAACTTTGAAGTTACAGATGTGGACCATTGAACCTGTGTGGTTGTGCTGTGCTCTGAAAGAATTCCTTCCAGCTGAATAGGAATGTAAGGTTTTATTTCAGAGCGAAGCTTAGGGTAAGTTCTTAAAGATGAGTTCCTATCTCTAGAGAGCTGTAATTCTCAAAGGCTGTTAAATATCTATTTTTAAAAGTGTGCAAAAGATCTCACGTTTCATGTGTTTCAGTTTTGTGGCCTTGTGACTTCAGTTATATTACGTGTAAAACGCATTTGAAATTTTCTGGTTTTTTTTTTTTTTTTCCCCAAGAGAAGTCAGACTTTGACAGTATAAAGAAATGTAAACAAGTATGCACTGCCCTGTTTTTTAAAAATTAAAGAAAATTAGCAGCTTATCTGGAGGGTCATTCTTGTTTTTCTAGGAAGAGCTGGTAGTTCCCCCCTTCCCAGCAGACTAGGAACAGCCAGGACTTTCTGTGCTGGAGCTTTTAAGGAATACTGTTGCCCTTTATCTACTGTTGGTAATCTACCGTAGTGTGGCGCTCCTTAAAAAGGCTTTAAAAGGCTTTCAAAAAGCTGTCTTAACCCTGAGCTGTTGTGAAGTCTGCAGATTGGCCAGGTTTTCTTCAGCTCAGACAGTGTAACTGCGTAACAGTGCATGCTGGTCTGACACGTTGTCATGTGTTATAAACCTCTCCCTAGGTTTCTCCACTAACAAGTATCTCAAAGAATAAGAAACATGGGATGTAAGAGCTTAGGAATCCAGAGAGTTCTCTTCAGCTCATGCCACTTAATCAAGACAAACACTACTTAAATACTGGGTTTGATTGTGTGCTAGGCACTGAATAGAACATTTTTCTCTAATCAGAATTGAGAAAACGTAGATAAAATGATGGCATTTGAAATGCATTCTTAGTTGGAGTGGTAAATAAGACTCGCGATTCTTCGTCCGCACTGGACAGGGGGGATGTAGAAGTCTTGGTCACAGGAGCTCTTTAGGGAAGCAGGAGGCATTACGGAGGCAGCATTATTAAAACACTAAGTACTGTTTTTATCAGAGAAATGCAAGTTTTAGATGGTGGGTAAGAAACTTAGCAAGTATGGTTTTTGGTGATCTTAGCTTTTTTTGTGTGTAGAGTAATTTAAAAGATGATTTATTTAGATTATGCTAGCACCAAATTGTCAATGAAAATAAATGCCCAGTTGACTGGTCATAACTACTGAGCTTTTTAAACACATATTGTTTCCTTAGAAAAAATTTTTAAAAGATTTAACTTTAAAAAATTTTGCATAGTTTGTGTGTGTGTGTGTGTGCACACGCGCGCGTGCACGTTTATGAGTGCAGGTTCCTGTGGAGGCCAGAGGTGTCAGATTCCCTGGAGCAGGAGTTACAGATGCTTCACAACCTGGGTTCTGGGAATTGAGAAGTATGTGTTCTTTTTTTCTTTGTTTTCTCAAGACAAGGTTTCTCTGTTGTAACTCTGGCTGTCCTGGAACTCACAGAGATCCACTTTCCTCTGCCTCCCAAGTGCTGGGATTAAAGGCGTGCACCACTACTACCTCACTGAAGTATATGTTCTTAAATGCTGAGCCATCTCTCCAGCCCCTTAGAAATTCAGGTAAATTTCAAACATATCAACTAAAAGCCGTACAGAAAAGTGATATTGTAGAAAACCACTACGAACAATTATAGAGTATCAATTTAACCTACTAGTGGTCATAAAAGATGGTTAGGGCTTACCTGACCGTCTTCTGTGGGACAAACCTTGAAAACCTGGAGTTGGACCTGCGGTGGGAAGCCTAACCTCCCTCATGTCAGGCCAAAGGCTTCTATTTAGAGCCCCTTTGTCTGACACAGCCCAGTGACCTGGAGAGTCTCTCTAGCTAGCTAATCTCATTGTTAAACTGCTAGATTGATCTTTCCTTTCTCATTCTACAGAATCTGAAGCTCTCAATGTTGCCTCAGTAATTTGCTCCTGGCCATTCTACTTGAGATTTGAACTTGCTGTTTGTAAACACTTGCTCTGTTCAAGCTTGCAAGTGCTTGGGCTACAATATTTCTCTACACTGAAGAATGAACAGTTGTCATGTTATTTTGGCTTTCATGATAACTTCAAATATTGCTATTTAGAGGCCAGAGAAAGCGCTAAGTGGTTAAGGACACTTTTTGCTCTTCCAGAGGACCAGAATTGGCTTCTCAGCACCCAAGTCAGGTAGCTCATGACAGCTCCTGCCCTGGGAAAACTGTGTTGACCTCTGGCCTCCACAAACACCTGCACACACATGGCATATCCCCCCCCCCCCCACATACACATAAATAAAAATAAATCTTAAAAAACTCTCTCTGGAATGTAACTAATTTTTGAAGTAGAAAAAAGAACAAAAATATTTTCTATTTAAAGGCACACTAAATGAGAAAATTGGCTAATCTCTTACCATTGAAAGGGAGGTGGTTACCTGCCCCTAGGTAAAGGAAATATCTTGTGACCTTTTAAAAAAATTTCCCCGTCACTACTATAGAGAGCTCAGATCGTTTTCATCCAGAGAGAGAGAGAAGGGGCTTAATAATTATCTTTTTACAATGGATGTTAATAAATTTCCTGCAGTGGCAGTTTTAAACAGGTGTGCGGGAGATGGTGTTGAAACAAACAAAGCAAAATGGACAAGGGTGGAATAGAGGCCCTGGGAGATGTCGAAGACAGGGAAACTGAAATGGCTGGACTCATTCTACAACCATTTCCAGTTGGCTGGACAGTGCAAAGGAAAAGGAAAAGGAAAAGGCTGAGATAGGGTAGGATGGGGGCGCCCTTGCGTACTCGGGACTGTGTGGTGAGTGCAGCGAGGACTGATTGGGACGGAATCATTATTGGCTCGTGCCTCTTCATTCTCATGATGGCTGTTCGGGGACAGCTCCTGTTCAATACATGTCAAGTGAATGTCTGCACTATTTCAGGCTCCTTTCTGAGTGTCACAGACACGGAACAGAATAGGACAACTTTGAGAGAGACTAACTTTCATGGAACCTTGGGGAGGTAGAGACAGATGTAAACGGAAGTAATGGCGTTAGGTGGGATGTAACTCAGGCTAATGTGACTGGGGCAGCTCTTTTACATCAGGCAGTCAGGGAAGTAACATTTCTACTGGATCTGCATGACAGGAAGGAGCGAGCCAGCACTGAAGATTTCCACATGGAGCATTTCAAGTGGTCAGAATCCCCAGTGTCTGGGGCAGAGGCACATCAAGAAGCATTGGAAACCAGCTAGACCAGAGCTTTGAGGGCAGGGAAGAGTGGCAGGGAGTGAGGTAGAGAACTGGCAGCATGTAGATTTTCTGTGGAAGGGATCTGGTAGCACCTCTCGAGGAGTGCAGGGAGTGAGAATTGGCATGATCTGATGACTAGCAATGCTTGTTCCCAGGCTATGTGGAAAAAGAATTCTAGGGGAAAGCTTGGGACTGCTGCAAGAACACTGAAAACAATGAACAAAGTGTCACCTTGCCACACCAAGGGCCAAACTGATGGTAGGAACTGGTTGTAGACTCAGTGTATACGGTTTACCAGTTGGTCTGCTTGCTTGCCTCAGGTGACATTGGGAGGTCCCTGGGGTGAGAGGACAAACAGTAGACTCCCTAGGGCTGGGAGTCAAGCTGTTTGCCTGTCCGTCGCTTCTTCACTTCCCAGTCCGTATTGGGGATTGAGTTTTGGGCCTTGCACATGTGGAAGTCAGAGAACAACTTTCAAGGGAGAAGGTTCTCTCCTGCAGTGGGTTCTAGAGATCTAACTTGATCTACCAGGCATGCACAGCAAGCACTTTTATCTGCTGAGCTGTCTTGCTGACCTCCAGCACTGTTATTTAAAGGTAGTAGGATCTTTGGTCTTTTGATTGTCTTTTGTCTTTGGTCTTTTGATTGGTCTTTGACCCTAGAGCCAGAAGCACAGGTAGATATTTACACTTCTTCCTTTCCTTTATTTTCTTTCAGCCATTTAGTCAGCGTGCACTTGGACCCTTTATCTCCAGTCTCTTTTTCCGTGGGCTCATGCAATACTCACCTCGATCATTGTTTTTGCTTCAGTCTGTATAAACAGTGTGTTCCTTGTGTTCTTTCTGAACAACACTGTTTTTCCCTCTCCAGGATTCTTAAAGACAGACCTCTAATACAGCAAAATAAACTCCTTAGCCAGATACCAAGTTTCTTTTTTGTCTAGCCCAGTGAAATTAAGCCTTTTTGTGTTAAGGATACATCCCATTTCAGAAGTTTTAGCTGCCTACAAGAAGTGACTACAAGATTCAAAAAACCAAAGTCTGCATTTAGAAGAGAGCATCTGGTCACCCTTACTGCCGTATGCATGCTCCTAAGGAATCTCATTAAGGCCCTGCAGGGCACACTTGGGGGGTTTGGTTTTTCTCTTGTGCACAGCAAGTTGTATCCTTTTGCATTTTGCTGTCCATAGCAAGCTCTGCTCCACTGGACTTCGTCAGCTTTCTCTGAGAAAGGAAAAATGAAATAGTTAAGTGTACTTCATGTAAAACAAGTCACGTAATCACAAAGTAGCAGTACCCACTTTAGAGGAGAGCACAGTGACATTAACTTTACAGAATAGTTGCAGACAAGAAGAATTCACTGAGTATGTGTTTGTGATTGTGACAGCTATTGAAAACAGAGTGACCTCAAGGGAAGTTGCTTTGGATGATGTATTTGGACTTTTGACTGAATTCAGTTTTAGGTATAGTTGAAAGAAGGTTTTTAAATTTGTTTCCAAATAGGCAGTGTTCTGTCGTTTTCATTTGAGACATTGTGTAGCTTTGAAAAAGGTTATTTTGAAGTGATGCCATGTGTTTATGGATACATGTTACTTGAGGCACACATGCTGACCATTGCGTTCTAGTCTCCTGTAAGTGTTCCATTCTCCATGGAATGTTAAGTCTCTGACTCGGTGTCATTAGTTCACACAGGCAGTCAGAGATCGCAGAGCTGCTGTGTGTAAGGGCTGAGTGGACGCAGGGCGCGAGATGTAGTGGAGGGAGAGTGAGCGGTTGACTGACTGAGCATGCGCCTCTGCTGAGGTCTGCTGTGTGTGTAGGGGCAGCTAGAGGAGCTTTTATGGTCTGAGTTACTCTAACATTGCAGGGATGGCTTCCATGAGAGAATGAGTAGGGCTGCAGATAAGCTATTCTAGGAGCAGTGAGGAATGTGTGGATTTTAGATTTCTCACGTGGTGATTTGAGGCTGTTTCTGTGAAGCCGATCATTTAATGTAAATTTTAGGTCTTTTTTCCCCCCTTCTTCATATAGGCTATTATTGTTACCCAGACTGGCCTGGGACTAGGGATGATCCTAATGTCTCAGTATCCTGGGTGCTGAGATTATAGGTGTGAGCCATCATACCCCGCTAAGCTTTAGGCACATAACACCCGTGATCCAAAAAAAAACTCTCCAAAATCTGAAACCCTGAGTGTGGACAGGATGTCATAAGTAGAAAATTTCACACCTGACTTCAAGTGAAGAGTTACAGTTAAAAATGCAACCTTTATGCTGTATGTATAGGTGTATATAAAACATGATATTTATGTTTATTCTTGAGTCTCTTTAATAAGATTTTCATGGATATTTGCCAATACCACAAAATACAGAAACAAAACAAATTCTGGAACATTTGTAGCTCTAAGCCTTTTGGGTAAGGAATACTCAACCTTTATTTCCTATAATTGAATTGGAATTATCTAAAATCAAAATATGCAAAACTGTTCTAATGACCTCCCCAGCAATATACTCCTTATCCCTTTAAAAATAAACATTTATTAATTTTATGTATATGAGTGTTTTGCCTACATGTATGTCTGCGTACTATGCTTGTGCAGTGCCCACGGAAGCCCAAATGAAGCTGCGACCGGAGTTACAAGCAGTTAAGAGCCACCATACTGGTGCTGGGAATTGATTCAGGGTGTTCTGGAAAGAGCAGCCAGTTAGCTGCTGAGCCATCTCTCCAGCCCAACAGTACTTATTTTTGACTTTTCACAATTCAGCAGTTATTATTGATCTTTCCATTCTGTCCCAAAGAAGGAAGTTTTTCATTATTGTGTTTCTGTTATTTGACCTGTCTTTGCACAATAGACTTCCAGTACGTGTTAATGAGTGACTGATTCAAAGCAAGGAGTTGGGGTTAAAAGGGAGACAGAACCAATAGCTTCTTTTGAGTGACTGACTTTGATAAGATACCAGGCCGGAAGTTGAATACAGAAGCAGCTGCTAAGCTGCTTATATGTAGGAATGTTTGTTACCAGACAGCAAAGACCAGCAGGCTCCTTGCTTATAAAACACTTTTTCACGTATAGTGCCCTTTTGTTTTAATTAAAATAACCACAATTTATTGTGTAACTTCACCATGTTGATCATTTTAGAAAATTATTATATATTCTACATGGTATTGAATGACTGACAGCTTATTTTATGTATGATTAACTTTCTCACAGAATATTGTTCAAACTGATAATTCATGTGTTGCTAGCCAAGTTCTGACTTCTTGTAAGTGGCCCAAGAAATAGTTGATGATGTGAAAAAATCCATAGGATATGATTTTGTGATTTGGCTTTAAATATCTCAAATTTGGCTGATAGAGACTGATAGGCTTAGTCAAAAGTATGCTAGGATAAAAAGCAGCATATTTAGTAGGCAGAGAAGAGTTTTAAGTATGATTGAGTCTTAACAGAAGATTGGTAGATAAAATTTATGGCAGTTGATGAGGATTTCAACGTAGCTTGATAGCTCAGAGTAGATTCTAGGTAAGAGAAAGAGCTCAGCAAGCATGTTAGGCTGCTGTGAGTAGTGATCTTCTGAGAACTGTGTTACAGCTGGAATAGCCTCAGGAGGCTGGGACAGGACTCAGAGATGACCTGTGCCTGCGCTCTTGGAAGAGATTCCATATCCATCAAGGCCCTGTGTGCTGCCCTTTCAGGGATCTGTGTACAGTGGCTTCATGCAGAACCTCATGCTGGGCCCAGTATGCCTGCATGAGGAAGCCAGCCTGCTTGCTCTGGTGGACTCCTAGCCAGCAGAGTGACCACAGGAAACGGTCTGATCTCTTTTTGAAACTCCTTCAAGTGTTTCATAACTGGTCAGGCTGAAAGTCCCCATGAGAGTTTGAGAGACTAAAAGAAGTCTCTTTTAGATGGTGGTGTGTGTGTGTGTGTGTCCCAGTACATGTTAGTACATGTTAGTTGGAACATGTTAGGCCCTTGCTCTGCCTCCAAGCAACACCACAGTCCTTAGTGTTATTTTTTTTAATTAAAAAAATTTAATATTATGTTTGTGTGACAGACAGACAGACACACACACACACACACACAACTTTGTAAAGACAGTTCTCTTCTTCCCTGCTTTATGTGTATTCTGGAGCTCAAACTCAGGTCATCAAGTTTGTGTTGAAACTTATCCACTGAGCCAATGACTGCTATTTCTTAAGTCCTCTTTCTAGGGGCTAGGTAGATGGGTCCTTAAGTAAAGTGCTTGCTGTGAAAGCATAAGGACTTGAATTTGGAGCCCAGCACCCACATAAAAGCCAGGCTTGGCAGTGCACAACTGTTGCTCCAGTACTGGGGGGGCAGGGTATGTCCAGGGGTGGGGGTTGGAGTCTCACTGGTCAGCAGTCTAGCCTGTTGGTCAATTCTGTTTCAGTGACAGACGCTGCTGTCTCAAAATGTAAGCTGAAGAACAATAGAGGAAGACATTTTGTCAGCCTCTGTCCCCCCTTCTCTCTCTCTCTCTCTCTCTCTCTGTCTCTGTCTCTATCTCTCTCTCTCTTTCTCACACATGCACACAGACAATCCTTTCTGAGTCACAGTGTTTGGAAAAGTATTTTTGCAGGACAGGTTAAAGGAGCTTCGTGGCATTTTTTTCCAGAATGCAGTTTGAGGCTTTCTTTCAGTGAGCACAACAAAATATAGAACTGGAGGGATATTGGGATATTTTATGTTTGTTCTTCACAGAAGAATAAAAAACTCTCAGGTTGCCTCTAAATCTCACCACTAGCTTAATTACCTAGCAGTTTTGTGGGAGTTTCTATGCATTGGGAAATTTGAGAAGGATTTTTATTCTTTTTATAGATTGTTCATTTTTCTTTGAAGGGCAA
The DNA here is from genome assembly GCA_026225945.1 of Cricetomys ansorgei. NCBI lineage: Eukaryota > Metazoa > Chordata > Mammalia > Rodentia > Nesomyidae > Cricetomys > Cricetomys ansorgei. Next base: position 14,751,956 of record JAMJFZ010000116.1, on the reverse strand, counting down.
ATTTTCTCCCTGTGTGCCTGATTTCCTCTAGGTAAGTCGAGGGTAGATGTGAGTTTTCACACATGTCCACTGAAGGTATAGTTGTCAGTCTTGACATCCTCCTGTCTGTTATAGTAAGTGAAGACCCGTGTTTCCACCCTGACAACCTGAGTTTGATCCAAGAAACCATATGGAGGGAAGAGAAAACCAGTACCTGCAGGTTTTCTTTTGACCTCCATGTGTACAGTGGTATGTGCATACAACCTCCAATAAATAAATAATAATTTAAAAAATCAAGTGAATAAACTTAAACCTCTGACTCAAAAGAAAGTTTTTTAGCAGTACCCTAGCCAGTGTTCTGTGTGTCCTCTTGGAAAGGTAGCTCCTACATCCCACTGAAATAACTTCTTGAAAACGAAGCATTCTTATGGCAGTGACATAGCATTAATTACAGTGACTGCATATTCTATCACAATGGAGCTTTAAACAATAAGTCTGTGACTTGTTCTTTTTAACTGAATATTATCTGTGCCCTTGTGTTTCTGGAAGCACTGTGTAGATACGGCTTTGGCACGAATTACCGTGCAGTGTTCTCTGGGAGTTCTGTTTCATCTTTTCCTGCATTTTTTCGTCCTCTGAACTTGATCATTTTAAGAGGCAGAAACAAGCAATAATGATATTAGGGATGTTTTCAGGCTATAAATTATTTTTTTTAATTCAATTTTTTTTCATTTAAGGGGCATTGATGCGGGCTTATCTGATACTACTTCTGTGTTCCCATGTTAGTCAGTTACTTGTACATCTATTTTATTTTCGTTTTGAGTCAGGGTTTCACTCTTTATCCCAGGCTGGCCTTAAACTCCTTAAGTAGCCCAGGCTGGCCTTGAACTTGAAGCACTCCTGTCTCTGACTCTCCAGTGCTTGTAATACATCTGTGTGTGATTATGCCTGGCTTTTATTTTACTTTATTTTATTCTGTTCTAAAGGGTTATGATCCACAGCTTAACATTCTGTCTTATAGCTTTGTCGTAACACTTTACTTATTCTTTGTTTATACTGACAATAATTAGTTGCTGGGCATAGTCTTAGTATTTGTACTTTGACTGAATTCTTCCATATTGCTGGTTAATTTTACCTTTTGTTGTTTATAGATCTCACATGGTACTGAAGATCTTCAGGCATGTAGACTTTTTCTTTTATTCCAGCCATTTCTTTGGGATAAATTCCAGGAATAAGGTTATAAAATACAAACTAATTTTATAAATTTGGATACATGATTTACTTCTTTTTTCAAGTGAGATTTTTAGCAATTTATAATACTGTATTGCGTGAGTCACTTTCCTGTAACTTCACAAATGTTGAGTATTATTTTTTAAATAAAGATAATATTATCTTTAATTAAAATTTAATAAAAATAAAATAAAGGTTTAATTAAAATTTAATAGCATTAGTTAACTAGTACCTTATTTTAATTAATTTACAATTTCTTCCGTATTTTACCATTTGTATTGTCTTGTGTGATCTTTTTATCTCCTCTTTTCTTAAAATACTTTGGCTTATTGATCAATCTCTTTTTCTGTGATTCATATTATTAAAAAATGGCGCTCTTGATTTACAATCTGGAAAATGTTACTATTTTAATATATACATGGCCACTGAGAAACACTGATGTATTGTCTACTACTGGTATCAAGCTATCTCTTCTGTTCCCAACTATGCTGACAGTGGGCTTGAGATGCAGGCACAGAGGCCAGTGTGTTATTTTGACCTGGCTGTTGCTACATTCTTCATGGAAATTGTTTTCAGAAACATATTTGTGGCTGAGTCTGTGAGAATAAGTTTCTTAATGATTGTGTGTGTGTGTGTGTTTCTCTGTGGGTATGCACACATGAGTGGAGGTGCCTGCTGAGGCTAGAGGTGTCAGATCCCCTGGAGCTGGAGTTACAGGGGGTTGTAAGTCACCTGACATGGGTGCTGGGAACTGAACTTGGGACTTCTGTAACAGCAGTGTGTGCTCTTAGGTGCTAAGCTATCGCTCAAGCTCTGTGAGTTTCTTAGCACTACTTCCCAGAGTATTTAACTCCTTAGAACTTTCGTTAGGTCTTCTCATCTCCATTTCCTTCATGTTTAAAGAAATTCAAACTATCAAGGTAAACTGACTCTTAAATAACGTGACTACAAGTCTAAAAAGCTGTTTCTCTGTGCATTCCATTATTTGGTGTCTATTTGTTGAGGCCTCCTCAGGTCTGCCTGAGATCACATTAATATTGTTATTGCCTGGATTTCCACTTTCTGCATAGTCTCATTCATATACATTAGTACTAAATGGTTCTCTTGCAAACTCTTCATCTCCTTCAGGAGGTTTTGATCCCTCACAAAGTAAGCATACACTGCCTTTAAAAGTGTATGCTGCTTTGTCATGAATTTACCTGTAGAAAATTTACATTTAATTGATCTTAATATATTCATGAGGCTATGCAGATATTATCACTAACTCCAAAACATTTTATCATCTTCCCCCATTGTTCCATACTCCTTAAAAACCAACATGTAACTCTGACAAGTATGAATTTAATTTTTGTCTGTATGGATTTGTATATTATGGGCATTTCACATAAATGGGATTATAGGACTAGCTGGAGAGATGTTTCTGCAGTTAAGAGGCTTACTGCTCTTGCAAAAGGCCTGGGTTTGGTTCCCAACACCCATAGTGGGCTCACAACCATTTGTAACTCCAGTTGCAGAGGATCCAACGCCTGTGTTCTCATTCATGTGTACAGAGAAACATCACACACATACACACACACAGTGCATATACATACACACAAGCAAACACTAATTGCATAAAAATAAAATAAATCTTTAAAGAAATGGGATCATAAACTGTGTGGTCTTTTGTGTCTGGCTCTGTCACCCAAGGTGATGTTTTAAGGTTCGTGTTGTCACATGTACCAGGTCATCATAGTTTTTAGTATTTTAGTATTTAGTATTTCATTTCATACTAGTGTTATGGGTGTTTACAATTTGTTTATTGAGTGTTTGTTTTAATTGGTTCCTGACTGAAGTTAAAGCAGCATGGTTATGCCAAAAATGCACTATTAAATATGTCTTTCTTCTCAGAGCAAAAATCTAGGAAAGTAGTAATACACATGAAAAAAATTGGTACTTTGTGGTTATTTTTATCATTGATTCCTTAAACCAATTTTAGTATATATTAATTGGCTTGGAACTTAAAATTCTGCCTCAGCTTCCCAGGTGTGAATGCTACCACATCTGACTTTAAAGTCATGACTTTTAATCATGGTGATTTAAAAATCACTTGATCTAAACAAAACAACAACTGCTTCATTTTGTTTCTGCTTTACTTCTTGGAAGTAAATTGTAGTTTAGAGAATGCTTGGATCATTTAGGAGAGCACATCTGTGAAACAGAACTAAAAGGAGGTAGCAGTGTGAAGCACTGGCATGCTTCAGCCTTCGTTCTCTCACACGTCAGGTGGGCTAGCCTGCTGCCACCTCTCCCTTCTTTCTTCAAGGAGAGGAAGGAGAAAGGAACCAGTATTTATTGGACACCATCTGCATTTCATTTTCTTCATAGTGTTTAAGATATAATTATAGATTGTCACATTAAGACCCATCATTGTGACTGGTTTTAAGTTTAGAAATTTGAAGTGATATCTAACCTTTATAACTTAGGGGAATGAATACTCCTGATTGTGAATCCAAGGCAACTTTTGACATAACTTTAAAAGAATGTTCCAGAGGTGTGGTTCCTTCATTTTGTTCTCATGTCTTCTAAGAGGAGGAGGAAGCAATTCTCTGTCTTCTTTCCGAGGTCCTTGGCAACCTCAGATCTTCTATTATTATTATTATTATTATTATTATTATTACCTTAATTATTTGCCTAAAGGGGCCTCATAAATTAAAACCCAGGCTCCTTGTTTTGGCCTTTCACAATGGTTCTTGGTAGGTTTCTAGATCATTGTGGACCATCTAGGACTTGTTAGAAATAGAGGTGTCTCAGCCCCCTTCTCATAACTGCTGGATCAGAACCTGTCAGGGTGGGGCCAGCAGTTTGAACTGCCTGTCCTTGCCAACTTAGAACCTCTGCCCATAAAGACTTGCCTGCTGCTTTCTCTTGCTCCTGTAATCTTTTCTCTTCCTCTCTGAAGAGACCTCATCTTGCACAAGTGTGACCAACTCTTCCCACTTGAGGCCTTTGTTCTCTGTGTGGTGTACTTGCCTGACCTTAGGTGGGCTTGTTGCTCATTTCTTTTAGATGGTGGCTGCCTGCTTAAGAGGGCTCCCAGCTTTGCAGAGAGGAGCTTGGCCCTTCAGCTGATATTTTGTTCCCCACAGTTCTCTCCTCTGTCTCACCTTGCACCTGTATGTGCACCAGAGTTCCTTAGCCATTTGGTTCTCCTTGGGTTTGCCCAGTGGAGAATAGGAGAGAGGTGGAGCCAACTCCCTGTGTCTTTTCCACATAGCTTCCATGTTCTCCTTCTGTTGCCCCTCTTCCCTCCCTCTGCATTTTGTTCAGTATTGTCTATTTCAGCAGTGATTGTTTCTACATTAGAGTCCAGACCGTAGATCATCTATAAATTTTGAATGAATAGAGAGAACATTGAATCAGAACTAGAATGGAGGTAGTTGGGTGTAAATGAAGAAATTGAGTCTATAGCTTGCTCTATTCTGTATGCAAAACCATTTAATGACACCAGAATAGAACTTAACTGAAACAAGTTGGAGGTAAGATGTTTGGGCAAAAACATTTCTCTGAAAGGTAGAACTAGCGGTGACAAGTGCAGCCCTGTGGGTGCTGTTGACGCTGGTGACACAAAGTAATTATAGAAGCTGAGAACTCAGTCTCTGGGGAAAACCAGCCTTGGTTTTGGATCTCGACTTTGCCGTTTCATAGCCGTATGACTTGCAGATGTTAACTTAGTCTCTGTGCTTCTGTGTGGTACCGTAAAGCGCAGTGCGTCTACAGCATTTGGTGTATGTTGTGTGCTTGTTATCTACTGGGAACCTTGAGCTGACGGCACGCTAACAAAGACACCCCTGACTGCATAGCACTAGCATTTGTAATGCATGGAGAGTTTGTGACTGAAGTACAGAGCTAAGCAGAGGCAGTGGCTGGTGAATATGTGTGTTTGATGTTGGAATTTTAGATGGGGTGGCCAGGGAGATGTTACTGAGAGGATGACAGCTGCGGAGACAGGAAGGAGACAAGTACAAGTTATGCTGCTTGGAGCATGTGCAACAGGAGCAGCAAGTGCAGAGCTCTGCCGTGGGCACAGGCCTGGCCTGTTGTGTAACAGCTTGAGGATCCTGGTAGAGCAGAGAGTGTGGGTAGATGTAGGGAGGAGCTGTAAAGTTAACGGGTGGCAGTGTCGTTGGTATGGGCAGGGTACATGGATCTTGTGGTCTGTAGTCAGTATCGCTTATATTGTGGCACCCAACTAAATGGCAGGTCTCAGGGAACACATGAATTATTTTAAAAATAAGAGTATTTCAAAAAGTTGTGCTTCCTACTGCACTCTGTAGAACAAATGTGGGGTTCTATTTATGTCTGTCTGGGAAGCCAACAAAAGACCAGTGCTGGCCCAGCATTGAGGATTTCAGCACAGTCCTGAGATCACCACAGCTCATCTTCATGGGGAAGAAGGGGGTTGGCTCAGGCACTTGCCATTCACAACAGTGTTAACTCCATGGGGAAAGTACCCCAGGGAGGAACACTTCTCTCATATTCTTATGGTAGTTATGTGTTTAAGTAACAGAACTATTGGCTTTCAGAAAGTAAAAGTCTAGATGGCTGTTAAACATGGGTGTCTGGCTAAGTGGGAGACTTCCTAGAATTTTCTTGCCCAAAGCACAGACAGCTTGAGAATAGAGGATATATCAGAAAGAGCTGTACTCAGACCTTGTTTCAGTAGCTCTGCGACTTTTTCTTCATTAATAAAGAGAAAATAATACCTGTTGTGTTTGATAGTTGATGGATGTCTGTGGATAATGCCTGTGAAAGTAGCAGGCAAGACAGAAGTTATTACATAACAGTGTTTATTGCTGATGCAATGTGTTTAGAGCATGTTGTTCTATCTGGTGTTCCTATAATTTAGTAAAACTCTTCAAGTCTCAAGCTTACAATGAAGCTTCTACTTTTGGAGCTTTAAACTTCAGAGAATGTTTTGATGTTGGTGGGGAGTATGGAGAAATACTACCTGATACTTTTGTCTGTGTCTTTAAGTGTGCTGGGTATTCTGGTCCAGCAGCAACAGAGTAGCCTTCTCTGAGCTTGGTTACTCTTTCTCTTTTTCCAGTGTTGTTAAGGCATTGTGTACATATAGGAAGGAACTTTCTAAAGCTGCCTTGTTGGCTAAGTTGAGGACTTAGGACTCCGCATCTTCTAGTACAGCTATCAGACTGCACTGAGGTAATTAGATTGAACATACTCAGTCTGTACCACCATTTCCCCCTTTATATGATTAACTTACTATTTTATCAGAATCCACTCTGGATTACTGTGCATGTGATAGGTGTTTATATGAGTTAGGAGATGCGCTTGCAAAAGTGGAGGGGAAGTAGTCCCAAGAAAACGGGCTTTAGCACACTGAGGAGCAGAGCTCAGGTGCCTCCCAATCTTCTGGTCCCCAGTGTGATACCTGATTCAGTTTCTGTCACTCTCCTCAGGGCTGCCCGTCCACAAAGAGCATAGTGGAGCCTTCTCACTGGGGGATGGCCGGAGAAGTTTCAGCCTGCAAGGTGGTCAGGTGACTTGTGGCAAACTCTGTAATGGACTGTGTCACTGTGACCAGAGTGTAGATTCTACTCACTCGGCTTTTTTTTTTCCTCCTTTTTTTGTTGTCATGAACCCCATACTTTCTCAGTGGTCAGCATAGTCTCATTTGATTATTTTGAAAGACAATACCTGATCTATTGATTATCAAGTTTCCATAGTCTCTGCAATCTTTCTTCATTTTGAGTTAAAATGTGGGATAACTCCTTCCAAGTGTTCTTCATACTGATGAGTACCAATTCACATGGAGTTCAAACTTTTTTTTTTTAACTGCTTGTTAGTTTCTTCAGCATTTAGGAATTAACAAGAATTTTAAATAATTTTATAGGCATAGAAATGTGAATTCTTTGGTAGCCGTTCTTTTTAAGATGTTTATTTTTACTAGGAGAAAGATTTATAGTGAGTGTTAGTTACTCGTTGGACAGAATTTATATACGAGATCAGGTCAGTTTTAGTATACTAGCTAATTTCTCCTTTTTACTGAAATCTCTTACTTTAGGTATTGAATTTGATTGAAACATTTCATTAAAAATTGGGGTGTAGTTAATGTATGCACATGATATAAAAATAAGTTTTCCTTTATTGGTCTGGCTCCTGTTTCCAGTCCTCCACCATCAGAATCTGTACTTACTCTATTTTTATATATTCTCCCCAAAAGAGATACATCGGTAAGTGTGTGTGTGTGACCTTGACTCCTGAGAGATATTCATACTGAAGCTGAACTCCGTGCAGGCACCTGATCAGTGTCGTTCACTACAGCCCAGAACTCCTGAGCCAAGCAATCCTCTGCCTCAGCTTCCTGGGAAGCTTGGCTACAGGCATGTTCTACTGCTTCTGGCACGTGTGACCGTCTCTAATTAACCGTGAAAGGATTCATTCAAAGATCGATTTGACATTTTGGTTTAGCTAAGTTTTTGCTAAACAAATAGTACAAATGAAACAAGCAGAAAAAGATTTGCTTTGCCCTTCTATCTGAAGGCTACCTGTGGCTGACCTGTGATGTTTCCAGCTTAGCAGGCAGCATCGGAGAAGGACAGGGACCCAGTGCTTTGGGCCTAGCCCAGCCCAAACCCCTTTGTTTCAGGACAGGGATCTAAGCGGGATGCCACCTGGGCAGGCAAGAAAGGTGATGGTTTCCCTTTGTTTCAGATGTTCCTGACAGTGTACCTCAGTAACAGTGAGCAGCACTTCACAGAAGTTCCTGTTACCCCGGAGACAATATGCAGAGATGTGGTGGATCTGTGCAAAGAGCCTGGCGAGAACGACTGCCATTTGGCTGAAGTGTGGTGTGGCTCTGGTATGGACATGGCTTTTTGCATGAGCTCTGTTGTCTTCTGTTGCTTTTGGGTTATAGGATTGGCACTGTGTGAACACTCTTGTTTACCTACAGATGATAGGAGAGCCTGTACCTTAGAAGATCATGTTCTTGCTCCTACTTTTGGTGACATAAAGCCTTTTGTTCTTTAGTTTTTCTGCAACAGAAGGAAGTCACTGAGCCAAGTGTTAAAGGTCGTAGGCCTTAAGACAGGTGACTAATGTGTTGGGTGGAAGCTTCTGGGGTATTGTTATGGTCAAGTGCTTGTTGCTTAGTAGTTTTTGTTGTTGTTGTTTGTTTTTCCTGCTTCCCTCCCTCCCTCTCTCCCTCCCTCCCTCTCTCTCTCCTTCCCACCTTCCCTTCTTCCCTCCCTCACTTGCCAGGTGGTGGTATCTGCATGCCTTTAATCCTGGGAAGCATAGGCAGGTGTTTCTCTGAGTTGGAGTCCAGCCTGGTCTACAAAATGAGCTCCAAGACAGCTAGGGCTACACAGAGAAACCCTGTCTCAAAAAACAAAAATGAGTAAACAAAACAAAACACCTTTCTTTAATTAGAAAGTAGAGGCGTTCCTTCCCTTCTCTCTTGCTCTTGTCTTTTCCTTCTCTTTTCCCTTTGCTATGACAAATACTCTGAAGCAGCTTCTGACCCACAGCTCAGGTTGCTGTCCATCTTGGTGGGACATCACAGCAGCAGGAGCTTGAGGGAACTGGTCACACTGCAGCCACACTCACGAAGTCGAGGTGGTGAATGCTCACTAGTGATCCCTAGAACTGAAAAAACAAAACCAAAGAAAGAAATTCATTCTTACCCCAAAGCTTTAAGCATATTAAAAGTATATTTAAGAATAGTAAATAGGCTAATTAAACATTAAGGCCTTTTTTCTTCTCCTTCCTCCTCCTTTTTTCATTCCCTTTCTGTCTGCTCCTGCATTTGCTTGGAGAACATTTCTTGGATGCCAGTGTACTAGATTTTGAGGAATGCAGAGTTGGAAACCTGCTTTCGGGTATCTTGGGAGGAGAGATCCGAGCTGATGTTCTCTGACAGTGCTGTGAGGGCAGCAGCAGCAATGGAGCAGAGGGATATGGTCCATCCTCCAGAGGGAAGGGCGCCAGGGACAAAGATGAGTGCCAGCACCTATCTTCCCACCTCTCCCTTTCTCTCCCCTCCCAAGTTTACAGTGGGTGGGGGAGAAGTAGAATGTCTATTCAGAATTTTCTCCTCTTTTGTGGGGGACTGTAGAATTTGTGTGGTTTGTAGAAAGTGGTTGTATGTATCACTGTTACTGGGAGTAGAACCAGGACTGTCTGTTGTTTGCTCCAACCAAGCAGATTAAGTTCGGGGTTAAGTCACAAAATTGGCTGCAGAATGCTTGGCTGCCCTGTCTCTGTCCGTGTTGTTTATTTAAGGCATTGAGAGATGGTGTCTTTGATTACTGATAAGTGTGTAGTTTTCATAGGCCATTTCAATTTTCTTACACAAATTATGCTGATGTCATTGAGAACTCTGAGTGTCTATTACATTGGAGTTTTTAATCTAGCTTCCTTTCCTGAAGTGGGAATTTTTTTTTTTTTTAAAATAACTCAAAATATATTGTTTCTACTGAAGCTCCCCTTATGGGAGCATTTAGCTGTGTCTTTTTTGTTTGTTTCTAGAAAACTTCTAAAAGCTGACAGTCTTGCTGCAAGAGGGCCAGATGTCTTCTCATTGTAATATTCTTATGTTTGCAAATGAATAAGTTTGACTCATCATTGTTTAAACTGATAGTTTATAATATTGGGTCTGGGAGTTGGCTTAGTGGGAAAAGTGATTGCTGCACACAGCAGGGCCCTATGTTTGCATCCCCAGTACTCAGTAACTGGATATTGCTGGGGTTCTGTAACCCCAGGGATGGTATACAGACAGGGGCGGGGTCCCAGAGACTCACTGGCCAGCCAGTTTAGCTAAATGGCAAAATTCAAGTTCAGTGAAGAGACCCTGTTTCAAAAAATAAGGAAAGTGGGAGGTGATAGTGGAAGACATCCTGGTGTTAGTCTCTAGCCGTGTACATACGGTACGGACACGCACATCTACACGCATGTGCTTCATAGGCATGCACATGCCTGTATACTACCACACCCCAACACAAATGAGGAAATGACCTGTATTAAAGTTTTTAAGTTAAAACTTGAGCTGAGACTGTTTAGAAAGTTTCTTTTAATTTTTTTCTTAATATATTTAGGAACTCATAGGGCATTAGTATTGGTGAGAGTGGGTGTCGGTATAGATCACACAAACCTTTGAAACTTCAGGTATTAAATGGCATTACCTGTAGATAGTGGGGAGCCACTGAATTAGATCCCTAAGTCCCTGACAACTGACACAGACCCATTATTTCTATTACTTTACTATGACTTGGCACTGATTGTGTGGAAAATCTATGATGTGTCATTTTTCTGTGTTCTATTAATGGAAGAAAAAATTATGTGAAATAACAAAGTATTTCCTGTATCTGTAACATTGTTTACATCACAGGTATGTTTGTCTTTCTTTTACCTGTAGATAATGCAGTTTTTCTTTTCTTTTAGAACGCCCAGTCGCTGATAACGAACGAATGTTTGATGTTCTTCAACGATTTGGAAGTCAAAGGAATGAAGTCCGTTTCTTTCTTCGTCATGAACGCCCCCCTAGCAGGGACATTGGTATATAACAGTCTATGGGTCATAGTTATGTTCAAGCATTTGTTTTGTGCATTGTAGTAGCTGGGGAGAGGTGGGGGTGAGAATCTGGAAGCTGGGGAATTGGAGAGGTGAGGGGAAGCTAGGAAATTAGAGCAATGGGGCAGGTTTCTTAGTCTGGACTTGACTGACAGTGGGGAGAGAAAGAGACGTGGTTTGCTTGAAGAAGGGAGAAGCTTGACTGTCGTTTTTTAAAATGTAGTAGGAAGGAGTCAGTAAAGCAAGAAGTTGAAGACAGAGAAGGGATGCTTGCTCTGTACAGCAAGAAAATGGGTTTCTCCACCCTGGTAGCTTCTCCCCTTAGATAAAAGAAGGAATCTGTATCTCTTAACATAAGCAGGAAAGGAAGAAAACTGCACATGCACTTAAACCTGGGCACTTTGTGGGTGTAAGTTGCTGTGTTCCTATTTGAAAACATCTTTTCTTTGGGGATGGAGATAGAGTCCTGTGGAGGTGATGGTGATGGAGGTGTCCACATACTTCCACACAAAACAGGTCGAGCTGTTTTGAAGAGAACGTATGCACTGAAGAAGTCGGGTGCTGAAGCATTGAGGCTACCTGATGAGAGGCCTGAGGCCTGAGGTTTTCCTCTAGTAGTGCTCTGGAGCTCAGGAGGTTGTGATAGAAGGCAGACTGACCTAGGGTTGGGTTTTGCCTGACGGTTTATTGGTGGTGGTAGTGTGTGGCAAGGTAACATCTAAGCTGGGTGGGTGTCTTTGTGATGTTTCCTGTTTGATAAAATACCTCGACAGAAGCAACTTAGGGAAGGAAGAGTTTATTCTGGCTTACAGTTCAAGGGCATGTACAGTGTGTTTTGGCAGGAAGTCAAACTGGTGGGAGCTTAAAGCAACTGGTCCCCTCACATCTGCAATCAGGAAGCTGGATCCACAAAAGCTTGTGCTTAGTTCACTTTGTCCTTTATACACAGTTCAGAATGGGGAATGGGGCCACTAACAGTGAGCAGGTCTTCAAACCTTAATTAACTAATCAAGATGTTCCCCACAGGCATGCCCAGAGGCTTAATTTCATGTGCGATTCTAGATCCTGTCAGATTAGTAGTTAACAGTGGGGTAGGGGTGAAGAAAGGATGGATCTGAAGGAAAAGAGTAGATTGCGTCCAGTAACCAAACCTCATAATTAGATTAACAAACAAACGTAGTGAGGGTAGAAATGGCTGTTCAAAAGTAGAATGATTAAAAATGAAATTTCAGATGTAGACCACTTTCATTGATGTTACTTCAGGTTAGACCCTGAAAGTGAGCCTGATTTAGAAGCAACTTGGCCACCGAACTTGGCTGATTTCTTGGGTAGCAGGGTCCAGAATGAAGGCAGTCTCGGGGGCCATAAAAGAATGGGATGTTTAAGGCTTCATAACTGATGGGAGTGGCCCGAGTTGATATATGACCAAAGAGGACAGAAGGTAATACAGCTGGAGACTTGTGAGCTGCCAGTGGTTTAGACCCCAAGAATGTGGCCTTGCCTGTAAGATGCAAATGAATCTGCATTCAGTCTGGGGAAGCGCCCTTTTCATTGGGAAGCCATGGTTGAAACAGGATTACTCTGTATTTCTAAACAGAATTTTGAAAGGAAAGTTAAGGATAGTTTTCTTGGGAGTAAAAATGTGGATAACATCTTAATTAGTGGGTAGTGTACCATCCCAGCTTTATTATTTGCTGTTATTTTAGTCCAAGCGTCCACATGGCACCTGACCATTAGAAATGATTAGTGCTGGGGGCAAGTATTAACTTAGTTTGGTGGCTTCTACTTTACAGATGAGAAGTGCTGATACTTAGGGTTAAGTGGCTTGTCGGGCCACACACCTAGTGGCAGAGCCAAGAGTATAAACCCGAATCACTTGGACTCCAGTATCACTGGTGTTTGTAATTTTATTTTAAAGATACTTAGTTTTTTCCCCCAAACCTTTAAAAATATATTTTAATTGACATTTGCATCACATTTCTATTTTGTTCTGTATTTACATTACTGTATACATTCTGAGTTCTATTACGTTGAATTTTGGCTATCCATCTCCCAGTTCAAATGTCTTGCCATGTGCAGCATGGGGTGAATTATTAAATAGCCTCCCAATAGAGATTATGCAGTTTCAGTGTGTCTGTAATGTGAGAAATAAGTGTTAGGGAAGACAAAGGAGCTGTCTGCACATTGTCGAAAACACCAGAGCTACCCAGTGTTTGGACTGTGCCTTCCAGTCTGCTGTAGGGAGTTTTCTACTTCCCTGGGTAGTCCAGCCTGCTAAGGATTAGGAGACTGCCAACCATGCTGTCTAACTCAGACTGTGACCCATAGTGTGCTTGAAATTATTTTTAAAACTTTTGCTTTTTACTCTAATTATATAACTGGCTGTAAGCAAAAGCTAGTTAAGAAAGCAATTATCTGTGCTGTAGAAAAATATTTTTCATAAAGAGATACTATGATAAATTACTCAGGTTATTTTATTAGAGTCAAACAGCATTTAAAAACCAACATTAGAGTTATATATTGAATATAATGCTTGCTTCTTATTTGTTGACATAAGAATTTGTTCTAAGTTTCCTGACAGGTATAATAGACATTTAATTCAAAGAAATGTTGGTCTTAAAATTTCTCAGGTAATTGTAATGTTTGTTTTAATTTCTGGAAAGTATAAGTATCATTTTTAAAAAGTTATTTTAAAAGTTATCTTTGTTAATATTTCATATATGTATTAGTTTAAATTTATTCCTCTTCTTTATTGTGCATTGAGTAGTGCCGAGATACATATTTTGGCTTGAAAAACTCTTTTTAGTCAAAAAAGCAGATTAGTCATTAGTTTATAGTTAGACTTTCTCAAACCAAGAGAAATGGAAATATTTTTCATAAACTAATGAGGATATACTCCATAGCATACTTAAGAATTTCCACGAAATGTCCCAATAACTAAAATAATCAAAATACCACTGGTTTTGTTTTTAACTACTTCCTTGTATATTCTTGAATAAGGATTTTTTTTAAAAAAACTGGTAATGACTACAGAGGTGGACTGATTCCATTTTCAGTTACTTCTTTTACTGAACACCTCCCCGCCCGGCACTAAGCATGAAACTGGCATCCCATGCATGCCAGGAGAACTCTCTACCACTGAGCTGTCTCCATATACCCCAGCCCTCTTAATTTTTTAGATTACATGGTGTGTCTGTGCTTGTGCTGTGGCGTGTATGTGGAGGTCAGAGGAAAATTTATGGGTGTCAATTCTCTTTTTCATCCTGTGGGCCCATGGAATCAAATGGCTCATTTAACTTAGTCAACCTGTTGAGATGTCGCTGGTCCCCAAACCCTCTTTTTATTTTGGGACAGGTAGGCCTTGAACTTGGGCTTTTCTTAGTTGAGCCTCCTGAGTAGCTGAGATTAGCTTCCCTCTGAAGCTTTTTTTTCCCAATTCATTATTGCATGGCCTAGAACTAGGAGGAGCAACTATAAGCAGATGGTATGAATTACCTGGAGTCAGAAATACAGTAATTTTCTACCGTTGTTGAGTGAATCAGGCAGCTTCTTAGGGATTAGGTGGAATGCGAGCTTCTTTAATGCTATTCATTGTTTCAGATAATTGTATTGTCAAAATTGTATTCTAATTATGAAACCTAAACTCTATTGCTGTTAGAAGATACTCTGTTTTAATTATACATTCAACGTAAGTATCAAACAGGAGTGAAACAAACCAGAAAGGAAATGTTGCATAGAATTCTGTCAACTCTAATGTTAATTCATGGTTTTGAATCTGTTTAGTGAGTGGACCCAGAACTCAAGATCCAAGTGTAAAAAGAAATGGTGTGAAAGCTCCTGGTGAGCATCGGAGAAAGGAGAATGGAGTAAGCAATCCTCTTTTCTCTTACTGTATGCCACAGTGGTAACGTTTTTAAACTTTAATCACATTCATTGTTAGTTTCTTATTCAGTGGGTCAGTGATGACCCCCTTTTAAAGATTTCTTTTAAAAAAAAACTTTTTAAAATAAAAAAATTATTTGTTACTCATTTGTTGGGTAGTGGGTCAGAGGGAGCTCCCGGGAGCTGGAGTTACAAGCAGTTGTGAGCTGCCTGAAGTGGGTGCTGGGAATTAAACTTGGGTCCTCTGCAAGAACAGTATACGTTTTTAACTATTGAGCCTTCTCTTCTACTCCTTAAAGGTTTCTTTAAATGTGTTTTATAGGTGTTTCTATTATTCTTACATAGCCTTTAAGAAGCTAGATGTTCAATATACCATAAGTTCATGACAAAATAAATGGTTAGCAAGTTCCAGGAAGTAGTTGGTGCTTTTATTTGTTGTTACAATCACTTGTAGAAAAATAGAAAATTCCTTATTAATGATCTTGCTGTGTATGAAACATACTGAAGTATACCTTTGAAGGTGCTCTTTGAACTCAATTTTGAATATCATTCTGAATTTCCTAAGTTATCTTAACTTTTCTTCAGCAGCTCTCAACTTTGGAGGTTGAATGACCCTTTCACAGGGGTCGACTAAGACCATCTGCATATCAGATTTATGTTATGATTCATAACAGTAGCAAAATTACAGTTCTAAAGTAGCAATGAAAATAATTTTATGGTTGGGGGTCACCAGCACATGAGGAGCTGAATTATAGGGTCATAGCATTAGGAAGGTTGAGAACTACTGCTCTTCTTCCTAATTCATTTTTGCCAGAGTCCCAGGTGTCTAAAGTACCTGCTCCACATTACTCCAAGTTCTTGCTGGTTCTGTTCTCTGATTTACAGTTAGTTATCTTGCTGTGATGAAAGCCAATGGAAGATGACAAAAGTAGTCTTAGTAGTAAGGTATTTCTGAGTATAACCTAATTCCCCCAAATTGGTATTTGCTTTTCCAAAGGAAGCTTTATGTAAGTATAATTGAGATAAAACAAATTGCTTCTCTCTCTCTCTCTCTCTCTCTCTCTCTCTCTCTCTCTCTCTCTGTGTCTCTGTCTCTCTCTCTCTCTCTCTCTCTCTCTCTCTTGTTTGTTTTGGAGTCAGGGTCTTACTGTGTATAGCCCTGACTGGCCTGGAGAGCTTCCCTATGTAGATTAGGCTACCCTTGAACCTGTGACCATCCTCCTGCCTCTGGATCTTGAGTGCTGGGATTACAGTTGTAAGCCACCATACCCAATATCAGACTGTGTTTTGGGGATTGGAAGGTGATACTCTTGCCTCAGCCTCCCAAGTGCTGGGATTGTAAGCCTGCATTACCAGGCCCAATGAGTGCTACTACATTTTTTAAATTGTGTTTTGATGACTATGTTCTAGGTTTGCTGTCAACACCCTAGCATTGTGTTTATGCAACCACAAACTACTAATGTAAATTAACTACCAAACAAAGAAGTTCTGAGTTCTTCTGTTTATGTTCCTGACCAAACAATTTAATTAAAAATTTATACCTTAAAAAGTTATTGGTCTGTATGTTAGTAAGTTTTACATCTTAATAAGTCAATTCAGTGAATATTAAAAAAAAGTAAAATTAATACCTGAATCATTTTATTATTTTAGTTTAGATGGAACATTTAAGTAGGCCGTGAATGGAATCTCTGAACATAATATGGAAGTAGATGGTGGTGTGTTTCCATTTGTAGGTTAATAGTCCTAGGATGGACCTGACGCTTGCTGAACTTCAGGAAATGGCATCTCGCCAGCAGCAGCAGATTGAGGCCCAGCAACAAATGCTGGCTACTAAGGTAGTGTCTTCACACACCTCATCGCCTACTGCTGATAATGTCTTTGCTGAACCTGTTCACAGTCTACCATGCTTATTAAGGCATTGCCTCTCACATAGGAACTGGAGCTATCACCGTCAAAGTTACCTGCTGTGCGACTGTCCAGCATTTTTCCAGAAATCTTTGTATAATTTTAGTTCAAAATTTTCCTAACCCCTAATTTTTGCTATTATTATTTTTCCTTTTTGAGTTAGATGTCTGTTTGTGTAATCTATGCTGGTCTCAAACTTTTGGACCCAAGTGATTTCCCCTGCCTCTGGTCCTGATTGGCTGGGATTATAGGCTCACACCACCATGCCTGACCTGATCCTTAATTTTGATAAAGGCTCATTACCCTGTGCTGGGTGTCAGTGAAATGGGCAAGTTATAAAGAATACTATGTTTTGCTCCCTAGAGCTCACCTGGGCTGCAGCAGGAACAACTTGAACATTTACTACTTAATGTGCTACTTGGCTCCAGTTGAAAAAGGTGTTTTATTGAGTCCTACCCGTGGCCTTGAATAAAAAACCTTGCCCTAGGAAGCCTCTCATTTATTATCAAAACTATTCCACTGCTGTTGCTGCTGCCAGCCGCAGACTTGGCGTCTAAAGCATACGCAGGCAGGCAGACTTTGCTCTTTTAAAGCCACTCCGTCTTCATGGCAGTTACTTAGCTTTGCCTTGTGAGTAGCCACAGGTGTGTGGTTGTGTATGAAGCTTTACTTACGAAGACAGCACCTTAGGGGCTGAGGACATGGCTTAGTGGGTGATGTGCTTGCTGTCCAAGTGTGAGGACCTGAGTTTTTATCTCAGAAAACTTACCCACATAAAGCCAGATGCGATAACCCCAGCATTCCTGTGGTGAGATGCTCCCTACCCCCAGTACACACCTGGGGTAGTGGGGAGAAGGGAAAGAGATAGATTGATTTAAAACAAAAAACCTCAGCAATCTGCTTTTGCCTTCAGGCTCTAGCTTGTTAGCCCTTAGTCTACATACTCAGGATCCTTAATTTAGTAGACCTTTAGTGAGTGGAGGCTCCTGGAAGCTGGGCTAGCCACGAGATGACTCAACAGGTTACCCATTGAGCCTTTGGGCTAGGAGGTCTTTTAGATGTTCTCAGCATGCAGCACTTCCATGCATTCTTATGCATTCATTTCTACTTGTGTATGATACTTGGCACCGGTTTTCAGTTGTGTAGTGCATTGCTTCTCAAACAACATAATCGTCTTGGGATCTAGTTAAGAAATGCATTTCTGATTCACAGTTTGGAGTCTGAGATCCTGCATTTCTGAAACTCAGGGTAAGTTGATGTGCCATCACAGTGAATACTGAGGACATACATTCATATAAGCAATTGGTTACTGCAGAGTAAATCTCTAATCTCAAGACCTTCACTTTGAAATTCCATGTTATTTACATGTTTTAGACATATTCTGAGACGATTACCTGTAGATTCTATAGCTGATGGTTTAAAGTTACAAAGTAATAAAACTAAAGTTAAAATTGCATAATTGCAGCTTTTTAAAGGTGTTACTCCCTTGGCTTCTACAGTTCCTACCTATGGTGTATATAAGATACTCCTCAAAGATTTATATTCTCTGTTTAACTTAATCCTTGCCACAGCACAAGTAGTTATATAATATGTCCAAGATTTCATAGGAATTTATAGTGCAGCTTGGGTTTGAATCTGAATTTGAATTCATATCCTCTACATTTAACTACTTTCTTATATTGTCTTCCACCTCACATGGGCTCCCTCTTAAAAATAGCCTCTTTTTAAAAAGTTAGCGTGTGTGTGCATGCATATGTGCAGATGTACACATATCTCTACAACAGCACAAGGTGGAGATTAGAGGAAAACTCTTGAAAGTTGGTTCTCCTTCTACCATATGGGCTTCAGAGATTAAACTCAGTTTCTCAGGCAAGTGCTTTCACCTACTGGCCCCAAATTAGCTTCTTACAGTCAGCATCTGGGGACAGCAAGACAACTCAGTTGGTGAAGTACGTGCTGTGAAAGTATGAGGAACTGAGTTTGGATCCTCTGGGCACAGTGGCAGCATCTGTACCATAGCATGTAGGGTGATGATTACAGAGACAGGCATATTTCTACGGCTCATTGGCTGCCTAGTCTGGCCAGTCCAGGTTCAGTGAGTAAATCATTCTCTGTCTGTATAACATTCTCTCCTCCCAGGGCTCAGATACCATTGCAGAAGAGGAAGCAGGAAGATTGTTTTCCAGACACAGCATGACATTTACATGTATGAACTCATTGCATTTATGACAGCATGTATAAGACTTGTGCAATCTCAAGCCAGACAAAATTCCAGCCTGGAGGTAGCATGCAGTCCCACCCCTAGCTGAGAGGCTGTTGTCAATCTGTGAGAGGGAGTCAGGTTTCTTTAAGGGAGTGACCCCCAGCATATTGGCCACCCTCCAGTAGGAGGGCACATCTCCAAGAGAGCAGCACATGAGCAGCACAGTCTGTACTTGAGCCTTTAAAGGAGAGAGAAGGCTCAGCAGTTAAGAGCATGTACCACTCTTCTAGAGAGCCTGAGTTCTGTCCCCAGCACTCAGGTCAGGTGGCTTATAACTGCCTATAACTCTAGCTCTAGGGGATCTGAGTTCCTTATCCTCAGCAGGCACCTGCGTCCACATGCAAACACACACACACACACACACACACACACACACACACACACACACACACAGATACACATATGCAATTAAAAATAACATTTCTTTTTTGGAAGGACACTAAGTTGGGTGGGTAAGGAAGAAGGTGTAGCTATGAGAGGAATTGGGGAAGGGTTGCATATGATCAAATTCATTATACAAAACTTTCAAAGAACTAATAAAAATGAGAAATTGGTGATCAAGGAAGACATCCAATGTTGACTTCTGGCCTTTCATGCCTGCTCGCATACACATAGCCACATGTATATATGCACATATACATTACACATACAATCTATGTTACAAGAAGTTTGTTTTGAAAACAACTTCCAGGATTATTGCTTGCTGTAATAATCTACTTGGATTAAAAATACTAATTTCTAGGTCTTCTCTCCCAAGAGTTAGGGTGGGCCAAGGAGCACCACAGTCTCGGCCTGCAAGTTGGGGTGAGGTTATATTGTGGTTGGTAGTGTGACTGTTTAAAACGACAATGAATGCTTCTTTTTTTCTCTCTTTAGGAGCAACGGTTAAAGTTTTTAAAACAGCAAGATCAACGTCAACAGCAACAAGTTGCTGAGCAGGAGAAACTTAAGAGACTCAAAGAAATAGCTGAGAGTCAGGAAGCAAAGCTTAAAAAAGTGAGAGCCCTAAAGGGCCATGTGGAGCAGAAGAGGCTAAGCAACGGGAAACTTGGTATGCTGCTCGCGGCAGATAGTAGAGGCCGCATTTGAAGTTGTTTTGGCATAAGAAATTAGAACGGCACAGGAAGTTTGTGTGGATTTGTAGTGAGAATAAGTGTTTGTATTTAAAAGAATTTTTTTAACAAAGTGTTTCACTGTAATTTCGATGTCCCAGGTTCCTCTTCGTTGTAGTTAGTATTGAGTATTAGGTAAGATTTGAAAATTACTCCTGGAAACTATAATTATATTTTTCTTAAATCCTTGATTAAGAATTTGATTTGATCAAGATTTGATTAAGGGTTTTTGTTTATATGGTACCTCTAGTTATTATATTGCCATATTATTAATAATTGAAGTCCTAGTGATTCACTTTCTCTATCTACTATTATAAAATTGAGAACAAAGCTGGGCAGTGGTGGCACACACCTTCAATCCCAGCACTTTTGAGGCAGAGGCAGGTAGATGTCTGTGAGTTCCAGGACAGTCAGAGTTACAACAGAGAAACCCTGTCTCAAAAAACCATAAATAAATAAATAAATAAAAAGTAAATAAATAAAAAAAAATTGAGAGCAAAAGTTCTAAAGAAATTTGATATCCAAAATTTATAGTTTAATGTTTGCTATATTCACTATGTAAATTCTTCAGAGTCTTCAAATGTTTGTTTCCAGACAGAAATGCAGGTGATTAGTTGTGTCTGTGTTGATTTCAGTTGCTTTTAAAAGTAGGTTGGTCCTAGTACATTCTCAAAGAGTTTTCTGCTTATTGGAAAGTTCATTATAAAGCTTGGTTGCCTGGGAAGTAGTTCATTCTTATTTTTATTTTCAACTGTGGTCATTCTCTCTATTCTAGTGGAGGAAATTGAACAGATGAATAGCTTGTTCCAGCAGAAACAGAGGGAGCTAGTTCTGGCTGTGTCAAAAGTAGAGGAACTTACAAGGCAGCTAGAGATGCTTAAGAACGGCAGGATCGATGGCCACCATGACAACCAGTCAGCTGTGGCTGAGCTTGACCGCCTCTACAAGGAATTGCAGGTATGCCACAGCCACTGTCTAAATGCAGTGCGAGCTCCTGCCCAGAAATACAAACTGTTCAGAGAGTGTCCATAACGTTCGGACTTTTAGCTGCTTTTCCTTAAGGTGGGTGGAAATGGGAGGCTAAACCCTGAGAATCCAGAATAAACTTTAAGGTGCCTCAAACAGGAAATTTGAGGCATAACCACAGCTCGTGGTCTGGCACAGATGTCATTTAACTTTAAACCAGGAGGTGAGGTGTGCGGATAGGTGGAAGCATCTTCCATTTTTAGAAGTTATGTAATAGTTAACCATGCGATTGCCTCTTTTTCTTTTTTTCTTCCTTTGGTTATCTATTTATTTCCTTCTTGTTTTGTTCAGTTAAGAAACAAATTGAACCAAGAGCAGAATGCCAAGCTGCAACAACAGAGGGAGTGTTTGAATAAGCGCAATTCAGAAGTGGCAGTCATGGATAAGCGAGTTAATGAGCTGAGGGACCGGCTGTGGAAGAAGAAGGCAGCACTGCAGCAAAAAGAAAATCTCCCGGTGAGTGAGTGGGCTGTTTGGATTGGGCCTGGGGAGGAGAAGCAGCTTCCTGTTTGGATTGGGCTTGGGGAGGAGAAGCAGCTTCCTCAGAATCCTTACAGCTCTCCTCAGAAAAGAGACAGTACAGTATGGAGTCTGCAAACCATGATTTGTTACTTTCTTACTTTTTATTCTTACCCATGTTGCTCAGCTTTTCTTTCTAAGACTTGCAGCAAAGTTATATGAGACCTCATTGTGGAGTGTTTCCGTCGTGAACATTTTTTATAGACTGGATAAATTCTGAAAGTAGTCATCCTGAAATTTTCAGTCTTTTCTGAATTCAGTCATCTAGTAAGACATGTAATATTAAAAGAGCTATGCTTTTTAACTAAGGTTTCATCTGATGGAAATCTCCCCCAACAAGCAGTGTCAGCCCCAAGTCGTGTGGCTGCTGTAGGCCCTTACATTCAGTCATCTACTATGCCACGGATGCCCTCCAGACCGGAGCTGCTGGTGAAGCCGGCCCTGCCCGATGCGGCTTTGGTCATGCAGTCCGCAGAGGCGCCAATGAAGATACAGACTCTGCCCAATATGAGGTCTGGAGCTGCTTTGCAGAGTAAAGGTAAAAGTGGGCTATCTCCAGCTTCTCTCACGTTAGCTCTTCATTATCCCACTGTATTTTCCAATTCTGAGTGTTTTAAAAGTTGTTTTCATATTATCTACTTTCAAAATCTCAATTCATTTATTCTTTGCTAGTGATTTTAACCTTAACCAATACAATTCCACTCAAGATAAAATCAAAGTTATTTCAAAAATGTCCTTGCTGGCTGTTTGGTGTTCTCCTTAAGTCTAGCACTCTCTGTAGAGGCTGAAGCAGAAGGATTGTTTTGAAGAGAACCTAGGCCTACACAGCAGGGTATTATCTCAGAAAAGAAAATAAGCAGTCCTTGCCATGAAGGAAATTTTGATCTGATGTTATAAAATGAGACTTTTTCATCCTTTGGGAAGAGACTGTATATACATGTCAGTAGTGCCATATTTACAGGAGCCAGTTGTGAATCCATTCTCTTGGAACAGTGCTAAGGATTCATGAGCTCTTATGCATGAGCATTGCTTGCTGGCAGATTTTAGAATGAAGATAAATGGAGATGTAAAGGTGTGAAGAGCAGAGGCTCCTTGCATTCTGTGTAGTCACTGGGTATATGGAGAGGTACAAGCCAGAATTTCATAATGGAAGGATAAATGACAGGAGTTTTAGGAAGTTCAGGGTCTAAACATTCTTATTATTCAAATGATCATTCTTTTTTCTTCTTCTTACCATTGTTATATGAAAAAAATAGCTGATTTTAAAGTACTTGTTGTTTAGCCATAATTATTACTATGAAGCATTAATGCTGCCCAGTTTGGGTTTTATTATCAGGATACATATATAAAATCAGGCTGGCCTCAGACTCACAGAGATCCACCTGCCTCTGCCTCCCGATTGTTGGGATTAAAGATGCGAGCCACCACTCCTGGCTTGTAACAGTACGTTACAGTTTTTTACCCTCGATTTAAGGAAAGAGAAAGGAAGGATATATAAGTCTTCACTGCTTTCCCAAGTGGCCTTGATATAGAAAGAGAGAAAGGTAGAAATCTTCACACCCTCTTTGAGGCTGTCCTAAGCTTGAACAGAACTAGCTGACAGTGAGTCAGACTAGCGTCTCAGCTCATGGTCTGTAAACCCAATCTCTCCAACCTTTGTTCTTTTAGGAATTATCACACTAACAACAACAACCCAACCAGTGAATCACCAACCAACACCCCCGCCCCCCTCGGGCTTCAGACTTTTTATACCCTAAGCCAAAAGTTCCCATAAACCCATGTGGCACACAATTCCCAAAACAAGCTACAGGTGCCAGAATGACTGCACCCAACCAAATCATAGCTACCTGCATCAAGCATTCCAAATCCAACTTGTAAACAACTATACCACAGTTGGGATGGGCATGCAAACCTAATCCAAATGCCATTTTGCGTTTTTAAAGAAAACCAAAGTAACAAAAACTTCTTCCAGGTGTTCCATTACACTGGCTGGCATTTGAAATTTAAATACCAGTGTAGAAAATCATGAATACCCTAAATAGCAAAACGTGAGCACACGTTTATCGATCTATCCCAAAGATAGATCCATCTTACGTGCTTTAATCTGTTGTATTGGAAATTGTCTTCTTGGATGATAGTCATGCTTCCTTCAGAGTCAAGAATAATGAAATTGGCTTTTCCGGTTCACCAACTTTTTCTTTGCTTTGGCTATTTTTAAACTCTTGAGTAAGGTGGAGAATCTCAAAGTAGAAACAAAATCTAACATAAGAGTTTTTTAAATAAATTTGCTGGGCAACTGTGTGCCCAGACTCTAAAGGTGTTTTTAGAGATTGAAAGTCTTAGCAGTAATGTGAACTGAACCAATGAAAATGTCTTTAGACTCCAAGTGACTTGTGGATACTTTCTGCATTTAGGCTCTAAAACTCACCCAGCTGGCCCTGATTGGAACCCTTCCAATGCAGACCTCTTACCCATCCAAGGCTCTTCTGTACCCCAAAGTGCTGGGAATACCCTGGACCAAGGTGAGGTTTGTTTATGCTATTCCGGAACATTTTACTTTGACTCTTTAAAAGGTATTTTTGTACTTTTTTAGATAGCTCGTTTTTTAGTTTAAGATGAGGGACAGTGTATTTGTATGATTCCCTTACTTAACTGAGAAACTAAGAGATTAGCATTGTAGTGTTCGGGTTATTCTTTTACCAGCTTAGCTGAAAAATAGAAAAGGACTTAGTGGGTATGGTGTTCAGAGAGAGAGATCTCGGAGAAAGAAACAGGAGTAATAAGCAGTTTTATTCCAAACAGTTTGAATGTCAAGGTGGGCTTTTTCTTCGTTTTCAGATGATGATGGGGACATTCCGCTGAGGGAGAAAGAGAAGAAAGTGCGTCCCTTCTCGATGTTTGACACAGTGGACCAGTGTGCTGCCCCACCCTCCTTTGGTCCACTGAGGAAAAACCAGAGCAGCGAAGATATCTTGCGGGATGCTCAGGTACTTAGAGCTATCTCATTGTTACCACCTAATGTGTTTGTCTAGTGCAGTGGTTCTCAACCTGTGGGTCACCACCCTTTTGGAGGTTGAAGAACCCTTTCATAGGGGTCACCCAAAGCCATCTGCATATCAGATATGATTCACAACAGTAGCAAAATCACAGTTATAAAGTAGCAATGAAAATAATTTTATGGTTGGGGGTCAGCACAGCATGAGGAACTATATTAACCTTTTGTAGCATTAAGAAGGTTGAAAACCACTGTTCTAGTGTGTTTTTAAAGAAAAGATTTTAAAGTGTTGTCTGTGAGGGAGAACAGAAGAAATACAATATCTGAACATTGGGAAATATCGGAGTCTGTTACTTTCATTTCTGTTGTTTAGATATGATTGTATGCTCCCTCCATATTGGAGATGGCTGGCATATTTGATTCTGGGTTACAGAAGTGTCTAAGTGCACTGAAGAAGAAGGTATTCATGTTACCCAGGTATTGTATTTCTTTGAAATCTGGTAGCCCAACATGGTGGCTCATGTCTTATTCCCAACACTGGAGAGGCTTAGGCAGAAGGGTTGCTTGGGCTACAGAGTGAAATTCTGCCTCAAAGAATAAAAGCACAACAAAAACCCTCGAAGAAATATGGAACCAAGGTTATCACAAAGACATAATGCTGAACCTTCAGTGACCGTCAGGTTCTTAACTTAGGATGAGTGGACCTGTGGATAAATGCTGCAAGTTAGATGGCTTTTCAAGGGTTCTGCATTGCGTATAACTCTGCAATTGTTTGTTTTGGATTTTTTTTTTTTTTTTTTTTGGTTGTGAGCCTAGTCTTTAATGGCTGAGCCATCTCTCCAGCCCTGGAATGGATTTTTGAAACTTGGTTTTTCTCTGTAGCTAAGACTGGGCTCAAACTTGTGATCCTCCTGCCTTAGCCTGCCAAGGGCTGGGATTATAGAAGTGCATTTTTATGCTCAGTTAGATTGTATGACACTGATGAACAAGAATGCCTTTTATGTATTGATGCCGTCTGTGGATATGAGAGGTGGCAGTTAAGAGTTTTGCCCTACTAGGAAGCAAGATTAAGGAGGAAGTCATGGGTTTGGGGAAGGAATTGCATTCTATCAGTTTAAGTCCCTTATTCATCTGATTTAAAAAGCGTTAATGATTTTAAATGTAGAAGCAATATTTTGTCTACTTTTCATGAGTGTGTGTCTAGCGTGTAGGAATATATGTATGTGTATATGCATGTTCATGTGTGTGGATGCATGTATGTGCCCATGGGTGTAGCAGTCCAAGGTTGATGTTGGGAATCTTCAATTGCTTTTCCACCTTATTCTCTGAGGTAGAGTTCTCATCACACTCAGAGCTTGCTGATTTGGCTAGTCTCACCAGACAGCTTGGAGGCTAGAATTGCAGGTGAGCTCCCATGCAGCATGTACACAGGTTCTGGGAATTCAAACTCTAGTCCACTTGTTGTGTGGCAGCTGCTTTAGCCCTTGAGCTAGCTGGAGACCCAAGAGCTGGTGTTTTTATATTTTATAGTATGTGCTTGTATTTGTGAAATGAGCTGACGAGAGTATTTTGTATAGGTTTGTACAGTATTTTAACTGCTTTGTTGTGTGTACATATGTGTTACAGGCTGCAAATAAAAATGTGGCTAAAGTACCACCTCCCGTTCCTACAAAGCCAAAACAGATTAATTTGCCTTATTTTGGACAAACCAGTCAGTCACCTTCTGACATGAAGCCAGATGGAAATCCGCAGCAATTGTCACTAGCTGTCACATCCATGGGAGCTAAGCTCAAGCCAGCAGGGCAGCAGCAGAGGGTGCTGCTGTCTCCCAGTGCTCCTTCAGGTGGCCAAGACCAAGTCCTCTCTCCAGGATCTAAGCAAGAGAGTCCACCTGCTGCTGCAGTCCGGCCCTTTACGCCCCAGCCTTCCAAGGACGCCCTCCCTCCAGCCTTCCGAAAACCCCAGACTGTGGCAGCAAGCTCAATCTATTCCATGTACACCCAGCATCAGGCTCCAGGGAAAAACTTCCAACAGGCTGTGCAGAGTGCCTTGACCAAGACACATCCCAGAGGCCCTCACTTTTCAAGTGGTAAGGTTCTATTTGTATTTTTAAGTGTGTGTGTGGGAGGGGGCGAGCATGTGCAAGAGTGCACTTGAAAGAACAAATGCATGTGCCCGTGTGTGTGTAGAGGTCAGAGGACAGCTTCTGGATGTCAGTTCTCTCCTTCCTTCAGGAGTTCCAGAGATAGAACTCACATTGTCAGACTTGCATGGTAAGCGCTTTTATACACAGCCACCTCAACTCTTGATTTGCCAAGGTTCTTGGTTTCATTTTTATCTGGGTAGATTTGGGGCTTAAGTTCTATGCCAAGCTGCCAGCAGACAGTAAAATGCCAGGTCTCTAGTTAGGCTGAAGCTGTTATAAGAATTTTAACTCTGGCTCTGGTTAATTGATAACTTAGTGGAGTGCCTGCTGCATGTCAGCTTCTAAGTAGTCACTACAGATACTGCATACTGTCCTAGTTTTCATATCTATAGCCATGATAGAATACCCCACAAAAGGCAGCATAGGGAGGAGGAAAGGGTTTATTTGGGTTATAATTTCAGGTTACACTTTATCATTTTGGAAGCTGTGCAGTGGTGGCACAGGCCTTTAATCCCAGCACTCGGGAGGTAGAAGCAGGCAGACCTCTGTGAGTTTTTAAGGCCAGCCTGGTCTACAGAGTGAGATCCAGGACAGCTAGAGTTACAACATATCAGCAAGCGCCTTCAGAACTGAGACCCAACTCATCTGTAATGGTTAGTTTTTAACTGTCACCTTGCCTCAACCTTGAATCACCTTTGAAGAGAGCCTCAATTGAAGAACTGTCTAGATCAGGCCGACTTGTGGACTGTCATGATTCTTAGTTGTTAAGTGATGTAGGAAGGCCCAACCCCCTGTGTAGAACACCATTCCCTAGGTGTAGGGGTCCTGAACTATGTAAGACAGAAGAAAGCTAGCCAAGAACAAGCAGGCAGTATGAGTGTAATCATTTTCCCCTCTTGACCAGCTACTTGAGTTTCTGTCTTGACTTCTACAAAATGAGAAACTGGGGTTTTGTTTTTCCAAGTGCGCTGTACAGTGCAGAAGGCTGTATCTTGACTATAGGTTTGACTGCTCTTGGTACTTGGAGGATGGGACAATTACATTGTCTCTTGATTTTAAGTTGTTCTAATGAGTATACTACCACTAAGTAAATATAAAACCATAATAAGATTAGTTGGTGTTACACATGTATAGTTTGGATATTTGAGGTTTCTTCTGACTCAGTTACATTATAGGGCTAGAATACAATTGATCATGATTTACTTTATTTAAAATGGTTTTGTAGTTATGAAATAGGCATATAATTGTCTTTCAGAGCTATCATAACAGATATCATCAGGCAGTGGTGGTGCACCCCTTTAGTCCCAGAACTTGGGAGGCAGAGGTAGGCAGATCTCTGAGAGTTTGAGACCAGCCAGGTCTACAGAGTGAGTTCCAGGGCAGCCAGAGTTACAACAGAGAAACTCTGTCTCAAAAAACAAAAAACAAAAACAAACCAACAGGTATTAAAGTATCCATGTATGTGCTACCTCTTACTCTCTTCATTAATCATGGGTAAATATTGCTAATACAATAATTTGGGAATCAGAAGTTTTGACACAAACGGAGTGTTTCGGGGAAATGGCTTTGGGAAAGACAAATAGTTCTCAATTTTGTGAGCTGAATATGAGTTTCACATTGATCCACATTTGAATAGTGTATAAGATGGGTAGTAGGTGTTTAGACTTAGTCTGGATATGTGGACAGATTCCCAATTTTCCTTGATGCCACAGTAATTGGCCACACTTTCCGTCTTACAGTTCTGTAGAACAATGGCGCATGTTATAATCAGTGGAGATTTTGATTCTGTAGTTAAGCTTATTATGCAAAGATGAAACCCTTGCTTGGTCTTTGTTATTTTAGAAATTAAGTGTATGTGAGGGGAATAATGTAGCTATGAAACGAAGAGGGACTTCACTTACCATTAGCTGTTTTCTTACCAGTTTTTTGTAATTAGCACTAACTGGGACTTTTCCTTTTTCTCTTCTCCGATTAGTGTATGGCAAGCCTGTGATAGCTGCCACCCAGAATCCACAACAGCACCCAGAGAACATTTATTCCTGTAGCCAGGGCAAGCCTGGCAGTCCAGAACCCGAGGCAGAACCTGTTTCTTCAGTTCATGATAGCCATGAAAATGAAAGGATTCCTCGACCACTCAGCCCAACAAAACTACTGCCTTTCTTGTCTAATCCTTATCGAAACCAGAGTGATGCCGACTTAGAAGCCCTACGAAAGAAACTGTCTAATGCACCAAGGCCATTAAAGAAACGGAGCTCCATTACGGAACCAGAAGGCCCTAATGGGCCAAATATTCAGAAACTTTTGTATCAGAGGACCACCATAGCTGCCATGGAGACCATTTCAGTCCCATCCAAGTCATCGAGTTCAGTGACTGTCAGCTCTGATAGCCCAATAGAAATTCCAAATCCATATTTACATGTAGAGCCAGAGAAGGAGGTGGGCTCATTAGTTCCTGAACCATTGTCCCCAGAGGATATGGGGGGTGCCAGTACAGAGAACAGTGATGTGCCAGCTCCTCCTCCAAGCCTTGATTATGTGCCTGAAGGAGTCACAGACAGCAGCTCGAATTTCCAGAGTAACACAGAAGAAACAAACCTAGAACCCCCCCATTTACTTGAAGTATACCTAGAAGAATACCCACCATACCCACCCCCTCCATACCCATCTGGGGAGCCAGAGGGATCTGAAGAAGACTCTGCACGCATGCGCCCACCTGAAATCACCGGGCAGATGTCTCTGCCTCCTGTGAGTAATGTAGTGTCCCATGTTTAGGAGACCTTCCCTTGCAGTGATCATCCTGGTGGCTGTATTCTTCTCTAGTTTGCCTTTTTATCTTGTGGTCCCTTGACATGAAGTAGATCTTTGTAGTCTTGGTTTGTGACAGCACTGGTTCTCATTCATGCTGAGCTATATATCCCAATCCTATTTTTGTTTTGAAAGAATCTCACTTAGTTGCCCAGACAGGGCTTATGTCTCTGTAGTAGCTGAGATACAGATCTTTGCCACCAAGTGACCCTCAGGTGGGAGTTATAGATGCTTATAACATTAATATGAGAAATAGTGCTATATTTTGGTGTTTGTGTGCATTCTTTATGAAGGAAACATTTTTGTTTCTTATACCTGTAAAGGCCACCTTTGTTCTTCTCTCTAGCTGAAAGCACCCTAGGGAAACAACACGGGTTTCATAGGGATCGCTTGCTCAGCTCTGAAACCTGCAGCTAGCTCATTGGCTGTGTCACTGCTTTCTCAGCTTTGATTTTTCTGGCAGTGAATTTTTTTTTAAGATTTTATTTTTATTTATTTATTTTATGTAGATGCGTGTTTTGTCTACTTGTATAAATGTGTATTGTGTGCATGCCTAGTGCCAAGAGTACCAGAGCGCTTGGAACTAGTTACAGATGCCTGTGAGCTGCCATGTGGGTGCTGCCAGTTGAACCGGGGTCTTTGCAAGAACAGCCAGTGCTTTTTAACTGTTAAGCCATCTCTCCTGCCCTCTGAAATTTTATTTATTTATTTATTTTTCCTAAGATAGCGCTTCTCTGTTGTAACTCTGGCTGACCTGGAATTCCCTCTGTAGACCAGGCTGGCCTCAAACTCACAGAGATCCACCTGCCTCTGCCTCCCGAGTGCTGGGATTAAAGGTGTGTGCCACCAGTGCCCAGCTGAAATTTATTGTTAATGAAATAAGAAGAATTGGAGAATGAGGGCAGAGAGATAACTGGGCAAAGTGGAATAGGCTCTTTGGCATCTTCCCTTCAGTGTTGTTTGGAAATCACTAGCAAATACCACAGTTTCTTGGTTTCCTTTTTCTGTAGCATCAGGTTCTTCTAAAACTATGCTTCTGGCCTAGGAATGCCTTCTACACTTCTTCCAAATACTGAAATTGTTTTGGAAATTTATCATGTCACTCTGAAATGAGTGGGAGAAAATGCCACAGTGTCTGCAGTCTGCTTTTATGTGACTCGGTTGGAAGTCATTTTTGTTCCTTAAACACAAACAAAATAGAATGCTGCGCCAAGAATTTAAAACACAGTAAAAACCAAAGTAGCACCTTTGAACGATTATTTAAATGGATTTTGTATGTCTGGTCCCATATTTTTAATATCACTTTTTACTTACTTTGGAAGATTCTGTTATCTTCATCCTAGGAAAATGACTGCTCTTTCCTTCCTGTTTTAGGTGAAATAGTTGTGATTGTGTGTGTTTCTTTGAAAGTGAGCGGCTAGATGCTTGATTTGTGAGGCAGGTGGCTAGTCACTTGTAGCATCTAAAGGTGATTAGCACAGTCCGAGGCTCAGTACACTTTTCTAACACTTCAGTCTTTCCCATCTGTGAGGTATATTATTTGTTACTTAATGCTTTGCAAAGCTCTGACTCTTCACATCTGAGATAAAAATGAAAAAGAAGGGGGCTGGTAGGATGGCTCAGTGGGCAAACACACTTGTCACTAAGCCTGATGACCTGCGTCTAGTTTTGGGACGCATCGTGGATAGTGCGAACTGACTGCTGAAAGTTAAGTTGTCCTCTGCTTCCACACTCACCGTGACACATGAGTATCACACACACACACACACACCAGACCTCTTAAATTACATTTATTTATTTGTGTGTGTGTGTGTTTAAAGATTCTGTTTTGTAGGATGTAAGAGCTCGTTTTTAAAAAATGCTCCTTTAAAGCCCGGCTTACTAATACGTCTTAAGACGTAAAGTTTTTCCTTAGTGTGTCTAGTTATAACTAGTTATAACTAGTATCTAGTAATAACTAGTTATTATTTAGCCTGATAATTTGCTTGTGTCTTAGGAAGGATTGTGGTATGAAATATTTAAGGGGAAGGACTCACCTGGATTCAAATTCTGGTCCTGCTGTTTTTGACTCGCACATGCCTTTCCTTTTGCGTGCAATAAGGATTATTGGATTTTTAATGAGGATTATGTATGTGAGCTGTTATGATTTTGAATATTGCCCAATTTAAGAGTGAGGCTCACTGCATTATACTATTAGATAATCGATTTAGGGAGTCTTGTTGTCCTTAACAGAAAGCCAGTCAGCTTGCCACCAGATTTAGTTGACTGTAAGCGCCATAGCTAGGCATTACTGGCACACTCTTTTGACCCCAGGGCTTGGAAGACTGAGACAGGAAGATTGCAAGTTCAAAATCAGGCCGAGCCACATGGCAAGTTTCAGACCAGCCTGAGTTAAATGGTGAGGCCATCTCAAAATAATAAATAAATCAATAAAACCCCAGTCAGTTGTTCTTTTCACTCAGTAAGCTGAGTGGTGTCTCTACTCTTGCTGCTCTCTTAATTTCCCACACATTCCCTTTACAGGGCAAAAGGACAAACTTGCGTAAAACTGGCTCAGAGCGGATTGCTCATGGAATGAGAGTGAAATTCAACCCTCTTGCTCTGCTCCTAGATTCATCTTTGGAGGGAGAATTTGACCTTGTACAGAGAATTATCTATGAGGTAAGTTTCTAACTAGAGCTTTGTATCTTATAGTTCAAAATAGGAAGCTACTATAGGGAAATTCTATTTTTAAATTTTCTTCTTTGGGACTATGGAGTTGTAGATAGGAATATTGAGTGTGTTCTGATATTTTAAGAATGTAACTGTAATGTTTTGATAATGTAGGAGTTCAGTTTGCACTTGAAATATTTTAGTGAAATATTTTGGTCTCTTTGTCAGGAAGAACATTGCTCTCTGAAAGTTGCTCTGTATGAATTTGTACTCTATAGTATTGAATTATGGTTGGTATCTCTACTTAGAAATCTATTAAAAATTTTTTTTGAGATAGGGTCTTAGTTTGTTAAACCTCAAATGTATGATCCTCCTGCCTCAGCTTCCCCAGTATTAAAATTACAGGCATGTGTTACTGTGCCCAACTCCTTTAAAATGTCTTTAGTTGAACTTCTTTAACTTCCCATAGCAAATAGAATGTCTACTTAGAAACCAGTTTGTGGTGGAAATTGGAAGAACAAGGGTAACTGTAAGGATATAGTTTGTGATGCTATGATTTTTAAACAGAACCTTCTTATAGTAAGTGCTTACTTAATTTGGCTGTGCCACCTGCCCTATTTCTAGGATTTTTCTTGATAATTTTCTTTGCTCCTCTATGTTTCAATTGTGATTTTTAAAATGTCACTAAAGTTTGTTTCCTTGATCCTAAGCAGCCAGTTAGTAATGACAGCTGATGTGACATGAGATTGGAGTGACTCTCACTTTTTTATTGGTGTGACAGGTGGATGACCCAAGCCTTCCAAATGATGAGGGCATCACAGCTCTGCACAACGCTGTGTGTGCAGGCCACACAGAGATCGTGAAGTTCCTGGTACAGTTCGGCGTGAATGTGAACGCCGCAGATAGTGATGGATGGTGAGTTTGCATTGAAACGCCAGTCAGACATCAGTTGTGGATGTCCGCTGTTGAAGGAATGTTGTAGTGCTATGGACAGCAAGGAAGGAGACCAGTGTGCTGTCTTCATGTGCTGCTCATGTGCTGTGTTGAGGAGTCACGTGTCCTCTTGTACTAGCCATTTTGTTCAGTTTCTGGAAGTAAAGGGGGTTTAAAGTGTCAGGGATAGTATACTGTAATAAAGTTGCCAGCTCCCTACTCTGTGCTTTAAGGTCAGTGAGTAAAATAAGACTTACTAGATCCCAAGCACTGGAGTGTGGGGACTGGTGAGGTGGTTGCCAGGAGACTGGAGGGCAGTGGCGTGCGCAGTGTGGACACTCTGGACAGTGACGTGCCACGCTGCAGGGACAAGGTAGACAGGGCCATAAAATTTAATTTACGAGTTGTTTTAGAGTTTTATCCAGTATCTTTAAAGCTTAGTTAATTCTATCTTGATACTTCACAGAGTGAAACCACAGAAGAGACAAAGCTCTTTTTTGTGGAGAAATATGAAAAGTTTTTGTATAAATGTTAACATTTAATCTCACATTTACTCAAGAACTTCAATTTTATTAATTTGTTTTTTTCTTTTAATGTTATAATATCAGATGCTCAGTATAGAAATCATAAATTTGAATTAAGCTATCGTTCCAAGTGATAGTATGATCATCTATGGAGACTGTCCTTTTTGTTAGATATTTTTTGTTGTTGTTACAAATAATACTTGGAGAAGCATAATGATTGTATTTTTTTTTAAAAGTATAAGAATAATGTATGTCCACTATGGAAAAATATACAAAACAGAAAAATAAGAAGAGGAAAACAAACAGCCTGTACCTCCATAATCCACAAGTAAACAACGTTACGATTTTAATATAGTTCCTTCCATTTTTGTGTGTGTGTGTGCTGGGGATTCCCTGTCTTTTAAATTCAGAACCTTGTATGTGCCTGCTTAAGCAGTGCTCTTTATGTCTCCTCTAGCCCTCAAGCTCTTTTTCACATGCTTTGATATGTGTGTATATATGTATGTGTGTGTGTGTATTTATGTATATATAGTGTATGTATATATGTATAGATTTATGTGTGTATATGTGTATGTATATATGTATATGTGTGTATATATGTGTATGTGTGTGTGTATAGCGCACACACACCCTTTTGGTTTAGCATAAGCAAATTCTTACTGTATCATATTATCCTTGTTTGAGACTTTAGATTGTATGTAATTTTTCATTCATAGAAAGTAGCTCTGAAAACAGTCTGTATAACACAGGGCTGGGGAGATGGTGTAGTAGGTAAAGTGCCTGCCCTGTGAATATGAAGACCTGAGTTTGAAGTTCCAGGTCTGTCACTCTAGTGCTGGGCAGGCAGAGACAGACAGATCCATGGTGTTCACTGGCCAGCCAGCGTAGCCAGTTGGTGAGCTCTAGACTCCGAGGAAAACCCTGTCTCAAAATAGAAGGTTCCATTGATAGAGGAAGATGCCTAACACTGACCTTCGGCATTGGCATGCACACGTATGTGTACAGAAACACAAATATGCACTTAGACATGTACTATGCATGTGCACACACACACGCACACATCTGTAGTCATAGTCACCAAAATAGTAGTAAAATAGTATTCTGGAGTATGAAGGGTCTGGATTTCTTTATCGTTTTCTTTTTTAACTTTGTGTTCAGCTGTGGGTAGTGATGCATGCCTATAATCCTAGCACTCAGAAAGTAGAAGCAGGTGGATCTCTGAGTTCACTGTACAGACAAGGCTGTATAGTGAGGTTTCTGTCTGCAAATAAGTAAACAAACAAACAAACAAATAAGTGTCTGACCCAAACCATAGATGAGATATGGTCCAGTAGTGGAGCTCTTGTCAGGCATGAATGAGGCACCAGGGACTCCCACAGCATTGTGTATATAAAGGGGTTAGAATAAATGGGGAGGGGAGAGAAAGAAAGGAGGAGGAGGACGACGACGATGACAATGACAAACAGAAAGAGGAAACAGGAAAGCATACTTCCAAGGGAACCAGACTGAAGGAAGAAAAGAAAAAGTAAAGAAACCGTATGCATTTCAGAGCCTGATTAATAACAGTCAGTCTTCTGAGGTGGGAGATTTGAGATGCTGTAGATTTTCTTCTGTAGTATTGATAAGTTCCTGCTAACTCATTGCCTAAAATAGATTGTGTGTGTGAGAGAGACAGTTGCTATTTTAAGACTGTATTTTCAGGAATCATCTCTACAGCTTGTTAGTCACTTTTCTACTTAGAATTGAATTGACAGTTTTCATTCAGAATTTATTTTGAGTTTAAAAAATATAAATAGCCTATATGTGCAACTTGATTCATTGAAAATTGATGATGAAAAGGAATAAATATTGGCAGGCAAACATATAGTTTAAAGATTTAGATTTTTCTCTGGCAGAAATGATCAGGCTTCAGGGCTAGAGAGGTGACTTAGTGTGGCTTAGTGGTTAAAAGCATTGGCTGTTCTTTCAGAGAACCTGGGTTCTATTCCCAGCACCCACACTGTACTTCACCACCATCTGTATATAACTCCAGTTCCAGGGGATTTGACATCCTCTTCTGGCCTCTGGGCACCAAGCATACAAGAGGTGCACAGATGTACTTGCAGGCAAAGCACCTCTATATATAAAATAAAAAACTAAAATTTAAATAAGAAATGATTTATAAGATTAGGGAATCCATCAGAATCAAATCCACTTTGTTCTTTCCAGGTTACTTATTTCCCTGGTTCTTCTCACTAGCACTCAGCTCCTAGCCCCAGTGTGCTCCATTGCTTTAGACAGTTTCCTTTGTAGCTATAATTCTTCTATGGGTGCAGTCATCTGTCTCAACATAACTGGTTTTAAAAAGCTATTTGTGAGGCTAATAGGTAAGAGACTGAAGAACTTTTTTCATGGATAACTTAAAAAAGTAGAGGTTGTTTAGCTTGGAAACATTTCTAACAAGTGCTGTGTCTCATTTCACAGGACCCCATTGCATTGCGCTGCCTCCTGTAACAATGTCCAAGTGTGTAAGTTCTTGGTGGAGTCAGGGGCAGCTGTGTTTGCTATGACCTGTAGCGACATGCAGACTGCTGCAGACAAGTGCGAGGAGATGGAGGAAGGCTACACTCAGTGCTCCCAGTTTCTCTACGGTATGCAGCCAGTGCGACAGATATGTTGACCGCCATATCACTTACCCCTTTGTCTCTAGCTCAAAGCTCAATAAGTATTTTATTATTCATTCTACATAGTTCTGGGTGCTAAAAACAGGAGAGCCTAGGTCACAGATAAAATACAGCTTCTGTGCATGTGCCTAGAAAAATCTGTTGTCAGGGACATCTTCAGCTGCAGCTGACTGTTGTTAAATTAAGTCTGTAAATTCAAAAGACCCTCTATTAAGGCTTTAGCACTTAGAGAATTATAGCATGTTGTAAAACGAGATTAAAAAATAAAGATAGCACATGTTTTGGAGTTTTTTTGTTTCATGTTTTTTTTTTTTTAATTTGTTATGATTTTGATGACTATCAAAAGATGCCCTGTTGGAGCTGTACCTAGATACAGATCTCTGTTTAGAGAAAAATAGAAGTGAAGTCGAGATGTACTCAAAATCATGTGCTGTGTGCATGCCGTGCCCTGGAGTCCAGAAGAGGCCATTGAATCCTCTGGAACTGAAGTTACGGAGTGTTGTGAGCCGCCATGTGGGTGCTGGGAATTGAACCCCGGGTCCTCTGGAAGAGTGCTCTTAACTGTTGAAGCATCTCTCCAGTGCCCTGTCCCCCCCTTAAAATGTGGCAGAGTTACCTTTGTGTGAAGTTTTGTTTCCAGTTTTGTTTGTGGTGTTGGGGTGCTCTCCCACCGAGTGACACTCCAGCTATTGGCCTGTCCTATTTTTCATGTTACTTAAAAAGGTCAGAAATTTACCTGATCTCTTAGGTTGGCAAAACTTCCTTTTGGAAAAGAGCAACTTCATTTCTTCATTTTCTTTGCCTAGAGCAAGAGATATACCACATGCTCTTTATTAATTGATACATTAATTGTCATAGGCTGACAACTAATTGTGGAGTGTTCAGAATTGAAAAATATATTCAAAAGCCAAGCAGATATTTTCCTGTGTTTTTAAGACATAAAAATAAATGTAAATTAACTAGCTTGCTGTAAACCCGTTTCATGTCCCATCCCCCTTCCTCTGCTTTCTTCTGTGGGACCAGATGTCTAGTTTCTCTAGCCTTGTGCCGTCCTTCACCATTAGGTTACAAAAGGAGGAAGCTGAACCTAACTCACAGTCAGTAAGTAACTGCTGGAAAATGGCCTTTTGAGGATTTTCTCCTGCCCTGTTTGTAGATTTTAACATCTGGAATTCTGCTTTCCATTTAGAGTGACCATATCTAGACTGCCATACTCCGCGTCCCAGCAGATGGCACTGTACTTTCCCTTAATAATAACTAGGGATTTACAGAGACGTTTTAATGGGTAGCACACTTCTGAAAGTTTTCCTCTTTGCTCTGCATGTCAGGTGAAGACTGAAGCTGCCAAGCCCTTTGGTCATCATGCTTAGAAGTAGGCCAGCAGCTGACAAACGTGTCATTTCCTTTTCTGATGTTATAGATTCTAACAGTTTTTCTTTTAGCTCCTGGGCTAGCAGAGAGCTTCCTCTCTGAGGATGTAAGCTTTGCAAGATATCTAGGAGGTACTTGTTACTGGCCTTATAAATATGGTATTGTTCTATGTTCCATAAACACTGCTGGTCTTCCAGTTTCTCTCCCATGCTGGGACATTTATTTCTTGAATGCTTAATGTAGTGGTTCTGACATTCTAAGTGTCCTTTTCCCGTTTGTTTCCTAGAGTTTAAAGTTCTTTCGTGTGGTGTAATCTGAGTGATGAGTCCTGTGCGGTCTTTCTTCTCTCTATTATAGGCGTTCAGGAGAAGATGGGCATTATGAACAAAGGAGTCATTTACGCACTGTGGGATTACGAGCCCCAGAATGACGATGAGCTGCTCATGAAAGAAGGAGATTGCATGACCGTCATCCGCAGGGAAGATGAAGAAGAAATCGAGTGGTGGTGGGCACGCCTTAACGATAAGGAAGGATACGTTCCACGCAACTTGCTAGGAGTAAGTCACTCCACTGCCATGTTTCATGTGTGGTAAAGTGGAGCTTTGCATGAACTGTTATGTAGGTTCACTGCAATTTACTACCCTTTGTTAATAAGACATGATTCTGGGCTGGAGAGATGGCTCAGCAGTTAAGAGCATTTGCTGCTCTTGTAGAGGACCCAGGTTCAGTTCCCAGCATCTCCATGGCAGCTCATAACCATCTATAAACTCCAGTTCTAGGGTATCTGATGTCTGCTTCTGGGTACTGCACACACAATACACATACACACATGCAGGCAGGCAAAACACTCATACACATGTAATACATCTTCCCCCTACCCCCAAGACATGGTTTCTGTGTAGCCCTGGAACTCATTCTATAGACCAGGCTAGCCTCGAACTCAGAGATCCACCTGTCTCTACCTCCCCAGTGCTGGGATTAAAGGCATATGCCACCACCACCTGGCATGAAATAAATTTTAAAACAAAACAAAACATGAAGCTTTTTGATGTTCTTAATTGAGACTCATGGCCACATCTTCCTGATTATACTTGATAATACTTAGCAACACATTAATAGGTTTGAAAGCCAGAATAACATGTTATCAAGATTTTTGCATTAGGCTTTTTTATAGGTTTAAGCTAGGGCCATAGTCATGCCTGTATTCCTAGCACTTGGGAGATGGAAATAGGAAGATCAAAATTAAGCTTTTGACGGACGTGGGTTTTCTTGTATGTGGCCTGTATACACAGACATGTGATGGGTGTGTGAAAAAATGAGAGAAATAGTGTAGGTCAATTGAGGTAAGGTTTGAGGTACAAGTGCTTGTGAGTCTGCTGTTGGTAAGGAATAGGAAAGAGACTGAAGGGAAAGAAGCATGGGGGTGATGTATCCATGTGTCAGGTGGGCACAGGCCCTGGTTCTATCTCTGCTGATCCTCTCAGAACATTTCTGTGTTGGATAACCAGGTCTAGGGAAGCCTGGAGAAGCCTGCCTCCTGAGCTTGCTGTGCAGACAGTGCAGGGATCCACATAAAGCATTGGTAGGCTTTCTTCAAGCATCAGATAGACAAGGTCTATCACATAGACACCAGGACCCTGTGGGAGGCTTCTCCAGGATCACAGCAGGAGCAGGATCTGCCTGCGAAGTTTCCTCTGTGTGGGTGTTTCTAGTGTCTTTGGCTTTGGGACCTAGCATTCAGGATTCTGACAGGGACTGTTCCTTTCCTGCGATTGCCTGTCAGATGTCCAGGATAAGTCATTTCCTATACTTAACTGCTACTTTCCAGCAAGCAGCATTTATTGTGAGACCAACTGCTGAACTGTCTCTCCAGTCCCATCATGCCTTAGTCTGTCAAGTGCTGGGATTATAGTTGTTCGACATCATGCTCAGATGAGGTTCCCCAACCCCTGTTTTTGTGGGGGAGAGGAGGCATGAGAAAGGGTCTTGCTGTGTAGCTGACACTGGCCTCAAACTCTGAATCCTCCTGCCTTCTGAGTGCTGGGATGAAAGTGTTGTCTCAGGAGGGGAGGCAGTTCTCAGAGACTGTTGAGCTTCCAGGCGGATCTGAAATTAAAAGACTGGGACAAAGGTTGTAATTTTAGTCCTAAGCTTAGATAGTCTTGGTTTCTGGAAATCTCTTATGTGAAAGTATGCTCTACATATTATTTTTTAGTATCTTTTGATTTTTTTTTTTAAAGGAAAATTGCACAGTGTCGCATTTTTAGGCTTTTAGCCATGAATCTGGAAAATGCATTGGCTAATGTCTTTTCTCAGCTGAAACTAACTCTTAAATAAACATACCACCCCTTTTGTTTCCTTGTCCCTAGGAGAAAGAAGGGGGAGGGTTTGTGTAGTTTGATGGTTGAATTACTAGTTTGACTTGCTCTGGGCTTACAACCCTCACACGACCTCTCCTCACCCTTGTTACAGAAAGCACAAGCCAGCAGAGTTCAGAGCACTTCACCTGTATTCCCTAGGTCTGCAGACACAGGATTTCATTCCTGATAGGCTCAAGTCCCACCCTACAGTGCTATGGCTTTATAAATGAGGTAGAAGTGTTGTTGACTCCTGTAGTCCTAGCATTTAGGGGCTGAGGCAAGAGGATTGTGAGGCTAGCCTGGGCTACCTGCAAAGACCTCGCCGTTATAAAAGAAAAAGACTTATTCTGTCGTAATGGGCATTCCAAATGCTGGAGCATATAGCTGTTTCATGCAGTCTTCAGCAGTTTGGCTTCCCTGGGCTGCTATGTTGAATTAATGCCTGGAGCTTCTGTGTCACTGCCCTGTGGTATTGTTCTAGCTGGTGGACCCTGTGACTTTCAAAGCTCTTTTAGAGAGTAGCCAGTGAGATTAGTGTTAAGTGTGAACTCTTGTGTTCTCTTGGCAGCCAGCATGCTTCCACAGCTTCCACAGCTTTCCTGAGTTGGTTTCCTCTGCCACATTCCTTGCCCTCCTTCCTCTACTTATTGGAATATTCTAGAACTTCCATACAGATGGCACTTATAAAATATTTTTTAAAACTCTCTTGCAGCTATACCCACGAATTAAACCAAGACAAAGGAGCTTGGCCTGAAACTTGAGTTAATGAAGAACTAATAAGCTAGAAGAAACACTATGATTGTTTTGGGAAAAATTTCAAAGACTTACTTTAATACAATGTAGCTTGAAAGCAATGAAGACTTTGCCCTGGAAGAAAATGAAGGATTGAAGAAGTCAGCCTCAGCAGAGGACGTGAGCAGCAGGAACTGAGGTGCCGGGTCAGCACCGCCCCATGCTGGGCACAGTGCTCCCGCAGCACATGGCTAGGCAGCAACCATCCTGCTTTTGCCAAGAAATAGGACCATTTGTTGGGCTGTGGGAAATCGGCTTCTTGTCCTGCTTAGGGTGTTTTGGGCACTGTTTCCATGCAGTCCCCTGCCAGTGAGGACTGCCAGTGCTATCTGGCACCATCTCCAACTGTCCCCTAGCACCAGCAGGCTTTGGGAGTCCCGGGTGCTTCACTTGTGTATTGTCAGTGGAAAACTGTTAGCTGCTTGTCAGCAAGCAATAACTATTGTATGAGTTCCTGTAGCATTTTAAGAATTATGCATATATTTGAAATACTGAAACTACACTACCTAATCTAAATTAGATTTAGAATCTTGTTTTTAGGTTGAATTTGAATCTATATTTATTGTCTTTTTGTATCTTGGAAATTAGAGGTTTGTTATAGATTTACCCGTATTTGTTAAGATCATAGCTGATTTTAAAAATGATTGTAATAAAATTAAACTTTATGACTCTAAGCCATTTACTGGTTTTCCTTTTAATGTCGTAAGCCTCTGGGCTATCTCCTGCACAGCTGAGACACAATGATGCTTGATTCTACATATGTGAATTGTGGTAAGATTGCCTTACAGTCATTTGACTAAGAAGCAGCTCTTAGTTTAAAAAAAACTCAGCTTTGTAGTTCACTAGACTGGAGGGCTAGAATTTCTTGGGATAGAGAGGTGGGGAGGAAGGGAGAGAGATTGATTAACCCGTAGAGGCCGGAAGCAGGTGTCAGGTCCCTGGGAGCTAGAGTTGAAATGGTTTGTGGATTACCCAGTGTCAGTGATGGGATTAGAACCCTGATCTGATGGAGCAGTAAGTGCTCCTAACCACCGAGCCATCTCTCCTGCCACTGACTTTGTAATTTTAAAAAAGATCTTGGTGATCATAGTGACTGTCGGGAGTGTTCACGGACCTACCACATCTGCTAGGCTATTTTAATGTCCTTATTTCTTTTTCATATTCTTCATAAAATTATATACATTGGTTTATTTTTACTGTCAACCAGGTTATTGAGTCATCTTAGAACCTGTTTTGCTTAGTGAAACTATAATTTAATAGAAGATAGAAAGGCAAAATCAATGGTTACTTTATCTAGATGTTTTTTAGAGTAGCTAAGTTCTAACAAGAAAGGTAGATGAAAAACACACCATAACCTTTCAGATATGAAGAGAGAATGACAACATGAATTACATATGGAGACTGCATAACAGGCAAAATTCTAAACCCAGTGGGTCTCCCTTCCCCAGTTAGTCTGGCACAGATTTAGGGATTTTTCAGACTTAAGTTCCTTAATAAGTACCACAATACGGAGATTAACTTGGATTATCTAGGTGGGCCCAGTGTAATCACATGAGCCCTTCAAAAGCAGAAGGGAGGCAGGAGTCGAAGACAGAAGAGTGGTCAGCCAGACTTGGGATATTTTTGAAGATGGAAGGGGTCATGGACCAGAAAGTATAGAAACTAAGAAAAATCTTGGACAGAGAGTCCACAAGGAGACCTCAGACTTGCCGCTGTATGGACCTGAGTGCACCCCACTAGGCAAGTTGATCTGTCTGGAGACGATTCCACATCTTGGGGAGGGGTGCTAATTAAACTTTTGTTGGGCCCTAACTGTACAAGTATGAGGTAGTTTTTTTAACCTACCAAATTTATGAGATGTTATAGTGGGAAACAAGTGTGACGTGGATCCTAGAACCAGACCAATGCACTGCAGTAACTAGTTGTGTGACCTTGAGTAGACAGTTGGCTCCATGAGACTTGTTCTCCTAATGCATGTAGCGAAACCTAAGGAGTTATTGTGAGAAGCCATGTAAAGTGCTCTAGAGTAAGCTAAAGGGCTAGTCAAGTCTCTGGAAACAGAAGATATGGAAATCAGGAAGGAGCCAAGATGGTCTGTTGCATATTTCTTAATCTTACCATTTGTTTTTACTCTCTTTGTAGTTTTTACATGATTTATTATTAAAGTATATTGAATCTTCTTGAGGTAATACTTGAAAGCGTAGAAAAAAGTTATTGACTCAAAATATACAGCTTTCATGGGAGTAAGAGATGTTTATTTATGGCACCAATTTGAATGACCAAGGCCCAGGAAGCATGGAGCCAGGTTACTCCAGGTTCCCACATGGAAGCAGTCCCAGGTAGCTTCAATAGTAGTAGAGCAAAGGAAGTCATAAGTCAAGGCAATTTGTTTGTTTTTGTTTTTGGAGAGTTTCTCAGTTGTAACTCTGGCTGTCCTGGAACTCACTCTGTAGACCAGGCTGGCCTTGAACTCACAGAGATCCGCCTGCCTGTGCCTCCTGAGTGCTGGGATTAAAGGCGTGCGCCACGCCACCATTGCCAGGCAAAATCAAGGCAATTTTAAAAGAAGTTGGTGGGTATATCAGAGGGGCAAGACGGGGAATCTGACCTGTAGGTCTCAGATGTTATCTGATGGCATTCTTAGATTTTAGGTTAATAGACTGTAGACGGTTTTTATCTCTATGTCACCAGATGTTAGTCTGACATAGAGGTGGTCCAAGATACGGTGATTAAGCCCTGGACCTACAACATTACAACCTCTCCATGGCACTGCAGTTGTCATCAATCTCCGCAGACAGTTCCTTTCCAGGAACTTTGTTTAGAGCTAGGCAGTGGACATTGTAGAGACACTGTTGGGCATGTTTTTTGTAGTCGTGTCTCTAGTTTTTTATTGTATAATTGTAAGCAATTCTGTATTCTCCCATTGCTTGTTTTGCCATTGTGTGTTAAGATTCAATGGCTATATGAAACACTCATAATTTATCAAATGTTTTAATGCTTAACATGGGCTTTCTGTTCTTTGTATTGTTGTTATAGCCACTGAATCAGCAGAATTGATAGGTTTTTGCAAAATACGGGAGAAGGAAGCAGTGGGCAGTGCTAAAGAGGAGAGTGTTAACTTTGCTCAGATACAGTAGGTACTGGAGCCTTGGCTGGAGGTGGTATCATGTGACTGGAGTCACAGGTGACCAAAGCAACAGACAAGGGACCGGGAATGTGGACTCAGGTCAGAGGAAATAGTGAGTGGAATTAAAGGCAGCAAAGACTGGGGGTGGGGGGCAGGCTGG
The DNA here is from genome assembly GCA_026225945.1 of Cricetomys ansorgei. Taxonomy (NCBI): domain Eukaryota; kingdom Metazoa; phylum Chordata; class Mammalia; order Rodentia; family Nesomyidae; genus Cricetomys; species Cricetomys ansorgei. The sequence goes on along the minus strand of JAMJFZ010000116.1, from coordinate 14,707,939 downwards.
GGGCTGAAGGTGTTCTAGGAGTTGGCATAAGGGGGTAACTGATCCTTAGCCATGTTACAAGACTGGCAGGCTGCTACTAACTAGATGGTATCAGGTGAAGTGACTTAGAGGAACAAAGAAGGAGATCTAGGAGGGAAGGCTTAGAATCCCTGGCCCTGGGTGAGGGAGGTCTGGTAGGGGAGGTACGCGGTTAGGATGCTGCTGAGCCCTGAGAAGCAAAACTGAAGAGATGAGTGTGCCCAGTTCACAGAAGGTCCAAGTCGGTCTGGGCTTGCAGTTCAGAACAGAGGTTTAGGGAGTGAGGGTGAAATATAGGTTAGGACGGTTCCTAGTGGGTCAAAAAGCTTGCAGGTTTATTTCCTCCCTGTGAAATGGACACTGAGCAGTTTGTTTTTAGACTTTATTTGACATGGTTGGTTGTCTGCTTATATGCTTGTGAGCTACATGCATACTATGCCTGTGGCGGCCAGAAGAGAACGTCAGATCCCCTGTAACTGGAGTAACAGAAGGGTGTGGGCTGCCATGGGTACTGGGAACTGAACTTCCTGCACCCCCACACCCACATTGCAACAGATAGAAAAGTTGCCAGCGGGGTCAGCTCTTGAGATTAAAGTGTAGCAGGAGGGGCTGGCTGCCAGCCGCCAGCTAGTGATGCCTAGAGTAGCCTCCGCTATTGACAAGGGCCTGCTGTCCCGCACCATTCTACACCCAGCCTGAGACACCCCCCTTCCTCTCTCAGCTTATTATGGCGCCCCCTTCACTTCCGCCCCTTCCATCTGGGTCTAGAACTGCTACCCTCTCACCCTCTCCCAACTGGGTCTCCTAGCCTCTTATTCAACCTCCTACCACCTTCCACAATCCTGTGCCTCCTTGAGTCCTTTACCCATGCTACCCTTGTCTCCTATAGTTCCGAGACAGTCCATTCCTCTCTCCTGAAATGCCTCTGTGGAACAGAGGAAGCCCGTGCCCCAGTGACCCGAGTTTACTCCACATTCACACTCTCCAACCTTTTCGCCTCCCAGCCCACTCTAGTTGCATTTGAGGAATCCATCTATTACTTGACATGGTGCTGTAATTCCCACACTGTGGAGGTGGAGGCAGAGGAGAAAGATCAGGAGTTCAAGGCCAATGTTGGCTACATAATTCCAGATCTGTTCTGACTATATGAAGCCCTGTTATATATTCTCCCCCCCCCCCAAATCTATCCATTAAACTTTCCATGAAATAAATAGTAGGTAGCATTTTCCCATTGGGTCATCTTCTATCTTTCCCATTTTGTGATTCTTCAAGGATCACCAAACCACAGACCTAACCCGAGATTAGTGATTTAATATGTACGTTTTCTCTGCTCCCTTGCTGGCTTCCTATCCCCATGGGAGCTGGCCTAAGTGATGGAACCAGCAACCATATAGGGGACTTCCCAAAAGCCTTCCTAAACAAGACCAACAAGCAGGTGAAATTAGGGTTGCCCTTTCTGGTTGAATGACCAGAACTTCTGAACTAGACTTTTAAAACACTGTATAGTTCCACAGTTAAACTAGAGGTAAGATGTCTTCTCGGTGTTACGAATTTTCAGAGCAACAGACCTCATTTAAGTAGAACCCAGCTGTAATTCTGTATGCTCGTAAACCCTCCCACAGGGGCCACACTCTAGGAAGAAAAACAAGGTGTGGTGTGATTGCATTGGCAACTCTTTATTAACAGTCCATTAGGAAGGAGGTAAGGCGATATGTTTATAATGTTGCTAGCATTTTCCCAAGATCAAGAAGCCAGCTTGTTTGTTTTAACAGGACCTTCTGAGCCTCCCCAGCTATAGGCTTCCCTGGGGTTGGGGAAGTGCATAAAATTTTGAGGCAGCCAACAACTTGCCCTTTATCATTATCTTCTTGCAAATGGGACATCTGGCTCGTCACTGACACCGCCACAGCTGGTCAGGAGTAGGGTGCCTTTACTACTCGCTACTTGTAAGACTTAAATGCGTAAGGCCAAATACGGTCAAAGACTCAAGTTCAAGAATGATTTACTGTTCATGATAGTGTATAAAAACCATCTTTTGTTATAACCAAATGATGGAAGCATGCTTTTCTTCCCGATTTATTTGAGACAGGGTCTTGCAAGGTAGCCCAGGTTGGCTTCTGTCTCAGACTCCTGTTTGCAGGGGTGTGCCACCGCTCCTGGATTCTTTAGCTGTCCCCATGAGACTACTTCAGTATGCATTGACATATTTCCCAGTTTGCTCAGGGCAAGTGGCAGTCCCTGGGCTACTGTGGCAGATGCCACCATTGCATTTTAAAACTTAAAATTTCTTTTAAATATTTCTAACAAGGCTTTGTGGCCTCTGAGATTGACTTACTGTTTGCCCAGTTGTTTAATATTTCCCTGTATTCCTTCCTGATTTAATATTGCTATGAACAGGAAAATGTGTAGAAGTAAAAAGTATATACTATTTACAGACAAAAAGCTTCCTTTGAGCTTATCAAGGGTTATGCAGTTCATTTGCATTTGGTTTAATGATATGCAATTCTTTTACTCTAATATGTGAGCATTCATCTATTTCAGACATTTATATTCTTCAGTATAATCATTTGTTTAAGTAAATGTCCTGTAAGTTCAAGGTCCAGATACAAAGTGTTGGGAAGTTTAGGCATTGGCTGTTTCTTCTGTTAGAAGTCCTCAGGCACGTAACTTCAGAGTACTGAAAAACTCAGCCACTGTGTGAAGAAAAGAACCAGTTATTCAGGGACCACTGTTAAAATGAAAGGCTTTGTAGGTGGCTTTGGGTTATTCTGGAAGATGGTTGTACCCAAAAGCTTATCACGGGCCAAGACATCAGGACTTTGGTAAAACCCTCTGGGGTGATGTAACCCATAACTGAGTTAGAAAATCATGGAAATCACTGCATAACTAAGAGAGACTTTTTTTTCTAGACATGGATCTTCCTTTGGAACACCTCCTAAGTGATCTTTAGGAACGAACCTGTGAGGGGTGAGTGAAATAGAGGGTGGATAATAGATGTTCCTTAGGAAATGGGAAAGGACTGGGCAGAGTAAACAGTGTGGGTGAGCATGGACTGGGGTCGGGGAGCTAGAGTTAGCTATCCAACAGGAATGAGAAATGGGCTAGTTCCTAGAAGCCAGCATGGCATATTTTATGTTCCAGTTGTATTGACTTGCCTTTAAATTGCAGGCTCAAGCTAAGGGTGTTTCCTAGGTAATGTAACATATATAGCTTTAAGCAACTGGTCATTTGTAGCTAGCTAAAAGGTTTCCACTAGGAAACAGGTGCTTTACAATGCACGGCAGGGCAGTAAACAACTCTGTGAGTATTGGTTTAAAGCAGAGTTCAAAATTCAAGAAGAAAAGATGTTAGACTCTTAGCCCTGTCTTCTTGCCATTCTGCTCCCCTGTGTGACACGGGGAGGTAGTGATGACAACCACTCCCACCAGAACTGCATCCCCAGTGGCCTATACCCCACCAGGCTGTGTGACCAACTGGAATCATGTGGCATTTATGTTTTTCTGCAGAGCTGGGACTTTAATGTAGGGCCTTGTGAGTGCACAGCAGGCTTTCTACTACCCAGCTGCTTCTGTGAGTGTGAGCCTTCTGTTAGACAAGAGGATGCCCCATGCTTTGTTTTTGGTCAAGTTGCCTACTACACTGACTTAGTTGATCTCAGAGATGTGTGTTGCTGAGATCCGGACACATAAGCCTATTGTGACATAAGATAAGTGTATGTATTGATTGTTGTTAGTTTCATTTTAAAGAGGAGAGTAGAGGGAAGTATTTGTTCTCAGAAAATATTTTAAGTAAATATGTCCTCACAATGGGAGGTCTTCCTGGAACCTAACCTGAATTTCACTCAAAAGATTTCATTCTAAAGCACATTCTCTCAAGTGTCTATCAGTTCTTTGCTCAGCCATCTGGTATACCCAGTCATCTTAATTTAACCTGGTGCTTATGCTCCAGTCAAAGCTCATGGGACAAGAAAGCCAGGAGTGTTTTCCTAGGCTGGTGAATCAGCAAGTAGTTCAGAAATAAAGTCAAAGTGCATCATGGGACTTTACAACCATTTACAGGCCTATCCCCAACAGACCAGAAAAAACTCAGAAGCAAATTTTTCAAAAGAACATGACCTTAGGAACACCCTGTTAAAGTCATCACCCCTCCCAAACAGCCTGTTTTGACCCATCTTCCGCCAGCCTTCCCAGGAGCCAGAGTTGGTGTGAGCTTCGGACTTACAGAGATAAGGTTGAGTTGTATTGTCCCAGTGTTCTCTGGATCCAGCTGCTTAAAGATCTCTGTGGAGGGAGGAGAGGGGGTGTGAAAAATGAGGGAGTGGAGATTCAGATTCCAGGGTTGTCCAATTTGGTAGTTGATTTTTGTTGGATGTTGTAGGGCCCTGGGCCACAGAGTTAAGTTGAAGCACGAGCGTCCCCCCCCCCCCCCCCCCCGCCCCCTTTTCTTTGGAGCCCTGGAAGCTGCTACTTAGTAAACAGATTGGCAAAATGTCTGCCTGCCCTGTGGTGAATTATACACCTTTGTCTCTGCAAAGGTCATGAATATTGTGGAGGTTGGCCAGGTACGCCCCTCCCCTGCCATGCTAATTAAGGCTTCCACTCCAGGGATAAGCCACGCCCTTATGGGGAAAGAAATTATTTATTGAGGAGGGCGCGTGGAATAAATGAGTCTTGCTTCCATCAGATTCCAGGCTCCGGGATTTCTTTCGTGTCCCTTCCGTTCTCAGCAAGCGGGGTCAGGAGGTCCACGAACCCACGTCCCTCGCGGCTCCCCGGTGCTTTCCCACGGCTTTCTGCTTGAGCCTCTCGCCCCTGACCAGGGCGGGGAACCAAGCGGTATTCCAGCCAGCTCCGGTTGGGATAGGGCGGTGGCGAAAGTGCCGGGGAAGACCGAAATAATAACAGGATGTTACAAGCTACTACTCATTCCTGCTTCCCCCAGTTTAACAAAAGGGAAATTTATTCCCAACTGGCAGACAGACACATCTGGTGACTGACTGCATCCCAGTGAAAGACAAGCTAGGCCTTAACTCCAAGTGAACAGAATAGAAAGAGCCACATACTGAATAGCGTTTCCAGCCGAACCAAACACCGAACAAAATTGTCAAAATCAATAATGAGTTCTTCATCTGCAAATCGGGCAACAATGACTTGGTGGAGTTGACAGGGCAGCTTGAAACCTGGAGGTGAGTGAACAAAGAGTCATCGGCTGAGTAGTGGACCCCATTGTGAGTATCAGACGCATCATCTACCTCTGCTCAGATGGAACCAATGTGACGCACACACACACTCTCCCTTTACTTTTATATTGTTACTTATTTTCATGTGTGTGTGCCCTCTTCTCGATATATGCATCACCTGTGTGCAGTGCCCACGGAGGCCAGAAGTGGCCTTGGATCCCCTAGAACTGGACTTACAGGTGGACTTACAGGCTGTGAGCCACCCAGTGTGGGTGTTGGCTCACAGACTCAGTCCTCTGTGAGAACAGCAAATACACTCCACCACGGAGCCATCTTCCCAGCTCCCTGAACCGTGTGACATTTAAATTACACTGTAATTGCTTTTGTTCGTGGGCAGTGTGGTTGGTTTAATTTCGCAATGTAGTCCCTTCTGATGTTTGTTTCTAAACTGTTCACCATCACCCTGTTTATCTCTTCACACCAAGTAAAGCCTTTGTCTGCTCTTTTGCAGTGGTCCTGCTGCTATGAACTGATAACTATGATCCCAGTTTTGGAAAGCTAGTTCTAAATCATCTTGGAGATTAGTTTCTTCCTAATTAATTAATATTAATTCTTCCTTCTGAACAGAAAAGGAACTTTAATAGGCCCATAGCTGTCTGGCATGTTGACTGCGTTTTCTAGTATTCCTTGCAGCTGTATGAGATCTTGAGAGCAAATTCTGGCCAACAGTGTGTGAGACCAGAAATCATGGCTGTACCTTCAAAAGCAAGGCACCCTTTGTGTGTGGACCTGCTGGCAGCAATGTGATGGGGGTGACCTATTGTCCCATACCTCTAAGCAGTGGATAGGAGGAGCCTGAGGTGCTAACAGTGGGAGACCCCCATCCCAGCCTTGGCTGCTTGAGGGAAAGATGCATTCTGTGTAAGCACTGTTGTTTGGAGTCTCATGTAGTCAGATTTGTCCTCAGAGCACAAAAGTCTCATCTGTTGGTCTCTGCTAGATTTACACCCTCGTTACTAATGTCTGTTCTACTGGGGCTTCCTGAAGGCTGAGCTGAGACAGTTATTCTGCCAAGTCAGCATGTGTGTGTGAAACAAACACACACACACACACACACACACACACACACATACATGCTCACACAGAGCTGGCTTTGCCTGCTTGCTCTGCCATGATATTCCAAATGAAACTTGGATTCAGGAGGACACCAAGGGAAGAGCTTCCAGGACTGCATTTAATTTGACAGTCAATCGGTCTTTTTGAGGGGAACGGAAAGGATCTGTTGGTATGTTTGTTTCAGACCACTACCTGCTTTATGCCACAGCTTACCAACCAAATTTTGGTTTGTCTAACTTTTCTGTGGTGCTGGGGATAGAACCAGAGCCTTGTGCATGCTAGGCAAGAGCCCTACCTGTGAGCTATATCTCCAGATCTGACAACAAAACACATACTGTACAGTATAGAACGAGGCTCAACAGAAAACACAGGCAAAGAGGTGTGGCTATGAAGTGTTACCTGCTTCTTCCAGTGCTTTCCGCATCTCATAGGAATTCATGGTTCCAGACCTGTCAACGTCGATTTCCCGGTAAATTTTCTGGAACATGCAAAATACTTATTAGAACCGTGACCCAAAAAGCAAAACAGGTGTCAAGGTGCCTGTGAGGTACGTGCTGAGTGGGCGTGAAGTGCTTCCATCTGTGCCTCTAGTTTGGTCTAGAATGGCCTAAAGTGTAGTGGTTCACAAACTTCCTAATGCTGTGACCCTTTAATATAGTTCCTCATGTCGTGGTGACCTCCAGCCATAAAATTATTTTCATTGCTACTTCATAACTGTAATTTTGCTACTGCTTTGAATCGTAATGTAAATATCTGATATGCAGAAGGTCTCAGGCGACCCTGTGAAAGGGTCATTTGACCCCCAAAGGGCTCTCCACTCACAGGTTGAGAACTGCTGGACTAGTGCTTTTGTCTTTTTTTACGAGCTGACTCTTAAAAGGCCCATCAAATCGCCCAGCCAGTCGGCACAGACCTGTGGTATGTTTTACATGTGAACTGCACAAACCCAGACTACAAGAGGCCACACAGCCTTTTCAGGAAAACTTTGATGGTAACCTCGTTTCTGATCACAAATCAGGCAAAGCCAAGGACAAGACAGACTACTTTCCAAGTCCTTGCTTTATTTGTTGGTTTGGCATAGCCAGGCCTTTACTCCTTCTGAGTTCTGCTATGGGTGAAGTTCAGTTCTCTTTGGACTTCAACTCCCCCACCCTCCAGAGGAGTTGCATCTTAAAGTATATGCCTAGAATGTCCCCCAACACTGATCTACCCGCCCCAGGGTCCCCAGGATCCTACTTGGTATTTCTGAATCTTCGTCCAGAGGATGTAGAACTCCTTCAGCCCCAGCTTGCCACTCCCATCTTCCTGCCCTCAGTTAAGGAAAGCTCCTGGAGCCTGCAGGCCCTGGGTATAATGCCATCTGATTGGCCTATGTGCTGGATCTCCTGGGTTCCCAACTCATGCACAGGGAAGTTCTGCAGAAGGATTTGCCTTCTGCTTTTCATACTCCCAAGTTTCTTCATAAGGGCAGCAGGAAAGGTGCAGTAGAGCCCTGCCATCCTGCTGGCTGAGGGTGCTATGGGGGCCCCAGAGCCTGTTAAAAGATTGTTATGAGGCGACAGGCAGATGGCTGGACCCTTGAGAAGCATGTGAGAATTTTTAAGAGGCCTCTTGTAAAGGGTGTCACAGGTGTACGCCATGTGGCCAGTAGATACAGTGTCACAGAAGGTTGGACTTTCTTTACCGAGCACCCGAAATGGAGAGGGGCATGGTTAGTCTGCATCAGGGATAGGTAGGTGGCCCTGGGGAACTAGGTCAAAGAGAAAGAATGACAATGTAGGCAGACCCTAATCTTCAGGTCTAGGAAAAAATACAAAAAAATTTTTAGACAGTCTTGCTGTGTAGCCCAGACTGGCCTCAAACTTGAAATCCTCCTGCCTCAGCCCCACCACATGCTGGGATTAGCATTAGAAGTGTACCTCCACATACTGTTTTAGAAGGAAATCTTGCCACAGACACAGATTTGTATCAAACATACTGTGATTTGGGGAAGCTCTGTCTAGGAAAAATAGAAGAATGCTGTCATTCAAGAAGTGACCAGGCTGCTCTGGGCAGAAATGGTGGATGGAAGGTCAGGGTTTCTAGCCCCAGACTGACAGGCTGTCTGTCTGCACTCAGGCCTATGAAGACGGGCGGGGAGTGGACTCTGTTCTCTGGAGTACATTAAAGGATACATCTAGCATGTCCACCATGATTTTACAGGTCTCGATGCTGAAGCCATCTGACTTGATATCTTGGCCTAAAAGACAAAATAAGCATGTCAGGAAAGCCTTCCAGATCAGCGCTGTCTAACAGCACTTCCTACAAAGATAGACAGACTCATCCCTCCCCTGTCCCCGCCACTGTGACAGCCACTTGGATTACTTTAGCCACTCGTAGTAATCGGCTGCCACACTGGGACAGCACAGAGGACCTCACGCCTGCTTGATTTCTCTGTCCAACTACCATGGACAAACAGGGCTTCAATATTAAGTAAACAAGTGAAAGAATAAAAAATGGCTGGGCTGGTTTTTTGGACAGGGCCTTGCTCTGGAGCTCAGGCAAGCTCCAAACCCAGACTTCTGCCTCACAAATGTCGGGATCGCAGGGATGTGCTACTACACCTGGTTATGGCTGAAGCCTTAAATGCTGACAGGGTCGGAAACTGTGGTCACACACAGCCAGAGAGCAGAGAGAGGAAGGCAGCTGTTTCATGTCCATCTGCAGACAGTTGTGTCTGTGTCCCAGCTCACTGAGATATGAGGACCTAGAACCTACTGTACTTTACTAGGAGAATCCTGTGCCATTGGTGCTAGCAGGTGGCCTGAGACTCTTGTCACACACCCATAGTGTTTGTGAGGAGTAACTGTGTGTGTGTGTGTGTGTTATGAGGATGATGGTTATATGTGTGTGATGGGTGTGTGTCTCTGTGTGTGTGTGTCTGTGTGTGTGTGTGTGTCTGTGTGTTTTATGAGGATGGTTATGTGTTTGTGTGTGTATGATGGGTGTGTGTGGGTGTGTGTGTTATGAGGATGATGGTTATGTGTGTGTGATGGGTGTGTGTGTGTGTGTGTGTGTTATGAGGATGATGGTTATGTGTGTGTGATGGGTGTGTGTGTGTGTGTGTGTGTGTTTTATGAGGATGGTTATATGTTTGTGTGTGTATGATGGGTGTGTGTGTGTGATGAGGACGATGGTTATGTGTGTATGATTGTGTAGCATATGTGTGAGTATGGATGGGTGCATACCATGGTACATGTATGGAGTCAGAGCATAGCCATGGGTGTTGTTTCTTACTTTTCACCTTGTTCGAGACAGGGTCTCGTTGTTGTTAGCCTCTGTGTATGTCAGACTGGCCCACAAGCTTCTGGGGGACTTTAGTCTCCATCTCCCATCTCACCACAGGAACACTGGGATTACAAGTTCTTGCTATTATGCCTGGCTTTACATAGGTTCTGGGGATCCAAACTCTGGTCCTTATGCCGGTGTGGCAAGCACTTTATCCTCACGGGCATCTCACCAGGCCACAAGGAGCAGCCCTTTTGGTGATGTCTTTGAAGAATATTTGGGCCTATCCTGTCCTAAACTTGTTCCTCTGGACACCAACCACAGGGCTGTGTGAGACTCTTGGGCAGAAGGCTGGCGTCACCAGGAAGACAGGGGAGGGACCTGAGCTCAGAGGCACATGCAACAGCACACGCTTTTCCCTCAACTAGAAGCAAGCTGGGCCAAGCATGGCCTAGTTCTTCCTGCTCTCTAGCTCTGTGGAACAATGAGACTTTGTCTCTTGCATGCACTCCAGCCACACATCTGAAGAGCCCTGTGACCACCCTTGTGCCTGGCAGCCAGAAGGGTAAACACTATTCTCTTGTCCTGCAAGAGGGACAGTGCAGCTGCGCCCCGCCCTGGGGAAGCCCTGCACTGGACTGCCTGGATGCTGGCTCCAGCCAGCCTCACTCCGAAGGCTGAATGCCCTGTGAATCACAGATGCTATCCTACAGATGTTTGTTCAGGAGCCTCAGGCTGCAACCCAGCTCTGTAAGGAACACACACCAAGCCTGGAAGGCTCTACAGGCCTCGGACTCTTGATTTTAAAGCAAGGATTTGCTTCTGTCCTGAGAGGTCAAGTGAGAGGCCATGTGGGCTGATGTCAAATGGAACAGCAACCCCTGGAAATGTCCGTGATGACTGCAGGGGCTGATGTTTGGGATGTCACAACGTGTACGTCTGTTTCTGATCCACAAAACTTCAGGCACTGCACACTAACTACTTCGCTATCTTATCAGAAGCAGCATGATTTGTAAAGATTTGAGGGAAAAAATTATATTTTCCCTCTTCTCTAGCAGTGAGCAACACTAGGGGACTTGAATGTTAGTTTTTGGATAATTTTTTTATTTAAGAAGCAGCTAGGAGTTAGGAGCATGGTGGACTACACCTATAATCCCAATACTCAGAAGCCTGAGGCAGGAGGAGTGCTGTGAGATCCTGACCAGCCAGGGCTACATACTGAGTTCAAGGGGGTCATCCCAGGCTACAGAAAGAGATCCTATCTCAGAGCGAAAAAGGCCATCGAGATGGCTCAGCAGGTTAAGGTGTTTGTCACCAAGCCTGATGACGTGAGTTCAGTATCTTCCACATAATGGAAGGAGAAAATCGGCTCCTGAAAGCTGTACTCTGAACTCTGTATGTGCACTGTGGCATGTGTACACACACACACACACACACACACACACACACACACACACACACACGAAAAATAACTATATTTTTTAAAAAGCAAAAAAATAATAATAATACTCACAGGCTAAAAGAAGGTTAATGATAACCTTTGCCTGCCTCATTCTCGGGTCTCCACCTAGTCCTGCCCCTTCTTTATGGGAGCCTCCAGTCTGGGCCTGAGCAGATAGTTCCAGAGTCTGGAAGTTATTTACTTGGCCCATTGGCTCAGGTGAATTGGAGCTCATTTAAATTCAAGGTGGGGAGTTAAGATTTTTATAATCCATCTCCTTCAGAGTGTAAGATGGCGTATTATTTTCCACTCTGGCTGATGAGTGAGACGTGACCGCACTCCCTCCTAAGCATAGGCAGAGACGTTAGGAACTCAGGACTCTGGCGCCCATCATCTGGGCTGACTTAGCTTTTGCTTACCAACCAGTCATTATAAGAACTTCCATTTACAGCATGCAGGCCCTGTACCAGGCAGATTACCCAGGTTACCTCGTGAAGTAATGTTCAGCCACTGGGAAGAGGAAGTCATCCATAGTATGTCTAGATTGCAGGTAGGGGAGGGGTCAGACAGGCGGTCTAACTTGGTTTAGATCACAGAGTTCGTAAGTAGACGAGTTTAGATTTGATCTGTCGTCCGCAGACCTGGGAATCTTTGCTCTGTAGCATTACTTCACTCAGGCCCTCCTCTGTCCTGTCTTCCCTGATGCTGGGAGTGCTTATGTTGGAGCAGAGAATGATGGTTTAGCTGCGGCAGCTGACGTGTGCCCGGAGGAATGATTCCCATGTTCCCCCATGTCCGTAGGGGGAAGACTATGATGAAAGGTTTGCAAAGGGGACACTTACGCTTGGCTAGAACTCTTCTCAAGATGGTCTGCAACTCAAAGGCAGAGATCTCCGCATCCTGTGGACACACAACCAGAGCATCATTCTGGGCGCCCTGGGGGAGCTGGGTGAAGCACAGTGGACCCCGTAGATAGATCTTGTTCACCTTGCTCATGCCCCAAGTGATATAGGGTGTCCCCAGCATACACTACATACTTTACCTGGCCTGTGTTTAACGTAGTACTATAATGCAGGGCACATTGTAGGTCATGTTAGTCACCCGTGAACTCGCTCATGGTCTTCCTCAGCCTATTTTTCTCTCACCATTCCTCCTACCTGGCAGGCCTTCTCCACCCCTCTACAACTCAGACCTCAGGCTTCCTGACACTGTTTGGGATCAGCCTCATCTTCAAGATGGCTCAGCCCTTCAATGGGGCCATTTGCTAAGGCTCCTCAGAAGTGATCCAGCTACCTCTGTTAACTTAGGTGTATTTGTGTAATTTGAGTAACCTGGACAAGGCCCGGACTGTGTGTGGAGGGTATGTATGATTCAGTCAGTGTGGATAGTAAGTTTCTCTGAGGCCCCTTCCCTTGAGGAACTCGGATTGGGGGGGGGGGGAAGAGAGGGGGAGACAGTGGTGCTGCAGAGCAAACAGCATCTGGGTTAGCACTTTGCCTGTGGCTAAACAGGGAACAGGCTTCGTGATAACACTGGGGAAAGGTGCATGATGGGGAAGGATACTTTGCTCCTGGAGTTCTAGGGGAGAAAGGGTTGACTGGCTTTGTAGTGGGACTGTAGGGCTGGCGGTCTATTTTAAGAAAAAGGAAAGTAATGCTTTGGTGTAAGCTGCTTACATTCTGGAAGAATGGGACCCTTCCTTCCCAGGTATGTTTATGAGGGTCAGGACTGGGACTCAAGTTTCATGTCTCAGTTGGCCCGGAACAGAGGAAACAACCTCAAAGTACTCCAAGAATCTTAATGAAGGAGCAGAGCCAGGGCTGACCTGCAGAGAGGAAGGCCAGGAAGCCAGCAGAGGACTTGAGAGGATGTGAGCAAAGGATGTTGGGCTAAGGGTCTGAGCTATGACCAAAATTCTTCTGCTTTTGCTTGGTTTGTTTTCTTTCCCCTTAATCTGAAGTGTCCTCCCGGAAAATCACTTTTCCTTTATGTCAGCAGAATTTTGGTGACACCTACCTCCCCTGCCAGCTGAGCAAACAGCCTTCTGAACCCATCGTCAATGTCCTCCTCGTTGGCTTCAATCTAAGAGGTGAGGCACAGGAACAGGAAATTGGTTAGAGTGACAGCAAGGTGCCATCTCCCTTCCATGTCCCCCACCCTCTAGAGGCTTCCTCCTCAGGCCAGAATCCTAAGGATTCTGGGCTTACAATGAATGGCAGTGAGGAATTAAATATTTTCTTTTGTTTTGAGACAAGGTCTCATATAACATAGGCTGGCCTCAAACTCCTTCTGTAGTTGAGGATGGCCTTGAACTCTTGCTCCTTCTGTCTCACTTCCCAAGTGCTGGGGTTACAGGTATGTGTCATCACCCTTGTCTTCTAAGATTTTTTCCTTCTTGAGACAGGCTCTCAAGTAGTCCAGGGTGGCCTTGAACTCACTATATAGCCAAGGATAGTTTGAACTCTTCATCCTCCTGCTTCTGCCTCTCCAGCACTGAGGTTACAGGTGTGAACCACCATGCCCAGCTAAGATTTTTTCCTTTTAGCTAAAGCTCATGAGAGGGAGTGGAAATCACATGGCAGGGAAGGTTATTCTTTAACTTCTTGTAATTCCAAGTATCTTTAATATCCAACCAAAATGACCTTGTATGGTCTGCTCCACCGGTAACCTCGTGGATTGTATGGGACAGTTTGGGCGATGACAAACTGTTCGGTCTCCCACTGGGTACATATGGCAAGCACCAGGCTTCTTTGATCCAATCAAAGAGCCACCTCAGAGCCTCAGAGAGAAGGAAGAGCCCTTCTTTTCTCTAGCCCGTGGCACTTCTACTCAGATTTACTAAGCTTGGGTCTTGGGTGAAATCCCTGAATTACATTCCTAAAGGCTCTTCAGGATTCACCACTGACTTATTCTTAGAACTTTCAGAAACTTGAAAAATATTGCTATCCTTCGAGTCCATTTATAGACGATAAAAGTGAGGTGTATGTGGGAGCAGAGAGACCAGCACTCGGCCAGCTCAGTGAAGCATTAGTGTTCTGTCCTTCCTCACCACCCTCCCTACCCCCTGCATGTGGATAAACTGGGCTCTAATGAGCAAAGGACTGACTGGCTGTAGCCAGGCTTTCAAACTGTGTTCACACAGTCCAAAGGGTGCCCAGGCTCTTGTGTGTTTTTGCTCTGCTGCGTCCTGTGTGTCCGCCAGAATGAGTAGACTTAGGGAGTTAAGGAAGAAATACCTCTTCAATGTTGGCCTCGATTTCATCATCAACAGCTCTGGAAACAGAAGGAAAATTTATTATTACTAGAAGGCTGGGGAAGGTGAACTGGAAGCATTGCAGAAATCACACTATAAAATGGAACAGCAGTGTTGAAGGTCAGCACGCTGTGGGAGAGGGGATCTCTGCACCCAGTTTCTGTGATAGCACAGCCCCTTGGCCGCCGTAGCCAAGGAGGAGATACTCTTGGTTTTGTGTCTTTATCAAACAGCACAGTCTTCCTATGCGGTATGGAGCAAGGGCTCTGGGGACTCACTTAGCCTCTGGAAGGGCTTTTTCTTGACAGCTATTTCTTTGTTTTGTTTTGCTCTAAGTGCTGGAGCCTTGCAATGACAAGCAAGCACTCTGCCCTGAGCCACATCCTCAGTCTCAAGGGACAACTTTGAAGTTCCACCTAAACCACTCTGCCACAGGAAGGCTTTCATCATGACACATGTCCATAGGAACCTCTGACTCTTTGTCACACACCTGCCAGCAAAGTTAGCTTTCTCTTACACAGTCCCTTACATAAGCTGGTCCTTCAGTGAGGGTACTTAAGCCTAGGAGGGGCTTCCTTGGGTGCCAGTACTCTTAAAGTAGGTTATAATCTGCAGGTCTGAAGCTTCACAGGAAGGTAAAGGGACTTCTGAGTGCTACTAGCTAGGATCTGTTGAAGGCTGGCTATCCTGGGTCAGGGCAACAGCTTTGAGGGGCAGGTAGCTCACCCTAGGGCAAGCAGAGGGGGCTGACACCTCTCTGGAGGGGCTTGTGGTTAGCAGGGTAGGATAGGGTTTGACCAAGAACAGTGCCATCCCAATGATGCTTGGGCTTGTCCCCATCTCATCGGTGGAGACTAAGCTGGACACACAGGGCTTCCCTCTGTGAGTTGACCCAACAGGCCCTTTCCCTGCAGCAGGCTTTGGCAAACAAGAGTCTCTCATGGCCGTGAGCTACAGCCACCCTTTGCTGACATTTACTGGTCCACAGCTGTTGGCCACTGAAACTCTTTCTCTGTCATGTATTGTCTTGAAGCAAAGGTTCCCTGGTCTCTCTCCCACTGCATCTCCTCTTTCACAGGAGGTGACGGCTGGGGATTGGTCTGTGCCCACCCCATCAGATGTGATCTTTGGGCCTTTGGCACAGGTTGTCCCAACCATGGTTCTCAGAATACCCTTGTTCCTGTCCTTCCCACCTTGTCCCTGGTCCCTGAATTAGCGCTGGGGTCCCACAGCCTTCCAGTGATCTGCCTTTTCTTACACTGTCTGCGGTTGGTTCTGGCTCTGCTGGCTAAATGATGGATGCAGTGACAGAGTGGCAGAAGCTACTGTGAGTTGAGGCCACAGGAACCATGGCAGGAACTTGTGATATCTGCCTAAAAGACCCCACCAGAGTCTT
Source organism: Cricetomys ansorgei (assembly GCA_026225945.1). Lineage (NCBI taxonomy): Eukaryota > Metazoa > Chordata > Mammalia > Rodentia > Nesomyidae > Cricetomys > Cricetomys ansorgei. The sequence goes on along the minus strand of JAMJFZ010000116.1, from coordinate 14,692,269 downwards.
CCTGACTAAAACAGGGAAGGTCCCGTATGCACAGACGGTCAACATTGTCAGACTGCATAACCCTGGGAGAGCAAGCGTTATGCAGAGTAAGGTCACACAGTATGAGGGCATACATGGGCCATTAAAATGAGATTAACAGTTGGTGATTCAGAGATGGACTGTGAAACTGGACTGCAAGCCACCCACTTGCCCAGCTGCCTGTCCCAACTGAACACCCTACATGGCTTTTCCTTTTGCTTCCTTGAGCAGAACCCTCAGAGCCCTCTGGCCCACCTGTCCCTACACGGGTCCATCAAGTAGGTCAGTCTTACAGGAAAAGAAAAGCAGCGAAGGGCAGACCAGGGTGGGACCAGGAAGAGGTAGCAGAACCTACTGGTAGTCAGCCTTCTTCTCTGAGAAGACACGGATGCAGAAATCGCCATTCTTGTGAGGCTCGAAGGTGGAGGGGACGAGGATATACTCTCCCGGGGGCAGCTTGAAGCGGTTCAGTACCTCCCGGAGGTTGATGAAGGTATCCGACCGCTCCCTGGCTCGGGTTGTGAGGAAAAAGTTCTTGCTGAGGTGGATGTTGGTCTGCCCTGACATCTGATGATTAAACACAAAGACAAGGGAGGAGCTCATGAGCGTGTCTTTTTCACTCACTGAGAGACAGGGGCCATGGGGGACGACGCCCGGATCATTTTAGACGGCAGACAACACTTTCGTCCTAAACAACACACAACCGGTAAGGAGCTGAGGTGTGACGGGACCTCCCCTCTCCCACCCGCCTTGCTCTAGGTGACTCTCGGGGTGCTAGAGGCCCCCCTCTCACAAAGGAACCAGGTTGGTTCTGTGTTGTATTTCACACACTGATAAGAAGACAAGGCTGGGGGCAGAGAAAGGGGCTCAGATGTGAGCAGATGTAACCCAACATAAGGTAGTGTTCAACGAAGCTCGACTGTGTATTGGTGAAAGCAGGGTGCCAATGGGCGGGTCAGGGCACCTGCTGTGGCCATTTAATACCCGGCCTTCTGAGTCACCTGGCTGCTATGCATCTTATGACTTAACTGTGGCCTCTATAGTGCTCTGCTATAACTCAGATCATGCCCACAGTGCCCAGTGAGGTGATGGCTGACTACTTCTACAGGACAAGAAACTAAAGCTCAGAGAGAATTTGTCACTTGGACAGGGTCACGTAGCCTGGGAGTTGGGTCCAGATGGTGTGCAGTTCATCTTTCCCTCCCTGCATGTTCTCAGAGCTACACAGGCCTTGGTGAAAGGCTTCCTGCAGCCCAAGGGTAGTGGGCCACCACAGATAAACTCTACCCCACTTCTCAGGGCCACGGGGAGGCAGGAAACACGAATGAACTCTCTAGATACTTTGCCCTGAGCTTAGTCCAGTGGGATCCAGAGCTGGAGCCATCCCTGCGGGGCCTTAGAGGGGACAAGAGCTCATCCCTCAGCCACCAGCCTCTCCCCACCCGCCTGCTCCCCCCCAAGCTCCCACTACTCCCTGAGTTTAGGCAGGCTAAGCCTCAATCGTGTTGGCGGCTGGAGCCCTGGGGTTGGGGGCTGACATGAGCCAGACGTACCTCTTCTGGGACCTGAAAAATAAAGCAGACCTGATTCAGATTTGGGGAGCAGAGCCCACACCAGCACTGTGATTGTCCCTCTGCTGCCTGCTTTTCTCTATAGTTTCGGTGTTATTAACTAGATAGACACAGCAATTATTTTTCAAGGAACTCAAAGTACTTTGGCCACATTGGAAGAAAACCCTCTTAGGACCTGGGATACAGTGGATGGGTCCTTAGCACCATTCATGGGTGGAGACATGCGGTGACTTGTTTTCTGTCGTCAGCCAGCTGTGTCGAAGCCCGCACCCACCTCCCACTCAGGGAAAGTAGGGCTGGGTGAAGTTTGGAGGAAGCAACAGGCCAGGCCAGCCATATACGGTTTGTATGTATTTCCTCCACTAAGTCTCTTCCCCTCATTTCCTTCCCTTTGTTTTCTGACATTTCAAATAGGACTGCCTATTTGATTGATTGCCAGCATCTTGCCCAACTCTGAAAGCCTGCCACTGGACTCCCAAGTGCATACATAAATGGACACAATTCACTTGGCAATTCTTAGCCATTCTGCCCAGGTCTGAAGTCCTCAACTTTCATTTCAGAGACTGAGAGTCCAGGGACTTGTGTTTGTCCAACTTCTCAGGTGGGTGGATGGGGCTCAGGTTAGCAGCCAATCAGAGGCAACCACATTGCCACTGATGAGCACAGGAGTTGAGCTTCCTCCCCTGCACCTAGTCTGGGTTCCTGGTGTGCTTCAAGCTGGTGGGCAGAAGCCCTGCTGGTAATGTTGGTCATTTCCTGAAGCCATGCTCAGGCTACCCAGGGGACCTTGCTAAACACAGGGCTGGGGGAATGATGGATGACAGGCTGGCAGAACTGCTCACTAAACAAATGCAGCCACCCTGAGGTGATCCGTGCCCCTCTCAGCTCCTGCCATGTTCTGAGCAGTAGAGCCCCCACATAGAGCCATGTCTCCTGCCTCCAGTCCTTAGCCAGAAGATGAGAGAATGGCCATGCTCTGGCGCAGCTGAGCAGGGGCATGGCTTTCTTTTGGCTTCGAATGAGAGAAGGCCCCCGAGGGCTGCAAGGGGCCTGTGGAGCAGAGCTCCAGCCAGCAGACCCCAGGAAGCACAAATACCCTTCCTTATCCTGTCCTGGGCTCTCTCCCATTCAGGCCAAAGACTTGGCTGGGCTCTGACCATTAGGACCTGCTGGCTCAGCTCCGCTCTCACGATATTTCTTGGTGTACTCTAGAATATTCTGTTCTAACTTAAGTCTTTTTTTTATTATTTGGGTCAACCAGAATTCCAGGATTGGGGGATGTGAGAAGGGACATAGAGGTCTTTCCCAAGCATGGAACTCCCTGAAGATTAGCTATGGGGGACCCAGAGAAGGGCCACGAGGTCCCTGGAGACACAGACCAGCCGTACAGACCTGTGTCAGCTACTGCTAACTACCGTGCTGGCGTCTTTACTTTGGCTTGGCCAAGTTCCCTGTCCTGTCTTACTCCAAGTCCTGCCTCTGGGGTCTATGTGGCTGGAACTGGGAGAAGGGAAGGCACAGTGCCATCCGCACCTCATAGATGCCAAAGCCAATGGTATGCATGTCCTCGCCCATCTTCCTCTGCCGTCGCCGGTGCTTCTGGATGAGACCCACCAGGAAGGTACAGCCTCTCTCCCCATCCTCATCATCTTCATCTTCTTCCTCCAGCTTGATTAGGTACTGAGGGTTCATCCAGAAGGTATCTGAGGGACAGGAACAGGGGAGCCCAGCCCTGAATAAATGCCCAGGAGCTGGGAACTGCGGTGGGTCCTGGCCTTGGGACTGGAGGTGGTGAGACAAGGATGAGAAAGGGGGAAGATTGAGGGATATTAGGAGGCAGAGCAGAGGCCAACTGGCTGCAGTGGCTACAGAGGTGTGCTACAGCATCGGTTCTGCCTGCACCTGCCATGGGGAAATGGCTTCCTCGGGTTCAGGTTCTCTTCTTCTGGTACAAGGATTCAGACAGCTCAAGCTGGCTTTGAACTTGCAAGTGGAGGATTACCTTGAACCTCTGATCCTCCTGACTCTACCTCCTCAGTGCAGGGTTACGAGTATTAGGGATTGAATCCAGGGCTTCATGCATGGCGGGTAATCACTCTACCATCTGAGCCACATCCTTCGTCCGGTTCTGAAGTCTTCCCAAAGGCTTAGTCAGAGCAAATGGAAGGCCCTGGGCTCCTGGCACTCTCAGAAAGACCTAAATCAGGAATTTCCCCTTGAAGTGCTTTTTTGCCCTTAGGCTGGCTTGTCTTGTTGTTCCCTAAGGATACCTTCTCACACTGTGCCTGTCTTTCACCGCTACCCTGTAGTGAGTTAGTGAGTACAGAGGCCAGGGATATCCTGTGTACAATTTCAGCGTCTGTGTCTCCTGCTCACCCTCATGGTGCCTCTAACACCCTACTTCCTGCAGAGTTGGCAGTCATGGTGCCAGTGCTTCTAGAAATTCAGTTGTATCGACACACACTCATTTATGTACAAAACTTCTAGGCTACCTCAGGAGCACTGAATAAGTGCTGTTGGGGCAGAGCAGCCCACAAGGCCACGAGCATTCATTCTGAGGTCCTTGAGAGTGTTTGCTGACCCCCCCATCTAATGGGTACAGGGTATTTCTATGGTTGCCACAGGAGCTTCCCAGTGGTGGCCTCTAGAACTGCCACCTGGTGACTGCATGCTGGGATTGGAGGGACTGGCCGGCTAGTCAGTCTACTTGCTCTGTGGGCCTGGTACACCACCTAGAGCCTCAGTTTCTTCATCTGCAGTAGAGAATAACCATAGCCTGCTACCAGAGTGACTCCATAGTCACACTACCTGGGCTCAAATCCCAGAGAGCTCTGTGACCTTGGGACAGCATTAATTCTAAGACTCAGTCCCATCATCTTCAAGATGAAGTTGAAAATACATGTTTGTCAAGAAGATCAACAGCAGAGATGGAGTTCTCTCTTTGGGACAGTTCCTGGTACTCTATGCATGCCCTGCTCCCATGATTGGCAGATGCCATCAAGATCAGACAGTTTCTAGGAGAGGAAGAGTAAGGGAGACTGAGCTATCAAGACAACAGAAGAGAACAACAAAGGGGAGCAGAGGGGACACCCCCACCCCATCTGATCTGGGCTCAAGCAACCATTTTCTCCTTCCTTCCTTCCTTCCTCCCTTCCTCCCTTCCTTTCTTATTTATTTATTTATTTATTTTTTCGAGACAGGGTTTCTCTGTTGTAGCTCTGGCTGTCCTGGAACTCACTCTGTAGACCAGGCTGGTCTCAAACTCACCTGCATCTGCCTCCTGAGTGCTGGGATTAAAGGCATGTGACACCACCACCCGGCTCAGGCAACATTTTCTAAATGCACTTGGCACACGAGAGGGTCACAGACTGCAATGAGAGGCTGGTGTACAGGAGCCCCATGGATACAGTGCATGAGGGCCTGGGGTAGCTAGTTATGAATTGGGGTTTAGCACTGCCTCCATAAGCCAGATGAAGGTGGTAACAGGGGATCTAGTGCCCAAAGGGTCTATCACAGAAACAGCAAATGATTTACAGAGGCAACAGAATGTAGAAAGTAGAAGGGCTTAGAAAACAGACAAAGATGTTGAGTCTCAGATTGTGGTGAAGGAAGAAAATGAGGGTCTGGGTGAGTGGGAGCCAACTCTCCTGGGCTTCCAGGCTGACGTGGCATATCTATCAGGGTAGGACGCCATGGGGCTGTCAGCCTCGCATGGTTACAGCCCTTACTTGGGTAGTTCCTGCAGCCCCCTGCAGTGGAGCCTCGCCTCCAGTTCCCGTCCATCTTGGTGAGCTTCCACTTCTTGTAGGAGTCACTGGTAAGGGTGTCTGGGGTCAGGTTGCAGATCTCCAGGCGGGAGTAGTGCCTCAAGAAGTCACTGAAGGACATCCTGGCAAAGCAGAGACAGGGGGTGCCGAGTTACAAACATAGGGCCAGCCATGGCTTTCTACCTGGTCAGACTAGGTGCTGCGTGGGACTCAGTAGTGGGCACTAGGGCCAGGCTCTGAAGGCCCTAAATCTAGTCCTGTAACCACTACTTTCAAAGTAGGTGACTTTGAGAAAATTGATGAGCCCTATAGACCAGGGCTCTTAGATGTGAAATGAGAGCTGCCAGTAAATAGCAAATGAGACAACGTATGGGCTCTCAGGGTAAACAGTAACGTAACAGCTAGAGGTGTTCTGTGGGGCAAGGCACACACAGGGGTTCATCCCTCTCTGCTTGTTAAGGAACTGGTTTCCTTTTCTTTAAGGTTTATTTTATTTACATTATGTGTGGTTTTTACATGAGGTTATGTGTATCACATTCTTGCAGGAACCCAAGGAGGTCAGATCTCCTGGAACTAGAGTTACCGGCAGCTGTGAGCTGCCATGTGGGGTTGGGAACTGAACTCAGGTCTGCACGAACAGAAAGCACTCTTAACCACTGAGCCATCCCTTCATCTTGGAGTTGGCTTCTCAATATGCAGGGATATCTTTTTAGAGACTAGTTAGAAGAAAGGTCCATCTTTCTCTTTGTTTTCTCTCGGGACACTACTGAATGAATTCCTCTCAGCCTTTGTGAAGTTGCTCTGCGTGTCAACCCTACTGTTGAGATGAACATATTGAAGAGATTTAAAAGTTGTTCAGGATCATATGAAGAATTTTTTTTTTATGTTTTAGAAACAAGTTCTTACTAGATAGCCCAGGCTATGCAGCTTGGTCTCCAATTTGAGATCCCCCTGACTCAATTTCTAGAATGCTAGGATTACAGATGTGTACCACCCTGCCTGGCACTTAGATGCACAAACAGCAAAACCAGGATGCATGCCACATGCCCTCAGCATGTTGAATGAATTTCTGGCAGATGCCCTGGTTAGCAGCTTTCCAGTAAAGAGCACTGAGGTGGGTTCTTCCCCTGGAGCCCCCACTGTCTTACCAGAATTCTCCATCTTCCTGTCGTTCGGTTAGATTTGCCCTCACTTCCGGGTCAACTGTGTTCCAGCTGGGGCAGCTGGAAAACAAAGCAATGGGAGAGGCCCGAGAAATGAGTGTGTGATGATGACCAGTTCTCGCCAGTTCCCCAGTGCCGAGGAGGGGAACACACCCACTTTCACTGCTAAGGACCTAGGCCTCAGAAAGGAAGGGCTCATCCCACCTGGATCCAGACCCCACTGAGAAACACAGAGCATACTCTAAGGAGCACAGAACCTTGTGCAGGGAGCAGGGGAGAGGTCATGCTCGCCTGGAAGATGGTGGATATAGAAGCAGAAAATGAGTGTGGCCACCATGAAGGCAGGGGAGGAGGAGGGTGGAGCAGCCTGCTCCAGGTGAAATGTCCCAGGCATCTTTTAGGGGCAACTGGAAATCCACCAGGGACCCCCATAGCCAACCTGGAAGGAAGCCTAACAGCAGGTTTTCCTCTGCTGAGGCCAGGGCTGCCTAGAACAAGCCAGAAAAGGGGTGGGGGAAGGGAAGGTGCGCAGCTGGGGAAGAGTAGGTTGGGGGGGGGGCAGTGGTGAGCATTTACCCCAGAGTGTTGAAGCCTAACAGCTACCAGCAAGCCCTGGAGACCAACAGGCATGCTCTACTCTTGGCACAGGGCTCATGTCCTTGAAGTGGAAGTGTTATTGGGATGAGGGATGCCTTTTCTCTGATTTTTCCCATTGTTGATTTTATTTATTTATTTATTTAGGGTATGTGTATGTGTATGTGTGCGCTCACATACGGCAGCAGGTTGATGGCATGTCCACACCATTGTGTCTTCGTGGAGTCAGAGGATAACTTCTGGCACTTGGCTATCTCATTCCGCCATGTGTGTCCCAGTGACCAAACCCTTGTCATCAGGCTTAGTCCCAAGCACCTTTACCTGCTAAGTCATATCACCAGCCTATGGGGAACATTTACCCCAGAGAGCCCAGTAGCAGAGGATGAACCGTGAGGTAGGAAGGAATGCGCCTCACTGGAGACCTGGTGCTGGGAGAGCTGTCCTGTTTACAAAAACCCTCTAAAAAAGCAGTTCTCAACCTGTGGGTCTCAGCTGCTTTGGGAGGATTGGATGACCCTTTCATATCCTAAGACCGTCCTGCACACCAGATATTTACATTACGATTCATAACACTACAGTGATGAAGCAGCAATGAAAATAATTTTATGGGTGGGGGTCCCCACACCACGAGGAACGGTGTTAAAGGGCCACAGCCCTGGGGCCCGCTCAGTGTGATGAGTGGCTTCAGAACCTCATTTCTTGGCACTGCACAGCGTGCCTCCTCTCTGGGTGTTATCAGTCCCAGCCTGGCCCACCTGCCCCCTGCTTACTTGTCATTCCACCTCCCGGTCCACTCCACTTGTCCCCATGGGTTCCGGATTCGGATCAATTTCTGCAGGCTTCCTGAGCTTTCAACCTGAAGGATCCAAGGAAAGAAAGGAGGAGAGGCTGAGGGCCACTCAGACTTGGAGGGACTTGGACCCACACTCCCCTTCAGCAGGAGCCAAGTGGGTGGAGGAGGACCACGGATACTGGAAGGGCTGGACCCTCAGACTCTCACCACTTTGGAAAATGAGAATGAAACCCTAAGCAACTAGAAGACTTCACCCCAAGTCCCAGGAAAGCCAGAGCTCCACAGTGAGACTCCAGCTCAATATGACAGAACAAAACACCACCACCTCTTCTAAAGCATAAATAAATAAATAGATAAATAGATAGATAGATAGATAATCAAACAAAAAAATAAATATACCAAAGAAAATGAGGATTAAATCTCCCAGGATCTGGCTCTTTGAGGACTGGGCCCTTTAATCTTTGACAGCAGCCTGAGGCACAAACAGTCTGGCCTGCCCTGGTGTCTGCCGTGCAGTTGGGATGTTACATCTAAACCTCAATTAACTAACTGGAAAAGGATGTGCTTTTGTCAGAGAAGATTTCGCACTTGCTTAAAGGTGTTGGATGAAATGGAAGATGCATTTCGGGGATTTTTTTTTTTTTTTGAGACAAGGTCTCACTGGGTTAGCCAGGCTGGCTCTGAACATGGAACACACAGACTCACGTGAAGCAATCCTCCTGTCTTAGCACTGAAGTAGCTGGGACTATGGGCCCATGCGACCATACCTGCAGCTTACTTGTAAATGGTTCAGAAAAAAAAAAAACAGCCACGCACATGGAGACAGCATGTGTGGCAAAGCTTAGCAATGTTAAAATATACATAAAAATAAATCTTAAAAAAAACCCTAGCACTTGGGACACAGAGGCTAGAATTGCAGGTTGAGGCACCCAAGCACCACTAAAAATATTTTGAAGAGTATAAAATACTATACAAAGTGCTGTGTTTTGGGTTTTGATTTTAAAGCGGATCCAGAGATTGTAACGCCCGGATTTGCCGCTGTGACCAGCAGGGGGCAGAGCGCGCTGGGCTGACGTGGGCCTAGAGACCCCACCCCGGACAGTCACGTGCTAGGGGGCAGGACAGTCCTCCCAGAGATCCCGTACCTCCTCCGCTCCAGTGACGGAGTACGCATGTCCTTTCACCAACTTCTGGAATGTGACGGCCTCGGAATCTGCAGCGCTGGTGATCTGCAAACACCGGGACGATCAGCGGCTGCTCCAACCCCAATACGAACCGCCCCAAAAAACCCACAAGGCACTGGATCCCGGTCTGGGGAACTCTGCGCATTCATCCTGCCACCTGGAGGAACCCCGGCTTCTTTCAGTCGCTGATCATGTGAAGGGACTCACCCCATCTCTGGCCAAGACGCTCTGATTCCCCACCCCACCCAGTCCAGCTCAGTTTCACATAATGGCAGTTCTTATCTCCAGCCTCACTTTAGAATCAGCGCGATTATTGGATTGCTAATTCCTCAAAACCACTGCTTTCCCACCTTTTGGGCACAGCCTTGGGAAGCTCCTGGGGCCTAGACCATGCCTACTTCCCATCTCCCTGAAGTTTGCCTGCAAAGGTATTTTGAAGATACAGTTCCTTCTGGTACTCTCTGAACTCTTCTTCAGGACTCATGAGCATTGACTGGGACAGAGTGGGGAGAAAGCTGCAGGGCTGCTCCAACAGCCCTGCGGGTAGGGGAGAGACCTGGTTCTGTGAGTTAGAATGAAGAATGGGCTGGAGGCACACCATCACTCTATGGGATGCACCGCCAGACAGCCAGGCTATTGCCTAGCAACCCTGGCTTCATGGTGAACAGGAAATGCACTAAAGTCCCCAGTGAGCTTCTGGGTGCTGTGGGGGCTTCCCCCGAGCTACGGCAGACTGCAGTGTTCAGAGAGGGTGGTTGGGACTTACGTCGATGGAGCAGCCAAGCAGAGAGCCTTTCTGCAGAGCCTTCTGGATGATCTTGAACAAGTTAGGAGGGGGCTTCTTCAACTCATACCACTCGGCAATGCCTCCTGTGAAGTCTTCAAAGCCCTCAGTGGTGGCGCCCCCTGACAGTGCTTCATAGCACCCATTGACCCTGCAGGAGGGGAACGCATGCTGCTACCCACTGCCCTTGATGCTGCTGACCGCCAGCTTTCATCCCTGAAAGTGCCACTCCCAGCCCCTCCCCCAAAACCCCCTTCCTGGGAGCTCTTGGGATCCTCTGCTTTCATTCTCCCTGTCTTTGTCTCCCGCTTGGGGTGCCCAGGAAGGCAAGGCGCTATCTCCCCAGCTACCTTTCCTCTGTGGCTATCAAATGTTTCAAAAATTGTACAAAACTCCAGAACTGGAAGGACTTAGTGATGAGCTGGTCCAGTCTCTGGCAGGAAAGGAGTTCCGCTAATTGGCTACTTATGGTCAGTGCTGAGAAAGAGGATGCTTCAGTAGTGAATCCCAGTTCCCTGAGAAGCACGAAGTGGGTTCCTGTGGTCGCCCCTTGGTCTGTGGGTTCTTGTGGTCACCCCTTGGTCTGTAGGCCTTTCCTTTAGTCCTTGTGCTCTAGGCCCCAAGTCCTCTTGGCTGAGGACATGAAGCCTCCTCCCTCCTTTTTAGCCTAGGGCTTGTAGGGATCTTAACCCCACTTGCTGCTAAAACTGGCTTATCTTAATGCAGGAAGCTCACCAGCACCAGCAGCTGCCCCAGCAGAGGGCTGATATCCTAGGTGGGCAAACTTGGGGCAAGCTGAGAAGCAACTAAAACTTGAACTGGGAAACATTCTTACCAGCCACGTGATTTATTCTTGGTGAGCTCCCACAATTTAACTACTTCTGCAATGAGTAGTTTTGGCCACTGGCAAAGCTCTTGCTGTTTTCAGTTAATAAAAATGCAAAGGGACTTGTCGAAGAGTTCCTTCTCTAGGCCAGAGCAGTCTGCCCCAGAATGTTCCAGTTGGTACATCATGTGACCAGGTAGCATGCCAACATAACCTCCTTGAATTAAGAGCCCAATTTGGGCCAAAGTCACCCTTTTATAGGACAGAACTTCTACTCAAAACTGTCCTGGAATAGCTCCCGCAGTTTTGGAGTCTGAGGCAGCAGGAGCAGGTGGGGTGCTGGGGAAGGGCGTGGTCACTTACTTGGCGTAGGCCTTCTCCAGCAGGGCACTCCAGAACTCACTCCCCTCAGCTGAGTGCACAAAGAGTAGCTCCCCGTCCTTGGTGGGCAGCCTGTCATCCACCACCACCTCCACCCACTCGCCATACTGCCAGAACTGGGGGGCAAGGGGAACAAGAGAGGGAGGCAATGGGACTCAGAGCTTCAGCCTCATCCAGCTCCCTCCAGGCCAGCCCCTGGTTGTAGGTCCCGTGATGCTTTGCAGTCTCCTATGGTAGCAACCCCCTCCCTCATCAAGCAAGAGAGGACAGTGGAGCTTGTCTGTGTCTCCAAAGCCACATTTAATTTCTTTTAAAAAATATCATTTTTCATCTGCCAACTTAAAAGGAAGAAATTTTTAACATTTTATCTCAAACCTCAAATAATAAACTTAAACAACAACAACTTGGGGATTCTCTCCTGAACGATTACTTCCTGTATACCGAGATCTATCTCCATGGATCACTTCCCAACTCTCAGCCATTCTGATGGGACTTCACATCACGGGCAGGTTGGGAGCACCCTGTCCTATCCCAGCAACCTCTGCAGAATAGTACTGATCTCAGGAGCTTGGAAACCACCAGGGACTGAGGAGCTGAGGACCCAGCCAGGCTAGGGGACTCTGCTTAGTCCCTGAGCCTGGGAGAGGAGACGCCTCAGCCAGCTATTAGGTTACCTGGAAGTGGAAGATGCCTGCGTAGTTTTCCTGGAAGCTCTGATCTAGAGGCACAACCCGAGCCAGGATTTCTTCATTCAAGGTGAGGGAGGCGATGGCAGCCAGCAGCCAGCAGTCCCCTGAGAACACAATGTTGAGAGCTCTGGTCAGGCCTTAGTTCCTGGAGGATGTTAAGTCTTGTTCCTGCTGGGGGCCTTGAAACCAAATAATACCCTTTAATAGATGGAGTGCTATTTCAGGCAGTCCTCATTTGAGGGATAGGTCAGCGGTTTGGTGGATACTTTAATGGAAATGCTAGTGGATGGCTGAGAAACTCAGAACCCTGTGGTGGCTGAAATGGGAATTCAGAACCCAGCTCTGTGCTTGACACAGGAGTTGTGACCATCTATGGCTGGATGAACTTGACTAGGCGACAGGGGTGTCTCTGAAAAGAGATTTTCAAGGGGAGTTTGAATGAGAGGAAGAAAATGCAGCAGTAGATGGGAAGGGGCTGAACACTGCGCGTCTCTTAGGAGAAGAATTCAGAGACGAAAAAGGAGATGCCAGCAGGCACCGTGACCACAGGACTATGCAGCAATGCAGACGGAAGAGCCATGAGCCAGTGTGCATGAGCTTGGAATGACTCTGAGGGTTCCTGGGTTAGCTTCATGTAGTGAGCACCACGGTTATTTCCTTCAGTTACAAATAACCTCGTCCAGTACCAGGACAGGACAGTTTGCAGACAGGGACACTGGCTCAGCACAAAATACCAACAAACTGGAAAGAGGGTGGAGATGTTTACTGTAGTCTTAAGGGACATTTGCTCTATAGCAACTATAGGGAATAGTATGGTTATTAGAAATACTGGCACATTACGGAGTTTTGAATTCTGGTTGGCTACTGAGCAAATCCTGATGGAATCTGAGCTAAATGAGCCTGCTGACACATAGACAGGACTGCATTCCAAATAGTGGCAGCGAGTGGTGAGTGAAACCATAGCCTCCCTAAATATTCAGTAGGTAACCAGAAGAAATCCAGTTCTGTTGCTCCTGGGTAGGGTGGTGCAGTACTGCAGATCTTGTAGTTTTCCATCACAGCCATTTGTTGTTCCCCCAGTGACATCAGGGCCTTCCCGGGACTCTGTCTCCAAGATTCAGTAGCTATGGCTCTGTCCCCAGTTCCAGAAGAAGAACAACAGGACATCGCCTGACTCCAGTGGCAGGCTCAGGAACAAAGTTTAATTAATTATCCCCAATTGAACTTGGGGGGAGAAGGGGCAGGAGGCCTCCTCTGCAGGGCATCTGTAAAAATGTCTGTAGACAGAAGGGCTGACACCATGCTGCCTCTGTGGAGGAACAGGCAGCCTGCCTGAAACTCAGGAATGCTGATGAAGAAAGGCTGAGAGATGCAGGAGAAGCCAGACCTGGGTTGGATTCTTTTCATTCACGTGAACTGATCATTTCCCTGTTTCCATACCCAGCGCACTGAGCTCAAAGTTCCTTCTGATCATTGCTGGGGGGAGGTGAGCAAGAGCCATTACTTACTCAGGCCTTCCTGTGTCTGCCCAATGCTCTAAGAGACTCAAATTCTTTTCATTACTCTTCACAACAGCTCTAGGAGGGCCGTGCGATCGCTGTCTCCAAGTTAAAGCTGAGAATAGCAAGGCCTAGACTCTGACTGTCCAGTGTCAAACAGCTGCAGGCCCGAGTTTTAACAGTATAGCTTTATTGTCTGTCAGACTTCCGAGGGGATCCTTTGAGCCAGTGGGGCCACTGTACAATCCAAACTGGAGACTCTGACACGCTAATGCTAGGAAGCACCAGAGAAATTTGGCAGTGGCTATTTTTAGCTCTGGATATTGGGTGAAGCTGAGGATTGGTAGGGCTGACATCTATATGGGGTGTTTTCCCATCTAATTCCAAGTGGTCCCTTAGATGGACCTGTGGACACAGTGAGCAAAAAGACTGAGATCTGCCACTCCTCCTTGAAGCCCCTTCAAACTCTCCATACTGAAGGACCAGTTCAGCAGGCACCAGCTGCTCCTGGGGTGACAGGAGTCCACTTTTCATCCCATCCCTCCTCCTCTTTAGGCCTCCTTGGGAGCCTGGCAATGCCTGTGATCCTAGCTCTCTTTGAGTTTATTTGAATTTCTAGGACTCTTGCAAACTCCCTAGATTTGAGTCTATCCAGGACACTTGGAGGAAAAAGCCTGGGGGCTGGGGGAGGACCCAACTGTAGGGAGTCAATCCTGAGCAAGGAGCTTCCACTGATCCTATGTAATGTCCACTAAACCCCGAGCATCTGCTTGGGGGATGCCTGGTCCTGTCTGATCCCATCAGTGACTGTGATGGCTATTCTTGGCTGTCAACTTGGCTACATCTGGAATTAACTAAAACCTAAAAATGGAAGGCACACCAGTGAGGGATTTCTGCTTAATTTGAAGTAGGAAGATCTACTTCTGATCTGGATCTTGAGGTGAGAAGACCTACCTCTAATCTGGAATACATCTTCTACTGGAAGCCTATATAAGAACATGGAAAAATGAAGCTTTTGCTCTTGGCCTGCTTGCACTCACCTCACTAGCAAGTCCATTCCTTCACTAGCATTAGAGCCTACTTCTTCAGGATTCCAGCATCTACTGGAGACCAGCTTAGACATCCAGCCTCATGGACGGAGCAACTTCTGGATTCTTGGAGTTTCTGTTCACAGCCAACCATTGTTGAATTAGCTGGACCACAGCCTGTATGTGATTCTAATAATGTCCCTTTCTGTATAGATAGAGAGCAGCGGTCCTGTTCTCAACCCTTTCATGGGGGCCACCTAAGACCATCTCCATATCAGATATTTACATTATGATTCATAATAGTGAAATTACAGTTATGAAGTAGCAACAAAATAATTTTATGATGGGGGTCACCATGACATGAGGAACTGTACTAAAAGGTCACAGCAGTAGAAAGACTGAGAACCAATGATACAGAGAGATTCATTCTATAAGTTCTGTTACCCTAGAGAACCCTGACTAATATAGTGGCCTTGATGTCCTCCCTTGTGATTCCCTCAGTCCCAAGAATCCATGCTTTTAAGTCAGCGTGCACACTGGAAACACAAGCACCTGTGCAGGAGTGGTCCATTGCTTTTATAATCTCAGAGGTCACTGCAGACCAGTGTGCTATTCAGGGAACAATGACTCTGACTGAGTGCATGAAAGACTGGCTTTGGAAAGTGACACTCATATTTATTTATGGCCCATATGTCTATGTCAGTGTCCAGATTAGGTCTGCACACCTATCTCACATCACCATTCACAAGCCTGGGCGCTCTCACCACATCCTGGAAATCAGCGGTCATGCTTTTTGGCTCTGGTTTTCTTCCTTCGTGGCCCAGAAGCATATCTCCAGCTAAGCCAGGTAGGAATTAGCTCCCTTCTCAGCCTACCTTTGGAGAGGACCACTCTCCTTATCATTTGCTATGCCAGAGTCACGATCCTAGAGGGTTCGCTTGGCGGTGACACTGTGACTCTAGACCAGCGGTTCTCATCCTATGAGAACCCTCTGAGGGTCGAACCACCTAAAACCATCTGCATATCAGATATTTGCATTCTGATTCACAACAATAGCAAAATTACAGTGATGAAGTAGCAATGAAATTAGTTTTATGGTTCGGGAGTCACCACAACATGAGGAATTGTATTAAATGGCCACAGCATTAGAAAGGTTGAGAACCACTGGTGTAGACTACCTGCTTAGCTCATGTGTCCTGGAAGGGGCACAGCCCAGATATCTCCACTTTAAGTCTATGTTCTTCCTACCAGCAGGAGTTAAAAAAAACTAACAGTCATCTGACACTCATGCAATACGTTAAAGCTAAGGGAGAACAATCTACGTTTTTATAGGACCTTCTCATAACCTTCTTATGAGATGTTTATCATTCTCGTCACTGAAGGTCAGAGAGTCTGTAGAGTGGCAAGTTCTGCAAACACGTTCTCTGAGCCCAAACCCTGGGTTGATTTTTGCTTGAAATGAGGTCTCGCTATGGAGCTCTGGCTGGCTTGGAACTATGTAGAGCAGGCTGGCCGCAGGCTCACAGCACTCTGCCTGCTTCTGCCTCTCCGATGTTGTAATTAAAGGTATGTGCGATCATGCCCAGCCAAATCTTGGGTTTTGTTTCAGAGTAATTCCATGATAGTAATTTCTTTTGCTCAAGCGTATCCAGTGGAACACTCAACTGCAATTCAAATTTAACACCAAGCAAGAACACACTAACAGTGTCCTTAAGCCCTGCATTTTAATAACCTAATACACTGGTTCATTGTCTTAGTCACTGTTCTATTACTGTGAAGAGATGCCATGATCAAGGAAACTCTTAGGAAAGAAAACATTTAATTGGGTTCTTGCTTACGGTTTCAGAGGCTCAGTCCATTATCATCACGGCAGGGAGCATGGTGGCATGCATGGCACTGGAGCAGTACCTGAGAACTACATCCTGGTCTTCAGGCTGAGAGGGTGACATTGGGCCTGGCTTAGGCTTTTGAGATCTCAAAGCCCACCCATAGTGACACACTTCTTCCAACGAGGCCACACCTCCTAATCCTTCTAATCCTTTCAAATAGTGCCACTTCCTGGTGACTAAGCATTCAAATATATGAGCCATTATCATGCAAATCACACTGATGAAATAGTAAAACTTCTAACCTCTTCAATGCAAGGTAATTCACCAAGACAACATAAAAGTTTATCACTACACAGCCAAGACAAGGACACTAAGATCATAGCCAAGGCAAGAAAAAAACAAATGAAACAAGGCTCATGGTGTAGCCCAGGCTAGCCAAGAACTCACTCTCCTCTGTGGTGGGATTACAGGTGACCTGTAATTACAGGTGTGCCCCACCACACCCTGCTCAAGTCACATACATCTTACAATCACACATTCAATTTTTTTCAAATTCAGGAGTCGAGGAAGCCTTAGAGGCCAGGAGAAGAGCATGTTGGTTCCTAATAAAGGGGAAACACTCGAAATCCCATTTCATATTCGATTTCTTCTCTTCTGCTCTCATCCTCATCAGCAGAATATTTTGAAATAAGCTGGGAAGCTCCCTCACCCAATTTCTTTTAATATTGATCCATATAAGCTTGCCTGACAACATCTGCATGCGTGACGGTGGCAGTTGACACGCTCAAAGGCTTGCCATGTTCCAGGCCTGTGTAAATGTTTACACATATTTTCACAGCATCATCTCCTTTCACGGAAACTAAACAGAACAGGGTAAACATCCATAGCCTATTTCACGGTTGAAACCCATTTCAAGGGTCCCAGCTAGTGAATACCAACCGCCTCTGTCTGTTCGTTTAAACTCCTTCGTTTACACCCTTCATACTCTGCTTTGCAGATAGGCTGGTGCCGCAGCCGGATTCATCCAGTTCAAAGAGCAGCGTCTGGGGACTTAGGTCCTTGGGGCGTGACCCAGGATGCCCCAGCTGTGCACAGTACTACTCCGCCTGTAAGCCTCACAGTCATAGGAAGATTCTCTTCACGACACCCGTCACACACAACTTTATCACTGTAGCTTCCTCCTTCAGTCCCGCCCATTCTTGATTTTCCCCACCAAGGTCAGAATCGACCTTCTCTAAAACATTTTATGGAAACACTTCCCTTCTGGATAAGCCTGATGACTTGCTCCTGATCGGGTGCCCTAGTTGGAGATGAGGTTCCCTCTCAGCAGAACTTGCTTGGGGCAGTTACAACCTGGGCTGGTAATAAGCCCGCCGGCTAGTTTGGGGGGTGGGGTGGGGTCTGATAACTGGATTAGCCCAAATTCTACAAAGAGACATGACTAATCTGTTTTAGTGCCAGAAACACCCTAGAGGGTGCCTTCAAGGACCAGGGGTGGAGGCCCCTGGCACTCGGCCACATAGCTGGAGCTTGAATATACAGGTTTAACCTGCACCTGTAAGAGACTCGGGACTTGAACGCTGTGTTCCCCATGGGCATTATTTTGGCTCTGCTCCCCAGTCTTACGAGAGGGAACAGGTGGGAGGGAGGGTGAGATGGCCACTCAGAGTCTGCCCCACTCTGTGGGGAAGGACTGTCTGTGTTATACCTTGAATTACCCAAACTCCTGTCTGCCTCTCCTGGTAGTCATTGCTACTGTTACACAGGTTCAAGGCTTGTTTATGTTCATTTCCTGTGGACTATTTTTGGGTCCCTAAATTACTCTGTTTATCTCAACACAGAAATACTTGTCTCTAGAGCTTATGTGCTGGGCTGTGGTGAGCTGAAGTTTAGTGCCTGGTCAATACCCTCTGCTTACCTCTGTGTTTAGTCTATATTCTCTGCTTAGGAGCTGCTGGGCCAGTAGACCCAGGAACAATAGCTGCTGGTGTGGTTTAGCCAGTGGTGGACCTGGAGTCCAGAGCCTAGGGCATGCTTTACCTGTTTCCCCTGATGGTGGCTCCCTCATAGTGACTCTGTACAGGACCTCCTAGAATTCTGGCAGTGGCCCCAACCTGCAGGTGGAGATCCAGAGAAGAGCCCTGGGCAGCTGCTGATTTTTACTAGCAACTCTAAGGATATACAGGAGCCTGCCTGTGTGGGCTGAAACAATCATCTACTCTATTTTTAAAAGTCCATAGTCTCAGCTACAAAGATTCATTATTATAAAAATGTCTTTTCCTCTTAAACTTACCTATAAACAATAAAATTACCTATTACCCAATAAAAATAGCAGAAGAGTTTTTAAAACTGGAACCTAGTTGACTCTTAAGTTTACAAGGAAAATTAAATATTAATCACAGCCAGAAAACAATATCTAAAAGAGGCCCAGACTAATGGTGCACCCTGTAATTCTAGCGCTTCGGAATTTAGACGGAAAGAGGCCCCCAGGCTCTGGGACTCATGTCTACCATGAGGCAAGCAGATGTTTTGCTACACGCTCCCTGCCACGTTGCAGTTCCCCCTCACATCCTTAAACAGCAGAGCCAAGTAGCAGAATGACCATGGGTTGAAATCTTACATGCAAAGGCTCTTGTTCCCAAGACTGGTGGTGTGGGTGTGACCCCCAGAACCTGCATGGTGGAGAGAGCTGACTCCTGACCTGTCCTCTGACCTGTGTGACCCCTCGCAAATAAATACTTTTTAAAAAAGAATACATGATAAATGGTTTAACATTCATATATAAACAATCACAGTATAAAGCTTAAATTTATATTTACACCATTTATATTTATATATAAATATATTTATATATTTATAACCATGATAAACTATCCATTTTTTCTGTGTCCTCTTATTTATGTATTTATATATTTTAATCTTTATGTCATGGTAATATTTAATACAGTATTATGTGAACCCATGAAAATTCTGGAAGAGAAAATGGGAGAACTATATTACAATCTTAGAGTAGAGATTGGCTATCTAATTGTAATCCAGAGGCCATGGAATTTTATAAACCATAAGTTAAAAACATTTAAATCTAAAACGATAAATTTAGCTACATTAAAGCAAAGAAATTTACGGTAAAAATCACATAAGCAAAATTAAAGTAAAAAAACATGAAAAAGTAAATGTTACTCAGGCTCTAGGACCAAAGGGCTTTTTTTTTTAGCACATAAAGAGCAAAGGTCAAGCTTACTAGAAAAATAAAGATACAGTTAGTGGACACAGGAAAAACTGATGTGTGTGTGCTCATGTGTGTGCACACATATGAGCATGAGACTATGCCTCTGTGTGTGCACGCAGGCACGCTTGCTTGCAAATGTGTGTGTATTGTGTGCGTACACAAGAGGACTGCGCAGGTGTGTGCATTGCACATACGTGTGCGTTGTTCTTCAGGTGCCACCCTTTAGACTGGGTTTCTCTCAGGTGGCCTAGGCTGGGCCTAAGGCCAGGGAGCCCACTGGCCCTCAGTGCAGGGCCATCTGCAGCGGTCCTCCTGCCTCAGCCTCCCAAGTGCTGAGATTACAGGCATGAGTCACCATGTCTGGCCCTGGTCTGTATTTTTTTTTTTTATAGTTGCTTGTGTCTCTTTAAAGGCTATCCTGTTTTATATTGTCTATATTCACACTGTTGTCTGTGTTCCCATGGAAATGAGGAGAGGCACATGTAAATATTAATAAATTCTGCCTTGGCCACTGTACAACTGTGACTCAGCATCTCTAGTCTGCCTCTCTTACCCGGGAGCCTTATACTGGCCTCTGTCCAGCACCCTGGACATAAGCAGGGGCAAGGGTCAGAGAGGGGTCACTTATCATTCATGAGGCACTCTAGGCGCCCCCCTACAGCTCTGCCTCCCCAGGGTGGGAGCTGGCAGCTGCTGGTCATGTCCATGGTTAGCCCAGAGGTTACTGAGCTGCCTGTGACTACTGTTCACAGAATGCCACTCCGTCACCCAGGCTGCCCCCCATCAGTCAGGCAAACACCGTCTGGGGAGACACGAAAACCGCGTAACCTGAGCAGCGGGGCTCCTATGTCCTCTCACTTTAACCTCTGCTCCCACTAGATTTTCTCTCTGTGGTAAAAGGCGTATCTTCTCATTCCATATAGAAGGACCAGACTTGGGCCACACATACCCATGGAGAGGGAAGCGTTGGGTAACAATACTCAGGTAAAATGACTGACAGTTTGAGGAAGATGGGGAGGCAGGGTTCTGGAGTCTAAAGCCAGTGGCACTGAAAGGAAATCTCTGTGGACAAGGGAGTGCCTGAGGGTCTCACAGCCAGCCTGGCCCCCTTAGCTTCTGTTTGCAGAGACACTGAGATATCCTGCCTTCCCCCGTGGGTCCTCCAGGGTTCCTGTCCAGGGTGTGTTTTGCTGGAGGCAGAGAGCATGTCTCTTGTCTCAGAGACCTGGCCTACCTGTCTCTATTTCTAGTTTTTCACTCCTCTGGCATGTTCCACATACCTGTTGGTTTTACAGCACCACCCTCTAAGGCTCCTCGAACTCCCGGTAGCCTTGGCTCACTTTGTCCCTTGGCCTAGACTCTCCCTTCCTGTGGACTTTCCTTTCCTGAGTGTGACCCACCCTTCGTACATTGTCCTAGGCAGCACTCTGTCCCACCTACTAACAGGAGGCGAACCAACTGGACAGTGCCCACTGAGCTCCTGACCTGAGCGCCTTGGACACTAATGGTAGAGAGGCAGGAATCACTCTGGGCAGGTTGTGACCTCAGATGTGACCCAGGAGGCACACCAGCACCAGAGACAGATGGATACACACAGTGTGGCTAGAAACCTAGATCTGGATCCCAATCCAGCCACTTAATATTGGGTGAACTTCGCTACCTTTATTTTCGTGCAAGACTTATCCACCTTCGGCAGTTCTGTTCTGGGAGGTGTGAAGACGGCAGAAGGGGTGGGGGGGCGGGTTGTGACCAAGGTGAGTGTGAGAAGGAAGGGGACAGTGGGGTGCCAAGCTCTGTCTCATTATTCTGGCTGAGCCTTTGAGTATTTCCAAAGTTGCAGAAAGTGCTGTTGTTCAAACAAAGGTAAAGTATCACTGAGGTCAAGGTCAGCACGGAGGTCAAAGTCAGCATGGAGGTCAAGGTCAGCACTAAGATCAAGGGCAGCACTGAGGTCAAGGACAATACTGAGGTCAAAGCCATGGTTGCACAATTGCTTAAGAGCCAAAAGCTGCCTCTGCAGAGAAAGTCTCACACCTCCCTCCACCAGACTAATTTTTCAGGGGAAACTAAGTTCCTCTTTATTCCTTCTAGAGCTGTGGACCTAAGAATCCTGGGCCCTTTTTGGGTCCCTTCTCTGCTTGGTCCCCTGACAGAACACAAGGCTGCAAGGCTCTCAGGAGCCAGCCCCTGACCCTAGGCAGGACTGTGCTCTCAGTTTCTCCCTGCCCCCCATATCCTCACTGTGGGCTGTCCCAGAGTCTCCTGCCTAGGCAGACAGGCACCTACTTCTTGATGTATTTTAACAAGTCAGTGATATTTTCTCTAGCCTGGGGTACCCGAGAGGAGAAGACCTTTAAGTCCTTTTATACATGGGCCCTTGGAGGTCTCTCCAAATTCAGACTTTCTCTCCCTACCTTAATTTGCCTGACCAAAACCAGTTAATTTGGGCCATTCTACCCCTTGACCTCAGCCTCAGGGATTCACTTAGTCTACCTGGATGAAAAGGCTAATTGTTTCCAGTTCTATGACCCCTATGAGCACCCCTAGAGCCCACAGCCTTCCCTCCACACCCAAGCCTGCAGACAGGTCCCTGTTGGCACAAGCTGTGCCCAGACCCTCCCCGAGGACAGTCTTCATGAATGGTTCCTTTAAGCTCCAGGGCCCTCTTCTGAAAAGATAAATTCATTCAGGGCCATGTCAGTAAATTTCCAAAGCTGTGCTCCTGGTCTCTGCACCCTGTGTGGTAGCCTGGTGTCCAGCCAGGGTCACCTGTACCGCTGTGGGGAAATGGCTGTGGCCGGGTTACTCATATATGTGCAGCTGCTGTAGGGGTCACCAAGGGGAAGATGAAGAATCTGTTGGGTGTTTTTCTCTCATTCCCTTTGGCCATCAACATCTTTCCTTCTCAAACAGGAAAGAGGAGAGTGGGTAAGCACCCCAGGGGTCCAGGACATGCTGGGCTCTGCACAGCTCTGCCACAGCAGACAGCAATAGCCTGTGGATAGAGACTGGCCACCCACTGCTTCAGATGAGCTCTGCTTTGGGTAGGAGTGAGTTACAAGCCCAGGGAAGGAAGATACCCACCATTCAACTTCAAACACAGGCCATGGTGGTTGCTTAAGCTCTGGGTAGGGAGACAGGACACAGCCCAACCAGCTGCACCCTCTAGGGAGTCCTCCCTAAGCCTATACCTCCATTCTCACAGTTTTCATTCTTACCTCTCTTTGTGCTTAACTTCTTGCGGTTCTTCTGCCCTTCCTCCCAAGCACTCAAGCAGGAGAGTGGTACCACGCCCTTGTGCCCCCAATCTCTCCTTAGGCCATGCCCAGGCACTTGGGCAACTAGCTCACAGCCAGCGAGGACAGTCATGGATACTTGATTCCAGTGACAGTGGAGAGCACTGGGCTGGGCAGGGAAGAACGGTGCATTCGGGTGGGCTTAGCGTGTGTGTGTGTGTGTGTGTGTACACGTGCAAGGGTGTGAGTGAGAGGAGGGTGAGAGCACTTTCAGGAAGAGGGAAGGGCCAAAGGCATGGAGAAGAAGCACAGTCCAGGGCAGAAAGGTGGGTAGGTGGAGAGCCCAAGCTAGAGAGACTGGGTCAGACATCCAGAGTAGGAACTGAGCCCTGGAGATTGAGGCTGAGGCTCCTTCTTACCCCTTCCCTTCTGACACAAGACAGTCCTAGCTTGTCAGCCCCTCCAGGTACTTGCTTTTCAGCTGCACCAGCTGAATGAGTCTCTAGGGGTTTGAGAAAACCAATAACCCAAAGGGATGCCACTGTCAGGATGCCCAGGACATCCAGTCCCTCTGCAGGCCACAGGACACCCAGGATCTGAGATGCGTTCCCACACGCTTCCCATGAGTGGTTTAGAATGGACCCAGAGCTGGGAAAGTGAGAAAACAGGTAGGTAGGCTTGCCAGGAACTGAAGACTCCTCCCAGCTCCTCCTTTGTGAAGCTCCTCCCAGTGCTGGGGGGAAGCCTGGCACGCCTCTCCCACATGTTCAAATATTCCAACAATGCTGACATTCCCTGCAAGCTGGCCCTGGCTGCAATGTTGCTGCAACCTCATCTCGCCTCAGTTAAGCTGTCGCAGATGCTGGATGTGTGTGGCGCTGTCTTCAGCATTCACCACGGGTCGCCATTGATCTGGGGTTCCTGCCGGCCACCCTGGCATTCCAGGCTCCTGTGACCCCTACGGTGCTGTAGGCTCCCAAAGCTCTCCCATCACTCCTCTGCTGGTGGTTCCAACGGAGGTGTTTTCATCCTCCCCACACTGGGAACATTCTCAATGCTGGAAACATTTTTTGGTCAACCCAAGAGAGGAGTGCTCGTGGCTCGGGGTGGGTAGAGGCCCAGGATGCTGCTGAGCGCCTACAATGAGCACAAGAACCCCAATGAAGAATTCTCTGCCCCAAATGTCGAGAGTGGCACCCAGGAGAAAGCCTGCTTCCGGTCCCACCGGTTCTGCGGCTCATTCCTGCGGGCTCCCTTCCCCGCCTCACTGGCCCACAGCTGGATAAAGAGAAAGGATATGGAAGCAGCTGCCACCTCCATTTCTACCTTCAATGCTATTTTCGGTCTCCGGCCCACCTTGTGGGGGAAGGGACAGGCCGCTCCTGTCCTAGGCAGCTGGGGGTCCGGGGGGCGGGAACCCCCAGTTCTCAGACAGCTGGAGGTCTCAACTTTAAAAGGGATGAGAAGGAATGACCAGTGAATCAACTTTAGGGCCCTGGGAGCTGCCTTGTGGCTTTCCCTAGAGGAAACAGCCAGCCCAGAGCCAGGGCTGCGATGGTGGTGATAAGTCACTCTGGGCCTTCCCTCCTGTGACTCATTTCACAGCCTGGCAGCAGGCCAGAAGAGGCTTCCCCAGACGGGAGGCCCCGACTCCAGCAATCCCACCGTGGGGAGAGTGGAAACCTGCCCTTCACCCAACCCCTCCCCATCAACACAAGGTCTTCAGTCCCTTGTTTGGAAGATGCCCAGTTCATTCCCAGTCTTTTCCTCCCCTGCGGTGGGGATGCCCTGCAGGGGTTCTTGTCACCAGGAAGCCTGAGGAGCCCCCTTCTTTCCCAGGGGTCCTGGACTAAGAGAACACATCTGCCACACTGTAGCTGTCTGTCACAGGTTTCCCTTGCATTCCTGTTCCCTGCAGCCCTGACCCTAGAGCCGCCCTCAGGGCCACTATCTGATGTAAGAATTTTATCTCCTGGTACCCAGGCAGAACGGCTCCTCATAGAGATAGCTGCCTTCCCACCCTCCTCAGCCCACACCTCTTCCATCAGGCAGCCCACCCACCCCTGCCCCACCTTGCTGCCTCTCACACCCACAGATGAGAGGAGAAAAGATGGCCCTTGCTGCCCACTGGAGCTCCCGCTCTCCATCTACTTTCCTTCCTCCACCCCTGCAGAGATCTGAGGGACAGAAAGGAACTGAGCCCAGGCAGCAAGATGCAGGAGAAATGCCCGAGTGCAGTTGGCCTCACAAAGAATGTTGGGGTTTCTCACTGATCTCCAGAGGGATGGAGGAACCCCCAGAAGCCCTGGCCTCAAGAGCACCTTAGAGTTAGGAGTCTTAAGATGCCCTATTGTGTAGGAAAAGGAAAAAGGAGTCAAATGTTCCCATTTCACAGATGGGTAAGTAGAGACCAATGCCTAACATTCGTAGGGTGTTGAAGACAAACACAAGAGCCCTAGAGCTGTGTGGCACAGGAGCCCTGGCTGTGTGGCACTACCAAGCCTCTGGCTCTGGGAAGGAAACAGCGGGTAGGTGTGATCATCGCCACTCCAGGGCGCTGGAGCTCAGGCATCTCGAACTTTCCCCTGTACTGTCTTCTCCGTCACACCCCTCTATGATAACACCATGGTCACTATGCTACCTACGTGCTAAGGCTAGACCCATCGAGGCATGGAAGACGGGCAGTGTGATGCAACATCTGGCGAGCTCCCCTCGGGCTCACTGTCGTCAGAGATCTCACTGAAGCTTCCCCATGCCTCAGCCTCTTGCACATGGAGCCTCTGCAGCTACTCCAGAAGAGTACTCTGGCTGTTTAACGACAGAGCTAAGAAGCCGGCTTCCTCTCTCTCTCTCACCCTGAGTTTGCAGACGCTTGTCGACATGTGCGCCTCGCTTGTGTGAGGACCGCACCACGGCAGGGAGTAACGGGCACACAGGAAGTTGAACCACAGGGCTCCACCCACCCTCAGCCGCACTACGCGTTGCCATAGTCACATGTAGTTGCACTTAAATAAAGCCTACAAGTTCAGTTCTTCCAGCAGTCATGAGGGTGCACGCCTATAGTCCCCGTACATGGGAAACTGAGGCAGGAAGCGGTTCTTGAATTCGAGGCCAGCCTGAGCTATGGAGTGAGACCTCATTTCACAAAACAGAACACCAAATTCAGTTTCTCAGCTGCACTTCTCACATCTCTATCGTTGCTCAGCCCCATGGCTGGCGGCTACCATATTGGGCAGTGCAGCGGACATTGGCATCACTGCTGAGCGCTCTGTTGGGACAGAGCTCGTGCAGCCCGCCTCACCGCGCACCTGTGTTCTAGACCGCCTGCTCTCAAGCAAGCCAGAGGCGGCATGGATCACCTCCTCCTGGGATTCACCATCCACAGTGTTCTGGCCAGTGACTCACCGGACCTCACAGGACATGAAGTTCTTACTGCTGGGGCCCTGGGTAGGAGCTCCCCAGGAGCAAACACTGTTGGGAGCTGGGACTGAGCAAGGCTCCATTGACTTTGGATTCTGCCCCTACCCATAGCTGAGCTGACAGATGTTATAACAAAATGTTGTTAAGTGTGGGCCTTAGGAAAATCTGATCCCACCCTTTCTTCTCCGACAAGATGACTGAGGCCACACAGGGGTGTGGTGCCGCTTCTAGCCACGGATGACTGGTGGGAAAGTTGAGGGAATACCCAAACAAATGAAAGATCACATCCTGACCCATAGACCAGGAACCCTGTCATACCTGCTACCCCCTGGGCATGCCAGCGCTTCAGGAGAGTCCTTGGGGAGCTGGAAGCTCCGAGGGGAATTCCCACCACTCCTATTTCCACAGCCAAACAGAGCCAGACATCAGAGGAGCCTGTAGCCCGGCTGTCTGACGGTCAAGGACAAGACAAAACAGCAGGTTCGCACCTCCCTCAAGCCCTGTTTCTGCAGCTTTGGCTACAGCAGGAAGGACTGCAGCTGACAGCAGCCCCAGGGGAGAGAGCTGTGCAAGACTGTCTGCAGCAGAAGGGAAGCTGGAAAAGCCATGACTCACAGATTCTAAAGTGCTACAGGGAGGGGCCACTATGGGGGGGGGCGGGGCGTGGAGCCGGGGCTAGGGCTGGTAGTGAAGGACCATGAAGACAGAAGGATGCGTTCACTTTCTTCATTAAACCAGCCTACCCCTGTTTTCTGGTAGTTGTCTTGTTTATTTTAACCAGGCATCATCACCATATTATTATTATTGTTGCTGTTGTTGTTGTTGTTATTTTGGTGTTTCTGTGATAAGGTCTTGCTATATAGATTAGGCTAGCCTGGAACTTCTCAACAATCCTGTCTCAGCCTCCCGAGTGCTGGGATTATAGGCATGCACCACCATGCTAGACATCTCTGTGCATTATTTTCAAAGAGACACCTGCAAATTCTAAGAGAAGGCTACCTTACAAAATTCTTGGCTGGAACTCTTTGAAACTTTCAAGTTCAAAAACAAGAAAAGACAGAGACCCTGTCACAGTCAAGAGCCCCCTGGAGGATATGACAGTAACGCAGTGTGGCTTCCTGGAAGTGACCCCCCCCCACACACACACACCCTCCAGCAGCGAAGGTCACTGGGAACAACCTAAGGGAATCTACTTGAGGCTAAAGCTCACAAGAGCTGTGCAGGGTGGCCTGCCCAAGATCGTAAAGGCTCCTAAGTGGTACAGGGAGGCACGTTTCCCACTGAGCTGGCTCCCTTCTGCCTCTCTGATGACGGAGAGCTAGAAGGCAGTAGAGAAGGGCACCCTGTGACCAACACCTCCTGGTGCGTTTTCTGGGAGTCAGGTCAAGGTGGAGGAGACGTGACCCACCTCCAAAGGCCCAGAAAGCACAGGTCTGGTATTTGAACAGCTGTGACAGCATGGGGAAACCTTATGCTCTTTCTGGGCTGTCAGAGACTGGCCCAGAGCATCTGGCCTTTGGGCCAGCCTGGCTGAGGCTTTTCATTTCCAGACTACCTTGAAGAAGGGTAGACTTTTCTTTGCCGAGTCCATGCCCGGCCCAACCACGTTTGCAGCGCAGGTGGCTTGTGGCTGGAGCATCTCTGCAGAGATACTCATCATTGGAGTCATGTGAAGGGAGCCTGAATGCTGAGCCTTTCAGGAAAGCAGGTGAGAATGTGAGCTAAGCACTTCGGGGCAGCACAGTAAAGGCTGTGGCTGGATGCTGGGACACGTACGAGTCTAAGGAAGCCATTTACCCAGGCTCCCTGGGTCAACAGATGCATTTGGGGTAGAAAGCACAAGTAGAGAAAATGAAGCATCCTTGCTCAGCTCAGCATCGTGGATTTAGACCCAGTGTGGGGTTATATAATGAGAGCAGGACTTGGCGTCCGACCAGGGCTCATTCTGGCAATGACTAGGGGAACAGCCTTATACAAACCCGTCTCTCTGCGCTTCAGTTTTCATATCTGCATAGCAGGTGTGAAAATATCTACTTGGGACTTGGGACGATTGCATACGATAATGCAACCACACAAAACAAAAAGCAATGCTGTCTGAGTCACACACTGCTTCTCAGGTGATATTTATTACTCACCTACCAGAACAAGGGATGGGGAACAGCGAGCCATGAGCAGGAAATGGCTTGGTTGTATTGATTGATTGGCTTCTGACACAGGGACTGAGCCTGGGTGTTACTCACGCATGCTGGCCAAGCGCTGGCCACTGCTCCATCCCCTAGCAGAGCAGCGGTAGAGGGCCTAACGCCACAGAGCAGAGGTTCTGAAATCACCTTATTTACCTTCCCTTTGCATTTTGGGAAAACTCAGGTCCCCAGTGGTACCTCAGCCAATTTTCCCCAACTGAAACTTGTGAAGCCTGTGTCTCTTCCAGGGCCCTGTTCTGTCACTTCTGAGGCTTTGTGACTCGGGGATGTTACTATCCCTTCACAAGAGTAAGGGTGAGAGTTCAGCAAACAACATTTTACCACCCTCGATCTCATTAGAATCTTCCAGAATAAAAGGCCAAGAGAAATGAAAAGGCTAATCTGCTATTTTCAGAAACCTTGAACATGGACCAATTACTGAGAAAGTTTGGGAAGGTTTACATTTCACTTTCGCAGTTGGTTCTGGACACACAGCAAACAATTTCTCCCAGGAGTTTAACCCCTGTGGTCCCTCCCAGACCACCTGGTAGAACTGAAACGGGACTTAACTCAGGCACTTGCTATGTGTGGCTTGGCCCTTAGGATGCAATCAAACCTTTGAAGTAGCTGTTCAGTCTGAGAGTGGTGTTCAGTAACTGATGCATTTTTTCATCCTCCCAAAGCCCCCAGGTTGTCCAAAATTGTAATCAACTTCCAACCTTTACCATCTCCATTTTCTCTAACCAGTGGCTTGTCCCCACAGAACACCCACAGTTAGGCACCTTGGGATACCTGGTGTGCTCTCTTTCCTGGGGAGAGAGGGCAGGGAGGAGAGGCCTGTTTTCTTCAGGTGAGAAGACTCTCTGGCATTTTAGGAATCTGCCCTCAGCATAGCTATGTTCTAACAGGCCTGGATCCCGTTCTCAAGACAGTTGCCCTGTCTTGAGAATTTGCACAGGCTATGACGTCCCCCACATGGTGACATTTTTGCAGGCCTCTTTCTCGGAAGGCCACCTTGGCACTTAACACACTGGTGCTGGGATCAGATCAACTGTGTCTGCACACCAGGCCTCTTCTCTGGCTATGGTACGGCTTTAGCATGCTCATCTGTTAAAGGAGAAGGATAAGGGCATCTTAGACATTGGCCAGCATGGTTTAGTGACTGGCTTAGTAAAGAGTGGCTGCCATCATTAATAGATCAGAACCCCTATTAAGTGGGTACAGGATAGTGATGGATTCTAGCTGACCAGTTGTGTCACAGTGGACTTCTTTGGGAAGCCAGTTGAGGTGGATAGCAGGTTTCTGGT
This sequence comes from Cricetomys ansorgei, assembly GCA_026225945.1. NCBI lineage: Eukaryota > Metazoa > Chordata > Mammalia > Rodentia > Nesomyidae > Cricetomys > Cricetomys ansorgei. The sequence goes on along the minus strand of JAMJFZ010000116.1, from coordinate 14,662,768 downwards.
TTATCAAAGCACATAATCTACCCCAAATTATAGGCTTGTGTTTATTATGTACAAGAAAATATGAAGGAATATTCTCACAGCTGAGATTTCAAAGAAGCCTGAGGAGTTTTAGAATAGAGCTGGGGACCCTAGAGCCCTAATCCTCAGACATGGCTCTCCCGGTCTTGATTGATGCTCGGGCTTAGTTTGAATTACATGAGCATTACAATCACGAGTGTGCAGAATCGTCACCACTTTTCCTGGTGTGCTACGACAGGGGTCTGCCTGCAAGACCGAGACCCTGGTGCTTTCTCTTACTTTCTATGGAGGATTACTCCTCTTGGGGACCTGTCTCAGACCTCATAGAACTTCCATCTTAGCACGGCGACCAGCTGGGGAACATCCACAGGAGACAAGAAGTCCAGGGAGCTCCTGGAAATGGAAGTCACCACAGAGCTTGGGGAGACAGACTTTGTAGGTGACACAGCACAGTTTGCTCCAGACCCCACTACTTACCCAGGGCTCCTTGGCAGATGTCTGTGCGAGTGGCTCCTCCAATGATGAACTGAGGGTCAGCGCAGATCTCCTGGAAACAAACCCACAGAGGATGGTCAGCACAACAGGCAGGAGAGAGGCACCCTAGTTCCCAGCGGGTGCCTGGAGCCCCTCCCCACACTGCTCAGCTCACAGTCAGACCTCTGTGCTAGGAGAAGGTCCTTCTGACCCCGCTCCATTCACCCTAACAGGGGAGGCGTATTCCCTTCGGGAGGTCATTAGGCCCCATACGCACTCCAAATGTCTGCAGCCTGCTCCATTATGCTGTTTGCCAGGGGCAGGCAATGCATCCTGCTTCCTCTGCCAGGCCTTGAGACCCTCCATGCTAAATGTCCCCAGCCCACAATTCTGGCACCTTCTCCTTTGGACCTGGATGCAAGTGGTTGGGGTTGCATGCTATTCCTTCTTTGCTTACATTTTGAGATTCCTTTCCCTTCTCCTCCAGGATGAAGCCTTTCCTTCTCATTTTCCCCACTCTTCCCTTCAAGTCCTGTCTCAGGGTTTTTGGGCAACCTAACTCTGTACTGTCTGGTGACACTCATCGATCTTCCTCCTCCTCCTCCTCCTCTTCCTCCTCCCCTTTTTGTTTTTCTGAGACAGGGTTTCTCTGTTGTAACTCTGGCTGTCCTGGAACTCACTCTGTAGACCAGGCAGTCTCGAACTCACAGAGATCTGCCTGCTTCTGCTTCCCAAGTGCTGGGATTAAAGGCATGCACCACCACCGCCTGGCACTCCTCCAACTTCCTAATATGCTTCTTGGGGACGGAGTCCTCCCAGGAACCACAGTACTTGGAGAATCCATGTGTTCTGCAGCTGCTGTGCAGACACTGTGTGAAGCCATATCTCTTCTAGCCCTTTGGGGAACTCAAGACGGTGTCAGATCCTCTTACATGGGGGAACAGCTCAGGAGGTAAAGTGATTGTTCAGAGCATCACGGTTCCCCAGTGGCAGACACCGCTGGGATTTGAACTCATTGGTTTCAATTACAAACTGTCTGCTTCTGCTGTCCAGTGCTAACAGAGGCCTCAGTGCCTCTGAGGTGATTGTCCTAGCAGCCTGTGGAAGGGTTCAGCTCTTCAGCAGCCCCTGGATGGGTTTCCGGATTTTGAAGAGCTCCACCCAAAAGCCACAGAGGAAGTCAGGGCCCAAATCTGAGCTGCTTTTGATTCAGCAATGATGGCTTGTAGGACTGTCACATCTGCAAAGAGTGGTTTTTGTCCCTTCTGTCTACCGAAGTCTCTGTAGACTCTTCTGTCTACAGAGAGCCTTTCCTTGATGAGAGCTGGATCTAGTCTCAGGCCATCTTGGTAGCACACCAGCTTACAGAGCACACTCCCTTCCTGCTTCCCCATCAGTCTGCCTGGGGGATATAGGGACCTTGAAAAAGCACTTCTGCCCAGGCAGGGAAGCCAACTTTCCCTAAGCCTGCCAGGCAAGCACTTACCCCAAGATGTAAGTGGGCCCGGTTCCAGGAGCCTCTTTAACACACTGATCATCTATGGCCCAAGCTCTTACTTTAAAGGGGGCTATCACAAAACTCCAGAAACAGCCTCAGGATCTCCAGAGTAGTCACACAGCCCAGAGATACTTTAAAAAGTTGAGCCCTGGGCACATCCTGTGGAGCTTGGAATTAAAGATGATTGTGGCCATGTAGCTGTAGAAGAAAGGAAGGAAGTTTTGGGGCCTTGGATTCTGACAACCTCATGAGAATCTTGGCCCTGTCATTTATTGCACAGGGCCTGGGATGCTGGTGGGTTACTCGACTCCCTGAGCCTGTTTCTGCATCTGTAAAATGGGTTTGGAAAAGACAAACGTAACACCCACAGAAGTCTGTTCTCAGGGTCAGGTGAGATGACCATTGATGGCCTTGGCAAATACTGTATAAATGACAGCTGGATCTGATGTGCCAGGCTTGGATGAGGCTGGGCTGCTCCTTACAGTGGCCCTGGCCCCTGCCTTTAGTGTGGCTATGGTCATGTTCTAGCTCATTCCTTTTGCCATGGAGCCCTCTCATGCCAGTGTTATGGCATTCTCTCAGGAAGAGTTCTCAGGCCCTGCCCCCAACATGGCTAACCTGCTCCCTTGCCCTGCCCTGCTTTCTCTTCCTCATGGGTTGTCTCATTCTTTCTCTGGAAGTCATTTTTAATCCCTTCCTCTCTCATGACTCAACCTCAAATAAACTCAAGTTGCTCTCAGCTGGACATCTCTTAAATCAAGCCATAGGTGTTTGTGGTAACTCTCAGTCTTTGTCTCACTCTCTCTCTCCCTCCCCTTCTCTCCCGTCTCCCTCTCCCGCCCCCTCCCCTTTCCCCTTCTTGTCCTTTAGATACCCTTCTTAAATGAGCAACACACAGGCTCCACTTCCATCTCTCCTACTAGGGTCTGCTACCTGCTTGGTTCCTACCCCCGACATTGCTCTGTTCCGATCTCAATGATTGGCTAATGAATTCAGTGGGTACTTTTTTTAAAAAATGTATTCCTGTTGCCTGGCCTCACCAAAGCTAGCCTAGCCCTGGCTCCATGCCTGTTTTGTTTGAACAAGTTTGGCATTCCCAAGCTTCAGTTTCTCCACCTGTAGAATGGCTGTGTGGTGCATGGCCTGCCTGCTCTAGGCAGTGCCCCTGAGGTGACTCTAGATCTCTATTTTCTACCCTGAAGGCCCATATGCACTATCTATCACCTGTTGAGGGGGCACTTCTGTCCTCTGTGACAGAAACTAAGTATTCTGTGCTTGGAAATAATAGGTGTTCAAAAAGTGCTCACTGACTGAATGGAAGGTTGGATGAAGGAGTGTGTGGATTCAGTATATGTATGGAGGTTTTAAATGTCAACTCGCCTTAATCTAGAGTCACCAAGAATGGAGTCTCCATTGAAGAATTATCCAGATTTGGTTGTCCTACAGTTCTGTCTATGGGGGATTATTGTGATTACTAATTGATATAGGAAGACCCAGCCCATTGTGGGTGGCACCATTCCCTAGGCAGGGGTTCCTGAACTATACAGGACAGACAAAAGCTAGATACAAGCAAGTAATGTGTGGCATTTGATTATATCCACTCTTATGTGGATGTGACTAGCTGCTTGACTAGCTGCTGTGACTTCCTGCTTTGACTTCCCCTCAGTGATGTGCTGTAATCTGGAATTGTGAGCAGAATTAATCCTTTCATCCCTTCAGATAGGATAGAAAGTAAGTCGTAAGACAGAATACAGCGGTGGTGGCACATGCCTTTAATCCCAGCACTCAGGAGGCAGAGGCAGGCAGATCTCTGAGAGTTTGAGGCCAGCCTGGTCTACAGAGTTCCAGGACAGCTAGAGGTACAACAACAGAGAAACCCTGTCGTGAAAAAACAAACAACAAAATAATCCCTCCCCCCCAAAAAAACCAGAATACAAATGTAAGGAACATGTACTCCTGTTTGTGAACCACCTCCCCAATGAGGATGTCATTTGAGGCTCATGATGGTTATACATTCACTCATTCTTTCATTCATTCTTCAAATAGTCAGTTGTTCTTGTTGTTCATGATGTCTCAATGCTAGGCCTAGACTAAGCACTCCATGAATGCTGATGAATGAATGAATGAATGAATGAATGAATGAAGAGTGAGGAGTGAATGCTGAGAAGGGACACTACCCTGTAGACACAGAGCACACGAACAAATCACACACAGCAGCTCAGCAGAAAAAAAAAAAAAAATTATCTGACTGCATTGGCTCATGGTGAAAACGCCAGGACAGAAGTTAGCACAGGGCAGAGAACAGCAGGGTAGGGATGGTCTGCTAAGAATGGCCAGGAAAGACTCTGGGGAGGACACTTGTGACAAAGTCCCAAAGAATGTAAAGAGCCAGACTCGAGAGCATGGCTGGCAGGTGAAAAGGGCTGTGGCAGTCGCACCTAGTGTGCTAGACAAGAGAGAAGAGGCCTTGCTTAGTTTATATCTTCTTCATTTAATTTTGATACAGTTTTACTTTGTAGCTCAGGTTGGCCTCGAACTTACTAAGCAGCCGAGGCTAGAGAGTCCTGAGGGCCAGGATGAAGGATGTACACTACCACACCCAGACCATATCTCTCCAGGATGTACACTACCACGCCCAGACCATATCTCTCCTTTTCGATGAATTGAGGAACAAAGCCAATGACTGACCTACCCAATGCACCAGGTGCTCAGGATCCTGCTCCACAGAGACTTTTCTGATTCTCTTTCTCATTTCTCTTTTAATTTGAGCTAAGGTCTCATGTAGTCCAGGCTGGCCTCAAACACACTATGTAGCTAAGGCTAGCTCTGACCTTCTTCCGTTATTATTATCACTATCATTACTATATTTATTTTTTGTGTGTGCAAGAGTTCATCTGTATGCGTCAACGTGTAGGTGGAGATCGCTGGACAATTTTGAGGAGTTGGTTCTCTCCTTCCATGTGGGTTTTGAGGCAGAACTAATGTAGCTAAGTTTGGCAGCCAATGCCCTTACTCACTGAGCCATCTCTATGACCCGGGCTTTGAACTTCTGATCCTTCCGTCTCCACCTCCCAAGTGCTGGAATCACCATGCACCTGATTTTATGTGGTGTTTGGGACAGAACCAAGGGTTTCATGCATGCTAAGTGAGTGCCCTACCAGCTGAGCTACACCCGGGGTTGGTCTAGGGTACTTTCTAGAGCTCCAACTGGATTCAGGATAACAAAAGAGGCCTGGGAACCTCCAAAGTATGGAAGCAGGGCAAGAATGCCCATTGTCCTAACAGGAATCTCGAGTTCAGATTTCCTCTTGGTTCCCTGGGAAAGCCAAGCGAGGGTCCCGTGGGATGAGGGCCAGCACGGCTTCCACTGGAGACTGAAACCGTGAAGAAACTGGGAGGGCCAGATGGCAGAGACCCCAGGGTTGGGACAAGAGCATTTGGGGGGTGGCGCAGAGGTTCCCAGGTGGGACTCAAGGCCGGCAAAATAATGAGTTGCAGGGTCCTTGGAGCCGGTCAACTCTTTGTTAAGTTACCCGGGTAAATATTGGGCAGGGTCCACTAGCTACTTTTTGAGAAATAAACAAGAACCAAGTTTTATAACTCTAACCACCACAGGCACTTGCGACACCTGTGTCAGCCACCGCCAGGCTGTGCCCACCTCTTGCCTCCCCGAAGCAGTCCGGAGCCTTCTACCCTACTCGGGTATCTCTCCCTTCTCACCCCATGTCTCCTCCCTCCATCTCACCACTAGAGTCCAACAAAAGTTTCACTCCGGCGGCCCTGTGCTCTGGTGGCTTTGTGAAGCTGAGGGTTGGGCGTGCCCATTAGTGAGATTTGAAGTACGGTCTTGCTAAGCGTCTGGGCGCAGCTGCGGGCAGCTCCATGGTGGGCCGCAGCCCGCATCGGGGTTCCCTAAGCAGCAACCGCGGCGCAGACAGCATCACCGAGGAGCTGGGGTATTGACTCGCTGCCCCCCACTGCAGCTCCCACCCCCAGAACTCCCAGCACCCTTCCAGGCCATCCCAGCCCTGCCCGTTCCCCGAGCGCTTCCTACCGTGGGCCGCTTCCATTCGATGCCCCGAGTTTTGCTGGAGTAGGGCCCCAACTCCTTGAAGCCCAGAGAGGACGGCAGGGCCGGGAAGGCAGGATCCTGGAAAAGCGCCCCGGCCTCCAGGCACTCGTTCCGCAGCGTCTCGTAGTCCTGGTTGAGGTACTTGATGGCTCTCTCGTGCGACCCCAGCCCCTCGGCCGCCTCGCGGTCTCTGGCCAGCTTCATTGCGATGCCCGCCATGGCATCGACCATGTAGGCGCGCTGCGCAGGGAGCGGGGTCGCGGAGACGCTCGGCTGGGGCGCGGCCGATCCCGGGGCGCTGCAGCGGACTGCGGGAGCCGCTGCTGCGGGCGATGATTCACCGGCGGGAAGCGCCTGGGCCGCGGGGTGTGGCCTCCGCCTCTCCCGGCCTGCACGGCGCCCGGCCCCGGACGCATCCAGCGGGCGACCTGCAGGGCGCCTTCCCGACCGTGGAGGAGTGCGGGGCCGCTGCTGCCACCTTCGGATGGCTCTCGGGATGGCGGGGCCCGGTGACTGGATACACTCGCAAGTTGGGGTGCGAAAGTTGAGGTTCAGACCTCAGCCGGTGGGGAGGAAGGCTGGGCGAAACTCGGCAATGACTGGCCAGGAAACACGGGATGAGTCAGTAGCAGGATGAGGGAGCCAGTGCAGACTTCACCCAGTTGCCAAGGTAGGCCCAAGTTCTAACAGCTCTGCAATTCTGTGAGAACTGGCTGCAGGTAAGCCCTTCTTACATATGAGGAAACTGAGCCCCATGGAAGCTCAATGATGTAACCCCATGAGTTAAAGCTAGTCACAGGCAGAGATGGGATTCTAAGCCCCCAGGACTTCTGCAGTTACCAGACAATTTTGGGGGGAGGAGGGTGGAAAGCATTAAGTGGGGTTGTGCAATTTGGCAAAAACCACACAGCCAGATTAAATCTGAATTTCAAGTAAAGAAAAAAAAATGTGTAGTTTTAGTATGCATAGCCCTCAAATATCACCCGAAGCAAACCTATACTAGAATAACGATGTGATACTTACCTAAAATTCAGATTTACCCTGGAGGATTCTTTGAGTTAATGCTGGGAGAGCAGTTAGAATAGAGCCTATGCCACTGCAGCTCACATACAGAGAACGTGCTGTTAGGTGGATGAACACTGGGAAGGCTTAGTATCTGCCTGTGCTCAATGGTTTAAAGCAGGGGTTCTCAACTGGAGGCAATACTCTACCCTCCAATCCACGTGACCCAAGAGACTTTTTGACTGTAACTTCAGGCATTCATATTGTCACAACTGGGAGGTGGGTGCGCCTGGCTTCTCCTGTGGGGAAGCCAGGTATAAAAAGATTAGGGAGCCTAGGGCAGCGCTCCACACACAGAACAGCAAGAAATGTCTCCGTACCAGGCTGGGAAACCCTGTGTTGGAACCTCCTTCCTGGTCATTTTGGCCCAGCACTGCACTGTTTCTGAGTTAGTTTGTATCTCTGGAAGCTCTTGGTAACTGTAGCAACTTGAAATATCTATGTGATAAGCAAATGACTCAAAGTGACTTTTTCCCTGTAGCAATGCTGTTTGCGGTGTGGCTTCATTCTCTCTCATGCAGGAGGTGAGCCAAGTGTGCTTCCACTTCCCTTTTGAACCCCGTGCCCAGAAGAAATCAGGGTGGGGCCAATGGAAATCTGATGGTGGAAAAATTAAGAGCTTCTGTGAAGGGCCGTGAAGCTTCAGAAACCACCCCAGTGGAGGAGACTCGTGGCTGTGCTGAGCATGGGGCACACTCCTTTAAATCCCTGCACTGGGGAAGCAGGAGTAGGCAGATCTCTGAGTTTCAGGTCAACCTGGTCTGCATAGCAAGTTCCAGGCCAGCTGGGGCTACACAGGAGACCCTGTCTAAGCAACAAAGGCACAAACACAAATGTCTGGTTGCTCCATCTGCATTGGCCAAATAAAATATTTTAAAATGTGATTATTTTATATCAATATGATAGCCATAATTTTAGCTTTAAGAGCTATCCATACCAGCATTAGCCTCCTGATTGTGTCTATTCTTGTCTTTTACTGGGTGTCCACTGCTGCCCACGGCTGACCCATGCTTCACTTATTCAAACTTCACTCAGGGTTCTTTTCTTTCCTTACTGATTCCCCACACCAGAGCACACACAAAGGAAGCCCACCTTCCCCAGCTTCTCCTGGGGACCGGCTGATCACAGCCAGAACTTTCCTCTGCTTGGCTGGTCATTTTCCAGATTCTGCTCACTCTGTCCCTCCTCTGCCACAGAAAAAACAAGCCCCTCCCTCTTATTCTTCTGTTGGAACCAGAGATGCATTCGGAGTAGAGACTGGACCGTTCAGTCCACAACCATAGACACAGGCAGTATCTCCCCACTAAATTTGACTTTGTTTTACTTGACATCCTCTGTGTTCAAGTTTCAGCTCCTGACACATTGCCCGATAGGCACACTGCTTGTCACTGGGCTCTGTCTTGTGTGCTGCTGAAAGAATTGGGGACACCACAGCAGTTTCTTGTAGGAAACAGGTATCCTGTACGATGGCTTCTGAAGCTTCACAGTTGCAAACAGAGTAGAGAGACAGCCCTTTCCTGGCAGCAGTTAATTTGTTCCACCATCTGATTTCCATTGGCCCCACCCTGATTTCTTGTGGGTTCCCGGCTCTTGGGAGAAAGTTTGCCCCAAACCTGCTGTTTGGTTGCCTGTGGAGGAAGTACCTCCTCCCTGGCAGCTGGAGGCCAAGCCTCCTCCCCAATCCTTTTAGCAACTAATGCCTGGGCACACTACATCTATCACTCCAATCAAGTCAGAAATTTGCAAGACAGAAGCTTTGCAACCAGAGGCAGAAGAATGTCTCTACTCCCTGGGCTTCCTCTTCTAGTTTAGTGAACGCCCTGAACGGTGAACCCAGACAGAGCAACAGACCTAGCCAACTGTGTGCATAGAACTCTGCTCCCAAAAGGCTTCCAGACTAAAGCCACTGCTTTAGTTTGCAACTGATTTGCAAACAGAGTAATGACTGACCTCACAATTTGGACAAGGGCCAGTTTTTAACCTGAGTCAACACAGCTCTTTTATGCTTCCCAAAGCTTTCCTAAGGATGTTATCTCAGGGAGGGGTCTGGCTAGTCTTCTTTTTCTGTGGTCACATGACCCCTGTCAGGGAAACACAGATACACACAGAGACCCTCTCTTCCCAAATGAGTCATCCAGAAGGGTAGGAGTGAATCAGAAGCAGCTGGAGTATCTGGAATAGGAGAGTGTGTGTGCTGCAGTTCTCTGTTGGGCTCCCGCCGCACAGCTGACCACGGGAGATCCTCCGTGTTTTAGGAGGGATACAGCAGCAGCTGACATGTGCTGGAGTGAGCCTCACTCTGAAACCCTAGAGCACAGCCCCAGGGCCTCCCTCCCTGGCTTCAGAGAGCAAAGGACATGGCAGGTGGAGCACGAGAAAACCCCATGGTTTCCTCTTCCCCCTGTTCCAGCTCCGTCGTATGAACCCAAAGCAGTACACAGACAAAATGCATTCCAGTGTTACTGTGAGAGAAGTTCAAGTGAGCCTAGAGGAGATGGAAGGGGAAAGAGAGAGGCGTCGCCGGCTCCTCAGAGTTCTCAAAGGGTCCTTACCCGAGGCTCACCACATGGTCTAAGATGGCGGATCCCAGCACACTGGTAGGAACCCCCCGACCCCCACCCCCCAAAAAAAGGACTCAGGACTAGGTGGTCACTTCCACCTTCTCCCTGGAAATCCCTGGTAGTAAGCTGACTCTGCCCCTCCCCCAGAATGCAGTCAGATAACCGGTCAAGTGATTGGCTGGCTGTGCTAACTGTTGCATCCCCATTGGCTGCTGTGTTATATATAATTCCTTGCTGCTACTCGATAAACTCGGATTTGCACCCCGATACTGGTCTCCGGGATCTGTTTCCCAGTTAGTGATTCCAGTTACCCTCAGCCCCTCGTGGCCCTTTCCTGTTCCAAAAAAAAAAAAAAACCAAAAAACCCCACATGTTATTAAGAACCACTTGGAGCTGGGGTGTAGTCCCTCACTGGAGCGCTCAGCTGGTGTACTCAGCTCAGCCTAGTTCCGGCTCCAGTATCAGTGTACAGGAGAGGAAAGCAAACAACCCAGTTTTGTGTGCAAAGTTTTGTTTGAACATTTATGTCCCTCCACCAAAGCTCAGGTGTTGGATGCCTGGTCACCAGCTGGCGCTATTTTGAGAGATGATAGAAACTTTAGCAGGTAGGGTTTAGTGAGAGGAAGTAGTGACTGGCCTCTGGAGGATATGTGTGGGCTTCAGGTCCTTCCTCTCTGATAGCTTCTTATCTACAATGAGATGAACAGCCTTCTCCTTCACAGGCTCTCGCCTCCATGATGGTCAGCCTCACCTCAGCCTGGAAATAATGAAACCAGTCAAACACAGACTGGAATCTCTAAAACCCTGAGCCCAAATAAGTAATTTCCTGCCTTTAGTCTATTCTCCCGGGTGTTTGCATCACAGCCATTGTAAGCCGAGTAACACACAGTGTGACTTCTCCTTCTCTGGAGAGACTGCACGATTTATTCTTTTCCTGAAGACTGCAGTGTGTGCCATGAAGCAGGAGGGGCTTCTGGAATGTGGCCGGGAGCTGAAGAGGAGATTGGACCGGCTTCTCTTTACAAACTATGAAGTGTTGGGACCAGAAGGAGAGAGGCAACTCCCTGAAGAAAGTTCCAAATGCCCAGATGCTTTCCTGGTCGTTTGCCTGTGTCTCCAGCCTGCACATGAAGCCACAGAGATCACCTTAGGTGCCAAGTGCTCTCCCGAAGAGAGGCTTCACAGAGGCTTCTCCTAATGGCAAATTTGCTAAGGATAAATTCTAACTTGCATTCCTGTGCTCCCTTGCCATTTTCAGAATACCAGTCTCTAACCACCTGTGCCTATTCATTTTGTCAAGTTGACACAAAATGGGGGTGTGTCATTTGAGGAACTGCCTCTATCAGATTGGCTCCTGGGCATGTCTGGGGGGGGGTGCATATCTTGATGGCTAATTGACAGAGCAGGGCCTAGCCCACTATGGTCAGCGCTACCCCTAGACAGGTGGGCCTGAAGCTGTATAAATAAAGTAGCTGAATGTGAGGCTAGAGGCAAGGTGTTTTGTCGTGCTTCTCTGGGGTCTCTGCGTCAGTGCCTGCCTCTGGATTCCTGCCTTGACTTCCCTCCATGATGGACTGTAATCTGTAAGGTAAAATAAACCTTTTCGTCCCCCAGGTTCTGTTTAGTCAGTGTTTTATCAGAGCAACAGAAGCAAATTAGGGCATCTTCTCAAGTGGGGATGCACCACCTACTTTGCGTAGTCAGAGTTGTTACAAGATTCAGCTCACGATGTCTGTGAAATTGTTTGGGGAACAGCAGGACCTTAGATGCTGCCACCGTTATTACCGCCATCATTTTTTTTTTTTTTTCAATTTCTAAGTCCCTCCCAAGTAGAAATTCTGGAACTTCCCAGACATATGCTCAAGTTCACATGGCAAGAGATTAATATGGCACTGGGTCATTTGGCTTCCAAGTGTGCAGTCTGGATGGTCAGTGTGTGATTTCTCCCAACACACCAACCATACCAGTAGCAGTTCCCCAGTGCTCCCAGTAGTCGTCTTCAGTGTAAGCATCCCCTGGTGTTGCAGTGTCGAGTTACTCTTCTCATTGTTGTGATGGGTTTATTTTGGCTTTATTTGGTTTGTTGCGGGCTACCACCATCTGTCATGGCTGAGGGACATGAGGTGTCTTATCACATTGTATCCATGGTCAGGAAGCAGACCTGAATGCTGGTACCTCACTAGCCTCCTGCTTTTCCCGTTATTCGGTCCAGGACCCCAGTCCGTGGGATGGAGACATCCTTTTCCATCATGAATCCTCCTCCTTCAGTTAAGCCTTTCTGGAAACGCCCTCAGATGCATCCAGAATTGCAGTCTCGAGGTGTTTCCAAATCCATTCAAGCTGACGATGAAGGTTAGCCATCACACTGGGCACAGTTGCAGGGGCGTGTGTCTACCTGGCCTCTTTATTTTCTTTTTCCTTCACTCAATATTCTTTCTCTCAATCAATGAGTGAAGAGGCTCATTGCCTGGGAGTGATCCTGATAACACTGAATAGCCACTGTGATATCAGACTCTGGGCTGGTAGAGCTGATATTGGTCCTGAGGCAGGAAGTCTGTCAGCCATTAATCATTTGTTGGATGTGTTGGGGGAACATGTGGGGGTTGCAGATAAGGTGTTGAGGGACCAGGATTCTGGGATAATAAAGGGACAGGAAGGGGTTGGGAGAGCCAACCACTAAACCTATGAATCAGCTTTCCACCTCTCTAACAAAATGTCTAAATTAATCAGCTTTATTAAAAGAGGAAGTTTATTTTGGCTCACGATTTCGTAGGCTCTGTTCTGTGGTCACCTGGCCCCTCAGCTTTGAGCTGACGGTGGCATATTATGTCACAGCAGGGGTATGTGGCAGGGTGTCTATTCACCTCCTGGCCTGCAGGAATCAAAGAGAGAAAGAGAGAGCCAGGAGAAGCTGAGGTCTCCACAGCCCCTAAGGTGCAGGATCTCATTGATCAAATGTTTTAGTTATTTCCTGTTGCTGTGATAAAACACCGTGACCAAGGCGACTTATAGAAGGAAGGGTTTATTGTTATCCATATAGAAGGGCTCATGGATTCAGAGGGATAAGGGTCCATCCATCTTGGTGAGGTGGTGTGGTAGCAAGGGCAGACGTGGTCGCAGGAACAGGAAACTGAGAGATCACATCTTCAACTGCAGACACGAAGCAGAGAGAGCAAATTGGAAGTGAGGTAAGGTTATGTACTCAAAGCACCCCCACCCCCAGCCCAGTGACAAACCACCCCTAGCCAAGCCTCCTAAACCTCCCTAAATGGTGTCGCCAATTGGGGACCAAATGTTCAAATATGTGAACCTATAGGGATGTTGTGTCTCTAACAACCACACCAAATTTTCTCCTGCTGAACCCCATCTTCTAAAGGTTCCAAAATCTTCTAATAGTGCAGCAGCCTGGCACCTGGCCTTTAACCTATAGATCTTTGAATGCTATTTAAAAGCCAAACCAGAGGCTGGGGAGATTGTTCAAAGGTTAAGAGCACTTGTTGCAAAGGACCTGGACTTGGTTCCCAGCACCTGCAGGATGGCCTGTATCCATCCCCAACTCCAGTTCCAGGGGTCCAATTCCCTCTTCTGACCTCTGCAGGTATCAAGTATGCACGTGGTGCATGTACATACACGCAGGAGAAACACTCACGCACGTGAAATAAATCAAATAAATCTTAGCTATCACCTCGTGCTCTGGGCCTCTGCTTTGCCTGCTTTCTGCTGTATTTCTTTATGACAGTTGAGACATGGCTTGTATGCACCCTCTGATTTCTGTCACAGTCTCCCAGAGGCCAGGTGCTATTTTCTTGCTGTTGTTGAACTGCCTGAGCCATAGAATATTATTACTGTGGTCTTATTCAGGGGCTTTGATTCCAAACGCTGTTCTGGTCCCCGCTCCTCATCAACAGACCCTTTAGTCTTCACCCGTCTGTCAAACTGAGGGTAATTCAGTGATCACAATTTTTGCTTGACTGTGGATCTGAGCCAGTGTCTTTACCTTCTTAGACCTCAATTTCTCTGTCTGTGGAAGAGGGAGTCTGGCCTTATGGTGCTGACAAAGTGCTCAGTAACTTTCAGGTGGATGAAGACTTAGAGATATAGCTCAGGTTGCTGGTTCAATGCAGCAGAGGGCTTGGGTTTCCTCTCAGAAGAATGCAGTCCTGGCTGTGTCAATTCACTTCGGATGCTTCACAATGTGAGACCTGCATCCCAGAAACCAGGGCTGGATGGAACTTTAGAGATGTTCTAGTTCAATGGTTTACAACTTGACTCTGCAAAGAAGCCCAAGTTTCATGAGATGTCAGTGTGCGGTCCGTGTGTGGACGTGGTTCTGTTTTTTGTTTTTTTTTTCATGGTCAAATGGTTTTAGAAAATGCTTCCAATTCAGTTTGCCTCTTGATGAGTCATAATGCTGTTTATATGTTGAGGACTCTGGCAAGTCCTATAGCAAAGAATTATGTTTAACTGAGTGTACCAATTTGTTTCCTCTAGGAGGCAAATACCCCTCTTTAAAACAAAACAAGCTTTGCAAAGTTAGAGCTAATCTTCATTGTCAACTTGACACACCTGGTTGAAGAATTGCCTCCAGCAGACTGGGATTGCCACGTTCCTGATTGCTAATTGATGTATGTGGGCCCAGCCCACGTGAGCAGTTTGCCACTCCTAGACAAGTGGGCCTGGGCTGCATTTCAAAAGTAGCTGAGAAAGCCAGAAGGAGCAAGCTAGTAAGCAGTGCTCCCCCTCGGTTTCTGCTTCAAGCTCCTGCCTAGAGTTCCTGCCTTGCCTTCCCTCCATGATGGACTTGTAACATGTAAGCCAAATAAACCTTTACTTCCCCCGAATTGCTTTTGGTTATGATTTGTATCACAGTAACAGAACGCAAACTAGAGCAGAGGTGCGAGAGAGCTGGGCATGGTGGTTCGCACCTGTAATCTCAACACTTGGGAGTCCGAGGCTGGGGGATTCCTATGAGTTTGAGGCCAGCCAGGGCTGTAGAGTAAGACACTCTCACAGAAAACAAAACTACAAAAGACGCAAGAGACTTTGGGGGTACCAACTGTGAAAATATGGAAAGCAGGAGGTAGGGAAAGCCTTCAGACTTTAAGGAAGATCTTATAAGAACGATGACGAGAGAGACAGCGGGACTCTTTCACCACAGTGTAGCACCCAGGAAACCTCAGCCACCCAGATGGAGACTCCAGAACAGAGCGGGCTCCATAGAAGTCTGCCTGGGCTAAATGGCCAGCCCGGAGCTTCTGTGCTGCTGTCACTGGCTAGAGCCACCTGATCCTCACGGTAGCCCACTGAGCCATGTCTCGCCATCATTGCCACATTTACAGGTGAGGAAACTGAGTCCTCTAGAGATACGATTACTTCCTCGGGACCACGCAGCCAGGGGGTCGTGGCTCTGGACTGTGAAGACAGGGCTGTGGTCCGGGAGCCCGTGACCTGGATAAGGGACAATGTGCTTGCGTCACTCACTCACAGCGGGGAAGCGAACGTCCTGACTTCACTGTCAGCACACTGAAGGAAGGACGTAGGACTGGCTGCCACCGGTCATTTCTCGCTGTGGCAGGCTGACACTCGTGCACACCTCCCCCTTCCCCCGCACCCTCTACCTCCCGTCGCTCCGGGTTTTTCTCCCGCAGCCCGCCCCTTTCCCTCTGCTTGTGTCTTGAATTTTCTGCCTCAAAACCTGTCTGGTTCATGCTTTTTAACTTCCCATCCCAGGGGCCACTTATGAATACAGCTAGGACTTGGGGGAAAATAACCCGGACGCTCCTGCTGGTGGAGACTTCCTCTCCTGTTCCCCCGCCCCCGTCTTGCTCCTCCCTTCGCCCCTCCTCTCCTCTCTTCGTGCCCTCCCTCCTTCTAACTTCTCCCCTTCTCTCCCTCCATTTCCTCTCCCCCTTTCTCCTTCCTTTTCCCTTTATGCACCTGAGGAAGTTTTTCTATGGAATTGGCACGGTCTGTTCGATAGAATATTAGCTCCGGTTCTCAGGCCCAGCTAGTGGAGGTTCAGTGGTGCCCCTCCATCCTCCATAGCTTTTGGAATCCAGGAGAGGCAGTCCTTGCACCCAATTCTTCTGGAGAGTGAGCCTGTGAGCTGCACCATCAGCACCTAAGGGAGATGAGAGAAACTCTGCCTGGGGCCAAAAAAGGGCATATTCTGGGAGGAACCTCAGAGCCCAGCCTGGGGCTGAGTCATGCTCAGCTATGTGTCCACACAGCTTCTGACTCAGAGTACAGATTCTTCAATATTCACAAAAGCAGAGGCTCTGAGGGTGGGGGTGGGGTGGAGGTGGGGGGTGGAGGGCAGACCTTCCCATTCATCTGGTCCAGCTGGGGTCTGAGCATGAAGGCTGCCTGCTCAGTGAAGGTCTGGCCCAGACAGGAGTGCTTGGTGCCAGCTGGAGCTTCTAGACTCCCAGGAGACAGCTGGTTCTGCTCTTAGGCTGTGCCCAGTCTGAATGAACTGAGGGTGTGTCTGAGGCCCAGTTGCTTTGTCTAGGGGTTCTGCAGGGAGGCCTCAGCCTCCTGACTCTTGTTTAGAAGAGAGTGACTAATTGAAATGCAAGTCACATCAGGAAGGAGAGCTATCCGGTGTGTCTCCTGAGGTGTGGACTCATAAACCAGAAGACATGAACGTGCCTTCTGGAGTGGTTCCCTTAGCACTTTAAAATTTAATTCTACTCATTATTCTATTATTTTTATTTGTGTATGTGGGGGAGGTGAACTCCCACAGGAGCCAGAGGAGGGCCCTGGGATTCCCCTGTACCACCCTCTGCCTTATTCCTCGGAGGCCGGGTCTTTGATGAATCTGGAACTCACATCTGTCAGCTAGGCAGCCAGCCAGCAAACCCTAGCTACCCTCCTGCCTCCACCCACTCAGTGCTGCAGTTACAGATGTATGCAGGCCCACTCCCAGTTCTTAGGTAGATGCTGGAGTCCAATCTCCAGTCCTCATGCTCACACAGTGTCCTAGTTAGGGTTTTTATTGCTACGAAGACATGTCGTGAACATGTCGACTCTTATAAAGGAAAACATTGAATTGGGGCTGGCTTACAGGTCAGAAGTTTAGTCTCTTATTATGGCGGGAAGCATGTTGCCACCCAGGTAGACATGGTGCTGGAGAAGATGCCAAGAGTTTTACAACTGGATCCAGATCTGGTTGGAAGGTAGTAGCAGGAAGAGAGAGTGACATTGGGCCTGGCTTGAGCTTGAGACTCAGAGCCCAATCCCTAGAGACACGCTTTCTCTGACAAGGCCACACCTCCTAATAGTGTCACGACCTCTGACCTCTGGACCTATGGGGTCGTTTTCATTCAAACCACCACGCACAGCAATCTTACACAGTAAGCATTCTTAGCTGCTGAGCCACCTCTGCAGTTCCCGTAGCTCTTTCCATACAACTTCTGTTAGAACACTTGTCCCTTGATGCTGCCCGATTTTCTACTGGTCTGTGGAGTCCTCTTCTCTCAATTTGTTTTCTTTTGGTTAGTTTTTTGATTAGTATGCATTAGTTGTGCAAAACAACTGCTTTCATTGTGACAGCCTCAAATAGTCACGTAAAGGTCTTTGATGACAGTCACGTCCCCTTTCCTTCTCTTGTGTCCTTTTCTTCCTACTCCTCCCCTTTGTCTCTTGTCCCCCAACCTGGACCCCTTCTGCCTTCATAAATTATTACTATTACTATTATTATTAAAGTTCTGATTCTGAAGCTGAGTGTAGTGGCACCTGCCTGTCATCCTGGCACCCCAGATCAGAGAAAATACGATGTGCGTGTCTGAGTCTGGCTTATTTTGCCTAGCACGGTGATTTCTAGCTTCCCATTTACCCGAAGACAATGTGGTTCCATTTTTTGTAGCTGAATAGTACTCCACTGTGTAAAGGCAGCACATTTTCTTCATCCATTCTCCCACTGACGGACCGACTCCTGGGCTGACTCTGTAACCTGGCTGTTGTGAATGGCGCAATGAGGAACAGGGTTTGCAAGTGTTTCTATTGCAAGCTGACTGAGATCCCTGGTCATGAGTTAGCTAGATCACACAGTAGTTCTAGTTTTTGAGGGACCTCCACCCTGATTTTCATAGTGGATTCGCTAATTTATATTCCTATATTAGGGTATGGTGCTCCCTCTCCCCTATTTTGGTCAGCACCTCTTTTCTGTTCTTGATGATCGCCACTGTGACTTTAGTGAGGTGGAGTCTATGTAAATTTCCCTGATGGCTAAGGTTGCCCAGAGTGTTTTGTATGTTTATTGTACATTTTACTTTATCTTTGGGGACTTTCTGTCCATTTAATTTGTCCATTTATTGATTGGATTTTGTATTTAATTTTTGGCGTTCTTGGTAGACTCTGGCTATTAATTCTCTGTCAGATATATAGCAGACAACAATTTTCTTTCATCCTGTAGGTGCTCTTCGCTCAGTTAATTGGTTCCTTTGCTGGGCAGAAACCTTTTAAACTGATTCAACCCCATTTGCCAATTCCTGTTTTTCTTCTTGAGTTATTAGAGAGTCCTTCTCAGAAAGTCCTTGCTTGCACCCAAATCTTCAAGTATCCCTTGCCCAGGGGTTTCAAAGCTTCCTGTCTTACATTAAGTTCTTTGGTCTATTTTGAACTTATTTTTATGCAGGGTGAGAGATAGTTTGATTATCCAACAGAGAATATCCAGTTTACTCATTTGTGAAGGAGCTGTCCTTTCTCTAACTTACACTCTAGGTACAGTTGTAAAGACTAGGTGATTCTAAATTCCAACAGTTGACAGTCAGGATTAACTATTCTAGTATCCCTTAATGTAAGAGTCTTGAGGGGCAAGAAAGGATGCATCTTGACATAAATAAAGGCCATATGCACAGCAAACTTAAAGCCAATATTATATTAAAGGAGGAAAAATATAAAACCAAAATGAGAAAAAGGTTTCCATTTTTTGCTCTTATACTGTCTTAACTAGAGTTGGTAAGACAAAAGTATGAAAGAGATACAAATAAGAAAGAAAGAAGTTTAATTATCAATTTTTAGACAACATGATACTTAAAAGACCATTCTTTAGAATCACCATGGAAACACATTTCTGGGTGTATCTATAAGGGTGTTCTCAGAACGGTCTAACTGAGTAGGGAAGAGCCAACTTGAGTGTGGATGGCACTATCTCACAGGTTGGTGTCCCAGGGTGAATAAAAAGGAGAAGTGAGGCGAGTACCAGCATTCATCTCTCACTGCTTCCTGATTTCAGATGCAATGGGACCAGGAGTGATGCCCCATGCTCTTGTCGCCTGCCTCCTCAGCTGTAATGGACTGTGTCCTCGTGCTCTGAGCCCAGGTAAACCCTTTCTTCTTTAAGTTGATTTGTCAGGGATTTGATCTCAGCAACAGAAGTAACCAATACACATGCTGAACTTCATCACAGTCCTTTTTTGCATGTATTGGGATGGTCGTGTGATTTCTGCCCTTAAGTCTGTTCATGTGTTTTGTAACATTTATTGATTTGTGTTGAGTCATTCTCGCATGCTTGGGATGAAACCAACACATAGTGTATGATTGTCTTAATTGCTGCTAAGTTTGCAAGTATTTTCTTGAGGATTTTTGCATCCTTGTTCATCAAAGATATTGGCCCGTAGTTTTCTCTTTTGTTGTGTCTTTATCTGATTTTGGTGTTAGGGTAATGCTGGCTTCATAGGGTGAGTTTGGTACTGTCCCTTCCTGTTCTGTTTTATGGGACAGTTTGAGGAGCACAGCTGTTAGCACTTCTTTAAGGGCTTTGTAGAAACCAGCAATGAATCCATTTAGTCCTGGACTTTTATTTCTAAGGAAACTCTTGATACATGCTACGGATCTGTCTAAATTGTTTATAGTGTCTGGATTTAGTTTGGATAGGTCATATATGTCCAGAATTTTGTCCATTTGGATTCCACCGGAATCTATTGTAACATTCCATCCTTCGTCTAATTTTCTTAACTTGGATCATCTCTATTTCATTTGGTTAGATTTGATGGCGTTCTCCGATCCCTGCTACCCCACCAATGAACGTTAAGCTCATTGAGATTCTGCTTGTGTCTCAAGCTGGTGTGGGAGCCGAAACCACTAGCTTCACGGGGGACAGGAGGTGTTTATTCTGAAGACATTTGAGTGCCCCGTGGCTCAGGCACAGAGATTCGGGATGCCCCACATACCGTTTTCCAGCGTGGCAACAATTTGTGGCGTTTCTAGAGTAACAGGACAGAGTCAGAAATGAACACCCCTTTCAAAGAGATGGTGGGCAGGGACCTCTGCTCAGGGGGCTCAGTGGTGGTGGTGGTGGGGCTAGAAACTAGACATCTATCTGTTCATGCCAAAAGGTCTCACACACAGAGCTGGGCAACACTTGGCTGGTTACTTGGCCAAAGTGACCCAAGATCATTTTGTTCCGGACCCCCAACATTCCAACTCCCCACAATCACTAAGGTCAGCTTTGGAGAACGTTTAACTCAGGTGTGACTTCTTTCTAGACCATGGTTCTCAACCTTGCTGAGGTTGCCACCCTTTAATACAGTCCTTATGTTTTGGTGACCCGCAACTAAAAAATTATTTTGTTGCTACTTTGTAACTATAGTTTTGATATGCTCCTGTTATGAATTGTAATGTAAATGTCTGATATGCAGATGCTTTTAGGGGACCCCGTGACAGGGTCATTCAATCCCCAAAGGGGTCGAGACCCACAGGTTGAGAACTGCTGGCTCATATGCACAGGCTCTAATTTAAGGGTAAATTTTTACAGATTGGCATAATAGTTAAAAACTTGACTCTTTCTTGTATAAAAGTTAGGGAATCATGTGCAGACTCTGGGTGAATACAATAACTTTGGATCTACTTCCCCCAGGAGGCAAGCTCCTCCTGCCACTTTAGAGATCTCAAAATATACTCCTTCACATGGTGGTTCTCATTATCTGAATAGAGAGTTGAAATGGTCTGCTTGAAAAATGGACAGAATTTATTGCAAAGTTCTATGAGGCTTTAATTTCATTCAAATGGGAAAAATTACATTTAGTATGATCTTACTTTTTATCAAGCTTAATTTTGTGTGTGTGTGTGTGTGTGTGTGTGTTTGTGTGTGTGTTTGTACCCAAGGAGGGCAGAAGTCACTGGATACCCTGTGGATGGAGTTACAGGCTGTTGTGAGCTATCTAAAGTGTTTCTGTGGGTTATTCCACTCAGATCCAGGTCCTCTGGAAGAGAAGGGGACTGTGTAAGTGCTGAACCATGTCTCTGACCACAGTCTTAGGCTTTAATTGAAATCATTCATTGGTTTATGGAACTACACCTACTTATAAATCACAATTGTATATCAGAAATGGGTACGTTTAAACTATAAAACTTGTAGAAGAAGTCATAGGAAAAAGCCCATGTCATTGGTGCTGTAGAAAAATATCCTTAGAGGTTACATAAAAAGTAAAATCCCTAATTAGGTGTGTTTGCTGTGAGATGTTTTACCATTTGACATTTGCAAAGAGAAGAACCAGGTCCAATAAAGCAGGAAACACACCCAAGTTCATCCAACTGGTTGGCATCCTATCCAGAAGTCAAACGTGATTTTTTGTCTAATTTACTAAATTTGTCCTGAGAAAGGTTACTGAATGTATACAGTGCCTTCTGTATACTCTTTGTTTAATCTGGTCCCATCCTCTCTCATCTCCGTCTTACCCAGGACCCCAACACCTCTATGGTACAAGGTCCTTTTGTGACCCATGAATTGCAACCAGGATTGTGTTGGGATCAGAACTATCCACTGAAGCATCTGGGCTAACTAAGGGCTACATTACCAAAGACAGTGACTTCTCCCCATCAGATTCAATGATATCCAGTAGCTCAACAGGGAGGACTAATTCCTCCCTGTTGCCCGATCCATGAATGTTTGTCAGCTAACCCAGTCATGTACAGGTCCATTAAGGTGAGTGCAGGCTGAGATCATGCTTGGAATGGCCATCGAGCTCTGCAGTACCACTGTGCAGTTGATCTCCTTATCTTCTGGCTTTTAGGTTATTTCTACTCCCTTTGCTGTAATGTTTCCTGATCTTAACATGGTGTGGTCAAAATGTCCTGTTTAATGATGAACACCTAACTGTCACTTACTCTATACACCTTGAGCAGCCATGGTCCTCTGCAGATCACCATTCACTGCAAAGAGCATCTTCTCTGATTAAGAAAGTATGAGAGTAATTTTTGTCTATGGGAATGAGTGTTAATATTTAAATTGGGCCATGGAAGTGTAGCTAAGCAACTGCGGTGAGTCCTTTCCCAATAACTGTGTCTTCATTGGTTCTTGACTGGGTTTCCATTAGCATCCATGTATCACTTTCTGTGGAGTAGGCCTGAAAATGGAATTTAAGTAAAACTGGTTTAATGTAGTTATTTGTAAACTACAGGTCTAGAGAGTTTAATAGAAGGAGGAAGTTGTGAGCCAAGCCATCCATTGCAAATAGGGTACACAGAGTCAGGAGCCTGGAGGCCATTCCCAAGTTTGGGAGGTGTCAATGTGGGGTTTAAAAAAAATTCAACAAGTGTGGAGTAATGCTAACCAAGTTTGGCTTCGTGTCGGGATTGTAAGATGAGCTTGCTACAACTTACTTGATAGCATTTGAATTACTCTGAATCAGAGCAGTTTGAGGATGGAGCCTAGAAAATGGAATTTAAGTAAAACTGGTTTAATGTAGTTGTTTGTAAACTACAGGTCTAGAGAGTTTAATAGAAGGAGAAAGTCTCAACTAGGCATCGTCCGGACTCTGCACATTACAGTGATTATTTGCTTGAACCATAGTCTGTATTTTCAGAGAGTATTTTTGGAGCCAACTGGAAGGCCATGGAAGCCAGGTAAACCCTGGCAACTTCCTGGGCCTCCTGAGAACACCATGTGGATGGGATGTTAAGGGTGGTGATGTGGTGATGGGGGATTTGGAGAAAAAAAATAACTTTATGGCATCCTTAAGTATGGTAAGAAAGACTGCTCTGGTCCACCATAATGGTAAAGGGACCATGGCAATAGGATTTGGGAGCAAGGAAGCTAGTGACCAAGTAGGAAGTTGTAGCCAAGGAGCAGGGCTGGAAGTAAGTGGAAGCCTCAGAGGAAGCCTCGGGGTAAGGGGATTGGACTAACACAGTTATTTATAACTTTTTCATCACTGAAACTAACTCTGGCAAAAAACAACCCGTAGGAGGATGGATTTATTTTTCTTGTGGTTCAAGAGGGTGCAGAAGTCTGTCATTATGGAAAGGCGTAGTAGAGACTGTGGCTGGCACTCCTTGAATCTGAGCAGATCAGGAAGCAGAGAACAGAAATGCTGGTGCTCAGTAGGCTTTCTCCCTCTTCCTCTTTTACACAGCCCAAGCTTCAGCTCATGGTATGGTGTCATCTGTCTAGGTAGACAGTCCCTCCTCATTTAAACATTCTAGAAACACTCTTGTAAGACACACCCACAGATATGCCTCACCACTGCCCTGCTTGTTTCTTAATTCAATCAGGTTGACAGTCAAAACTAGCCACCATACCACCTAGCAGCATTTTTTCTGTAGCCAAGTCAGGTGATCAGATGTCACGAATAGGATAGTGGGGTGTCAGGGACTCCATTAGATACTAATGCTGAGCAGAATGGAGATGGAGGGTTCTTTTTCTTTCTTTCTTTTTTCTTTCTTTCTTTCTTTCTTCCTTTCTTCCTTTCTTTCTTTCTTTCTTTCTTTCTTTCTTTCTTTCTTTCTTTCTTTCTTTCTTTCTTTCTATTTATCTATCATCTATATCTGTGTGTGTGTTTGGGGGGTTGTACATGCTGCAGCATGTATGTATCTCTCTCTTTCTCTGTATGTGTGTGTATGTTTGAAGATTTTTTGCACATTCTGCAGCATGCATGTACATGTATATGTGTGTGTGTGTTTAGGGGGGTTTGCACATGCTGCAGCATGCATATGTTGTGTGTGTGTGTGTGTGTATGTGTGTGTATGTGTGTGTGTGTGTGTGTGTGTGTGTGTGTGTGTATGTGTGTGTGTGTATGTAAGTCACAGGACAATTTGAAGATGTCTGCTGTCTTCTCTACCATGTTGTTCCAGGGATTCAACTGAAGTTGTCAGGCATGGCAGCAAGCACCTTTACCATCTTGCCAGCCTGAGGATGGGCACAGTCTTGATAAGGTGACTTAACAGAGTTATTTGTTAAAAGTGGATTTTTGAGACAGTTTTCAAAAGGTTCAGGAGCCTGACAAAGGTTGAGCAAAGAATCTTTGTTCAAGGGCTGCTGAAAGCCAGAGGCGAGGCTAGGAGGTACACCGAGGCCAGGAGGTATAAGGCTGTATGAGGGCAGTAGGTGTGGGGACCTGTGACAAAGTGTTGAAGGGAAGCAGCCTGCATGTTCAGTGTGGCAGGGGAGGGTTCACAGTAGACCCTGTCACAGGGGCAATGAAGATGCATTCCTGAGAGCAGAGGTCTGGTCCGGAACTCTCCCATCTCCCCAGCCCAGCCAACTCTATCCTCAGCAGACCTGGGACTTGGCTTCCTTGATGACAGAGACACTCTGCAGCTTCTCCAGATCATGCTCACTCACAATGGCACTCAGGCTGACAGGAGAGAACATCGTCCTGCACTCCTGTGTGGAGCTCGGAAGATCTCAGAGAACTGTCCGGCTCACTGGGATTTCCTGAACAAATACAGATGATTTGTATACCCAAATCACACAGGGATCAGGGGAGGGTGATGTCACAGCTAGTCAGAAAGTAAGACCAAAATGGCGGCTGTGAAGGCCTCTTTGATGTTTCCTTGGCTCCACCATGTGGCAAAATACAGAAATGTTATTCTGAGGAAAAAACATTTCATTTAGCAATGTAGAAGGAAATCTCTACCTAAAAAGCCCTTTCAGCATAAGCAATTAAAACTAGCAAAATACACTGGTGGATTTATCAAGATCCTAATTTCGAAGTCCTCTGGAATCTGATACTGACTCTTTCACATATATGTGTGTGATATCTATTATTCATGTACTTACCAATTATCTGTCACAACAGATGTGTGTATGTATGTACGTATCAATCACCTATCTATAATCTATCTATCCATATCTATCTGTCTGTCTGTCTATCTATCTATCTATCTATCTAACCATTTATCTATCTATCTCTACTTTTCTAACAACCCTTTGCGTTTATGTTTGTTCCCTTGGCTGAGACTTGGCCGCTGTAGTAAACCGAGTAACAGCTTCCTGAAGATGACCACAGCCTAATCTTCAGAACCTTCACTGTGTCACTTTGCAGAATCAAAGGATCTTAAGCTGGGAAGAGACTCCTTGACTGTTCAGGTGGATCCAGTGTCATTACAAAGATCCTTATGAGGGAGGCAGGAGATCTGAGTGGGAAGTGACATGGTAACAAGGGTGTGAAGCAACACGAAGAAGACACCACAAGCCAAGGAGTGCATTCTGTTTCTAAACCCTGAGAAGGGGAGTACAGGAGCTTCTCCTGCACACAGGAGGAACTTAAATTCACCCGAGTGAGATTGATTGGGACCCTTCACTTCTTAAGCCATCCCGTTTGTTACAGCAGCCCCAAGAAGGTAAGCCAGCAGGAAGGTGCCACATCTGACAGAGCTGGGAAGACTGAGCCATAACCTTCCCCATGTTCCAGGGGCTGGTTCTTAGGTATGTCACCCAGGACGAGGCTGTGGAGCAAGTCAGTGGAAGGAAGATTGCTTTGTGGAAGGTTAGCGGTCTAGCTGCACCGTTGGGGTTCACTGCTGCAGGAAGCTAAAGATGAACGAGTCTGTCCAATGTTTGATGTGTGGCAGAGCCAGGATCACCATTCCCCACCGGCGCCTTCTGTGTTTTATTTTCTGTCTTAAAGGTTTCAATTTGCATATGTTAATTATGCACCGTGGTTTTATTATGACATTTTCATGCATGCGTATAATTTATTTTGATCATATTTATCCCTGATTACCTTCTCTGGTCTTCTCCCACTCTGCCCATCCCCCTCTTCCCAATTAGTCCCTTTTCTTTCAGAACTTTCCCCTCTCTTTGGGGGGATCCAATGACTATAATTAGCGTTACTACTAGAACAGGGTGAAGTATTACTTATTGGCACATGGGCATCTTACCAGTGGTTCTACCACTGAAGAAAATGGTTTTTTTTTTCCCCAAGAACCATGGATTGTCTGTAGATCTTCAGGGTGGGACCTTGTGAGACCTTTCCTCGTCTGTGACAGAATGTTTAGAGGCCCGATCTCTTATCACTTGTGTTTTTTCTAAATCTTAGCAATATTTATTATTCTTTGAGAATTTCATATGATGTAGTTGACTACATTTACCTTCCCTCCCCCAACTCCTCCCCTTACAAACCTCTCCATCCCTTTCCTCCCAACACTGGGATTTTTCTTCTTCCCCCATCTAGACCAATCTGCATTGCCCAGCTAGTCTTGGGAGTGGGGCTTGTCCTAGTGTGATGTCAGCCTCCCAGAGACCACGTCATTAAAGAAGGCTGACTTTCTGTCCCAGGAGCTACCAAATAGCAATTGTTTCTCAGTTTGAGCTGGGGTTTGATGCCCATCTTCTCCCCCTCTAGATTGGGGTTTTGTTTGGTTGGAGTTGCATACAGGTCTTACACTTGTTGTCACAACTGATGTGAGATCACATGCGTATCTGGCCTGTTGTGTCTAGAAAACATGGCTTCCTTGATGATATTGGCCATCTCTGACCCTTACACGCTTTTTTATGGCACCATTTTGTCTGGGGTTCTGGGCTCTAGACCTCTGCTCTGTCTCTCAGGTGGATCTTCTCTGAGTGGGGCATTATTTCAAAGGGCCCAGGGGAGGTGATCAGAAACTGGAGTGGCCTGTGAGTGATCCCCTCCCTGAGGAATGCACTTGTTCTGGAATGTTCTGAGTGGCTCCATGAGTGAGACTCCTTTCATCTGGGACCGTTGTATTTGCTATGGAATGTGCTGGGACTGACTCACTTGGCTGAGACAAGAGGGATGGAAAACTACTTTGGGGGCCAGTTTCATACAAGCATGTTGTTTTCTAGTTTGCAGCTGCATGGACCGTGTCAACTTGTCAGGGCACAGCCAGATGTCGACGACCTTTCGGAACCTCTGAGGCTGCGGATGGCCAGCTGGTGGAATAAAAACAATGACAACTTCTTTATCAGAGGGTTCCCATTTCTATTTCTGGATATGATCGACAGGAGGCAGCTTCCAGGGCCTTAAAGTCAGGAGAAGCGTGACCCTCCTCTGCAGCGATGTAGCCAGATGTTCTGTTTTGCCTTGTCATCCTGCAGGCAAATTCCTGTGACTTTCTGTTATGCTGAGAAGGATTATATCCTTTTGGTGCGTCTGTTCTTACATCAATCCCTGCCCCTCTCGCTGGGACCCCAGTTCTTGTTAGGTTCAAGTCCTTTCTAGCATGTTCTGTGTGTTTCATCACAGTTCCCTTTCCTCCCAACTGTCTGTGATTTTGAACCTGGAAGTTTAATTTTTGAGAGTATTTTTTTCCTTCATGAGAACATGTTGAGTCACCTGTGGCTGCCTGCTGGAGTTTGGTTCCCCTTTTCTTAATTCTCACACTTCCTGTAGGAAGACCTAGACTCATAGCTCCATGGGTCAGGACATGTTTCAGACAGATCCTGTAACTTAGAGTGTTAGGGACCAGGAGAGGCAGGATCTCTCTCCATTGGGTGACTCGGCTGTGACCTGGGGCTATTCCCCCCCTCTTTCACAGACCCCTGGACCTGTGTGCTGGGAACTATCTCCCATGCTGACTAGTGACCCAAACGGGGAGGACAGTGAACCATTAGGCTATAACCTTACTTGTTCCGTGGTTGGGAACTGTGGACTGCTGCTCCTGGGTATTGACAATCCTGGATAACTGGATTGTTATCCAAGACCCACCCTGGGCTGTGATGGAGACTGACAGTCTTTTTGTGGTTTTCTTGGAGGACTTTGTTAGCAAACTACTTTGCTCTAGCTTGTGTGCGATGTGAGGGACCTCTAGGCTGAAAGCACTGCAGTGTAATTCCTACTTTGAGACATTAAGAAGCTAGAACTTCATCCCCTATAGCGTTTAGAAGTGAGACTGTAGACATGGTTGGGAATAAGTGTAGTGATTAGGGTTGATCCCATGATTGAATCCCAGTGGCTTTAAAAAGAGAGAAGAGATGTGTGTGTAAACTTGAGCATGCACACACACATATACACATACACAGACAACACACACACACACACTTGAGCACACACAATACACCCACACTCACACATACACCGCTCCACATACACCCATACACAAAACACACACACATACATTCACACACAAAACACATACACATACTTGAGCACCTACCACACACACATACTTGAGCTCTCAAGAGAAGGCCATATGAGATAAGACCTCTAGGCTTTACGTTTTCAGAACTGTGAACCCAAACAGGCTTCTTTTCTTAAAGTTAGCCTGGGGCATTTCATTATAGTAATTAAAATAGCTTGCAAAATAAATTTTAAAATTATGGAAAAATAGTATCCCAAAGCCCTGCATATATCATTTGCCCAGATTTACCAACTGGCCCTTTTTGTTAGCTTTTTGCTTTGCTCTACTGCCTGTATCTATCCACTGTGCCTTTATCATCTATTTACCTAATATTATATGCATGTCATATACATATATCCTTATATGTGTGTGTGTGTCTGTGTGTCCCTGTTTCTAGAACAGCTGAGAACTAGTTGCAGATATTAGACAGTTTTTCCCCTAAAATAGTTGAAGGTGTATTAAATACAGGGCACTCAACATTGATAAATTGGTATCCTCTAAGCCATAGGTTATATTTTAATTTTTTAGTTTATTTTACAGCTGTGGGATCATTTTCTGGTAAATGGCTCATCACAGGCGAATGGGATATATTCAGATATTCCATCTTTTTAGTCTTCCTTAAGCCGCAGCGACTCGGCTTATATCATCTTTCATGACCTTGAAACCTTTTAAGAACGTGAGGTACGGTTGATACAACACCTTCCGTTTGGGTTTCTTTCTCTTCCCACAAGATTGAGATATGGTTTTTGGCAGTAACATTACAGACGTAGTATGTACATACGTCGTAGGACATTAAGGAACACACGTCATCAATTTGTTTCATTTCTGGTGATGCTAATTTTGATCGCTGAGGCAGGGTAGGGACTGCCAGTTTCTCTGTCACCAAGTTATTTCCCCCTTTGCAATCAATCAATCATTTGTTGGGAAATATTTTGATACCACATTCTTTTCCTCATCAAACTTTCACCTACTGGTTTTGTCCCTTCAAGTCCCTTGCTCTGCCCTTCTGACACGTCCTCATCACTCATGGAGCACAAGAAGGCATTCTAGATTCTTCTTACAGATGTTCTGTTTTCTGCTCTGGAATGAACTGTTTCTTGAGGAGCCACGGTCTTGAGAAACCAGGATCTGAGTATTTATTGCTACATTAGTAGCCATGTTTCCTGGCCCTTGAGGCAGATAGAACTCTGTCCTGTATACAGACAGTGTCCAGTGAACAGGCTAACCCAAGGGTGTTCTCATTCTCCAGTAGAATGCTTAGTTGCCTTTGTTTGGTCTGTTATTCACCATGGAAGGGGGGCTGGAGTGTTAGTGTTTTTATTCACCTTGAACAGAGATGGAAAAGTGGCCTGGCATTCGGGAGTCCAGGAACCACACAGCTCTGACAGGAAAATGCCCTAGCAGTCAGGAGCCTGAGGACCATACAACTCTGAGATGGGAAAGGGGTCCCCAATGGGAAGGTATCCTGACATTTGGGAAGCCAGGAACCACACAGCTCTTGAAGCTCTGAGGCAGGAAAGGCTTCCCCAGTTGAGCTGGAGTATAACAACTCCGCTCAGCTCAGCTCAGTCCAGCTCAGCTCCATTCCGTTCTGCTCTAATGGGAGAAGCTTCCCCAGTGTTGCAGCTCTGAAGGGAATTATCCTCAGCTGAGCTGAGGTGTCTTTTGTGTTTTCGGCTGAGCTCAGGTGTTCTTCCGTGCTTCCTCTCTTCTCTTCCACTGCCTCCACTTGGGAGGAAGGCAGCAACCAAAGCTGTGCCCCCTACTGAGCAGTGTGCAGAGGGCACACTGCTATATAGTGTCCCTGAAGGAGAGGTTGAGCCTCCCAGGGTGACCTGTGATTGGTGGGATTTTTTCCCTTATTTGGCTAGTCTGAAGATGGTTGAGGGGCCCAGCTCAGGGCCATGTGTGTTAGTTGGGGCTGCTTCTTAGCTGCTTTGCCAGGTTGGGGGACCTGACAGCCAGCTGGGAGTAGGGTCCCTGGTAGTCCTAGCAGGAAGCTCTCCTATGTTGGATTTCAAGTTCCAGAGCTCCCTGGCCTTGCAAAGGGGAAATGTGTGGGCTCCCCAGTGGTCCTCAGTATCCTTTGAGGCTCATGGTGGGTGAAGGGGGTGGAGGCTGGGGTCCTAGTACCCCCAGGAGGGTAGTGACGGAACCAAGCAGTAGCCTCAAAAAGCAGATGGCAGGAGGAGGGACCAGGCTGCTAGAAAAAGTCAGATTTGTTCCCCAGTAGAAACACAGTTGGCAGTGCAGTGCCATTCTGGCCAGGAGCTAGCAGCCCAGTCTTCACCTTGGTCTGCCTGCTTTCATGACTGCCTAGGCCCAGACAATGAAGCAGCCTATGGCAGGTTGAGGAAGCTTGACTGTAAGGCACCTGGAGGAGGCAGGGCCAAGAGGGCTGGGCCTGGCAAGGGGGTGGGGCTGAGGCCGAGCTCCCTCCACACGGAGGGGTCCCTAGAACAGAACCCTCACTGTGGACTGCTGATGGCCTAGGAGCTGGAGCCCAGGTTCCCGCCTGCCTCAGTAAGTAGAGAGAGACACGTGGGGGACAGAACCCTCCACAGAGGTGAGACAGGGAGCCTGTGGGCTCTGTGGAATATGGACTCTGCAGGCTGCAAACTCTGCACATTGCGGAACTCCTACGATGAGTCTATAAAGTCATATTTTAACATGTAGATTTTTTGTTGTTGCTGTTCAGTACAGACACAAATAGTTTCTATCAAGTTAAAAAGAAAAATAATCAAAATTGAAACAAAACTCCAAACAAAAGACAAATTTAGAAATTCCGGATCTTACTAGTTTTCTTGCCCCGTGTGGTATTAAACAGTATGTGCCTCTTTGAACTATCTTTATTGTTTGGATGGTTCTTTAATTCATTAAGCAAATCATAAAACAAATATGATGTATAATAGGGATCATTACCACTGCAGGTCGCCTCCTCTACCCCTGCGTTCAGGTAGGGCTGGATAGCGGGAGGGAGAGAGGAAGGCACACCGTGACTCACAGAAAGATGCAGGGTTACCGGCCACGCACTGCCTGCTGCTCCGGGTGCTGGAGAGCCGGGCAGAGCACTGTAGTGAAGCAGATGAGGCTCCTGCGTGTTAATGGGTTTAACGGGGATAGTAAGAAAGCCACCAAAGAGCAGAGCATCACAAACAACCTGAAGGAGACCTTTGAAACCATCGTGGCCTCCATGAACAGCCCGGTGGCCCCATTGGAGCGGGACAACCCCATGAACTGGTTCCGAATGGACTACATTCTGAGCACGATGCACATGCAGAACTTTGACTTCTCACATGAATTCTACCAGCTTGCCACAGCTCTGTGGGAGGATCAAGGAGTGGTGCCTGCCACCAGCTAATTGACTGTGCCCAGTACTTCCTGGACAGATCAACCTGATCAGGTAGACTGACTATGTGCCAAGCGACCAGGACCTCCTTTGCTGCTGCGTTCTGACCTCTGGAATCTTTGAGATCTGCTAGCTGGGAAAGTCCTTGCTGGGAAACGGAAGACCGAGGACTACTTCCCAGAGTTCGCTCGCTACACGACTCCTGAACTTGCGACTCCCGAACCTGGAAAGGACCCACACGTGACCTGGGTTAGCTGCTTCATCGGGGTCGAGTTTCTGAGAATCAGCAGTGCTTGTGGAGATGGACGCTACTGCTGCTACCTTCATTTTACCTGAGCCGTGGACACTGAGAACGTCCTCCATGTCTTCAACGACCGCCATGACGTCATCCAGTGCATGCGTCTCTGCCAATACAGCTGCTCTAAGGGAACGCCCAAAGTTAATTCAGCTTTAAGCACCATTAATTAGGAGTGAAATGTAATTGTACAAGCAGTTGATCAGCCATTACGCGGCATGGTTCATAACCACCCTTCTTACCCCAGTGATTCTGAAAAACCCCCTTTTCCTTTCAGCTTGCTTATGCTCAAATTTAGTAAGCTTAAGGTGTCCTATAGAAGAAAAAGAAATAAGGCCATAAAAATGCCCTCTCACTTTCAGTAAATAAAATAAAAGCAACAACAAACAGTAATAAGTAAATTAAATAAATGAAACAAAATACAAAATGAAATACTGTGTTGCGCAGCATTAAAATATAAAAATCAAAATTAAATGTGAGCAAAAATGTACATAAATCCATACTCACTTTATGCTTCTCAGAGTGAATAAATTGAATATAGTTTAGCTGTAAAAATATTATAATTTGCTATGTGAGTTTAAGTTGGCCTATAATTCAAAATGAGCATCTTGTGGTTTATTTTTACTTTTTCTTTCCATCTTTGTAGTCCCCTTCTCTAACAAGAAGCATGTCCTCTATCCTTCTTGGTATAGTTATTCATTTAATCCAAGTAGTGGTAGTAGACAATAGTTTCAGAGTTACTAACCCATATGAATATGGAAATAAAGAAATACTAAGTGATGTTCAATATTTGTTTACAAAGTGTGTGTGTGTGTGTGTGTGTGTGTGTGCGCGCGCGCGCGCGCGCGCGTGTGCATGCTCTAGGACTGGGGCTCATACCCAAGGTCTTGTCCATTCTGTCGTCTAAGTCTCTTGGTGGAGTTTTTTTCTCTCTCCTATCTGATAAGTACTTTCTCCCATCCAAGTACTAACCAGGTCTGACCCTGCTTAGCTTTTGAGATAGCATAGAGACTGGATGAATTCAGGGTGGTATGTACTAGATGTACTTTCTAATCTGAAATATGTTTTAAAAAAACCGTCTTGGTTTATTCTGTTATCTTTGGCTAGAAGATTCTTAACTGTGGAATTCACATACAGACAGGCACCCAAATATACACATATATGTACATATACACACATATACAGCCTAGCTGGAAGGGAGGTTTTTCATGCTTGATGTCAATGACATTATGAGTTTACTTTTTTATTTTTGGGCCGGGTGTTTTGCTCTCAGTTTTAAATAGCTGATGGTGTGACTTACATCCTTGCCAGGAACAGAGCTTAACAGAGTCTAAGTGGGCACAGTCTGATATTTGTCTTTAGAACTCTGCCCCGTTTCTCATGTTGTCCATCTTCCCTAGGACACTGTTTTACACATTTAAAAACCCTTTATAGACATACTTGAAATTCATTCATTCTAAGGTTTATTTAAGAGAGAATAGGGCAAGTGTTCCTCTTCTCTTCTGGGCACTTTTGAAATAAACAAATTAGCATACATGTACTCCAGGTTTATAATTAATTAATAATATAATTTTTACAATTTTGTGCAAATTGAAAATGTGGCCATCTTCAGCTGCCTCCCCCAAAGTGCCATTAACTTCACTAAAATAAACCAAATGTGGTGGCTTGCTAGGTGCCAACCTCAGCAGTCAGTGAGGTCCGGAGGGGAGGGAGGTAAGGAGTAGGGGAAAGACTCATAACACAAGGCATATTTAATTAATGCAATTGAACATGGAATTTTCCCTACTTATTTTTCCTGCATGCTTGTTATTAGGCCATAACTTTATGTTTTCAACATGGTGACAACATATCACTAAGCCACCTGCAGAGGACCATGGGACTGTACTTTTGTGGCCCATGTTGCCAGTACCCTGAGCTGTGATGCTGCTGAGCTGGAGTTTGGTTTGCAGGGTATTTATTAAGGACCGACATCTGTGGGTAGGCAGGGAAGGGATAGTTTGTGTCTGGAGAGAAATCAAATGTGAAATAGTCTCGGCAGTGCTCTGCCTACTCCCAAGGGGCATGCTGGTCCATACATGGTCTTATCAGAGATACCACATTAGGATAAAATGTCTAACATTTCTCTTTTATGACTTGTTGGATTAGAGCTGTGCCAGTGGTTGAGAACATGATTAGCAGAGGGTTACACTCAGGCTGTTTAGAATTTGTCCCGTTGTAGACAGTCACCTCAGCCTTCTAGCTTGATGGCTGTCTTCTGAAGAGAACATTAGCAAAAGAATACCACTAGGTATAAATGGTGCTGCATCCCATCCAAAAATTAGAGGATTGGCTTAACGTTAGGGAATCAGGACCCCACCACTGACTGGCTGTTCTGTATTAACAGAAGTATGCCTAAGGACAAATACAGAAAGGGTGAAACTGAAGTGATAAGAGACATATGTCCTATGGACACTCACCAGAAGAAGCCGGCATATCTCTGCTAACCTCAGACGAAATAAAGCGTTGTTAGAGGGTGGCGAGTCATGTGTCAGGACAGAAGCTCAGATCACAGAAATAGTAGATGATCAGAAGGTGCATTAAGGAGACAGAGCGGGAGGAACGTCAGCCACCAGATACCAGTGTAGATAGTTTATTTCTTTAGAGTATTATTGCATAGTTAAAAAAATAAAGATAAGAATCCCGTCATGTTATATAAAGGCTGGCGGAAGCTTTCATGTATGTTATTAACCGACTGTCAAGGCTGTATGCTGTACAGTTGCTGCCATAAGACCCTCTGGAAAAGACAGAGCAATGGAGCCAAGACAAAGGTTGTTTTGCATTTGGGGGAGAGGGGACAGAGGGAGGAACAGGGGCACATGCAGGAGGTTTAGGGCAGTGAAGCTGCTCTGCAGATACAATAATGGTAGGTGCGTTTGTACAAGCCCATAGAATGCACAGGACCAAAGACGAACCCTAATAAAGACTGTGATGACAACGACATGGTCAATGCACCACCGTAGCCCAAGGTGTTAACAACAGAGCAGCTCTGTCTGGGGGCGAGGCAGCGTGTGGGAAGTCCATTTTTTTCATTAATTTTCCTGCAAACCTAAAACAGATCTGACGTCTATAAATTGAAAGAGTTTCCAGTTAAAGGCTGTGTACGGCCAGTCTTTTGGAATAAGCAACAGAAATCACCTCAAACTAAGCCCAAAGCAAAGATAAATGTAGGATAGGGCTGGGTCCTGTGGAGTGATGGGAAGTTTGATGCCAGGCTGTGACGGTGCAGATTCCAAATGGAAGGCTCATCAGGGATATTAAGCAGGAAGCAGCTAGACTGGGAAACAGACGGTCGATCTAGGATGTGAAAGTGGCTGGCAAACTCACCTGTGTGGTGAGGAGCAAGCGGGGAGATCTCTGGTGGGGCTGCTGGGCTTCCCGATGGAGGCCCAGGCCAAACCTCGCTGCTGGGAGTCCTCACTTCTCTTTCCTTTCACAACCCTGTTTTCTCTACAGTGGACCGCATCTTGCATATTCGAGGAGGCCTGCATATATACAAGCAACCCCATTAGTCAGAAAAGAGAAACTGAGTCAAAATGTAGTCCCAGAGTAGAGTGGTGGCTACCAGGGGTTGCCAGGGAGGCGAGTAATGTATTTCATAAGCTTAGAGTTTCAATCTGGGAAGATTAAACGTAGTTCCGTGGATGGATGGTGGTGATGGGGCACTACAGTGTGAATACACCGAATGCTGTCGGTTCTAGCTTGGGTTTTGTTGCTTTGATAAAGTAGCCTGGAAAAACCAACTTTGAAAGAAAAGGTGTGCATTTAGCTCACAATTCCAGGTTATACAGCCCACCATTCTGGAAGCCAAGACAAGAACTTGAAGCAGTCACAAATGTAGTCAAAAACAGAGAGAAAAATGCATGTATACATGCTTGTTAGTGCTCAGCTCTCTCTGTCTCTCTCTCTCTCTCTGTGTCTGTCTGTCTGGTTTTCTCTCTGTGTTTATACAGTCCAGGATCCACTGTTCCCAGTGGGCTGGGTCTTCCCACTTCAGTTAGTGTAAGACTTATCCCTCACAGACATGCCTCCAGGCAAGCTTGCTCTAGGTAGGCAGTCCCTCGCTGACACTCGCCTCTCAGATGATTCTAGATTGTGTCAGGCTGACAAAACTTAGCCACACCAGCAAACAGTTCGCTTAGATGAATAAGATAGAAAATTGTATGTGATGTGCTTTTCACTAACACGAAAACCCAACAAACGCATGCAATATGCAGACTGTGGAACGGTGTGGAGAACGGCGGGCAAAGGGAAGTTACATCTCAAAACAGCAAAAGCAGAGACGTGCAGCGTTAGGGTTCTCTCTCCAACTCTTGTTTCTTGCTATAGGCCGAGAACAACATTGTTAACTATACTTTTCAGACTGTCTGTGTCCTTGTCTGTGTTTTTATCTGTTCATTTTATCAGTTGCTGAAAGTATTGCATTCAGATCTCACACTTGGGTGTTATATTTTGCCTTTTTGACCTGCAGAATTTTACTTCATGTATTCTGAGGCTGTGTTGAGTGTACAGAGCTAAACTGGTTACTGTATTCCCAGTGAATCCATCTTTTATTGTCATGCAATAGCTCTCCTTATCTCTAGCAATGGTTTGGCTTCAAGTGGTCTCTGTGATATTAGCAATAACAACTATACCCGTCATCTCTTAGTATCTCTGACACATTTCCCCTTTTCTTGCATTCTTGCATTTCTTGCATTGTTTTCTGAGACAGGGCTTCTCTGTTGTAACTCTGGCTGTCCTGGAACTCATTCTGTAGACCAGGCCGGCCTTGAACTCACAGAGATCTGCCTGCTTCTGCCTCCAGAGTACTGGGATTAAAGGCGTGGGCCACCACCTCCTGACCTGTACCTGCATTTTAACCTTTAAGATGTATTACTTTGTTGTTGCTTTTAGCAGGTAGAAAATAAACCATCGACTGGTTTTTAGTTCTGGAGCTAGAACCTAGGGCCCCACTGGTCAGCTCTTATTATCAATTTGACACAAACTAGAGTCGGCCAGGAAGAGGGAACCTCAGAGAAGAGTCAGATCAGCCTTTAGTAATGTCTGTGAAAGATTGTCTTGATAGTTGTTGCAGGGTCCCCTCTGTGTGGGCTGTGCTAGACCTAGGCAGGTGGATCTGGGCTGTGTAAGCTAGATGAGCAAGCCAGAGAACAAGCCAGCAAGCAGTGTTCGTCCATGGTCTCTACCTCCTGGTTCCTGTCTTGAGTTCCTTCCTGATTTCCCTCAATGTTGGACTGGGACCTGGAAGTGTAAAAGGAAGTAAGCCTGTAAACCCTCCTCTCTCCAAGTTGCCTTTAGGCAGATTGTCATCACAGGAACCAAACGAATCTAGAACAGGCCGTGAGCATACGGTACACTGAGCTGCATCCCAACAAATATTTTTTCAAAATGTTGTTTAGACCCAACAGAATTGCCGATTTATTGGTATTTAAACCTGCAGTTTTCTTTTTTATTTACCTCAATTCTATGTTCTTTTCCTTTTGTGTGTGGTTTCCTTTTGATTAACTCTTTAAAATTATTCTATTTCACCAGTAGGTTGGTTAGTTAGTTATTCTGCTATTTTTGGTGGTTATGTATACCATAATGTCAGGGGTGTAGAAATCCCACTTAATCTCCTATCCCTTTACAGTGATGGTTAACCTAGAGGATTGGTTAGATTCAGCTTGTCTTGGGGAAGAAGACAGAATTCCTCACAGGTGGCTCAGGTCATCCTGCTTTAGCGTATTATAAGGCAACAGTGTCCCAGGCACAGATGTGTGGAATGACAAAGAGGCTCGGGTGTCTCAGCCTGTTCCTTCCATCCCAAAGTTTCTTATTAGCCTTTCATCTAATCATGCCAGCGTCCTTGGTGACTGCTGCCTAGGTCCATCATGTCATTAAGGGCTGCAAGATGTTGACTTCTGTTCCCCGTTCCCTGATTAGTTGCAATTCTTCCATAAGGGGAAGCATTCATTATCAATTATTATTATTTTTAAATTAAAAAATATTTATTTATTTACTTGAGACAAGCTATCACTATGTAGCTCTGGCTGCCCTGGGACTCACTATGTAGACCAGGCTAGACTTGAACTCATGGAGATCCACCTGTCTCTAGCTCTCGAGTTCTAGGATTAAAGACATACATTGCCAAACTTGGCAATTTTATTTATTTTATGTGTATGGGTGTTTTGCCCCCATGTGTGTACTAGTGCTCACAGAAGCCAGAAGAGGGTGCCGGACCCCCTGGGATTGCAGTTATAAATGGTGTGAATTATAGATAAGTGCTGAGAATTAAACTCAGGTGCTCTGAAAGGCTAGCTCTCTTAACCACTGAGCCATCTTTCCACCCCCTTTCAATTATTTAACTACCTTGAAATATAGTCCACACAGGAAAGACAAGGTAAATGCACAATTCATCTCCTTTATCAATTCTCAGTCTCCCCAGTCACTTAAAAATGGCTTAAAATATTTTGTAGATGTTTTTCAAAGCACCAGCAGCAACTACCCAGTGAGACAAATGAGGTTGCTGCAGAGGTAATGCTAAACCTGTTTGAAGCAAGCCCATAGGCTTGTTGGGAGTAAACTGGGTCCTAGGGGGCAGCAGAGACCACCAGTGCTGCACTGGGAGCTGCTTGGTTTTCTTACCTTTCAGTGTTTGTTCCCGCTGATTTGAGCTAGCTAGAATCTCTGCAGATCAAGCATGCCGTGTCCCTGGGATCTCTGTAGAATACCCCTGGATCCTTGTTACAGACACCTTGGGGTGGGAGCTCCCAGGGACTCCACTGGGAACCCTGCAGTCCCCCATGGGAACTCTTGTCTGTAACAAGACAGCAGTCTTCACCGGTCCAACTCTTTGGGAGTACTCAATGCGTTGTAAAGTGATTCCTGACCCTTTAAGCAGAGCCAACACAGTATCTATAAGTCTTGGTATTAGTTGAGACAAACCCAGTTCTAAGTTGGATTCTGCTATGGATGGGCAATACGATGAAGCCCCATTTCCTCATCTGCTGACATGGTTGATGGTGGTGGGCACTGCACCTGACTGTTGAACAAACAGGGCGTGGCACATGGAAAGTCCCAGCTGATTTTGTTTTTTTGTTTTTGTTTTAGGATAGGGTCTCACTATGTATTGATGGTTGGCCTGGAACTTGCTATGTGTAGACTAGGCTGGTCTTAAACTCACAGA
The DNA here is from genome assembly GCA_026225945.1 of Cricetomys ansorgei. Classification (NCBI taxonomy): domain Eukaryota; kingdom Metazoa; phylum Chordata; class Mammalia; order Rodentia; family Nesomyidae; genus Cricetomys; species Cricetomys ansorgei. The sequence goes on along the minus strand of JAMJFZ010000116.1, from coordinate 14,623,932 downwards.
GATCCTTCTGCCTCTGCCTCCTGAGTGCTGGGTTTAAAGTGGCCATACATCACTATGACTTGCTACTTTAATTCCGCTTACAAACAAATCAAAACAACAACAAAAAACAAATCTTCATCTAAGGCTGACAGTTAAAGGGAACACACTATGCTTATGTTTCCAGCATGTCACCCAGAACCTGTGTGTGTGTGCGTGTGTGTGTGTGTGTGTGTGTGTGTGTGTGTGTGTGTGTGGCATATGTTGGTAGTTACAGAGCTTCTAATGGCTTCCATGGTGGCTGGTGGCCCTGACGACCTGCTTTTGTGGTGCCACCTTCCATAGAGGGAGGCAAGGCTGGCTGCCGGGATGCTTGTACACTGATCCCAGAGTGTGAAGCAGAAAGGGCCCTGCAGGCTGTGGCTGGAAAACGGTCATCCTAAACCTTAGCAACTGATCCTTGGCTTGGTCTGTGACCTTCAGGACCTCCCAGAAAAGATCTGAGACAATTATGATCTCCCCTCTTGGGAATTTGGGCTGAGAAATGAAGGATTCCTTTGCTGCATAGAAGAAAGACAGAGAGTTGGCACTGGAGAGGCCGTGTGTCAGGCCAGTGGGGAGTCCAAGCTGTGCTGGGGCAAAGGTGATGAGTGCCTTAGGAGGCCATCTGGGAGAAGGATTGGGCTAGATGGTTGGCCAGGCCAAGGCCAACTGACAGGGGAGCAATGGAGTCAGGACCCACATGTCCTGCTAGGTCCTTGGAGAGGAGATTAGCCATTTGAATAATCCATAGTCTGAGTTTTGGAGGTCCAGCCCCATGCAGTCTCTGGTCCCTGACTTCCTGTTCTTATGCCTAACTCTTGTTTAATCTAGCTTTTTTACTCACAACACACCTGACCTGCATAGCAGGACGTGACTGGTCTAGAGCACAAGCTGCAGGAGGAACGATGTGTCCTTAGATCCTCTCTTTAAGGGTAGAGGCCAAGCCCTCCCTGATGACAACGGGCCAGACACAGTCTATTGCCTTAACAGCAGAAAAGATCACAAGAAATTGTGTGCCACTTCTGCCCTGCTTTTTCTTGGGATCACAAGACCTGGAATAGGGCAGCCCTTGTGTCATAAGGACACACAAGCAGCCCACAGAAAGTCCCATTGAGGATCTGGCTCACAGCCATGGGTGAGCCATCTTGATTCTAGATCCTTCCACTCTACTCATGCCACCCACTGATTCCAAACCACCTCCTTCCCCCATATCTTCCCAAAGCTGCAGCCCCTTGAAGGACTCTCCAGACCAGAGCCAGTCCTAAATTCATTCCCCTCAGAAACTGCGGGATAATAAATGTTTGCTGTTCTAGACCATTAAGTTTGGGATAATTGGTTAGTAGTAATAGATAAATCATACATATGTGGGTTGGTCTCACGTGAAATTGATGATCTCCAACTCAAATGCCCCCAAACGCTGCCTCCTAGACTTGTCTTTTGTTCTTTCTCTTAGCCTCAGTCCCTCTCCCCCATTCCTTCCCTCTCCACCTCCTCGTGCCTCATTTTACACCCTTCCCTAGTGACCTTAATGCCTTTTTCCAAGAGAAAGTCAAAGCAATTGGAGTTCCTGGGCTCTGTGCTCACATCTCCTCTCCCACTGGATCTTCATATCCGTGGCCTGCTGTGCTCCTGGCAGAGGCCAGCCTCGCCCCTACGCTCTAGGTATGATGTCTTCTTGCTTCTTCTAGGGTCTCTCTCCTGGTATTCGCCCTTCCCATTGCTGTTTTCAGGAGGATAATTTGCTACTTGCCAGTCAAATGCAAGGAAGAGTACGAGTCAACCATTGATTGGACGAGGAATATCAGGGGCCTAAGGCATCCTGGCATGTGGTCTTATCCTAAAAATCCACCTGGAGGGACCGTAAGGAAGAGACAGTGAATACATGCATCACTTTCATGAAACATTATTTTGAAAAGAAAAATAGAAGCCAGATGTGGTGGCTCACATCTGTAATTCTAGCACTTGAATAGCTGAGGCTGGAGCATTATCTACATTTTAAGGACAACCTGAACCCTATTGCGAGTTCTAGTTCAGCCTGGGCAACAGAGTAAAGACTGTCTCAAAAAGCCAACTTGAGTAGTGGTGGTGGTGATGGTGGTGATGTAGTGGTGGTGGTGGTGGTTATGGTGGTGGTGGTGGTGGTGGTGGAGGTGATTATGGTGGTGGTGGTGGTGGTGGTGGTGGAGGTGATTATGGTGGTGGTGGTGGTAGTGGTGGTGGTGATTATGGTGGTGGTGGTGGTGGTGATGGTGGTGGTGATTATGGTGGTGGTGATGGTGGTGGTGGTGATGGTGGTGGTGATTATGGTGGTGGTGGCAGTGGTATGATGCAAGTATGTCTGTGACCACTTGACATCAGAGATTAAAAGCAGGTAATTATGCCACTGAAGAATCCAGCAAGAATCTCCAAGTCCATGTGATCAGCCTGAGACTGCAGGTGGAGTCTGTGAAGGGCTCAGGATCATGAGACACCCCCCGCCCCGTCCCTGTGACCTTTTCTAAAACCACAGGAGCTCCCAATGCAGTGCCACTTCTTCCCTCGTGAGTAGTTTCCTTTTGGAGGATGTGAACGTGTCTCCCCGATTCCACAGACTGTGGATTCTGAGTTGCTGCAGTGTGCAGGAAGCGAGGCCAGGCTAGCAGGGTCAGGCCATCATCGTGCTGGGAGACACAGGAAACACTCATGCTCGTTTCTGTTCAGCTTACACTGATTCTGACCCCAGATCTGGGGTTCCCCATCACGTTGACCAGGTCTCCAATGCAAGCTGTGTGCCTTGTAGTTTTTCGAATCCTGCAGGCCCTCTGAGGTGAAGTTCAGACCTACAAGACTGCCCGCTCTTTAGATCTCATTGCTAGTGTTGGGTACACGTTGTGCTTACTCCTGTTCAACTTGGTCACATTTAAGGAAATTATTTTCTGAGACAAGGTCTTGTCTTGCTATATAGTCCAGGCTGGGCTCAGACTCAAGATCCTTCTGCCTCAGTCTCACAAGTAATGGGTTATGTTACACCAAGTGTGCTTGCCACCACTCCTGGGACAACCTGGTTACAAGTGAAGGTTCCTAAGACACTCATCTTCTCATTGATCTGGATAGCTGATCTGACTTGACTCAGGGTCAGTTTACTTACTAGGGTACCGGTTTAGTGTAGAAGAATAGAACCATAAATAGCAGCCGGAACACATGCCCAGGGCCAACTGTGTAAGGAGGGGCGGAGCTTCCAAGCCCTCTCTAGACACACCACCTCCTTAGCACGTCACAGGGTCCACAGCCTGGAGGCTTTCTACCTACACCATAGGTTCCTATGAACCACAGGGTTCCTGAGCCAGGATGGAGACTAGCTCAATCCAGTACTTCCCTTCCTTCAGGATGGGACCCTAATGCAAGTTCCAGGCTCCCAGTAGCATCCTCGATTTTTGTTTGTTTAGGATTTTTGTTTGCTGTTTTTTTTTTTCTTTTTGTGACCACCTGTGATCCAAAGCCCACCGAGAGACACCCCGTTAAAAGCAGAGAAGCTTTAGCACCCAGGAAATCCTGGGGGATTAGGAGCTCTGTGCTAGGAATGTGCATCAAAGGCTTGGGATTAGCGTAAAATATGCTCCTACCATCGCTAATTGCTTGGGGGAATTCCGGGGGTTTTAGGAACTCTGTGCCAAAGAAAGAAAGAGAAAAGAAAAAGAAAGGAAGGGGAGAGAGAGAAAGAGAGAGAGAGAGCGTAAGAGAGGGAGATTTTATTTGTACATCCCAGTAGTATCATAGGAAGACCCTGGCCACATCTCCTCTTCCTCTTTACCCACCTCCCATCACCCACGGCCTCCCAAGATGGCAGTTTTGAACTAGTCTCTCCCTTGTTCAACCCTGCTGCCACCATCCTATTTAGACGGCCACCAGTTCTTGCCTGGTGCCCAGAAGCTGCCTTCTAACTCTGGGGACATGTCCTTGCCAGGTAACAGCCATCAGACTCCTCCTCTACAGTGCATCACAGATGTTCTCTTGGTGCTATGTGTGGGGTGGGGTTCCTCCCTGCCATACTGTGTGTGTGTGGTTCTTCACTGCCATACTGTGTGCAGAGTTCCTCACTGCCATACTGTGTGCAGAGTTCCTCACCACCATGCTGTGTGCAGGGTTCCTCACTGCCATACTGTGCACAAGGTCTTCCCCACTGCCATTGCTGCCCTGCTCCCCACATCCCTTGTGCTCATTTCTCACTGCCCTTCTCTAAACCCCTTACCCTCAGGCCCTTCACAGCAGTAATGCCACCTCTTCCCTGAATCCCTCCTTTTTACTCATCAACCCCAGAGTCCATTGCTCTGCCCTCGAATGCTACCCTGGCTTTCCATGGCACTCAAGTTTGGTAGGGACAGGCTATGTTCGTCTGTTTGTTCCTCTCTCCCCCGTGGCCCCTGACCTTCTAGTGCTCTCATGGGTGCATCCCATCTCTTGTTATTCAGGTGCCTTGGAAATTGTAGATCTCAGTCATAGGACGATAACAAAATTTCAAGTCAAAAGGCTTGACCTCAAAGTCGCTACCTGAGTGACTGTGAGCAAGCCTGACTGTGGGCTTGTTGTGAGTCTGATCAGCTAATCGATGTGAAAGAGCTGTATAGATCTAGTTTATTCCAAGTGGATGGTTTATCACCTCTCTTAGCCCTGCTGGCTCAGGAGGACCAGCATTGGCCACTCGAGGGCAGTCTCAGCCAGCCTCCTAACTGGGCTTGCTCGGGTCTCTTCTTGCCTGGGATGAGGTCCTGAGGTACCATGAGTGATTTCACAGACATGGTGAGATATATACCCCCAATACTTGCACTTGAACAGCTTTCTCTTGTCTTTGATGTGTCTAGAGAAGTTTCTGGACACAGCCTCAGAACCCTACTGCATAATGGGCCATTTGATGTCCTGGGCAGATGGGAAGCCGGTCTTGTACTGGGATTATCGCAGGACTTCCCTTATGTAATATTTCTCTTTGTTTTCCTTCTTTCCCCATACCCTTCTCCCTCCTTTGTCCCTCTTTCCTCCCCACACCCCCCCGCCTCATTATTACGTTATCTAGTCTGCTATCAAATTCACTCTGTAGGCCAGGCTGCTGTAGCCTCCTGAGTGCTGACATTCCAAGCTTGGGTCGCAATATTCAGCTCTATTTAGATTTTGTATTGAGATAGAATCCACACAACACGAGCATCATCGTCTTCAGGCATGCATTGAAACTGTGACTTTGAGTTGAACAACCATCACCTCTAGCTAAGTCCATCAGCACAGAAAGAAGCTGTGTACCTTGTAGCAGTCAGTCCCAATTCCGCACCTCCCAGACCCTGACAGTCACGTTCTGTCTCTACGCCATTGCCAGCTTTGGAAGTCTCCTGTAACTGGACATGATGGTTAATCTTGATGTCAACTCAGTTGGATTGAGGAGTGCCTAAGAGATGAATAAAGCATTCTGGGTGTGTGAAGGCATTTCTAGAGACTGCTAACTAAGGGGAAAACCTGCCCTGAATATGAATGGCAGCATCCTATAGGCTGGGAGCCAAGAAGATGGGAAAGACAAAAAGGAAGGATGAAAACTTTGAAACTTGATTGTTAGATATTTCATTACCATTACTTTGAAAGTGTCTGTCTTTGGTGATTAGTTTTGTTTAATTTGCATAAAGTTTCTGTGCATGAAGCAGTATTTCATTCTTGGGTCATGGGGGATTCAGAGGCTTGCCTATGTCAGGCAAGTGTTGTACTGTGGGGCGGTTCCCCATGGTGCCCCTTGCCAGCCATTGGGTCTGGATGGGTCACCTGGGCTAGCTCTGAGCTCAATATCCACCTGCTTTTGCTTCCCAAGTGCTGAGGTTCCAGGTGTATGACACCACACCTAGGTGCTGCCCTCATTTTATGACTAAATGCTATTCTGTTCGACTCACCCATTGACGGGCATCTGCCTGTTATGAAGAACTCTTTGTTGTACAAGTGTCTGTGTTCAGGGTTTGAGCAGACATATGCTTTCTGTTCTCTTTCAGTTCTTGCTAACCGTGGAGTGCTGCTGGGAGTTACCATGTAACTCCACGTCTGGCATTTTGCAAAACTGCCAAACTGTTTTCCAAAACATCCCTTTTGGTTTCCATTACTGCCAGCCATGTATGAGAACCCCAAAATGCTCTTGACGCTGAGTCCAACCCAAGCTTCCCTTAGCATTCTGGACACAGGAGGCTCAGGAGACAAATCTGCTGGCTTTCCCCCATCCCTTTTCCAGCATTACAGTTTTGCAAGACAACAAGCTTTGCAAACTTTAATTGCCTGAGAAGCTACTTGGGCCCTTGGGTGCAACCAGGGTGATTCATCGTTCTTGCTGAGGGGATACTGCTGCCTGGCTCCCTGTAGCCAAGGAGGGCTCATCTGTGGGTAAGGTTCAGGGTCTGACTTGGCTGATGTGCACTTGGGCTGTTTGCCAAAAGGTGTTCTTATTAAGTAGGGGCTGCCAGGCAGGTGCCTTCACAGACTCCTTGCATCTGTAATGGATCCTGAGGCTTCCTGGCAGGGAGCTGGTTCTGGCTCTTGCAGCTGTCTCAGGCATTTGGTTGGGAAGACATCTGTCCAGATGGACAGAGACTGTGGGTTCAGACTGCCTCCTTCCTGGTGACTGGCCAGATAACAGGTAGACATTGGCTGTCTGCTCGAGAGGGGCTGGTGAGCAGAGGCCTCTCTTCTCCACTCCCCATCCTCTTCGTGGCTGGGCAAATGAGGGCTCTATTTGCAGCAGCTCAGACCTGCCTGCCTGATGAGGAAGGGCTTGCTGGAATAGCATCTGGATAGGGAGTGAGGCAATTTAGGAAGGGGGAGTGGGAAGGAAGGATAGATGGCTAACCCCAAAGGAGCTCCCTTGCGGGGAAGCAGAATTACCAGCTGTGCTGCTTCTTGCTCAGAGGAGGAAGGGCTAGCTCATTTCTGTCATTCTAAGGGGAATGCTTTTGGGAAGCATAGGAAGGAAACAGGCAGAGAAGCACTCCCATGAGGTCTTTATTAATTAACTGGTGACCCTGCATGGGGTTGCCATATCTGGCTCAGATCTATTCAGTTACTAGATATCCTGATATGTGGTTGTTTCTTCATGTAACAAATATTTACTGAGTTTCTGCCTGCATCCTAGGATCCAGGGATTGAATGACAAATAAAGCCGGTCCTGATTAGTGTCTTTGTGAGTGCGGAGCCTGATGTGGCCAGGGCTTTAATTCACTGATTGCAGCACTCCGTGCATACTCACCTGATAATGTGCAGAAGAGGAGGCAAGGCTAGACTTGAGGAATGGGGTTGGGAAAAACCTTTTTCAGGGCACCAATCTGAAGGATGAGCAGAGGGCAGAGCAGGAGAGTGTTTCCGTTGGCAGAAATAGCATGTGCAAAGCCCTGAGATGGGATAGGCATCCCATAAACAGAAAGCAAGCCTTCTGGGGGAGAACACGGAGGAAGGAGAGGCACGGAGACAGGTGGCGAAGTCAGCAGGGTCAGTGCGCTCAGGCTTCCATTAGACACACAGAAGCCCCCTGCTCTTCTAGCTTGCTGGTGACATCAGCTCCATGTTTGAAATGACCACATGGTTCCTTGTGACTTATTGTGAGCTTCAGATAATCAGGTAATCAGAAATCAGAATAATAAGCTCTTTTCCCCACTTCCCCACTTAGAGCTGCTGGGCTTCTAGACTCTTCAGTGCTCCCGGCAACTTCAAGGGATGGGATGGAGCTGGGTTTAAAGAAAGGATAGGTCAACCTTATGCATGGGTGAAAAATTTAACTGTGAATACTCAATGACTGAACCGTGAGCAAGTGTTGATTCAAAAGACAAGGAGTGTTGAGGGAATAAAAGAGGGCTCTCGAGGCATAAGGGGAATCAAATCCTTCAGATAACGGGCTTGAGACTCTGAAGGCCATTCTGTCCTTGTATTCCTGATGAATTCTAGGAAACCATTTTTTTTTTTTTCTTTTTCATGCTTGGGGAGGTGAATCTGCTTGCTGCTCTCTCAGAAGTACCCAGCTCAGGGCTGAACACACGGGTTGTCATCAGCATGAAGGTGAAGATTTGCAGTCCTAGGGGGCCAATTGGTTCAGAGAGCCTAGTGTGAACCCTTGAATTAGAACCATCTGCTGGGTAGTGGTGTAAAGATCAAAGGTTCTTAAGTCTTACCTCAGATCTACTGGATCATGATTACTTTATAGTTTGTTTTACTTTGTTTTAGAGACAGGATCTCATGCAACCCAGGCTGGCTTTGAACTCACTATGTAGTCTAGGATAACCTTGGACTTCTTATCCTCCTGTCTCTACCTGTCTCTAGGAGTGCAGATTCTCCTGCTGGTGTGGCAAGTCCTCTACCCACTGAAGCGTCTTACAGCCCCCAGAACTCTCTTAGAGATGGTAGCAATGGTCCAGGCTACCAGAGAGCCTGTGCTGCAAGTAAGTGGTGCAGAGAGCTCTTGTCACACTGTATTAGTATGCGTCTTCCATAGCAAATGAACACACATGTAGTGACTGAAAAGAGTAAAAGTTGGGGCTGGAGATATGGCTCAGGGGTTAAGAACACTGGCTGTCCTTCTAAAGGACCTGGGTTTGATTCCTAGCACCCACATGGAAGCTAACAACTGTCCTTAACTGCAGATCAGGGGACTCTGACACCTTCTTCTGGCCTCTGAGGACACTGCATGCATGGAGTGCACAGACATACACGCAGGCAAAGCACCACACACATTAAAAAATAGAAAGAATAGAGGGTTATTCTCTTTCTGTTCTGGAGACCCACAGTCCTAAGTTATTTCCACTGGACTGAAACCAAGGTGTGGTCAAGGCCACTCCTCCCAGGGGCTCTGGGGAAGACCCACCCCCCACCCCACCCAGTTCCTGGTGACTTCTGACACTCTCCACTTGTGGCATCTGAATAGTCTGCGAACCGCAGGAGAAGGTGGGGCAGATTTACAGGCACCTTGGGTACATATTTGACCCTGTTTATGACTCACATCTCTTTAGAGCAGGGCCTCCCTCAGGTGAAAAGTTTACATACCCCACCCCCTGTGTGCTCCCTTATAGCTCCTTCCCCACAGGGCAGATGTCTGGGTGGACACAGAAGCCAGGCTTTCCTGTCCACCTTACACAACTCAGGGCAGGCCATGGCAGCCCTGGCAGCTGGGGTATCCAAGCAACGTGCAGCTGCTGAGGGTCTTGGCTCTAACCAGAATGCTGTGAAGTATTTGGGCCAGGACTTCGAGACCCTGAGAAAACAATGCTTGGACTCAGGGGTCCTATTTAAAGACCCAGAATTCCCAGCGTGTCCATCAGCTTTGGGCTACAGGGATCTCGGACCAGGCTCCCCTCAAACTCAAGGCATCATCTGGAAGCGACCCACGGTAAGGCACAGTCGAGTATCACAAAGGGCGGCAGTCTGTTACATCTGGTCGAGAGTTGAGGTGGCAGCGGTGGATTCTATTTTTGGGTCCCCTAGTTCTGACCCTTGCCTCGCTTTCTGAAATTATTTCTAAGGAAGAGCATATATAGGTTTTGGAGCTGGAGTGTGGCTCTGCTGTTGCGGCCTTGGGCAGATAGCTTAATTCTCTGAGCTTTAGTTTTCCCACCCTTAAAATGGTGCTGCTTAGCGGAGCGGTGGTGGTACACGCCTTTAATCCCAGCGTTTGGGAGGCAGAGGCAGGTGGATCTCTGTGAGTTTGAGGCCAGCCTGGATTACAGAGTGAGTCCCAAGACAGTCAGAATTACAACCGAGAAATCCTTTCTTGAAACAGCCCCTCACTCCCAAAAAAGTGCTGCTGGAACCATTGTATTGCAGTGTTGTTTTGAGAACTAGAAATAAATCTGAGTGTAACTGCCCTGCATGTAAGAGGCACAGAGCGCATGGTACTTAGGCTTGCACGGCGCCCCCAGGCCAGCACACCAGAGAACAAACCACGCTTAGATACGGTCAGCTGCGGGCAACTGTGATACCATCACTTCTTAGAGGCATAGGGTTGTCGAAGGTCATGGAAGGCTCCATCAGGGCTGGAGAATGGAGAGGACAGGTGGAAGCCATTCTAAAGGGTGCGGTCACACTGTGGTCTTGATTTGCTTCCCTGATGATTAGGGTTGCTGTATCTTTTCGTCGGTGTGCTTATAGATCGCTGGTGTAAACTTCAGTGGGATGCCTGTTCAAGCCCCTGGCCATTTCCCAAGGGTTCTGTTTGCTTTTCATTTTGTTGTTTGACTTGCTGCTTTTGAGGATAACTCCTTTAGTTTCAGAACCGCCAAACCTTTTAAAATTGCGTCTAGTAATTCTGCAAATTAAGGTGCTTCATTTCCCCGTCCCCATCCTGACAGCTATCCTTTTATACTACACTCCCCCAAGATCCACATACGAGAGGAGGTATGTCACGTTTATCTTTGTGAGTTGGGCTCATTTTACTGAAAATGATGATTTTTGCTTCTGTCTACTTTCCTACTAATGACACGACTTTCTTCTTCTTTCTAGTGAATGACACTCCATTGCATTTGCACGCATACGCTCCCTACATAAACACACGATATGCTTTTATTCAATCATCTGTAGACGGGTGTCCCAGCTGATCGCATAGCATAGCCCTTGCAAACAGATCTACAACAAACATGGGTATACAGGCGTCACTATCGTAGCTGACTGTGACTCTTTTGCATGTATACCCAGGAGGAGTTTAGCTGTTTCTCCTCATTCTTTAAGCTTCTAGAAGGTCTACCTAGGCTTGTGTCCCAAGGAATGGAAGACACATTTATCCAGAACAGGTTGCAAGATCAGAGTTGGGCTCTCAAGGTGAACGCTCTGTGGGGAGGTTGAAATCCTTTAGGGTTTTCCTGCTTATGTCAGGCAAGGGCAGGAGCCCTCCCCTGGAGACAGTGGCTGTGCTGACCCCCAGGGTTCTGGGCCCCTTGTTTTCTGGCTGCTTCATTACCTCAGAGTTCATCCCAGGCTCCTGTGATGTGGCTAATGCACAGTGTGAATGGACTTAGCGCAGCCTGGTCAAGATTCTTTTCTGTCTGAAGTGTCTCCTTCCCCCCTCCCCCCGCCCCCGGCAATTAAACAGTTTATTGATCTTAAGGAGAAATACAGAATCAGGAGTAAAGCCATGCCAGGCACATAATAAGGACCCCAGTTAAGAGACACATGGAGGGTTGAGTTTTTGGCGAGTTAATGGATGGTGGTAGGCTCAGTTTGGAGCTTCTGTCCTCTCTCCAGTGGTTACCTCCTGGATTAGTGGCTTTGGAGTTTCCAATTCAACCATGATTTGCTGTGCTCTTGTCCTGTGCAGGGAGGCGCCTTGAGGAGCTTAGCTAGCTAAGGAGGGGCAGAGAATATGCAGATAAGTGAGAGACTCTGGAGGAGGATGAACATGGGCTTGGATGTCGGTGGTCAAGCCTCTGGTCCCCTGAGACTGTGGGTGGGTTACCAACCTCTCTGAGATGTAGCTTCCTCATCCGTGAAGTGAGAACATCGCCTTACCCACCTCCTTGGTTATGAGGAAGTCTGGATGAGAGAATCTGTAAATGCACAAAAATGAGTTGTCTCTAGATAGCATTCCATGACAGAATGTCCGGAGAGTAACGTATTCAGAGGACAGAGTGCTTGAGAGACTAGCAGGGAGGCAGCGACCCTTGACCGTGGAATTGGAAAACCACAAAAGACACTTGAACTGAAATTGGTGGAGAAAGAGGTGGAAGGGCACGAAAGCAAGAGTGTGTGGAGAAGGCAGTAGCGGTTCGTGGTCCTGAGAGCAGATAGAACACGGCAGGAAACGGGCGGAGCTGGGAACATTGAGTGGACCGGATCCGGAGGGTCGGAAGTGCTGGTTGGAGTGATGTGGCGATGAAGACAATGGCATCACTGGGCCCCTTGACAGGCTCATTCAGAGCCCCCCAAACGCCAAACCAAGACTACCTGCACATTGTCCCGGAGAGCAGGGTTTCCGAGTGCCATCGCTCTGAGAGGGTGTGCTTTTACAGCGCGTCCCAACTTGAGTTCTTTAGGAAATAAGGACTACCATTTCCTGTCTGCCCATTGACTAGGGGCTGGTGCAAGGCTTGATTTGCTTGTGTTAAGGAATGCTTGGGGTCATCACTTGATGCCCAGGAAGCATTATCCTGAACACACGTGACTGGTGCTAAAGAAGAAAAAAAACAGCATTCCAAAATGTGGACGGGTGGGAGCCTGCCTCTCGGCAGAGTCTCCATCTTTTTTTTTTTTTACATTTTAAAAATTTATTCATTTTTCCTCTCTTGTATAATACATCTGACCCCCCTCACCTCCCTCATCTCCTCCCAGAACCCTCTCTACCCTTTCTCCCAGATCCCCACCACCACCTCTCCTCAGATAAGAGCAGACCTCCAGGGTTACCGCTCAAACAGGGCATAACAAGATGGAACAAAGCTGGACACTAATCTCTACATCAAGGGTGGACTAGGCAACCCAGCATGAGGAGAAGGGTCCCAAGGGTGGGCAAAAGGATCAGAGACACCCCCCCCCCCACTCTAGTCTGTAGGAACTCCACAGGAACACCAATCCAGACAACTACAACACATTTCTAGAGGACCCTGAAGGTCCTATGTCTGCAGCTTCAGCCTCTGTGAACCCCTAAGGGTGCTGGTCAGTTGTCTCCATAGGGCTTGTTCTCCTGATGTCCTCGACCCTTCTAGTCCCTGCAATCCCTCCTCCCCCTCTTTTGTGGGGTTCTCTGAGATCTGCATGATGTTTGGCCCTGGGTCTCTGTAAATGCTCCCATCAGCTGCTGGAGAAAGCTTCTCTGATGAAGACTGGGCCAATCTATGAATAGAGCATAATATCATTAGAAATCATCTTCCAGCTGTCCAATCTCTAGTTCCTGGCCTGCCCTGTGGTAACAGGCATGGGTTCTTTCTCTTGGCATGGGGTTCTGCCCTTCCATTGTCCCAGCAGCTCTTGTAGGGAGGATCAGATATAGGTTAAAGGTTTTGTGTCCCAGTCCCACCACTTGCCTGATTACAGGAGATGGCCTGTTCAGGCTTCCCATCTCCCATTGCTAGAGGTCCTTGCCAGGGTCTTTCTCATAGATTCCAGTGAGTTTCTACTGCCCTAAGTCTCCTAGTCTCCCCCAAATTCCAGCTGTCTCTCCACATATTCTTTCCATTACCTGGTCCCTTCTCTTCCCATTCCCATCCTCCCCCAACCCACTTGCACCATCTGTTCTATTTCCTCTTTACCAGGGAGATCCCCGTGTCTCCACCAAGGCCCTCCTTGTTGCATAGTCTCTCTGGGTCTCTGGATTGCAGCACCTTCGTCCTTCGCTTAACAGTTAACATCCATATATAAGTGAGTGTCTCCCATCGTTCTGGGACTGGGGTGCCTCACTTAGGATGATTTTTTTCTAGTTCCATCCATTCGTCTGCAAAATTCATGAAGTCATTTTTTAAAAAAAATGGCTGAGTAGTACTCCATCTTTTAAATCTTCAGCCGCCTGTTTACACCGTATCTCTGCTTTGAGGTTAAATAGGGAGAAGGCATGTGGTAAGTTCTTGAGTCCTGCAGAAGTCTTATCTCCTTGTGAGTTTGTGAAGCTGAAAACTTCCTGTGATCCTTGAAGGATCTGTGTAACAAACATACGAGTCATGATTACCTTTTTCTGAGTGGGGGCATTTTGCGTTATAATTAGTGAATAACACACATTAAGATGAAGATTCTACTTACAAACACGTAACATTTTAAACTGTGGCCTTTGCCAACATTCTATCTTATTACCCAAACCTAAGATTGTAGCAGAGCTTAGCAGACTTACGGGATACGAATGTGCTTTGCTTCCGTCACAGGAATGGGGTGACAGGGCATTGAGCAGACAGGCAGGGAGCCACTTTGGAAGTGTCAGCGAAGTCTTTAGTTAGTAGTTGAAGAAATGAGTTTGAATGATTTCCCCAAGACCTTGTCTAGAGGACTACAACTGATGTTTGAAATGGGGTCAGAATAGAGGCTGAGGACCAAGTCCAGGGTTTCCTGGATTCCTAGAGTGAGAGAACAGGAGTCCACGGAGGGAGTGGAGACGATGCATCGAGAAACGTGAAACTCAAGAGCTAGTGAAGACACACATGGCAGAGGAAGGTTTTCGGAGGGAGAGCAAGCCAATGGCAGCAAACGTTAAGGAGAAGCCAGTAAGATGGGATAGGAAATGGTCATTTGCTGTTGACATCGGAGATTAGTTTCATGAAGCTGTGAAGAAGGTAGATTTCATGAGAGTAATAGATGGATGAATCAAAAAATATTTTTATTAATTCTTTGAGATTTCGTATATGCATACAATGGATTTTGACTATATTCACCCCCACTCACTTCTTCCAGACCCTGCCTCCACCTCCCCACTCTGTCCCAACTTCATGAACTCCTCCTGAGAGCAGCGGTCCTGTCATGTCTAGAAGAGGCTGTTTTGCTCTGGTCCTCCCGACCACTGGCTCACACAATCTTCCTGACCCCTCTTCTGAGATGGTTCTGAGTCTTGCTAGAAGGAGGTGTGATATAACTGAACCATTTGTGGCTGGGCACACCAGTGACACTTAATCTCTGCACTTCTGCCAACTGCGAGTTTCTTCATTAACCACCACTCTACTGCAAGAATCTAGCTTTAGAGGGCATTTGGGTACTCTGTCCATTTAGCAGAACAGTAGTAGCAGGGGATTGGTGGATTTTTTTTTAAAAAAGAATTGCTTAAGGAAAGATACTCTTTCAAAGCCCCATTCAATATGCTTTCTTCCCTCCTATTTTGAAATTATCTCCTTTTTACAAGCAAAATTTAAATTAAAATATTTTTCAATCTGTGATTTTTTAAAATTATTTTTTCAAATTTCTCCACCTTTTAGTTGTCAGGAAATAGTGGTCTAGAGGCTGGGAACCCTTGAGCACCTGAAAGCAGTATCCTAGCTATGGCTTTTATATTTAATATAGTGTGTGCACATGTGCGTGTGTGGTGTGTGCGTGTGTGTGGTGTGCACGTGCGTGGGTGCTCAAGTGTCCCATCATGTGTGAAGGCCAGCGGAGCTGGTTCTCTCTGTCCCTCACATGGGTTCTCAGGAATTGAACTCAGGCTGTCAGGCTTGGTGGCAGGTGCCTTTACCTGCAGAGCCATCTCTCTGACCGGCCACATCCTCCTTTGACATGCTACCAGAGACGGCAAAAGATAAAAACAAAACAGAACAAAAATTAAAGCTCCCTCACTGGAGGACTGGCTGAACGATTCACAGTTTTAATGGAACTGTAAAAGTCTCTTTGTTCTAATAAAAGATGTAAACACACACACACACACACACACACACACACACACACACACACACACACGGGGTATAGTTTGCATCTTGTCTTTCCTGAAAGGCCCAGCCCAGCCCTTAGCCCCATTGGGATGATTCGGGAGAGTTAGCAGCTGTGCCAAGCAAAGGAGCAGTCATTGAGAATGTCTCTCTGAAGGGGACCTGGGATCCTGGACACTTCTTTCCCTCTCTCTTCTGAGCTGGCATGAAGTGGTCAGGTCTCTTCTGTTGCACATTCTTACCACACTGTCTGCCTCACCACAGACCCCCACATAGTGGAACTGACTGTGGACTGAACCTCCAAAGATGTGGGCCCACACGAGATGTTCTTTCCTCCTCCTCTCCTCCCTCCTCGCCCCATTTCCTTCTTCTCTCCCTCGCTAAGTAGTCTTTAATATACCTTCAAAATAATGATGGTCTTGCTTTATTCTTCCAAGTGCTGGGATTCTGAGTATAGATCACCTGACAACATTTCTTCTTTGTAAGTTGATTATCCCAGGTATATTGTCACAGTAATGGAAGGTTGACTAAGACACATTCGTGCACATGAAAATGTGCTATCCTATCAAAGACAGTTTTTTAGAAGGAGGCATTAGAAATGGTAAGAATAAAAAGCCAAAATGGAAGAGTTTTTATTTTAATATTTACTGTTGGAATTTTGTTCTCGGTAAAAATTACTTTCTCAACAAAAATGTAAAAGAAAAATAATACATGGTGTAGGAGACTGGGCTGCTAGGGGAGAGGGGCTATTTCTGGCCATCTAGGCAGGAGCTGACAGGTTCATATAGATCTGCCTTCCAGAAGGTTCCATCTCCTACAGTAGGATCTTGACACCTCTATTCACAGCTCCACCAGGGCCCTGTCTTTCTTGCTTGGCTCACTCTCTTGCATCCTTATGTTGGATCCATCATTTCCCCACATGGGGGAGGGGTAAACAGTGCTTCCCTCTGTAGCCAGCCAGACCTCGCTGCAGAGCAACCCATCGATTTAGTGTCGCTCAGTAAGTGTGGTCCAAGTTCCCTTTGGTCCCTCGAGGTTCCACTTCGTCCCCTT
This sequence comes from Cricetomys ansorgei, assembly GCA_026225945.1. NCBI lineage: Eukaryota > Metazoa > Chordata > Mammalia > Rodentia > Nesomyidae > Cricetomys > Cricetomys ansorgei. Next base: position 14,607,568 of record JAMJFZ010000116.1, on the reverse strand, counting down.
AACAATTTGTCTTGTGTCCAGGCTGATTGTCTTCTTTGGACACTCCTCTGCAGACTGCACCAGAGCCAGCCTTTCTAGCAGACAGCCATCTTTGCGTGGTCAGCTGGTCAGCCAGAATTCCCGCTGGACTTTTAATACGCACTAGTCATTTTACTCTGCTTCCCAATAATGCCAGCTTGATTTGCAGTGTAAACCCTAAGCGCTTAGAAGCCAGCATTTTACCTTTCTGTTTTCTTCACTCACTTCACCCTCCTCCCACCTCCCCTGCCTGCTGTGACACCATAAAACCCAGAATGTGGCCCAGTAGGTCCTTGTGGGGTAAACAAGGGGAAAAGGCTGAAAGCTCGCCTCCTGGTCCTTCCTCCCTGTTGAGGGTGACATCACCTGTGAGCAGATGCCAAGTGGAGGCTGGTGACTGGCAGAGACATGGGCAGGCCTATAACCTCATCAGATCTGTCTGGACACCTCATCCTTGATCCCTGACTTCCTCCCTAACACCTTCACCATCCTGTCAACTACAAGATCCTCGACGTTTAGTTATGTGCTTAAGGAGTGCCTGTACCTTGAGTTGCCTTTTGCCAAACAGCCTTCCACTTGGCTTTCTGTGTAAAGAGGGCTGTTGTCCAAATGGGCAGGGTCATATTTCATTGTATTAGTATCTCAGCCTTTGCCTTTCTCCTATTGCACCACACCCTTTAGAATTTCCATACCCGCATACCCACACACCCATACACCCAGAGCACATAGGTATCAAAATCCTGGTCATTACAGGGGCTCTGGGCTCCAGCTTTTGTCCTGTGGGCCAGTAGCTATGTGACTCTGGTGTCCTCCCTTCTCTGGTCTTAAAGACCTGCCAGAGGAGTAAAACCACAGGTGTATAGTAGTAGACAACCTGCTACACTTCATCTAGGTCTGGTTCTCTGCTGAGGTTCTTACCTCTGCTGCCTCTGCCATTAAACAGCATCGTCTGACTTGTGTTTTCTCCTGCACTGCTTTCAGGAATTATGTCCCAACCCTCAGTTTATTGTTGGTGGAGCCACACGCACAGACATCTGCCAAGGGGGTCTAGGTGAGTAACTGGGTTGAGTTCTATTTATTTAGGGCGAGGGCGGGTGAGTGTGAGGAATGAGCAACATCAGATTAAGCTGTTAGACATGGTCAACCAAATTACATGCATATGGGCTTCTGTTTTTGTGGCTGCGTGCTTCACGGTGGGTCTCCATGTTTTGACTACCTTTTGGCTTCCCTTAGCCAGCAATTTTCTGCCAGTTCAGTGAACTCCTTTCACGCTAGAGTGAAGAGCCAGGATTACATACCCATAGTAGAAAACCTGTGATGTTTCCCACGGCTGCCCTTCAGCAGGCAGATCTTCTCATGGAATGACCCTGCCTGTAATTACAGCAGAGGAGGTGCCTCCATCCTTAGTAAGAAAACACGATCTTATCTCTCTAGCCAAACATTCTTTCACAGTCCAGGATCCTGGAATCAAGATCTTCTTTTTAGGAGGATGAGAACTCATGGAAGAGTGAGAACCAAGCTAGGGAGATGTCCTGGGTTCAGTTCTCAAAACAGATGAATAAGCAAAAACCACCCCCGCTCCCTGGAAAACTCACCGTTTCCCTAAGTCTCAAACTCTTTTTAAGCTGGCAGCAGTTCAATCAGGAAAGTAATTTTATCTTTGTTTTGTATATTCTAGGCCCTCAGGGGTGGAGCTCAGCTCCAGAAACCATGCCAGAATACTAGAGGTCCTGGTCCAATTCCCAGCTTCAATAATAATAATAAATAAATAAAGTTTCCAGATGAGGACAGTTTGATGAAACACAGTAAGAATTTACTTCGGCAATTTCAAAGTTTGCATCTCATTTCCAAAGAGAATTCTTCAATTATTCCTCAATTACTCTAGCCACTAATTTTAAATATCTTCTCATCAGAGTTTAAATATGCTGATGGTATGCATAGAGACATACCTAGGGTTTTTTTTTTTTTAATGGGGGTGAAAATTAGCCTGAGCGGGCCTCGGACTGGCTGAGGTGGAGGATGAGACTGAAGCCACCCTCCACCCTCTGTCTCTGGAATGTCTGAGATTACAAGCCCTGTGTGCCATGTTCACTATCCCATTATAGGTGGAGCTGGGGATTGAACCCATGACCTCTGGTGGTCAGCCTCTGCCCACTGAGGAATATACCCAGCAGGACTTTTTTTTTTTTTTTTTTTAAATTGTAATTCAGAATTTTGTTAGAGAGCAAGATTTACCTGAAAACGTATCAAGTTTTAAACAGTTCTGAACTGTTTAAACACAAACTAGGTACAGCTGTTTCTTTAAAAGAAAGATAAAGATTGGCTTGTAGGCATAGAGTGACGGGGAGCTTGTGTGACTACATTTTCTTAATATGGAGAGAACATTCAGATGTACTGTTCTCAGGGCCGGGGCTCAGGGGTAAAGAGCTTGCTTAGCATGCAGGAGGCCCTAGGTTTAATCCTCACTGCCACTAGAAAAGAAACAATCAAACAAACGCCACTCTCCACGCTGCGGGCTCCACAGTTCCATTATATAAGTATTACAAACATTTCAAATGTACATATCTTGTAAAGCAAGACGCATAGGCTGTCTTTGGTCACAGGTTAGCTCTGCTGACCTCCAGCCCTCCATAACCCCAGAGCCACCTGATGGGAGTTTCTACACAGAGTTGGACAAAATTTCCCAGGTTTTATGGCACAGTGGGATCCTGACTCGAACTCGAACTCCCTAGGCTTCCATATTGCCTTGCCGCCTAGTGAATGGACAGCTAAAAACACATTAGAGAGGAACATAGAAAAGAAAGGAAGGAAGGAAGGAAGGAAGGAAGGGAGAGAAGGAAAGAGTGAGAGAGAGAGAGAGAGAGAGAGAGAGAGACTACTTGACAAAAATAAGGAATATCTCCTTTCCACACAACCCTTGACCTTTTGTTTCTTTGTGTGGTTTGCGCCCTTCCTCTCTTCTCTCTCTCCTTGATTCAGCCTGGAAAACCTTTCTTCTCAGCCTGTGGGAAACCATCGCGACTTGGAAAATTGCAGGGCATTTGATTTTAAATGCTTTCAATGTTCTGCCCTTTCATGAGGACGGCAAATAGCTTAGTCCGAACTCAGGCAGCGTGACTGCAAAGCAGGAAGCACAATTGGGGAGCTGCACACAAGAGCCCCACTCCCAGGAACCCACACCCTTCATCTCCCCAGCTCTGGTGTGAGGCTCCCAGAGGGGTGATATGTTGACCTTTTGCATGCTCTGGGAGAGGACATGCTGCCCTTTTCTTTCAAGCTAAACAGTTAGCCTAATTTAGCACACAGCCCAGGGAGACACAACTTTGAATGTCTGCCTTTAATGGTTCCTTGTTAGAGACCTTTTAACTTTTGGAAAGGCAGTTAATGAGTGCTTTTTCATTGATTGACTTGGTGGGATTGTCCTTTGATTACTGTTAGGCAAGGGGATTTGAGGGTTTCCAGAAAGGGCTGGAGCGTTACCATGGAGAACATGTGTGGTAGATGGGGACCCAAGCTGGAGGGAAGTACAGGAAAGGAACCCGACAGGTTCTCTGATTCCGGCTCACATCAAAACAAGTGGAATTGCCCCCATGGTGGTGGATTTTAATGAATAGAGCTAGAAAAGGGAGCTGTTGAGCACCTGGACAGGACAGGTACTTGGGACAGAGTCTGGGTGCCTGTTTATCAAGATGGTATTTAGTAAGTAGAAAAGCAGGTGCTTCATAGACTAGGCTGCAACCAGTGGCTGAGGGACACAGCTCCGTGGCCTGTGAGATCTGAGTCAGGGTCGGTCCTAAACAATGGGTGAGTCGTGGTGGGCTTAATATGGTGGGATATGGCTCACCTCCTGCGGACCCAGGACCTGTTGATTTGGGTGTGGCAGAGAGTTAATGTTTGCCTAGTGCTTTGTTGGCATTCTAGAGCCCAGCTTTGGAACTGCCACATCTCTACTAGTTTTTCTTTAATTAAAAACTTAAAATATTTCATTTATACAATTAAAAAAAGGTCACTAATTTATTTTTGGTGTACTGGGGATTGAACCCAGGGCTTTGGTCATGCCAAGCAGGAATGGTACCACCATGCTATACTCCAGCTCTCCTACCTTTTAAATTTTCTTTTAAGATAGAATATTACTAAGTTGCCCAGACAGGCCTCAAACTCACTCTGTGAGCCAGGTTGCCCATGTGCTCAGGATCCTTCTGCCACAGACTCCTCTGAGTGTTGGGATTATAGGTGTGTACCAAAACAGTCACCTGAAATGATATCTTTTTGATAGAATTCTTATAATTTTCAGTAAACACATTTAAAAATAAAAAATAACAAAGTTGCAGTACCTCAAAACAATATTTGAGAGTTGTAACACAATCCTTCAGTGACTCCCACTACAGTGCTCCAGTCCTCTATCAAACGCCTCATTGTTCTCTTCAGACTGTTCCACCATCCTGTCACATTGTTCCACTGACTCAATCAGAATTCTCCACTGTCCCATCAAAATGTTCCACCATCCCATCACAGTGCTCCATCATCCCATCACAGTGCTCTACCACCCATCACTGTGCTCCACCATCCCATCACAGTGCTCCACCTATCCCATCACTGTGCTCCACTACCCATCACTGTGCTCTACCATCCCATCACAGTGCTCCATGCATCCCATCACTGTGTCCACCACCCATCACTGTGCTCCACCATCCCATCACAGTGCTCCACCTATCCCATCACTATGCTCCACCACCCATCACTTTGCTCCACCCATCCCATCACCGTGCTCCACTATCCCATCACTGTGCTCCACCATCCCATCACTGTGCTCCATCACCGATCACTGTGTCCACCACCCATCACTGTGCTCCACTAGCCCATCACAATGCTCCATGATCCTATCACAGTGCTCCATGATCCCATCATAGTGCTCCACTAGCCCATCACAGTGCCCCATGATCCCAACACAGTGCTCCATGATCCCATCACAATGCTCCATGATCCCATCACAGTGCTACATGATCCCATCACAATGCTCCATGATCCCATCACAGTGCTCCATGGCCGCATGATAGCATCCATTTGTGCCATCACAGTAGTCCACTGCTGCTGTACCTCAATGCTCCTTTGTCTTCTAGTGCCCCGCCATGGTGTCTCCTCCTCTGTCCTTTCATTTTGACCAGTGCATGTCCCAGAGCATCTGGATATCTCTGTGGCACTAAGCTTAGGGGCTTCACACAGCAAGTCACATTTGTGTATCAGAACTCATTTGATGCCTGGCTTTAGATGTCCTACCTAGCTACCCTAAGGAAAAATGGCTACTGGCTCATGGATAGGAGATTGCTGAATGGCATTGGTGGAGCTGGTATCCGCGGATCTAAATGCTCACAGCATACCTTCTGACTATCTTCTTCCTCTGCTAGTTGGTGTGAGCTGGTTGTCCTTTCTTCTATGGAAGAAAAGCTCCACACGGCAAGAAATCCACTACTGGGTCTCACATCCTCCTCAGTAGCTCTGGTTTTGCAGATGTCACAGGCGGCCTCTGACGTGATGGTTTGGATTGTCACCCACACGTTGGGCCAGTTGCCACGACAGAAGGGTAAGGGCCCTTATGGCCAGCCCAATCTGGGGCCTGGGCTCACTGCTAGGGGTGTGAGCACTCCACAAACCACAGGAAGGAGTTTCTAAAAGAAATGCGTGGTGGCTCTTGGCAGACAGTATAAAAAGGGGACAGTGTGACATGTACATATGTGTATGGGGTTGGGACAGGGGTCTGACCCAGTTTGGGCTTCCCACTGATAAGTCACATCTATCCTCTGAGCCCGGGGGCCTGACTTCTTTCCTCCTCCGATCTGTCACCCTGCCATGCTCATCTGCGTTCCTTTCTGGGGCTCCCATTCTGTCTCTGGATCTGTCATTAGCCAAGACTCCTTCAGCCTGAGTCTGTAGACCTAAGTCTTCACGGTCGGCTGACGAGTGTCCTTCCTCCCATTTCACAGTTATAATTAAACCAGCCAGGTAAATGTGGTTAGGGAACAAACACTTGGTTCCTTATCACCCAGAAGTTGTTACCATCATGGATAGAAATGGTTAACAACAGCGCTGGGCATCATGACAAAGTGCTCCGCAGGCATGCTGTAAAGCAGCGTTCAGAGTGTTTGTAGCACTTTGATCTGTTGACCTAAATCCTCCGTCACTGTGCCATTATTAAATTACTTGAAAACGGACATAACCCAAACTTGAGTCTTCTTGTGGTTTTCTTCCTGGCTCCCCAGCAATGTCAGCAATCGGGTTGGATCAGGAATAGAACAAACGTTTTATCCTGAAGTTGCCTATGTGTGCTGATTTTCAAAGGATTTCAACGTGTTGTGGAAACCAGCTTGTCTGATTGTCCTCAGCTTTCTGACATAGTTGGATAGGAACGTTAAGAAATGTAAAGGTGTCTGAAGGGGCTTGCTGACCCTTAACAACGAAAGAGTGTTCTAGAAACAGACCATAAATAGATCCTTGATAGTAGCTGTGGGAAAAGGCACCTCCACCTCCACCAAGAGGCCTCCGCTCACTGCTACTGTACCCTCTGTTAGGGTTCTCAATGATGGCTGGTCTACTGTACCCCCTGTTAGGGTTCTCAGAGGTGGCTGGTCTACTGTACCCCCTTTTAGGGTTCTCAGAGGTGGCTGGTTTACTGTACCCCCTGTTAGGGTTCTCAGAGGTGGCTGGTCTCTAGTGAGTTCAGTGGCAATTGCTAACTCTTCCTACCTTGGCTCCATCCAGACCTTCCCTTTGTTCATATCAGGTGAGTAAAATATTAGCATGTGCTGCCCTTGATGCTCATGATTGTAGAAAGACAAAGGACTCATAGGGCTGTAGTTATTTATGGGTCCAAATGCCACAGGAGGAATGCACTCACAAAGGCAGAAGACCTTGCTCCCTGGAAAATTCAATTCTGAAACCTTGCTGCTTTCAGAGATAGGGCATCCCTGCCTCCCTTTTATCAAATATGGACCAGATACTTCCAGAATGCAGAAAGAAGCTTTCTGAATATTATAATGTTTATCCAAAATTTCAACCTTTTGGATGGTGTTCTTTTCTTCTCTTCCCTCCTTTCTCTCTCCCTCTTTCCCTCCCTCCCTACTTTCCTCTCTCCCTTCCTTTTCCTTCTTCCCCCTCCTCCCTCCTCTTTGCCCTTTCTTTTGTGTTAGGGAAGACACCCAGGGCCCTGCACAGCACGCAAATACTCCACCGTTGACGTATATAAGGCTCTCCCTTATATTTTCACTGCCACGTACCTGGTGTGCTTGTGCCCGTGTGTGTTCTCTTCCCATTACCCCCTTCCTCTATTGACCTGGGTTTTCCCTTCACCTTTCTGGAATTGATGTCTTATTCATCGCTGTTGCATTTATTGAATAGGGTTTTATATTCTGTATTCACGTTTCAAAAAGGGAATGAGTGGAATATTTCATGTCTCTAAGGATAAGCGAAAACCCGATAGCGATGACCTAAACTCATCACCCCCTTGGATGCAGCCCTTGCATTGATTTTCTTCTGCGAGCCAGCTCTCCCCCATGGAGCAGGGCCTGGACTCCTGCAGCAGCGATAGGCATATGCACTCGGCAGTAATTGAGAGTAGTGTCAGTAACCTTAAGACATCTTCTGATCTGTAACATCCTTCAGGACTGGGGTGAAGTAAATCAATTCACTAGGTCCGGATGCTTACTTTTAATGAGCAATTGCAGAAGCTTCTGAGAGCACAAAGGACCAAGTTGGCTCTTGATTCTGGAGGGCGTGGGGTCAGTCCTCCGGGAGGCAGGAAAAACTGCAGAGGCCAGTTCCATGCAGCCCAGTGGGGTTAAGTGGGGCATTGGTAAGTTTGATTCCTACAGGGTCTTTTCTTCCTTTTGCTGTTGCCTCTTCCTGCTCTAAGTCTCCAATGCACTCGTGTTCTGTTCCACTGTGACCCCTCACCTTTCTATTCTGAGCAAGGGTGACAAGCATTAACATTTGATGTGAGTTTGATAACTGGGCAAGTTACTAAAAGATACGCATATTGGCCATCATTCAGAAGCATGGAAGAATCCTACATTATATGCCCAGTTCCACTCACCCCGGCTATTCCTCCCTGTAGGAATGAAGACAGGGCTGGCAAACCAGTCACTTACTATTTTCATATCACGGGGCAATTGCTACAAATATATGAAATATCACTTCTTCCCCATCTCGACTGCCATCTTCCGTGTTCCTGGCGATCTTTGACTGTCTCTAGAAACTGGTCAGGGCCTCCCTAGAAGACGCATCCTCTGCTTCCTACAAACTTCTTCCAGTCCCACATTTCCGTTGTAAAGTTGCAGGAGGGCTCATGTTGCCTTGGGACAATGCGGAGGGCCATGTCCATCTCCCCTCAAATACCAGCTCTGCTCTACATCTCAGTTTCCCCTCTCCTGTGTGCTTCAAGAGGTCCTGTAGGGTTGCTGTGGGCCTAGGGATTTGTTCCCAGGTTGTGTGACCGAGGAGCTGTCCTGCGTTACTGTCCCAGCCTTGGTTCCCTGACCCTGTGACAACTGTACCTCCGGGTGAGGCTTTCCGCTTAGATAGACATCCGGGAACCCCCACGCCACCCACAGGGTTCCTCTGTGCCCTTGTCTGTGTCTCAGGTCTGTTTCTCCAGCACTTCCCGGGCCAGAGCCTGCACAGTCACTCCATCACGTGGATTCGGAGCGCTTGGTCTTTCCTACGGGTCTCCCTTGCCTTGTCCGCCCACTCTCATTTGCTTGTTACCTGTTCTCTCTGCTCGTCCTCATCCCCTGGGGTCTGGGGAGCCAAACTTTGAGGGGATCTAAAGAAGGACCGACTCCAGAGGACCATGAATCCAGGACCCACCGGGGCAGCTAAGTGAGTAGAGCAGGCCAGGATAGATAACTAAAGGGAGAAGTGGGGACTGCGGCAAACCGGGAACTGTTTAACGGTGAAGCCGTCGCTCAGCCTGACCTGAAGTTACCAGGAAGTGGGAGCTGGACCCTCCCTTTGCCCTACATGCATTCCCTCCTGCCCCCACCTCCATGTTCTCCCTCCCACCACCCTGTTTTGTTTTCTTTATGGCGTGTATCGCCACCCGGCTCATTTCTCACTAAAATGCACCGTGATGATGTCTTTGACAAGTTGTGTCCTTGGGGCCAGGATGACACTTGGTCCAGAGCAGCTGCTCAGTGAACATTGCGACGAGTCTGTAGAGGACGCTTTTAGTGGATGCGTCAAGACACAGGTGCTCTTGGGTGGCAGCACTTCCTCTGCCCGGCTCCCTGTTCGCGGTTTAGCTTTCCTCCTCAATCCCTGCACGCCTTCGTACACACTGTACTCAGGATATTTACCCAGCTCCACCACGCCTTGCTTCGATCCGTAGTCCTCTTGCATTTTGACCTCAGAGTTCACTTACCTTCATTTTAGCTAGCTTGAGGTTGGAAAGCCGTTCTCAGTCTCCAGGGAGACATCTTGCTATCTGGCGTTTAACAGGTGACATGCTTTAAGGACTGGCGCACTGGTGGCCTTGGAAGCCTCCCAGCACCCCACGGACTTCACAGCACCCTCCGCCTCCCAGCCAGCTTTGGGGGTGCTTTGAACAAAGCTGCCCCTGGCTTCAGCGTGACTAGTGCTACTCACTGAACTTAGCACTCACTTTTCCCATTTTTCTCTTAGCATTCAGTGTTTCCCTGCTACACCCTTCATGCAACATTTTGTTTTTTTTTTATTTTTTTGTTCTTTTGTTTTGTTTTTTTTTTTTAATTTCAGAGGGCATTATAATTATACACAGTAAGCAAGCTAGGCACTTTGCGATTATATTTACATAAACCTAAAATGTACTTACCTAATAATGGCTCTGGTCAATCAGTTTCTTCTTTTTTTTTTTAATAATCGACTAAGAAATTCTTTCCCTCCCAATAGTATTAAAGGTCTGATTTAAGTGCAGGTAGTGGTGGGGGGGACAGGAACTCCCTAAGCAGTTTCATGCCAGAGAGTCCAATTCTTCAACAATAGTTCAAATCAGACGAGAGCTGGTCTACAGGGCTTCCTATGCTACTCCAAGGTGCTCTGAAGTGCTCTCAGCAAGTTCCCTTGGCTGTGGAGTATTCGCTCTTCTCTCTCTCTCCTTGTCCTCCCCGCTGGTAAGTTAGAAAGTAAAGCATAATGGCCTTGCATTCGTAATGGTCTGCTATTCTTTTCTGGTTTTTGCTTTTCTTGTGACTGCATTAAGTCTGGGGTGGGCTACAGCTCCTGGAAGCAGAGCACCCCCAGGCTCAGTACTATCCTTGGGCAAATGCCGTTGTGTTAGCTATCCTCCACGCTAAGCTGCCCCATGCTACTGTGGATCTGCTATCAGGTCTGAGAAGCCTTTCCTGAGTCACCATGGGAACCAGGAGTGGAGGCGGGGGCAGCCTGTGGGGCAGCAGAAGTGGATTATTTAGTGCGTTATTATTATATGTGGTACAGCCGGAAAGAGTTATTTTGAGGACAAAAAAAAAATTATAGTTGCTGTAAGGCACTGCTACCACTCAGAAAAACACCAGGGGGACTCAAGGCTGATTGAAAGTAGCTTTTTTCTCAGGGTAACACAGTACCCCATCTCCCTTGGAGAGCATGGTGCTGGGCCCTTGAGGGTTTCTGGACATGTACCAAACACAGGATTGACTCTCATCTCACTTCTAGATCAATATCTTTCTGTGACGCAGCCATAGTTTAGGGTGCTACTGAGAAAGCCACGCTAGCCCCTTCATTTGCCGATACAGCTGGAGGGGCTGGTTGCAGATGGATCCGGGTTGGTGTGAGATCTTTCTCAGGGGAAGGAACCTGTGATTTAGCTGACACATTTGCTTTTTCAGAGTCAGGAAGAACATTCATGGCTCTTTCACTTATTTGAACACGTAGTGAGTTTCTCTCTCATGGTAGGAAACAGGCACTGTCTCTCCTCTCCTGGCCTGGGTGTGTGTGTTGGTTGGGAGAGGGTTCCTAGCAGCAGCAGCCTGAATGAAGAAGCCCTTGCGCCCAGTAAAGGATGTGGTTAGGGGATCTGCAAGGACAAGGTTGGGAAGGAGCATGGGGGCTGCTCAGTGGCCAGGTCATGCTGGGCCCTGATGCTGTGTGGGGAATTTGAAGAATTCTGGATGTTATTCTCAAGGATGATGGGGAACCACAAGGATTTTAAGCAGAAATGAGTGTGGCCAGATGTGGAGTGTGGAGACTGGGAACCCCAGGCCTGACACAGCTGCAATACAAGAAACGCTTGCCACCCTCAGATAATCACGGGTGTGGACAGAATCCTAGAGTAAACGAATGCCCTCATTTCGTAGCAAACAGACTCTTTAAAAGATGTGACTAGCACATCATTTTGATAAATGATACAAGAGATTCTGAAACTTTTTTTTCATAGCTCACCGTACTTAGGAAATAATTGCAGTACAAGACAAGGGCTCAGCCGCCCTCCGTGTCTCATTTGGACTGTCAAAGCAAGATCTCAGAAGCACTCAAGACTCTATGAGCTCTTCCCAGCTCTCTCTCCACCCTTTAGCACTCCAACTACTCCCGTCCCAGGTCCCCATCCGGCCTGCAGCTGCTCAGCTTTTTCTCCCTCAGCTGGAACTCAGTTCCGTGGCCAATGGCGGTCTCATCACCAGCTTCACTCAATTCTGCAAACATAGCAAGTCATTCAGTGCCACTGTTGTTATCTATGTGTGCTACTGTAACAAAATACCGCAGGCTGCGTACTACACGAGTCACAGAGACCTGTGTGGCTGAGAAGTTCAGATCAAAGTGCTGCCAATTTGGTGTGTCTCCGTCTCCAAGACGGTGTTTTGTTGCAGTGTACTCTGGAAGGGGTGAGCACCAGGTCCTTACATGGCAACAGGCAGAAGGGCAAACCTGGCAAGCTCTGTAGGTCTTGGGTAGCTAATCCCATCCCCCCCCCCCCTTTGTGAGGGCTGACCTCTCAAGATCTGGCTTCCGGTGAATAAGCTCCCAGTCTCTTCGCTTCCAATGGGCTTGTATTTGCAGGTGTGCTGGCTTGGGTGGTAGTTAGGAGGGGTCCTAGTGTTAACTGGGAGTGGGTGTTCGACTGTATTTTTGTGTTACGGTATTTTTTTATTTAAATTTCCTAATTATAGCTCCTAGATCTTGAGTGTTTAGAGAAAAGGGTCCCCTAGAGCTGCAGGTTGAGAAGAGATTGCTGGGGAGAAGGGATTCTAGAGGCGCTGAGGACAAAACCAGAAGCATTTGGGAAACAACTGGGTATGGGGAAGGTGTGAGGACAGTAAGCAGCACAGCTTCCAGGCTGAGAGTGGTGACATCAGTGGTGACAGTGCCTGTGTGTGTGCTGGGGGGGGGGAGGGGGAATGGAGAGGAATGGGGCAGGAGCAGGGGGATGGGGGGGAGGATGGGGCAGGAGCAGGGGGTGGATGGCATCGGTGAACAGCTTTGTTTCCTGTGACAAACTTGGGTGACTTGGGGAGATGCTCACTACTGACTTTATCAGTTTTGTTTACTTGTAGGTAGTAGACAGTCCATAAATGTCCGTGATTCACTTTTCTGCGCTCCCTATGTTTGGGTTAATTGACGGGTGATGATAGGGGTAATGGGGAGGCTCCTGGAGGGCTTTCCATGCGTCAGGCACCAAGCTAGACGCTGTGCCCATCTTACCTCATTCTTACCTTTCTAATAACTCTAGGAGGCGGCGCCTGTCTCGTGTCCCTGCTGGGTAAGTAGATGCTATTACATGAGGTAGGCGGCAGAGTGAGCTCGGTGTTAATAGAAATGGGGAGAGGGTGCGCTCTGGAAGCAAATGGAGAGCAGAGGTGAGGAGAGGCTGGGAAGCTATGTGTGGGAGGCGGAGGGGAGCAGCCAGTCCTGAAGTCTCTGCTCTCCTTTGTGTGGAGGTGTAAGATAGCTATTTCAAGTGGTTTCCGCCTCCCGCCCTGCAGGGCAGGGGGTGGGGGGAGGTGGCAAGCTCATCTCCCGGCTGGACACTGACTGTCTGACCTCAGAGGTCACTTGGCTGGCCAGGGCCTCAGATATACTCATCTGCAAGTGGGTGTCAGATATGTAATCTACCTGTTCAACGGGCATGGAGAGCCAAGTACCGGAAGGCACTGTCTGAGGGGCGGCGTGTGTGTGAGGGAGAAGGACTGAGCCTAGCATGAGCTTTCCTCATCTTTATCTTTCAGAAACTTGTTGGGAAACCTTTGGGTTTCCCCACTCAAAATGTACTTCAGCAAGATTTATGGTGTGTGGGAGACGTTCAGATGTGCAAGGTCCGTTAATCCTAAGGACGCTTTTGCAGGCTGACAGGACGTGCAGGGAAAGGACATTTGGAGGCTGACTCAGCAGGTGGATGGTGACAGGGTGACCCACTTAGAGCAGAGCCTCAGTGAGGGGCTCCTAGGAGCGTGTCTTTGTCTCCATATTGCTCCCTCAGAGAAGGTAAAGAGACCCCCAGATGCTGGCAGGCACCTTCCCCCACCTCCATGACTTCAGTTACTGATGATACTGTTTTGTCCTGGATACAGGGAGGCCAAAGAATTTTCCATTTTGAGCAGAGAAGTGGGGGAGACTTGGCTACATTCCAGTTGCCTCTCCACTGAACTCCGCTAGTCCCTGGATGGGCACGAGGTCATGTCTGATGTCTAACACTGCTTTGATCTTCCCCAGGAACCCTGGCCAGGGAAGTGGGCAACTAAATTTACTTCAGTTTGGTTTATAATTCTGTCCAACTTTATAGCTAAAACTTTATTTCCAGTGTTACTTGGTCCCTTTGGGGTGAGTGTCCTGCCCTTCGCTCTCAAGATGGTGTGGGTAACCTGATGTGACCTGGGTGCCCATATGGAGCTGTCTGTGTCCCTTGCTGGCATTGAGTAGTGGTCTCCTGCCCTTTTTCTCTTGAGACCACAGGGAAGGTGAGGGGGCTTCTGGAGAGCCAGCTAGGAATTTCTGTCTAGTTGTGTGGCTCATTCCCTTTCTAGCCCAGGGAGTTGCCCAGTCCATGGAGACCCCTCTCCATGTGGGTTTTCTCTGAGAGCCAGCTGGAGCAGAGGCAAAGGGGCTCTCGGCCCTCTGTTCTCACTTTGGCACATCCAGCTGCCTCCTTCCTGCTCTGGGAATTTGAAGACCTCGTCTTACTGCTCTTTCTCATTCTTCTTGCCTCTCTGGAGTTGTATTGGCAGATGGAGTCAAGGAGAAAGATACTGGCCCACCCACAGGGGAAGGCTAATCAAAGTGCTCTCCTGGGCTCCACAGATGTCATGCTTCCTGGTTCATGCAACTCACGTCCATGTTCTGTATGGCCTACATACATGTTCTTTGATGGAGGCAGATTCTGAGACATCTGCTGATGTGCCAGGCAATCCCTTGATGTCATTAGGAGCCGTGGTAAATGCGAATGTGTGACGCTCCTGCCGGGGTAATGTGGGTTACTGCTTACAATAAATTCTGTAAGCAGGAGTTCACTCTAATGATAAAGAATTACAGTATAGTAAAATACACAAACTGCACCATAGTCATTAGTTACTGTTATCAAGTACTATGTTTTGTGTATAATTACATATGCTAGCCCTTCCTAGGACGGGCCAGCCTCCACAACAGGCGGAGTGGGTTGCACTAGACTACAATGGCTTCAGTGTTATTAGATGACAGTAATTTTTCAGTTCCATTATCATCCGAGGAAACCTCATCATATATGCAGCCCGTGGCACTTGAAAAACAGTATCTGTTCTTATATGTATCATAATATATATAATATATACTTTAAATAGAAATTTTATAAATTGTATATTTACAGATACAAAAATATATGGAAAAAGAGACATACTTTATACATGAAAAGCATGTCATTTTATATATTTTTATAATTTATTTACATACACACATATGTAGCTCAGTATGAACCGACTCTGTACAGTAAGCTGTGAGACACAGACTCATTCTGCAGATGAAAACTCTGAAGACCACAGGAGTTCTGTGACTGCTTCTGGCTAACCTGCACAGATACGGCTACCAGGTGGTGATAGGTCCTAGGGAGCAGGTGACCTCAGCGTTGACAGGAGATGCCAAAAGGCCAAAGTTGAGGTTGAGCCAGGTGCTACCAGGCTGACCTGGGGAGAGAGCAAAGGTGAAGGGTAACCTCACAGGAGGGTCCGGGCCTACAGGTTGGGTGGCTTCAGAAATATCTAGCTTGTCTCTGTTCACCGGAGTGAAAGATGGTGTCTCTATTGCTTGAAGAGAGCAAAGAACGACATGATTTTATGTTTGGCTCAGGGAGTCTACTGGAGGCCAAGAGGTGAGCCCCCCCAAATCCAGGTAGACCTGAACTGTTGCTGTGTACTAAGAGTCTTCGAGAAATGAGTGTTGGAAGCTGGGTGAGATACAACACATTGCTGGTGTGGGTGCCAGAGGGAAGAACGGGGCAGGGACTTCTTTTAACTGATAACATTTTCTTTAACCAAAGGAGGCGGACATAAGAAAAAGCAAGGGGAAGCAGAAAGTGGGTCTCGGAAAACTAATGGTGTCAGGCAAAGATACAGCATGAGACTTACCACTAGTGACATTTATACTATTAAGCAGCTGTGTAGAACTGTGGAGCATGGTTCTCAACCTTCCCGGTGCTGCGGCCCCTTAATACAGTTTCTCAGGTTGTGGTGACCTCCAACTGTAAAATTATTTTCATTGATACTTCATAACTGAGGTTTTGCCTCTGTTATGAATCATAATA
The DNA here is from genome assembly GCA_026225945.1 of Cricetomys ansorgei. Lineage (NCBI taxonomy): Eukaryota > Metazoa > Chordata > Mammalia > Rodentia > Nesomyidae > Cricetomys > Cricetomys ansorgei. The sequence goes on along the minus strand of JAMJFZ010000116.1, from coordinate 14,591,823 downwards.
TGAATATCTATATGCAGATGCTCTTAGGCAACCCCCGTGAAAGGGTCATTTGATCCCAAAGGGGTCATGACCCACAGGTTAAGAACCACTGAGTGAAGCTATTCTGTCCATTCTTCTAGTGTGGAGAATTTTCCTCACACTTTCCTTTTAGTTCTCTCTCTCTGGATGTGTGTGCACACGAGCATGTTTGATCTCCTTCCTCTCACCCAGAGGGCATTTGGCAATATATCAATTTTTGGTTGTCACCTGGGGAGGGGAGCTGCTGCTGGCACTAATCAGATGCAAGTCAGGTACACTGCTCGACCCTCAGAATGGCCTCCACCGAAAAAAATCATCTGTTCCACAATGTCAACCATGCTGTGGCTGAGAACCCTTCTCTAGCTCATTACGCTTATGAGCCGGACTCAGCAAAAGAGCAGACCTGAGCCTGGTTCTTGTCCCACACAGCGTTGACACCGGCTGCTTTGTGTTTCTCTGCTGGAGAAACCTGCAAGACGGGCTACACTGGAGGACTTCCTGGATGGTCGAAGCATGTGAGTTCAAACCACTGCTGACAGATCCATCCCAGCAGAGTGATGGGGATGACAAATTGAGAGCTGGAGTCTGGGAGGAGCATGGAGCCCACCATTTAACTCCAGCCAGCTTCTGGTCTAGGCAGAGAGCCGGAAACTGTCAACAAAAGCAGCCAGAAGCATATGCGTGTTTTAATGCAGTCGAGTGGTATGAATGAGCTGTGGGTTGGAAAAGGCGTGTTCGTCAAGGGAGGGAGGGAGGAAAATGTCTCTGTGACTGCTGAGCAGTCAAGCGCTGAGCTAAATTAGTGCCCCTGTGTAGAAACATTCCGAGCAGTCTTGTGGAGGAAGAGCAGGCAGAGGGTACCTCAGCTGTGATAAAATATTGAAGATTTTTTTTTTTTTTAAAACAAGCATTTGTTAGTGGGGTCAAAATCTTTGCATTACATTTGAATGTGTAATCAGAGAGACGTCTTTTTCTCAACTATTTTTGGCTTGCTAGAGTGCCTCCTTTCCAGGGACAGTGAGTGGGAAGGAGGGAAATAGAAACTAGCCAATCAATGGTATCGCGGCTCTTCCTGTTCTAAGTTCTTGTCTCTTTGGAATATATATTCCTCCTTCAGTTATTCTGCGTGAAAGCTATCCTATGGATGAATGGTTTCTTTGTCCTTTTAAAATTCATGTTAAATCTCAACATCCGGCGTGGTCGCATTTAGGGGATGAAAATATAAGGAGGTGATTGAGTCGTGAGGGTGGAGCCCTTGTGAATGGGATTCGTGTCCTCTTAAAAGAGCCTCTGGCGAGCTTTCTTCTCTCTTACACCATGTCAGGATATGGAATGGAATCCCTCATCAATGAACCAGGAAGAGGGCTCTCAAAGATACTGAGTCTGCCAAAACTTTGATCTTGGCCTTCCAGCTTGCACCAGAAACACTGGTGCTGCTCGCAAACCACCTGGTTGGTAGTATTTCCTTTTAGCATTACAAGTGGACTAAGATACGTGGCACTCCCTAAAGTCTTGTTGCTTCCCAAGATGGTAGCTGGATACAGTGAAGGCCCAAATGACTTGGCAATGAAGAGGGACCAGATAGATTTTGTACAGCCTGATGCTGTCCCTTGGATCCTTGCTGACCTCTTGAAGAGGTGATGGCGTATTGTATTGTCTCCTTTCCTGGTTTATCAGGGCTCAACAGACCTCACTAAGCCTCATCGGAGTGCCCATGAGCTCTACCCACAGGAAACATCAATTCTTCATCTCCTGACTATCTCACAGCCTCTGCAGGGGGATGACCTGCCCTTCTCTTGCCCTTGACTTGGGCACTATGAGAGCTTCTTTCCTAGTCTCTGTGCCCCAGCGCTCCATGCTGCCATTTTTTTCTCTGTCTCTAGATTTCTGAATTGGTGTCAGAGCACAAGGACTCTGAGGGCTTCTTCAAATCATCTGGGTCTTAATATGATTTCTCCTCCAGTCATTGTATTTTCCAGAGTGAGGTAGGTCCTCTACTGGGTTCCAATGTTTACCTCTTCCCCTTCTTCCTCATCTACCTGCAGCCTAGAAGTACCTCCACTCTACCTAGTGTTTGAGAAATTTTCCCTTAAGCTTGAGTTCTTGCTACCTGTATCTTAAAATAGCAGTGGCTATTGACATATGCAGGCTTTAACTTATTTGTTTATTTGTTCATTTATCATTTGTTTTTGCTTGTGTTTTGAGACAGCTCGTGCTATATTGTCCAAGTTTGTCTCCAGCAATCCCTCTGCCTCAGCCTCCTGAGGAGCTGGATGTACAGAACATGTATAAAATAGCAAATGTATCTGCTACTGTCACCAATGATTCCACATTGCTAAACGCAATGGTCAATTTTCAGTCTTTATCATGTCAAATTTGTGTGCAATATCTGCCCTGCTGCTAACCTGTCTATGTCATGCCCCCTTCCTTTGGTTGCCCAGATACCACACTGGGATAGTTTTGCCTCTTGCCCTTGCCATGGTAGCTACTTCCCAGTCTCTTATTTCCTGTGAGGAACTGTAATTTAATGAGCTATAATTTAATGGCCACATACTATGTTCTAGCTGCTACAGATCCCATTTGATTGCTTAGTACCCATCCCAGTGGGGATCAGTACCACTCCTAGTGTGGATATGATGAGCTGGGCTCGTCATCACAGGGAGGTGCTGTCTCTTTCTGAGTCCACACAGCTAGTAAACGGCAGAGACAGAGTCATCCCTACATCTTATATTGCGTTCCCACTAAAGGAATTGTATCCCTTCACTAAAGCCTACCTGAAGAGGCTCTAGTAATCTCTTTCTCTATGGATCTTCCAAAGAAGTTCCCTTAGCCTTGAATGGGATTTCTTATTCCAAGTCACATTCTTCATGAAACCCAAAGCTGTCGACAGTCAGTATCCCTCTCTGATGGCTCTGCATCTTCAGTAAGTGGCTATCCTGTTTTGAACATGAGAATTTTATCTTTAAAATATTATTTTTATGTGTATGTGCTTGTGTGCAATTTATGGGTGCAGGAGCCCACTGAGGCCAGAAGAGGGTATTGGATCCACTGGTACTAGAGTTACGGATGGTTATGAGGCACTAAGTGGGTGCTAGGAACCGAACCCCTGTACTCTGGAAGAACACTAAGAGCTCTAAACTGCTGAGCCATCTCTCCACCCTGGAGAACTTCATCTTAAATACAAAGTTCTTCCGAATCAAAGTTGAGAACAAAGCTCTTAGGACCCCGGGCTCCCACTTGTGGATGTGCTTGCCCTGGTAAGTGTTTTCATATACCTGCCCATCTGTGGTCCTGGTGAAGCCCATTCCTTCCTAAGCGTCGTCAGACACCCACACTCTTGCCAAAGCCTTTGCTCTTAGAGACTAGTGAGAAAGGCTATCTCCGGTGCACCTTCTAGTCAGTCTATTTCTGTCCAGCGCTCTTGCCTGCCATCCACAAAAGATCTTCTAGCTTATTCTCTGCATTGGATAAAAATAAGACAGGCTCTTTGGTTCTCTTCAGTTCAGTCTTATCCTGCTCGGCTGGGCCAGGGGTTCCCAATTCTTCTTTCATTCCCCCCTCTCCTTGATAATATTCATGCTGTCCTGCTTACATCTCTCTCTGTATCTCTGTATTATTGTCTCTCTGTCTCTCCCTCCCCACTTCATCTGGACTCAAAACAGTTCTTTCCAATCGCTGTAGTTTGGACAGTCAGTCCCCACCGAGTCTCCTGAAGTGTGCTGGTTTGAGGGAGGTAAGGCTTCTTAAGTGATGAAGTCATTTAGAGGGTTGGTGCCTTTTTCTAGACTACGAGTTAGCAGTCACAGGACACGGGCCCTCTTGTCTGTCCTCGGCACGCACCCACTTGCCCGTCTGCTTGCTGCCATGAGTTGAAGCAGCATGAGACATTTGCTGTTGTCACGGTCTTAGATTTCCCAGGCTCCCAGAGCCATGAACTTACCGCTGCCCTTTCCTTTATAAATCAGCCAGTCTCAGGTACTCTGTTACAGTAAGAAAAAAATGGACTGAGATGTCTGTGTCCCTGTCTTAGTTTCTCATTTCCTGTTGCTGTAATAAATAAAATACACTGACAAAACACCTTTTAGGAAGAAAAGGCCTATTTGGCTACAATTCCAGGTTTCAGTCTATGCCTGTGGAGAAATTAAGATGGGAACTTGAAGCTGTCTTGTTCCATCTGGTCACCTCCGCCATCAAGAGCTGAGAGAGAAAGTGTGATTGCTGGTCTGCTTGCTTTCTCTGTTCTCAGCGGTACAGGACTCAAAGCCAGGGACCGGTGCCACCCCTTTTAGGCTGGAGCTTCCCATA